>WOAB01000170.1:0-1200000 GCA_027886185.1 Rheum nobile
AATAATGCCAAATAATATAACCCTAATTACGTGTAACTTACTACATGAAATAATGGCAAATACTACAAACCCTAATACGTGTAACTTACTACATTAAATAATAACAAATACTACAAACCCTAATTAGTGTAACTACGTGAAATAATAACAAATACTACAAACCTAATTACGTGTAACTTACTGTCGAAATAATGATAAATACTACAACCCTAATTATTGTAACTTACTACATAAAATAATGACAAATACTACAAACCCTAATACGTGTAACTTACTACATTAAATAATGACAAATACTACAGACCCTAATTATATGTAACTACATGAATAATGACAAATACTACAAACCCTATTACGTATAACTACAAGAAATAATAACAAATACTACAAACCCTAATTACGTGTAACTACGTGAAATAATAACAAATACGACAACCCTAATTACGTCTAACTACATGAAATAGCGACAAATACTCAAACCCTAATGACTATATACTACATGAAATAATGACACATAATACAAACCCTAATTACGTGTAACTTACTACATGAAATAATGGCAAATACTACAAACCCTATTACGTGTAACTAATAAATAATAACAAATACTATAAACCTTAATTACGTGTACTACGTGAAATAATAACAAATACTACAAACCCTAATTACGTGTAACTTACTGTCGAAGTATGACAAATACTACAAACCCTAATTATGTGTACTTACTACATAAATAATGGACAAATACTACAACCCCTAATTACTGTAACTCACTACATTAAATAATGACAAATACTACAAACCCTAATTACGTGTAACTTACTACATGAAATAATGACAATACTACAGACCCTAATATATGGTAACTACATGAAATAATGACAAATACTACAAACCCTAATTACGTATAACTACAAGAAAATAATAACAAATACTACAAAACCCTTATTACGTGTAACTACGTGAAATAATAACAAATACGACAAACCCTAATTACATGTAACTACATGAAATAATGACAATACTACAAACCCTAATGACGTGTAACTACATGAAATAATGCCAAATAATACAAACCCTAATTACGTGTAACTTACTACATGAAATAATGGCAAATACTACAAACCCTAATTACGTGTAACTACATGAAATAATAACAAATACTACAAACCCTAATTACGTGTAACTATGTGAACTAATAACAAATACTACAAACCCTAATTACGTGTAACTTACTGTCGAAGTAATGACAAATACTACAAACCCTAATTATGTGTAACTTACTACATAAAATAATGACAAATACTACAAACACCTAATTACGTGTAACTTACTACATTAAATAATGACAAATACTACAAACCCTAATTACGTGTAACTTACTACATGAAATAATGGCAAATACTACAAACCCTAATTACGTGTAACTTACTACATTAAATAATAACAAATACTACAAACCCTAATTACGTGTAACTACGTGAAATAATAACAAATACTACAAACCCTAATTACGTGTAACTTACTGTCCAAGTAATGACAAATACTACAAACCCTAATTATGTGTAACTTACTACATAAAATAATGACAAATACTACAAATCCTAATTACGTGTAACTTACTACATTAAATAATGACAAATACTACAAACCCTAATTACGTGTAACTTACTACATGAAATAATGACAAATACTACAAACCCTAATACATGTAACTACATGAAATAATGACAAATACTATAAACCCTAATTACGTGTAACTACATGAAATAATAACAAATACTACAAACCCTAATTACGTGTAACTACGTGAAATAATAACAAATACGACAAACCCTAATTACGTGTAACTACATTAATTAATGACAAATACTACAAACCCTAATGACGTGTAACTACATGAAATAATGACAAATACTACAAACCCTAATTACGTGTAACTTACTACATGAAATATGTCAAATAATACAAACCCTAATTACGTGTAACTACATGAAATAATGACAAATACTACAACTCTGATTACGTGTAACTTACTGTCGAAGTAATGACAAATACTACAAACCCTAATTACGTGTAACTTACGACATAAAATAATGACAAATACTACAAACCCTAATTATGTGTAACTTACTACATTAAATAATGACAAATACTACAAACCCTAATTACGTGTAACTTACTACATGAAGTAATGACAAATATTACAGACCCTAATTATATGTAACTACATGAAATAATGACAAATACTACAAACCCTAATTACGTATAACTACAAGAAATAATAACAAATACTACAAACCCTAATTACGTGTAACTACGTGAAATAATAACAAATACGACAAACCCTAATTACGTGTAACTACATGAAATAATGACAAATACTACAAACCCTAATGACGTGTAACTACATGAATTAATGACAAATAATACAAACCCTAATTACGTGTAACTTACTACATGAAATAATGGCAAATACTACAAACCCTAATTACGCGTAACTACAAGAAATAATAACAAAAATACTACAAACCCTAATTACGTGTAACTACGTGAAATAATAACAAATACTACAAACCCTAATTACGTGTAACTTACTGTCGAAGTAATGACAAATACTACAAACCCTAATTATGTGTAACTTACTACATAAAATAATGACAAATACTACAAACCCTAATTACGTGTAACTTACTACATTAAATAATGACAAATACTACAAACCCTAATTACGTGTAACTTACTACATTAAATAATGACAAATAATACAAACCCTAATTACGTGTAACTTACTACATTAAATAATGACCCCTTCGCCTTAGCCATGATCCCTTAGCGTTCGCCTTAGTCATGACCCCTTCCCCTTCCCTTTAGCCATGCCCCCCTTCCCCTTCCCCTCACCCCTCACCCCTAAACCCTATATCCTATACCCTAAACCCGAAACCCTAAATCCGAAACCCTAAACCCTCACCCCTAAACCCTAAACCCATAAACCCTAAACCCCAAAACATAAACCCTAAAACCCCAAACCCTAAACCCAAAACCCCAAAACCTAAACCCTATACCCAAAACCCTAAACCCGAAACCCTAAACCCTAAACCCGAAACCCGAAATCCTAATATTTTAACTTTTTATTAAATGGATTACGTTTTATACTTGATATAACTTTTTAGAGTACATTTGATATTGTATTATATACAACATTGATTTTATTAGAATGATTTTGTACTCGATAATTTTTGTATCAAATTATAAATAATCTCATAAATATGTTAAATCTTCAAACTAATAATATATATGAATCTGAAATATATAAGCACCTAGATTTGTTTGTTTAGGGTTCATATTCGGTGTTCATGTAAATTCATAAGTAATTATATAATTTTCATTCTAATTTTATAAAAATATATAATCAATTTTCTTACTACCATACAAATGAAATTTTCCATAAAAAATTTATTGATTGATAAACTATTAGTTTTTATGTAAGTAAATTTAAATCTTGATTTTAAGGAGATATCCATATAAACTTTAACACCAATAAAAAACAATATTCTATTATAAAAAAAATCCAACTATATTTTATATTTAAAGTCATTAACTTTTCTAGATGACAAAATTTTACGATTTTCCTATAACATCCAAATTCAAAATTTATATTTTATATTTAAAGTCATTAATTTTATATTTTATATTATCCCGCGACCAAGTCCATAAATCCGCTGAACTCGATAAAATACCTGAAATGTCATAAAAATTTGTGTAGACATCGAAATCCAATAAAACTACAAAACAAACTAAATAGGAGAAATATGCATATGCAAACTACCTAATTTATGCCTAAATGCATGCCCTAAACATGTATGAAATTGATGCTATAATTTATTGTAGAGAGAATTAATTGCATGCAATTGTATGGCAATTTGCTACACTTGCATGTATCTATCTAAATTTCTATGCTCATTGCTGCTGTTGAATTGAATCATGGAGGTTTTCCTGGTTATTTGATAGTTAGTATTCTCAGGGTCTGTTTGTCCTGTTTATAACTTAAGAAAATGAGTAGGACCATTCATAGGAAGGAGATCATTCTCTATTACGGAATATTTTGAAGGCTTTTGAAATCAATATTATTTTTAGCCACTAGTTTAATCTTTTTAGCCACTAGTTTAAACTTATTTTGTAATGGTTTATCTATTCTCTATTAGGGAATATTTTATAAGGTTTAAAATTCAATATTATTTGTATCCACTAGTTTAATCTTTTTAGCCACTAATTTCATTTTTTAGCCACTATTTTAGCTGCCCTTAGCA
Organism: Rheum nobile; assembly: GCA_027886185.1. Taxonomy (NCBI): domain Eukaryota; kingdom Viridiplantae; phylum Streptophyta; class Magnoliopsida; order Caryophyllales; family Polygonaceae; genus Rheum; species Rheum nobile. Next base: position 4,311 of record WOAB01000170.1, read on the forward strand.
CTGACCCTAAACCCTTAGCCTTTAGCCATTAACACTGACCCGTAGCCTTTAGCCCATAGCCTTAGCCCTTAGCACTGACCCTTAGCCATTAGCCCTTAGCGCTGACCCTTAGTCATTAGCCTTTAGCACTGACCCTTAGCCTTTAGCCCTTAGCCATTAGCCTTAGCCCTTAGTACTGACCCTTAGCCATTAGCCCTTAGCACTGACCCTTAGCCATTAGCCTTAGCCTTTAGTCTTAGCCCTTAGCACTGACCCTTAGCCATTAGCCTTAGCACTGACCCTTAGCCCTGATCCTTAGCCTTTAGCCTTAGCCCTTAGCACTGACCCTTAGCCATTAGCCTTATCCCTTAGCACTGACCCTTAGCCATTAGCCCTTAACACTGACCTTTAGTCATTAGCCCTTAGCATTGTCCCTTAGCCTTTAGCCCTTAGCCATTAGCCTTAGCCCTTAGCACTGACCCTTAGCCATTAGCCCTTAGCACTGACCCTTAGCCATTAGCCTTAGCCTTTAGCCTTAGCCCTTAGCACTGACCCTTAGCCATTAGCCCTTAGCCTTTAGCCTTAGCCCTTGGCACTGACCCTTAGCCCTGATCCTTAGCCATTAGCCTTAGTCATTAGCCCTTATCATGGACCCTTAGCCATTAGCCTTATCCCTTAGTTTTAGCGCTTAGCACTGACCCTCAGCCATTAGCCCTTAGTTCTGAGCACTAACCCTTAGCCATTAGCCATTAGCCCATAGCCCTGACCCTTAGCCCTTAGCCTTAGCCATTAGTCTTAGCCCTGACCCTTAGCCATTAGCCCTTAGCCCTAGCACTTAGCCCTGACCCTTAGTTTTAGCCATTAGCCTTTGCCCTTAGCCTTGACCCTTAGCCATTAGCCATTAGCCCTTAACACTGATCCTTAGCCATTAGCCCTTAGCACTGACCCTCATCCATTAGCCCTTAGCTCTTAGCATTGATCCTTAGCCAATAGCCATTAGACTTTAGCCATTAGCCCTGACCCTTAGCCATTAGCCCTTATCCTTAGCCATTAAACCTTAGTCATTAGCCCTTAGCCCTTAGCCTTATCACGTAGCCATTAGCCCTTAGCACTTAGCCATGATCCCTTAGCCATGACCCATTAGCCTTAGCCCTTAGCTCTTAGCATTGATCCTTAGCCAATAGCCATTAGCCATTAGCCATTAGCCATTAGCCATTAGTCCTTAGCCCTGACCCTTAGCCATTAGCCCTTATACTTAGCCATTAGCCCTTAGCCATTAGCCTTATCACGTAGCCATTAGCCCTTAGCCATGATCCCTTAGCCATGACCCATTAGCCTTAGCTCTTAGCACTGACCCTTAGTCATTAGGGTTTAGCCCTGACCCTTAGCCATTAGCCCTTAGCCCTACCACTTAGCCCTCATCCTTACCACTTAGCCATTAGCCCTTAGCACTTAGCCATGACCCATTAGCCTTAGCTCTTAGCACCGACCCTTAGCCATTAGCACTGACCCTTAGTCATTAGTCATTAGCCCTTAGCCTTACCACTTAGGCATTAGCCCTAATCACTTAGTCATGATCCCTTAGCCTTCGCCTTAGACATGACCCCTTCCCCTTAGCCCTAACCCCTTAGACATGACCACTTTCCTAAACCCTAAACCCTAAACCCTAAACCCTAAAATGTAGTCAATTGAATTCTAGAAAAATGAGGTAACTCAAATGTCATCCTTGAACTTGTGATAGAATTTCTTAGCTCTATTGCTTTTCAGATATGAAGATACTACTGGTTTGATTGCAATGCAGATTCATCATATTTTTAATCATTCGCACACTAAATTTTGTGTCAAATCGGGGATTTCAAATGAAATCCTAACTCCCAAACATACTACTGGAGTACTAGTGCATTGCAAAAGAATGAGCTGAATACGTAACTTAATTTTTATATACCTTTATTTAAATTTATGAATCTCGAAATATATTAAATATTTATATACTTGTTCAGGAAGTGGAAAAATCCTTTACATGTTGTTCCTTTGTTTTTTGTCAGTTCTTGATGTTCTCTTTATTCTTACAGGTAATGTCAATTAAGAACGGGAGTTGGGATAGCATCTATGACACATTCCAATTGTTTGACGAGCTTGGTTCTACATACACAAAATCTAATAACTGTGTTGAATATGAAAGATTAGATGTTGAGCTTGGGAGTAATGACTTTCCAAGCTCTACAAATCACATTTCAGAGTGTGACTTACGTAAGTGGAGCTGTTATTTTTTGTGGAACTCATTTGAGTTGGGCCTAATATAAGATAATTTATCTAAGCACAAAAGAGAAGACAATTTTTCTGTAACAAGGATTTGTGAAGTTAATACCCTGTTGCATAAAGGATAGCGTTATACAAATAAATGAAAGAGATTCTTCAACATTATTACATTTTATCTTTCATGGGGACCTTCTACCTAGTACAATTGCTGCTCATAATGTAGCTTTATTTTACCTGGGAGTGTTCATAGTTTTTATGTTTTCCATCTAGCTAAGCTCTATATATAGTGTAACCTGTTATGTGTCCATTTTAATATTTGTTTCTATCTGGAATGCAACTCTCCATGTATTTATTTGGATTTTAAGCATATGGGGCCATAGATGTGTCAAGTCATTTTAAGTTTTTTTTTATGCCAGTACTAAATGCTCTGTTTGTCTCTGTTTTAATAGTCATATTTTGATATGTTTACTTTATATCCTTCTCAGAGGTGACTGTTGAAGACATTTTAAGGAAAGTGGCCGAGTATTTTGCTAATGAGAGTTCTCTGTTTGGAGATCGAGAATCACCTCTTGAAAAAATGACTATGCTCGCAAGGAAATTTCGTCAGTGTGAAGTTTGGCTAAATCAGCAGTTCTCTGTCGAGAACTTTGATTCCCTTGGTTATGGGGAGTATCTCACTTTCCTAGAAAGAAACATCTCCCAGCTTCCGAAAGAGCTACATGACAATTTAAACAGTCAGGTGCATGAATAGTTCCCTTTTGAAGCTAGCCTTCTTCAGGAACAATTAACTATTCTACTCTCACAAGCTATAGATATCCTATGGGAGGGTAGAGCCATAACAAAGAATAGGATTGCCAGTTTGCTTTTAGGTACAATTGTTGTCTCTCTCACCACATGTAAGATTCTTCTTCATTTTGTTGTCTCTATCATCATAGATCAATATCTGCTATCATTTCACCTCTGATTGAAGAATGAACAATACCATGTTAGTAATTGTGTTTGTATACATGTTGAATTACATGTACCTTAATTTTCTTACTAAGTTTCTTGTCATGACAAAAGCTATTACTTCTGCCATTTTTACTTGTGTTAGGGATCTAATTTGTTTGTTGATTTATTACTTTCATGTGTCAGGTACTTGTACCTTAGTAAACTAGTTACAAGGCCTAGAGCATCTGGTACGTGAGATTCGAGATCAAATGGCAACATTTGTGCAGACCTTCATAGATTAGTTAGTACGTACGTGGAACATTTGTGCAAGTGTTTCATACTTTAGCTAGCTATATTTTTATTGACATTTCATCTTTTGAGTGTGTTGTATTTATAACAATACATTGATGTATGGCATTTTAATATTTAATCCATTTTTATACTTGACGTATTTTGAATTTGTGGCAAATGTTTAGATAATTATGGTTATTTGTATGCTATAATTTATATAATAATTTAGGTACTTAAAAAAGGTGCACATTTACCTCGGTTCGATCAAATTTATAGGGATGTAAGTTTACCACGGGTAAACAATATTACTACGGTTTGAAGTACTTTAAATAGTTACACTTTTACCACGATTGGCTGAATTACCACAGTTTATTAACCGTGGTAAATATATAACTGTGGTAAACATGCAACCGTGGTAAACATGTTTACCACGGCCAAGTTTACCACGGTTCAACAATCGTGGTAATCTTTGCAAATAAACCGTGGTAAAAGATATTTTTTCTACTAGTGAAGGTTGGAACTTGTAGGGTTTAGTTTGGTTGTCGTTGATGCGGACAACTTGAAAAACCCTAATTCGGGGCATGTCGATAGCGTCAGTTGCAGGGTCGGGGCCTTGATGCGAGGTTTGGCGTGATCTTAAGCATATTGGATCTTGATGGGATCCAGAATCACTTCATTAACTTATGTCCTTAAAACATAGATTTAAAAACGGTTATACTAACGCAGATTGTTGGCAAAATAATTTTAGCTACTCTTATAGATATGCTTTTCTTATCTTATCTTCAAGTTAAAACGTCCATTAATGTACCCAATTCAGTTAACCTTTAGCTTTCAAATCATTCATAATTTCACAAACAAACTGGTTGTTGGGGCCGTGCTTCCATGGGAAATCGAAGGTTCTGTGCGTTAGTTCTTTGTCGTTTGATGGAATTTTAAAAAAATTAGTTAAAATTAAACGGGTTTAACTAAATTCCAAAAAAATAGTATTTTGTAGAACCGATTTGTTAAATTTATTGCAAAGCAACTAATAAGATGTTTGTACATTAGCCCTTAGCACTTAGCCATGATCCCTTAGCCATGACCCATTAGCCTTAGCCCTTAGCTCTTAGCATTGATCCTTAGCCAATACCCATTAGCCTTTAGCCCTGACCCTTAGCCATTAGCCCTTATCCTTAGCCATTAGCCCTTAGCCTTATCACGTAGCCATTAGCCCTTAGCCTTTAGCCATGACCCATTAGCCTTAGCTCTTAGCACTGACCCTTAGTCATTAGCCCTTTAGCCCTTAGCCTTGACCCTTAGCCATTAGCCCTTAGCCTTACCACTTAGCCCTTAGCCTTACCACTTAGCCATTAGCCCTTAACACTTAGCCATGACCCATTAGCCTTAGCTCTTAGCACCGACCCTTAGCCTTTAGCACTGACCCTTAGTCATTAGTCATTAGCCCTTAACCTTATCACTTAGCCATTAGCCCTTAACCTTATCACTTAGCCATTAGCCCTAATCACTTAGCCATGACCCTTTAGCCTTCGCCTTAGACATGACCCCTTAGCCTGACCCCTTCTCCTTAGCCTTCGCCTTAGACATGACCCCTTCCCCTTAGCCTGACCCCTTCCCCTTAGCGTGACCCCTAAACCCTAAACCCTAAACCCTAAACCCTAAACCTAAACCCTAAACCCTAAACCCTTAGCCCTGACCCTTAGCCATTAGCCCTTAGCCTTACCACTTAGCCATTAGCCCTTAGCACTTAGCCATGACCCCTTAGTCATGACCCATTACACTTCGCCTTATCCCTGACCTTTACCTTTCGCCTAAACCCTAAACCCTAAACCCTAAACCCTATACTACAAACCCTAAACCCTAAACCCTATACTACAAACCCTAATTATGTGTAACTTACTACATTAAATAATGACAAATACTACAAACCCTAATTACGTGTAACTTACTACATTAAATAATGACAAATACTACAGACCCTAATTATATGTAACTACATGAAATAATGACAAATACTACAAACCCTAATTACGTATAACTACAAGAAATAATAACAAATACTACAAACCCTAATTACGTGTAACTACGTGAAATAATAACAAATACGACAAACCCTAATTACGTGTAACTACATGAAATAATGACAAATACTACAAACCCTAATGACGTATAACTACATGAAATAATGACAAATAATACAAACCCTAATTACGTGTAACTTACTACATGAAATAATGGCAAATACTATAAACCCTAATTACGTGTAACTACATGAAATAATAACAAATACTACAAACCCTAATTACATGTAACTACGTGAAATAATAACAAATACTACAAACCCTAATTACGTGTAACTTATTGTCGAAGTAATGACAAATACTACAAACCCTAATTATGTGTAACTTACTACATAAAATAATGACAAATACTACAAACCCTAATTACGTGTAACTCACTACATTAAATAATGACAAATACTACAAATCCTAATTACGTGTAACTTACTACATGAAATAATGACAAATACTACAAACCCTAATTACATGTAACTACATGAAATAATGACAAATACTACAAACCCTAATTACGTGTAACTACATGAAATAATAACAAATACTACAAACCATAATTACGTGTAACTACATTAAATAATGACAAATACTACAAACCCTAATTACGTGTAACTATATGAAATAATGACAAATACTACAAATCCTAATTACGTGTAACTATATGAAATAATAACAAATACTACAAACCCTAATTACGTGTAACTACGTGAAATAATAACAAATACGACAAACCCTAATTACGTGTAACTACATGAAATAATGACAAATACTACAAACCCTAATGACCTGTAACTACATGAAATAATGCCAAATAATACAAACCCTAATTACGTGTAACTTACTAAATGAAATAATGGCAAATACTACAAACCCTAATTACGTGTAACTACATGAAATAATAACAAATATCACAAACCCTAATTACGTGTAACTATGTGAAATAATAACAAATACTACAAACCCTAATTACGTGTAACTTACTGTCGAAGTAATGACAAATACTACAAACCCTAATTATGTGTAACTTACTACATAAAATAATGACAAAAACTACAAACCCTAATTACGTGTAACTTACTACATTAAATAATGACAAATACTATAAACCCTAATTAGGTGTAACTTACTACATGAAATAATGACAAATACTACAAACCATAATTACATGTAACTACATGAAATAATGACAAATACTACAAACCCTAATTACGTGTAACTACATGAAATAATAACAAATACTACAAACCCTAATTACGTGTAACTACGTGAAATAATAACAAATACGACAAATCCTAATTACGTGTAACTACATGAATTAATGACAAATACTACAAACCCTAATGACGTGTAACTACATGAAATAATGACAAATACTACAAACCCTAATTACGTGTAACTTACTACATGAAATAATGTCAAATACTACAAACCCTAATTACGTGTAACTACATGAAATAATGACAAATACTACAAACCCTGATTACGTGTAACTTACTGTCGAAGTAATGACAAATACTACAAACCCTAATTACGTGTAACTTACTACATAAAATAATGACGAATACTACAAACCCTAATTATGTGTAACTTACTACATTAAATAATGACAAATACTACAAACCCTAATTACGTATAACTACAAGAAATAATAACAAATACTACAAACCCTAATTACGTGTAACTACGTGAAATAATAACAAATACGACAAACCCTAATTACGTGTAACTACATGAAATAATGACAAATACTACAAACCCTAATGACGTATAACTACATGAAATAATGACAAATAATAGAAACCCTAATTACGTGTAACTTACTACATGAAATAATGGCAAATACTACAAACCCTAATTACGTGTAACTACATGAAATAATAACAAATACTACAAACCCTAATTACATGTAACTACGTGAAATAATAACAAATACTACAAACCCTAATTACGTGTAACTTACTGTCGAAGTAATGACAAATACTACAAACCCTAATTATGTGTAACTTACTACATAAAAAATGACAAATACTACAAACCCTAATTACGTGTAACTCACTACAATAAATAATGACAAATACTACAAACCCTAATTACGTGTAACTTACTACATGAAATAATGACAAATACTACAAACCCTAATTACGTGTAACTTACTACATTAAATAATGACAAATACTACAAACCCTGATTACGTGTAACTTACTGTCGAAGTAATGACAAATACTACAAACCCTAATTATGTGTAACTTATTACATAAAATAATGACAAATACTACAAACCCTAATTACGTGTAACTTACTACATTAAATAATGACAAATACTACAAACCCTAATTACGTGTAACTTACTACATGAAATAATGGCAAATACTACAAACCCTAATTACGTGTAACTTACTACATTAAATAATAACAAATACTACAAACCCTAATTACGTGTAACTACGTGAAATAATAACAAATACTACAAACCCTAATTACGTTTAACTTACTGTCGAAATAATGATAAATACTACAAACCCTAATTATGTGTAACTTACTACATAAAATAATGACAAATACTACAAACCCTAATTAAGTGTAACTTACTACATTAAATAATGACAAATACTACAAACCCTAATTACGTGTAACTTACTACATTAAATAATGACAAATACTACAAACCCTAATTACATGTAACTACATGAAATAATGACAAATACTATAAACCCTAATTACGTGTAACTACATGAAATAATAGCAAATACTACAAACCCTAATTACGTGTAACTACGTGAAATAATAACAAATACGACAAACCCTAATTACGTGTAACTACATTAATGAATGACAAATACTACAAACCCTAATGACGTGTAACTACATGAAATAATGACAAATACTACAAACCCTAATTACGTGTAACTTACTACATGAAATAATGTCAAATAATAATACAAACCCTAATTACGTGTAACTACATGAAATAATGACAAATACTACAAACTCTGATTACGTGTAACTTACTGTCGAAGTAATGACAAATACTACAAACCCTAATTACGTGTAACTTACTACATAAAATAATGACAAATACTACAAACCCTAATTATGTGTAACTTACTACATTAAATAATGACAAATACTACAAACCCTAATTACGTGTAACTTACTACATTAAATAATGACAAATACTACAGACCCTAATTATATGTAACTACATGAAATAATGACAAATACTACAAACCCTAATTACGTATAACTACAAGAAATAATAACAAATACTACAAACCCTAATTACGTGTAACTACGTGAAATAATAACAAATACGACAAACCCTAATTACGTGTAACTACATGAAATAATGACAAATACTACAAACCCTAATGACGTATAACTACATGAAATAATGACAAATAATACAAACCCTAATTACGTGTAACTTACTACATGAAATAATGGCAAATACTACAAACCCTAATTACGTGTAACTACATGAAATAATAACAAATACTACAAACCCTAATTACATGTAACTACGTGAAATAATAACAAATACTACAAACCCTAATTACGTGTAACTTATTGTCGAAGTAATGACAAATACTACAAACCCTAATTATGTGTAACTTACTATATAAAATAATGACAAATACTACAAACCCTAATTACGTGTAACTCACTACATTAAATAATGACAAATACTACAAACCCTAATTACGTGTAACTTACTACATGAAATAATGACAAATACTACAAACCCTAATTACATGTAACTACATGAAATAATGACAAATACTACAAACCCTAATTACGTGTAACTACATGAAATAATAACAAATACTACAAACCATAATTACGTGTAACTACATTAAATAATGACAAATACTACAAACCCTAATTACGTGTAACTATATGAAATAATGACAAATACTACAAATCCTAATTACGTGTAACTATATGAAATAATAACAAATACTACAAACCCTAATTACGTGTAACTACGTGAAATAATAACAAATACGACAAACCCTAATTACGTGTAACTACATGAAATAATGACAAATACTACAAACCCTAATGACCTGTAACTACATGAAATAATGCCAAATAATACAAACCCTAATTACGTGTAACTTACTAAATGAAATAATGGCAAATACTACAAACCCTAATTACGTGTAACTACATGAAATAATAACAAATACTACAAACCCTAATTACGTGTAACTATGTGAAATAATAACAAATACTACAAACCCTAATTACGTGTAACTTACTGTCGAAGTAATGACAAATACTACAAACCCTAATTATGTGTAACTTACTACATAAAATAATGACAAAAACTACAAACCCTAATTACGTGTAACTTACTACATTAAATAATGACAAATACTACAAATCCTAATTAGGTGTAACTTACTACATGAAATAATGACAAATACTACAAACCATAATTACATGTAACTACATGAAATAATGACAAATACTACAAACCCTAATTACGTGTAACTACATGAAATAATAACAAATACTACAAACCCTAATTACGTGTAACTACGTGAAATAATAACAAATACGACAAACCCTAATTACGTGTAACTACATGAATTAATGACAAATACTACAAACCCTAATGACGTGTAACTACATGAAATAATGACAAATACTACAAAACCTAATTACGTATAACTTACTACATGAAATAATGTCAAATACTACAAACCCTAATTACGTGTAACTACATGAAATAATGACAAATACTACAAACGCTGATTACGTGTAACTTACTGTCGAAGTAATGACAAATACTACAAACCCTAATTACGTGTAACTTACTACATAAAATAATGACGAATACTACAAACCCTAATTATGTGTAACTTACTACATTAAATAATGACAAATACTACAAACCCTAATTACGTATAACTACAAGAAATAATAACAAATACTACAAACCCTAATTACGTGTAACTACGTGAAATAATAACAAATACGACAAACCCTAATTACGTGTAACTACATGAAATAATGACAAATACTACAAACCCTAATGACGTATAACTACATGAAATAATGACAAATAATAGAAACCCTAATTACGTGTAACTTACTACATGAAATAATGGCAAATACTACAAACCATAATTACGTGTAACTACATGAAAAAATAACAAATACTACAAACCCTAATTACATGTAACTACGTGAAATAATAACAAATACTACAAACCCTAATTACGTGTAACTTACTGTCGAAATAATGACAAATACTACAAACCCTAATTATGTGTAACTTACTACATAAAAAATGACAAATACTACAAACCCTAATTACGTGTAACTCACTACATTAAATAATGACAAATACTACAAACCCTAATTACGTGTAACTTACTACATGAAATAATGACAAATACTACAAACCCTAATTACATGTAACTACATGAAATAATGACAAATACTACAAACCCTAATTACGTGTAACTTACTGTCGAAGTAATGACAAATACTACAAACCCTAATTATGTGTAACTTACTATATAAAATAATGACAAATACTACAAACCCTAATTACGTGTAACTCACTACATTAAATAATGACAAATACTACAAACCCTAATTATGTGTAACTTACTACATGAAATAATGACAAATACTACAAACCCTAATTACGTGTAACTTACTACATGAAATAATGACAAATACTACAAACCCTAATTACATGTAACTACATGAAATAATGACAAATACTACAAACCCTAATTACGTGTAACTTACTGTCGAAGTAATGACAAATACTACAAACCCTAATTATGTGTAACTTACTACATAAAATAATGACAAATACTACAAACCCTAATTACGTGTAACTCACTACATTAAATAATGACAAATACTACAAACCCTAATTATGTGTAACTTACTACATGAAATAATGACAAATACTACAAATCCTAATTACATGTAACTACATGAAATAATGACAAATACTACAAACCCTAATTACGTGTAACTACATGAAATAATAACAAATACTACAAACCATAATTACGTGTAACTACATGAAATAATGACAAATACTACAAACCCTAATTACGTGTAACTATATGAAATAATGAAAAATACTACAAATCCTAATTACGTGTAACTATATGAAATAATAACAAATACTACAAACCCTAATTACGTGTAACTACGTGAAATAATAACAAATACGACAAACCCTAATTACGTGTAACTACATGAAATAATGACAAATACTACAAACCCTAATGACGTGTAACTACATGAAATAATGCCAAATAATACAAACCCTAATTACGTGTAACTTACTACATGAAATAATGGCAAATACTACAAACCCTAATTACGTGTAACTACATGAAATAGTAACAAATACTACAAACCCTAATTACGTGTAACTATGTGAAATAATAACAAATACTACAAACCCTAATTACGTGTAACTTACTGTCGAAGTAATGACAAATACTACAAACCCTAATTATGTGTAACTTACTACATAAAATAATGACAAATACTACAAACCCTAATTACGTGTAACTTACTACATTAAATAATGACAAATACTACAAACCCTAATTACGTGTAACTTACTACATGAAATAATGGCAAATACTACAAACCCTAATTACGTGTAACTTACTACATTAAATAATAACAAATACTACAAACCCTAATTACGTGTAACTTCGTGAAATAATAACAAATACTACAAACCCTAATTACGTGTAACTTACTGTCGAAATAATGATAAATACTACAAACCCTAATTATGTGTAACTTACTACATAAAATAATGACAAATACTACAAACCCTAATTACGTGTAACTTACTACATTAAATAATGACAAATACTACAAACCCTAATTACGTGTAACTTACTACATGAAATAATGACAAATACTACAAACCCTAATTACATGTAACTACATGAAATAATGACAAATACTATAAACCCTAATTACGTGTAACTACATGAAATAATAACAAATACTACAAACCCTAATTACGTGTAACTACGTGAAATAATAACAAATACGACAAACCCTAATTACGTGTAACTACATTAATTAATGACAAATACTACAAACCCTAATGACGTGTAACTACATGAAATAATGACAAATAGTACAAACCCTAATTACGTGTAACTTACTACATGAAATAATGTCAAATAATAATACAAACCCTAATTACGTGTAACTACATGAAATAATGACAAATACTACAAACTCTGATTACGTGTAACTTACTGTCGAAGTAATGACAAATACTACAAACCCTAATTACGTGTAACTTACTACATAAAATAATGACAAATACTACAAACCCTAATTATGTGTAACTTACTACATTAAATAATGACAAATACTACAAACCCTAATTACGTGTAACTTACTACATTAAATAATGACAAATACTACAGACCCTAATTATATGTAACTAGATGAAATAATGACAAATACTACAAACCCTAATTACGTATAACTATAAGAAATAATAACAAATACTACAAACCCTAATTACGTGTAACTACGTGAAATAATAACAAATACGACAAACCCTAATTACGTCTAACTACATGAAATAGCGACAAATACTACAAACCCTAATGACGTATAACTACATGAAATAATGACAAATAATACAAACCCTAATTACGTGTAACTTACTACATGAAATAATGGCAAATACTACAAACCCTAATTACGTTTAACTACATGAAATAATAACAAATACTATAAACCTTAATTACGTGTAACTACGTGAAATAATAACAAATACTACAAACCCTAATTACGTGTAACTTACTGTCGAAGTAATGACAAATACTACAAACCCTAATTATGTGTAACTTACTACATAAAATAATGACAAATACTACAAACCCTAATTACGTGTAACTCACTACATTAAATAATGACAAATACTACAAACCCTAATTACGTGTAACTTACTACATGAAATAATGACAAATACTACAGACCCTAATTATATGTAACTACATGAAATAATGACAAATACTACAAACCCTAATTACGTATAACTACAAGAAATAATAACAAATACTACAAACCCTAATTACGTGTAACTACGTGAAATAATAACAAATACGACAAACCCTAATTACATGTAACTACATGAAATAATGATAAATACTACAAACCCTAATGACGTGTAACTACATGAAATAATGCCAAATAATACAAACCCTAATTACGTGTAACTTACTACATGAAATAATGGCAAATACTACAAACCCTAATTACGTGTAACTACATGAAATAATAACAAATACTACAAACCCTAATGACCTGTAACTACATGAAATAATGCCAAATAATATAAACCCTAATTACGTGTAACTTACTACATGAAATAATGGCAAATACTACAAACCCTAATTACGTGTAACTTACTACATTAAATAATAACAAATACTACAAACCCTAATTATGTGTAACTACGTGAAATAATAACAAATACTACAAACCCTAATTACGTGTAACTTACTGTCGAAATAATGATAAATACTACAAACCCTAATTATGTGTAACTTACTACATAAAATAATGACAAATACTACAAACCCTAATTACGTGTAACTATATGAAATAATGAAAAATACTACAAATCCTAATTACGTGTAACTATATGAAATAATAACAAATACTACAAACCCTAATTACGTGTAACTACGTGAAATAATAACAAATACGACAAACCCTAATTACGTGTAACTACATGAAATAATGACAAATACTACAAACCCTAATGACGTGTAACTACATGAAATAATGCCAAATAATACAAACCCTAATTACGTGTAACTTACTACATGAAATAATGGCAAATACTACAAACCCTAATTACGTGTAACTACATGAAATAGTAACAAATACTACAAACCCTAATTACGTGTAACTATGTGAAATAATAACAAATACTACAAACCCTAATTACGTGTAACTTACTGTCGAAGTAATGACAAATACTACAAACCCTAATTATGTGTAACTTACTACATAAAATAATGACAAATACTACAAACCCTAATTACGTGTAACTTACTACATTAAATAATGACAAATACTACAAACCCTAATTACGTGTAACTTACTACATGAAATAATGGCAAATACTACAAACCCTAATTACGTGTAACTTACTACATTAAATAATAACAAATACTACAAACCCTAATTACGTGTAACTTCGTGAAATAATAACAAATACTACAAACCCTAATTACGTGTAACTTACTGTCGAAATAATGATAAATACTACAAACCCTAATTATGTGTAACTTACTACATAAAATAATGACAAATACTACAAACCCTAATTACGTGTAACTTACTACATTAAATAATGACAAATACTACAAACCCTAATTACGTGTAACTTACTACATGAAATAATGACAAATACTACAAACCCTAATTACATGTAACTACATGAAATAATGACAAATACTATAAACCCTAATTACGTGTAACTACATGAAATAATAACAAATACTACAAACCCTAATTACGTGTAACTACGTGAAATAATAACAAATACGACAAACCCTAATTACGTGTAACTACATTAATTAATGACAAATACTACAAACCCTAATGACGTGTAACTACATGAAATAATGACAAATAGTACAAACCCTAATTACGTGTAACTTACTACATGAAATAATGTCAAATAATAATACAAACCCTAATTACGTGTAACTACATGAAATAATGACAAATACTACAAACTCTGATTACGTGTAACTTACTGTCGAAGTAATGACAAATACTACAAACCCTAATTACGTGTAACTTACTACATAAAATAATGACAAATACTACAAACCCTAATTATGTGTAACTTACTACATTAAATAATGACAAATACTACAAACCCTAATTACGTGTAACTTACTACATTAAATAATGACAAATACTACAGACCCTAATTATATGTAACTAGATGAAATAATGACAAATACTACAAACCCTAATTACGTATAACTATAAGAAATAATAACAAATACTACAAACCCTAATTACGTGTAACTACGTGAAATAATAACAAATACGACAAACCCTAATTACGTCTAACTACATGAAATAGCGACAAATACTACAAACCCTAATGACGTATAACTACATGAAATAATGACAAATAATACAAACCCTAATTACGTGTAACTTACTACATGAAATAATGGCAAATACTACAAACCCTAATTACGTTTAACTACATGAAATAATAACAAATACTATAAACCTTAATTACGTGTAACTACGTGAAATAATAACAAATACTACAAACCCTAATTACGTGTAACTTACTGTCGAAGTAATGACAAATACTACAAACCCTAATTATGTGTAACTTACTACATAAAATAATGACAAATACTACAAACCCTAATTACGTGTAACTCACTACATTAAATAATGACAAATACTACAAACCCTAATTACGTGTAACTTACTACATGAAATAATGACAAATACTACAGACCCTAATTATATGTAACTACATGAAATAATGACAAATACTACAAACCCTAATTACGTATAACTACAAGAAATAATAACAAATACTACAAACCCTAATTACGTGTAACTACGTGAAATAATAACAAATACGACAAACCCTAATTACATGTAACTACATGAAATAATGATAAATACTACAAACCCTAATGACGTGTAACTACATGAAATAATGCCAAATAATACAAACCCTAATTACGTGTAACTTACTACATGAAATAATGGCAAATACTACAAACCCTAATTACGTGTAACTACATGAAATAATAACAAATACTACAAACCCTAATGACCTGTAACTACATGAAATAATGCCAAATAATATAAACCCTAATTACGTGTAACTTACTACATGAAATAATGGCAAATACTACAAACCCTAATTACGTGTAACTTACTACATTAAATAATAACAAATACTACAAACCCTAATTATGTGTAACTACGTGAAATAATAACAAATACTACAAACCCTAATTACGTGTAACTTACTGTCGAAATAATGATAAATACTACAAACCCTAATTATGTGTAACTTACTACATAAAATAATGACAAATACTACAAACCCTAATTACGTGTAACTTACTACATTAAATAATGACAAATACTACAGACCCTAATTATATGTAACTACATGAAATAATGACAAATACTACAAACCCTAATTACGTATAACTACAAGAAATAATAACAAATACTACAAACCCTAATTACGTGTAACTACGTGAAATAATAACAAATACGACAAACCCTAATTACGTCTAACTACATGAAATAGCGACAAATACTACAAACCCTAATGACGTATAACTACATGAAATAATGACAAATAATACAAACCCTAATTACGTGTAACTTACTACATGAAATAATGGCAAATACTACAAACCCTAATTACGTGTAACTACATGAAATAATAACAAATACTATAAACCTTAATTACGTGTAACTACGTGAAATAATAACAAATACTACAAACCCTAATTACGTGTAACTTACTGTCGAAGTAATGACAAATACTACAAACCCTAATTATGTGTAACTTACTACATAAAATAATGACAAATACTACAAACCCTAATTACGTGTAACTCACTACATTAAATAATGACAAATACTACAAACCCTAATTACGTGTAACTTACTACATGAAATAATGACAAATACTACAGACCCTAATTATATGTAACTACATGAAATAATGACAAATACTACAAACCCTAATTACGTATAACTACAAGAAATAATAACAAATACTACAAACCCTTATTACGTGTAACTACGTGAAATAATAACAAATACGACAAACCCTAATTACATGTAACTACATGAAATAATGACAAATACTACAAACCCTAATGACGTGTAACTACATGAAATAATGCCAAATAATACAAACCCTAATTACGTGTAACTTACTACATGAAATAATGGCAAATACTACAAACCCTAATTACGTGTAACTACATGAAATAATAACAAATACTACAAACCCTAATTACGTGTAACTATGTGAAATAATAACAAATACTACAAACCCTAATTACGTGTAACTTACTGTCGAAGTAATGACAAATACTACAAACCCTAATTATGTGTAACTTACTACATAAAATAATGACAAATACTACAAACCCTAATTACGTGTAACTTACTATATTAAATAATGACAAATACTACAAACCCTAATTACGTGTAACTTACTACATGAAATAATGGCAAATACTACAAACCCTAATTACGTGTAACTTACTACATTAAATAATAACAAATACTACAAACCCTAATTACGTGTAACTACGTGAAATAATAACAAATACTACAAACCCTAATTACGTGTAACTTACTGTCCAAGTAATGACAAATACTACAAACCCTAATTATGTGTAACTTACTACATAAAATAATGACAAATACTACAAATCCTAATTACGTGTAACTTACTACATTAAATAATGACAAATACTACAAACCCTAATTACGTGTAACTTACTACATGAAATAATGACAAATACTACAAACCCTAATTACATGTAACTACATGAAATAATGACAAATACTATAAACCCTAATTACGTGTAACTACATGAAATAATAACAAATACTACAAACCCTAATTACGTGTAACTACGTGAAATAATAACAAATACGACAAACCCTAATTACGTGTAACTACATTAATTAATGACAAATACTACAAACCCTAATGACGTGTAACTACATGAAATAATGACAAATACTACAAACCCTAATTACGTGTAACTTACTACATGAAATAATGTCAAATAATACAAACCCTAATTACGTGTAACTACATGAAATAATGACAAATACTACAAACTCTGATTACGTGTAACTTACTGTCGAAGTAATGACAAATACTACAAACCCTAATTACGTGTAACTTACGACATAAAATAATGACAAATACTACAAACCCTAATTATGTGTAACTTACTACATTAAATAATGACAAATACTACAAACCCTAATTACGTGTAACTTACTACATGAAGTAATGACAAATATTACAGACCCTAATTATATGTAACTACATGAAATAATGACAAATACTACAAACCCTAATTACGTATAACTACAAGAAATAATAACAAATACTACAAACCCTAATTACGTGTAACTACGTGAAATAATAACAAATACGACAAACCCTAATTACGTGTAACTACATGAAATAATGACAAATACTACAAACCCTAATGACGTGTAACTACATGAATTAATGACAAATAATACAAACCCTAATTACGTGTAACTTACTACATGAAATAATGGCAAATACTACAAACCCTAATTACGCGTAACTACAAGAAATAATAACAAAAATACTACAAACCCTAATTACGTGTAACTACGTGAAATAATAACAAATACTACAAACCCTAATTACGTGTAACTTACTGTCGAAGTAATGACAAATACTACAAACCCTAATTATGTGTAACTTACTACATAAAATAATGACAAATACTACAAACCCTAATTACGTGTAACTTACTACATTAAATAATGACAAATACTACAAACCCTAATTACGTGTAACTTACTACATTAAATAATGACAAATAATACAAACCCTAATTACGTGTAACTTACTACATTAAATAATGACCCCTTCGCCTTAGCCATGATCCCTTAGCGTTCGCCTTAGTCATGACCCCTTCCCCTTCCCTTTAGCCATGCCCCCTTCCCCTTCCCCTCACCCCTCACCCCTAAACCCTATATCCTATACCCTAAACCCGAAACCCTAAATCCGAAATCCTAAACCCTCACCCCTAAACCCTAAACCCATAAACCCTAAACCCCAAAACATAAACCCTAAAACCCCAAACCCTAAACCCAAAACCCCAAAACCTAAACCCTATACCCAAAACCCTAAACCCGAAACCCTAAACCCTAAACCCGAAACCCGAAATCCTAATATTTTAACTTTTTATTAAATGGATTACGTTTTATACTTGATATAACTTTTTAGAGTACATTTGATATTGTATTATATACAACATTGATTTTATTAGAATGATTTTGTACTCGATAATTTTTGTATCAAATTATAAATAATCTCATAAATATGTTAAATCTTCAAACTAATAATATATTATGAATCTGAAATATATAAGCACCTAGATTTGTTTGTTTAGGGTTCATATTCGGTGTTCATGTAAATTCATAAGTAATTATATAATTTTCATTCTAATTTTATAAAAATATATAATCAATTTTCTTACTACCATACAAAATGAAATTTTCCATAAAAAATTTATTGATTGATAAACTATTAGTTTTTATGTAAGTAAATTTAAATCTTGATTTTAAGGAGATATCCATATAAACTTTAACACCAATAAAAAACAATATTCTATTATAAAAAAAATCCAACTATATTTTATATTTAAAGTCATTAACTTTTCTAGATGACAAAATTTTACGATTTTCCTATAACATCCAAATTCAAAATTTATATTTTATATTTAAAGTCATTAATTTTATATTTTATATTATCCCGCGACCAAGTCCATAAATCCGCTGAACTCGATAAAATACCTGAAATGTCATAAAAATTTGTGTAGACATCGAAATCCAATAAAACTACAAAACAAACTAAATAGGAGAAATATGCATATGCAAACTACCTAATTTATGCCTAAATGCATGCCCTAAACATGTATGAAATTGATGCTATAATTTATTGTAGAGAGAATTAATTGCATGCAATTGTATGGCAATTTGCTACACTTGCATGTATCTATCTAAATTTCTATGCTCATTGCTGCTGTTGAATTGAATCATGGAGGTTTTCCTGGTTATTTGATAGTTAGTATTCTCAGGGTCTGTTTGTCCTGTTTATAACTTAAGAAAATGAGTAGGACCATTCATAGGAAGGAGATCATTCTCTATTACGGAATATTTTGAAGGCTTTTGAAATCAATATTATTTTTAGCCACTAGTTTAATCTTTTTAGCCACTAGTTTAAACTTATTTTGTAATGGTTTATCTATTCTCTATTAGGGAATATTTTATAAGGTTTAAAATTCAATATTATTTGTATCCACTAGTTTAATCTTTTTAGCCACTAATTTCATTTTTTAGCCACTATTTTAGCTGCCCTTAGCACTGACCCTAAACCCTTAGCCTTTAGCCATTAACACTGACCCGTAGCCTTTAGCCCATAGCCTTAGCCCTTAGCACTGACCCTTAGCCATTAGCCCTTAGCGCTGACCCTTAGTCATTAGCCTTTAGCACTGACCCTTAGCCTTTAGCCCTTAGCCATTAGCCTTAGCCCTTAGTACTGACCCTTAGCCATTAGCCCTTAGCACTGACCCTTAGCCATTAGCCTTAGCCTTTAGTCTTAGCCCTTAGCACTGACCCTTAGCCATTAGCCTTAGCACTGACCCTTAGCCCTGATCCTTAGCCTTTAGCCTTAGCCCTTAGCACTGACCCTTAGCCATTAGCCTTATCCCTTAGCACTGACCCTTAGCCATTAGCCCTTAACACTGACCTTTAGTCATTAGCCCTTAGCATTGTCCCTTAGCCTTTAGCCCTTAGCCATTAGCCTTAGCCCTTAGCACTGACCCTTAGCCATTAGCCCTTAGCACTGACCCTTAGCCATTAGCCTTAGCCTTTAGCCTTAGCCCTTAGCACTGACCCTTAGCCATTAGCCCTTAGCCTTTAGCCTTAGCCCTTGGCACTGACCCTTAGCCCTGATCCTTAGCCATTAGCCTTAGTCATTAGCCCTTATCATGGACCCTTAGCCATTAGCCTTATCCCTTAGTTTTAGCGCTTAGCACTGACCCTCAGCCATTAGCCCTTAGTTCTGAGCACTAACCCTTAGCCATTAGCCATTAGCCCATAGCCCTGACCCTTAGCCCTTAGCCTTAGCCATTAGTCTTAGCCCTGACCCTTAGCCATTAGCCCTTAGCCCTAGCACTTAGCCCTGACCCTTAGTTTTAGCCATTAGCCTTTGCCCTTAGCCTTGACCCTTAGCCATTAGCCATTAGCCCTTAACACTGACCCTTAGCCATTAGCCCTTAGCACTGACCCTCATCCATTAGCCCTTAGCTCTTAGCATTGATCCTTAGCCAATAGCCATTAGACTTTAGCCATTAGCCCTGACCCTTAGCCATTAGCCCTTATCCTTAGCCATTAAACCTTAGTCATTAGCCCTTAGCCCTTAGCCTTATCACGTAGCCATTAGCCCTTAGCACTTAGCCATGATCCCTTAGCCATGACCCATTAGCCTTAGCCCTTAGCTCTTAGCATTGATCCTTAGCCAATAGCCATTAGCCATTAGCCATTAGCCATTAGCCATTAGTCCTTAGCCCTGACCCTTAGCCATTAGCCCTTATACTTAGCCATTAGCCCTTAGCCATTAGCCTTATCACGTAGCCATTAGCCCTTAGCCATGATCCCTTAGCCATGACCCATTAGCCTTAGCTCTTAGCACTGACCCTTAGTCATTAGGGTTTAGCCCTGACCCTTAGCCATTAGCCCTTAGCCCTACCACTTAGCCCTCATCCTTACCACTTAGCCATTAGCCCTTAGCACTTAGCCATGACCCATTAGCCTTAGCTCTTAGCACCGACCCTTAGCCATTAGCACTGACCCTTAGTCATTAGTCATTAGCCCTTAGCCTTACCACTTAGGCATTAGCCCTAATCACTTAGTCATGATCCCTTAGCCTTCGCCTTAGACATGACCCCTTCCCCTTAGCCCTAACCCCTTAGACATGACCACTTCCCTAAACCCTAAACCCTAAACCCTAAACCCTAAAATGTAGTCAATTGAATTCTAGAAAAATGAGGTAACTCAAATGTCATCCTTGAACTTGTGATAGAATTTCTTAGCTCTATTGCTTTTCAGATATGAAGATACTACTGGTTTGATTGCAATGCAGATTCATCATATTTTTAATCATTCGCACACTAAATTTTGTGTCAAATCGGGGATTTCAAATGAAATCCTAACTCCCAAACATACTACTGGAGTACTAGTGCATTGCAAAAGAATGAGCTGAATACGTAACTTAATTTTTATATACCTTTATTTAAATTTATGAATCTCGAAATATATTAAATATTTATATACTTGTTCAGGAAGTGGAAAAATCCTTTACATGTTGTTCCTTTGTTTTTTGTCAGTTCTTGATGTTCTCTTTATTCTTACAGGTAATGTCAATTAAGAACGGGAGTTGGGATAGCATCTATGACACATTCCAATTGTTTGACGAGCTTGGTTCTACATACACAAAATCTAATAACTGTGTTGAATATGAAAGATTAGATGTTGAGCTTGGGAGTAATGACTTTCCAAGCTCTACAAATCACATTTCAGAGTGTGACTTACGTAAGTGGAGCTGTTATTTTTTGTGGAACTCATTTGAGTTGGGCCTAATATAAGATAATTTATCTAAGCACAAAAGAGAAGACAATTTTTCTGTAACAAGGATTTGTGAAGTTAATACCCTGTTGCATAAAGGATAGCGTTATACAAATAAATGAAAGAGATTCTTCAACATTATTACATTTTTATCTTTCATGGGGACCTTCTACCTAGTACAATTGCTGCTCATAATGTAGCTTTATTTTACCTGGGAGTGTTCATAGTTTTTATGTTTTCCATCTAGCTAAGCTCTATATATAGTGTAACCTGTTATGTGTCCATTTTAATATTTGTTTCTATCTGGAATGCAACTCTCCATGTATTTATTTGGATTTTAAGCATATGGGGCCATAGATGTGTCAAGTCATTTTAAGTTTTTTTTTATGCCAGTACTAAATGCTCTGTTTGTCTCTGTTTTAATAGTCATATTTTGATATGTTTACTTTATATCCTTCTCAGAGGTGACTGTTGAAGACATTTTAAGGAAAGTGGCCGAGTATTTTGCTAATGAGAGTTCTCTGTTTGGAGATCGAGAATCACCTCTTGAAAAAATGACTATGCTCGCAAGGAAATTTCGTCAGTGTGAAGTTTGGCTAAATCAGCAGTTCTCTGTCGAGAACTTTGATTCCCTTGGTTATGGGGAGTATCTCACTTTCCTAGAAAGAAACATCTCCCAGCTTCCGAAAGAGCTACATGACAATTTAAACAGTCAGGTGCATGAATAGTTCCCTTTTGAAGCTAGCCTTCTTCAGGAACAATTAACTATTCTACTCTCACAAGCTATAGATATCCTATGGGAGGGTAGAGCCATAACAAAGAATAGGATTGCCAGTTTGCTTTTAGGTACAATTGTTGTCTCTCTCACCACATGTAAGATTCTTCTTCATTTTGTTGTCTCTATCATCATAGATCAATATCTGCTATCATTTCACCTCTGATTGAAGAATGAACAATACCATGTTAGTAATTGTGTTTGTATACATGTTGAATTACATGTACCTTAATTTTCTTACTAAGTTTCTTGTCATGACAAAAGCTATTACTTCTGCCATTTTTACTTGTGTTAGGGATCTAATTTGTTTGTTGATTTATTACTTTCATGTGTCAGGTACTTGTACCTTAGTAAACTAGTTACAAGGCCTAGAGCATCTGGTACGTGAGATTCGAGATCAAATGGCAACATTTGTGCAGACCTTCATAGATTAGTTAGTACGTACGTGGAACATTTGTGCAAGTGTTTCATACTTTAGCTAGCTATATTTTTATTGACATTTCATCTTTTGAGTGTGTTGTATTTATAACAATACATTGATGTATGGCATTTTAATATTTAATCCATTTTTATACTTGACGTATTTTGAATTTGTGGCAAATGTTTAGATAATTATGGTTATTTGTATGCTATAATTTATATAATAATTTAGGTACTTAAAAAAGGTGCACATTTACCTCGGTTCGATCAAATTTATAGGGATGTAAGTTTACCACGGGTAAACAATATTACTACGGTTTGAAGTACTTTAAATAGTTACACTTTTACCACGATTGGCTGAATTACCACAGTTTATTAACCGTGGTAAATATATAACTGTGGTAAACATGCAACCGTGGTAAACATGTTTACCACGGCCAAGTTTACCACGGTTCAACAATCGTGGTAATCTTTGCAAATAAACCGTGGTAAAAGATATTTTTTCTACTAGTGAAGGTTGGAACTTGTAGGGTTTAGTTTGGTTGTCGTTGATGCGGACAACTTGAAAAACCCTAATTCGGGGCATGTCGATAGCGTCAGTTGCAGGGTCGGGGCCTTGATGCGAGGTTTGGCGTGATCTTAAGCATATTGGATCTTGATGGGATCCAGAATCACTTCATTAACTTATGTCCTTAAAACATAGATTTAAAAACGGTTATACTAACGCAGATTGTTGGCAAAATAATTTTAGCTACTCTTATAGATATGCTTTTCTTATCTTATCTTCAAGTTAAAACGTCCATTAATGTACCCAATTCAGTTAACCTTTAGCTTTCAAATCATTCATAATTTCACAAACAAACTGGTTGTTGGGGCCGTGCTTCCATGGGAAATCGAAGGTTCTGTGCGTTAGTTCTTTGTCGTTTGATGGAATTTTAAAAAAATTAGTTAAAATTAAACGGGTTTAACTAAATTCCAAAAAAATAGTATTTTGTAGAACCGATTTGTTAAATTTATTGCAAAGCAACTATATTGATTTATAAATTGTAACTACATGTTGTTTTTGTACATTTTCGCCATCCTTTAAACTAATAAGATGTTCGTACCAATATTCATCTATTTGGACATCGTATTGGTTTTTAATCATTTTTCGCACATCAGATATAATTTAGACTGTATAAAATGTTTTGATAAGAAAATAATTAAATTTTCTTTTTTTTATTCATATATCATGATTTTTTTTAGATACTTAGATGGAAAATATAAATACAGAAATAATTGAGCAAGAAAAGAGCCAATATAAAAACATTATGCAAATGATACAAAATCGAAAAGAGAAAATTAAAGTATAAAATTTTATCGCACCCAAAAAATTCTATTTTCTTATAACTATTGTGAATTTTGGATAAATATGGAATTTAATCTTATCAAATCCGTATTAAATATTTGTATGTATTATTTTATGGTTTTTATATTGATAATTATAGTTTATTTGTTTTTAACGTTTAGGCATTTAATTTTTCTATAAAATACTATTATTTTTAGTGATATTATCATTAATTGATTTTAACCTTAATATAATATGAGAAACTTATTACTTATTGGTTGATTTTAACTTTAATTTCGATTCTCGATATGAATTATATACATAATTCTTATAGATAAACACGTTTCTCTAAACGTATCAAAATCAAATTAATAATCTTTCTTAGTTTGTATTTATATTACAACATGAATTATGAGTGAATTTTTTGATGAAAAAACATTAGAATATGATGACTATCAAGTTTGTGAGAATATTTGGGTGAAAGATATCCCAACATTCTATTGATCTCATACTTGTTATAAAATGTGTAAATTATTGTTATTGGTAGATAATTGTGAAATTAAATGTCTTGTAATTGAATATGTAGATGGATACCCATTACTCCATTAGGTATGCTTTTTATGTGTTTCAGTCATGACAAAGAGTAACTGAGTAAGTAACACGTAGAAAAGGGTGGCGAAACATGGAATGACAATATTTTTGGGAGATTTTAAAATCTTGATATTGTTTATTCTGAAATATATATTTAATTGACATTATACTTTTTATATAATTTATATAGATTTAATTGTGTATTATATATATTATCGACACACACCAAATATTTTTACTATTTGAAAAGTACTAATATATCACTTCCTACCACCAATCAGTTCAAAATTCAATAGTAAAATAATTGGCAATTGACGATATATGAACGAAAAGATGAACACATGTCAAACTATTCAAGACACCATAGTTTTGGAATTTGTTGTTATTATAGTCGTAATTTGCCAAATGATTTATCTAAATTATATCATATGAATTACATACGTACCTTATCTAATCTCAAACCACCTAGAATGTATGCAACATTCCGTTTAGATAACTATGCTTGAACGCACTTGAATTAGGAATTGTCATATGGCCTTCTGATAATTGTGAGAGCTATATATAGTGAATCTCGACTCTTAATATAGGAAAGTAAACCGCCATTATAAATAAATTTTCAAATTAATGCTATAGGCGTTTCCCCCCAGTAAAATCCATTTCGTTTCATATGCAGGCCATTAGTTACATACTTAACTCAAACGAAGTACTAAATTATCATGTCATAATTTCAAACATTACTTTTGGTGTATAGTCATTGGTCATCCAACTGGTTTTATGCCCTTATATTGAGTGTCGTAATTATAAGATTTATTTTTGGTAGCCTTCGCAATTTTCTTTATTAGATTAAATATGTATCATTATCACAATAATGTTAGTAATTATATGTAGTACGAAGTCTGAGAGTATATAAGTTTTTTATTTCCTTCATTCATCAATAACTAATAATTGATTAGATACTTAATAATTTTGTCCTTTAAAAAAATGGATTAAATAGATGAGGTTTTGACCGTCAAATTTAAAAAACATCAATTATAGTATGTAGAATATATAAAAATGTAATATAGAATTTATAAAGTAAATAGATGTTGAGTTTTCTTAAATTATTAATTATATATCAAATAGAACTATCATTAGTGTTTGGATTTAATTAGATGACATATTTTTCCAAATTGAATATTTTCTTAACTCTTAATTTTACTAAATATTAATAAATTTATTATTTTACATTATTATATCATTATTATTATTATATATTAAGTTTCTATAGCTAGGGACATTAATAAGTTTTCAAATATATAGAGAGTTTTCAAATATAATAAGTTTCTATAATTAGCGAAATTATCCTTTAGGTAATTTGAAAACTTCTATTGGTCATATGAATAGTTGAGATATTATCATAGTTCTAGTCTTTTACATCGTTTCTCTAGTTATACTCTACTATACATGATGACTTTCATTTATATTATTTAATAATTATAAGTTGGATAATTTTTATTATTTTCTCATTGTGCCTTTGTTGAAAGGTCCAATTTAATAAAATTGGGTTGAAAGGTCCAATTTAATAAAATTGGTGTCGCCTTGTGTTCCTGGACGGGGTGTTACATTAATTAATATTTTATTTATATTTCTAATATAAGGTTGGAATCTACCTTTTAATACAAAAGCTAAAATTTCAGCCTAATATATATCTTCTTCTTTATTTATGTTTGGCCCATGTGGGAAGCATTCTCAACTCTCAACACGCCCCCCTCAATTTCAATTTCAATTTCAGTTGACGCTTACCAAGCCTTTAAGGACGGATAGTCAATTCACCAGGAAACGAACTCGAACCTGCCCTCTGGTACCATATAAGTGTTCTGTGAACCACGGTTAAACGAACTCAACGGCAAGTCAGGGCAATTACTCATAATCAGTTCCTTGTTTTTTTTTAGTCCAATAATAAGTTGCATATTTTTATCTATAGCATCAATTAATTACCAAGCATGTGCTATGCCTCCAGAAATCAGAATAGAATTATCCCGGCCGGCCAGTGGAGTCGGAACTAGCCAGCTAGAACTGAATAGAGGTGTCGTAAGTCTGGCCAAATTGCCAATGGGAAGGTACAACATTGTCGAAAAGCCTGGTGGCTCCATCAGTAGTGGTGACACGGAAGGAGAGAGACTGGCCGTTAAGATAAGAGTTGGATTGCCAGTTGGCGCCCCAGTTGCGGGACATGGTCATCCACGCGGTGCTGGAGCCCTTGATGGAGACGGACTGGATGGAGCCGGCCCCACCTACGTTGGTGATGAGCACCAGCTCGAAATAGTCCCTGCCGTTGACGCTGAACCTCACTCCTCCTCGTTTGTAGCAGGGGACCCTCTGGAAGAGAACACGGATGATGCCTCCCCTGTAGATGCCTATCTTCTCCCACGCCGGTTGCGCCATGTCGAAGTGCTGAAGAGGAGGGTTGCACCAGCCCCCATCGTCGCTCGGGAGGGCGTAGTTGGGCGGGCAGAAGTTTGTCGCCGTTATGGTCACCGAGCTCCCCTTAATGCACCAGCGTGGGTTCTTGGCGTCGTCGCACCTCATGGTGTAGCACTGCCCGCATGATGCGCCATCGTTGAACAAAGCCGTGCTCAAGGCTGCTGTCATGGTACCGTATCCTGCCGTGTACAGGTTCCCGTATCCGCAAGCTCCTCCTAATATATACATACAAATCAAATCAAAACCAATCCAATAATGTACATACTATATATATACACGTACGTACTACGTACCCATTGTCCCAGATGCATCCCCGCCACCGTAGAAAGTGGCATGCGCGTTGGTCCACCCAGAAGCCACATATGCATTGGCGGTTCCACAAACCCACCCCCATAATCCTACCACCTGCAGGATCATTCCCAATCTTGCCATTTCCATCTAGCTCAAGGCTGAAGCTTAGCTTTTAAGGTCGGTACGCTTAGGCTTTGGGTGCTCATAACTTCATATATAGATGTACAAGATTATGAGATCGACTAGCATCTTAAAATCAGGATTTTTATTTTATTTTAATTTTGGAACCGCCTTCAATTATTCCCACGTTAATTATCTTCGAAAAGGACGCTTACCACGACGTAACTCACATGCATTTATTATATTCATTTTCTTTGTTGCCTATCTAAGAAATTATTTCCAAAACCTACGTACCTCAGCTTCACATGGGGCATTGCTGTGAATTGTGACTGCTTGTGGATTGATGCCACATGACCACCTTCCCCATCCAGATTTGTCTTCATCATATCTATCAAATCAGTATATATATGAATCAGGCTAGCTAGGGGGTTGTAATTTATTAGATCAATTGATTTTCATTTTGATATATGATTCAACAATATATAACCATCACACACTTCAATTCATGTAGTTGAACAATAGTACGACTTGACAACTTAAGCATTAGTAAGTTGTTACACTTGTTGCCTTGTTAAGTAATCTACCTATCCCCATGATATTAAGCAAAAATTAGAAAAATAACTGCATACATGGCATGTAATGTGATGAACAACAGACCACCGTCAAGCAAATGCTGTGTGACACGATCCTCATGTCATGTGACAATCCAACTAAATGAGATTGTTGGACAATCTAATTCAGCTTCATGTTCTCTTAATTTGTCTACATTGTACTTGTACATGGTGAAAAAACCTCCTTCCACTCTTCTTCATCCTGTTAAATCTACATCCTACATCTTGTTTAATTTGGTGCATTCTTACATATATATTATGCTATACAAGTCAATCATAAAAAAAACAACTTTTTTCACCGAACATAATTTGTTGCTAATATACGTTATGTGAATTAACATAAGATAGGATTCTGAAGCATCAATTTATTGCCATCAAAGTTAAAAATCTCGGCAACTTACAGTGTTGTATTTGGACTTTTGATATCCTCTATGATACATAAAAACAGATAAAATCATGGTAGCAGTGGCAGAGATGATAGATACACAAATAACGATTCGGGATCAGATACATTTCCCCAGTACGGTGAAATATGCGAAGCCTTTTGATCTACCCCAGCTACCCCAACTGTCAAAAAGTGACCGAACTCGTTTTACCGATCTGACCAATCCGCTTTTGGACTCGATCCGACCTGACCGAAATTTTTGATAACCCAAAGTTATCGAACCCGAATTTATCGAGACCGAACCCGACCAACCCGAACCCGACCCGATTAACGAATAAATGTGGAGTATTAATAAAATATAACATAAAATATATATGATAAATAACATATAAATAATGATAATATGCTTAATATCCTAAAAAAAAGAACATTCTTGTATTTATATAATTTTTTATAATGTAGAAATTTATAAATTAATATAATTAAAATTAAAATAAAATATGATTTTGGTCTACTAATATCAATTACATTAAAATAATTAATAATATTATTATTATTTTAATTCATTTCAACTTATTTTGACATATTTAAATTAGTTTTTAACTATTTAATAATATTTAAATAGTAAACAAAATATTTAAAAAATGACGCTCTTGACCCGTTGGTTAACCCGAACCGCCCGCTGACCTATAATGACCCGACCGACTTGACCTGTTATCCGAAATGACCCGACCCACTCTCAACCCAAACCCGAAATAACCGAACCGAATCCGACTTGACCGACCCGATTGACAGCTCTAACCCCATCCAATGGCCATGATATAATTTTTTCACACCTAAAATTTAAACTAATGCGGGGGTGTTTTGGTAATTTTCCCCTATTGAATGTCATCTCCCACATTCAACGTTTCTTCCTTGTGCAACTTTGAAGCTCCGCCTCCAATGGTAGCTTTGACACCACTTTGAGCTCCTATATGGGTCTCTTGTCGTCATTGCTTCAAAGAACCTTTCCGAACTCCAGCTACGCCATTCAAATCCACACAAACGTCTTCAAATTTTATTTCCATGGTGACCTTTTCATCGTTCTAAAGCTTATCTCTCCCTCTATTGAGAAATTAGTTAAGCTCTTCGAGTCTTCAACCAAGTAAACCAATAATTTTGTGGCGAGATTCATCCCTTAAATGAGAAGCTTGGGTTTGATAATGGTGGGTGAGTTGAGAGATACCCTCAAGGTGTTCGATAGATGAAATGTCTGAGAGATGTTGTGAGATGAACATGATTGAGAGAGTTATTTGTTCCCTTTTCAGTCTGAATCAATCAAATCCAAACTCATCAGTGTGTTCATCACCGTCAAATTAGTAGGATTTGACTTCTAAAACACCCAAATCCATACTCGAGTCATAGACCTGATCAAACCCGAATCCGGGCGAGAATCGGGCCGGGCTTTGGACAAAAAATATGTCTGAATGGGTGGGCCGGATCCGGGCAAGCCAAGGAAACGGGCTGGGAAGGCTTCCCAGATTCGCCCGGACATCCGGATCCGGGTAGCCCACGAGTCACATTTAGCCCGCGAGACAAGAGAAATCTGTCGTAAAATGAAATATAGCAAATATAATTTAACGCACAATACCGATTGAAAAATGTCTTTTTATTACAAACGGTAAACATAGTTATTGTTATAAACTTGTCATAACAAATTTCCACACAAAATAACACAACATTACACAATTAAGCAAATTTCAAAAGAAAATGGAGCTGGTTGTCTGTTTTTGTTGCCTCTAGCGCATACATCACACAATCACATCTTAGGTGAATCTTCTTCGTCCTCAAACTCGTCATAACCAACATCGCCAATTTGAAGTGTCTTATGTGTATAAATATTAGGTTGTTTAGGGTATAAATATTTATTTATTTTATATAATATTTTTATGAATTTTATTATATATAAAAATATTTTATTTTATTTATTTTTAAAAATAATTCGGGCTTCCGGGCAGGCTATCCAGGCTAAATGAGATATTATCAGTGTTCGTATCCTGCCCATATAAACGGGCGGGCCGGGCTATCCGGGCTAAATGGGATATTATCAGTGTCCATATCCGCCCATTTATGCCGAGCGGGCGGGTCGGCCCGTGTTTGCTCAGGTCTAGGCGAGCCATTCCGATTTGAATTTCGAAAAACTATCCATTTTCGACATTTGTTTTTCCGACTAGACTATTGGTGGTACTTTTCTCATCGGATTTGCAAAATTGACTACCATCACCTACCTCAGTTGATAACCCTCGACGTCACGAGTCAAACTATACCCGCAACGAGCCATTTCTCTTGCGTTTGAGCTGCGACCGAGTCACTCTACCCAGTTGTTGTTGCTTAGTTTGCAAGCAAAACTTCCACAGTCAAGCCACTTCTGGCTTCCAGCGCGCCACCATTGACCTCCTTTTACCACATCTAAAAAAACCTTGATCCCATGAGTCCAACTGCACCGACGCCAAGTTGTTCGGTTTCCAATCGAGTTGTCACCGAGCCATTGAATTCGGATCATCGTTTGGTCGCTGCCTATATTTTCCAGATTTCAGCTTAGTCAAAACAACTTTTAGAGCTTTTGTTTGTCGTCGTCTCATCACCTCTTGCCATCGATCCTCTGTCCGGTGCTTCAATGACATCTTGTGAGTCAAGCCACATTGCAGCCACAGCTAGACGAGCCCATTTGAGCCATGTTTGAGTAGTCCGAAGACCTCTTCCCGATAAACTTTAGGGTTCAGATTTGGTTATGAACATTTTTGTAAAGAACCTTGACACTATTATATATGAACCCGAGATGACTACATATGAACATTGATGGACTACATATGAACCCCTAGTTTGTTTATACAATGCATTATGGAAAAGAAGAATAAGTTTGAACCTTAGATGGCTATATATGAACATTAACATATAATATATTAACATTAGAGGGTGTGAGAATTGGGAGTGAGATATTGATAAGCATACATATGAACATTAGATAATTATATATGAACATTAGCATATATTATATGAACCCTTAGTGTTTTTATGAATCAAGGAAAAATAAATCACAAATATGAACAACTCAAACTAATATATATGAACATTATATGACTATATATGAACATTGACACACAATAAATGAACTTATGTTACAAAGAGAATGGAAAACAAGAACAACAATTTCAAGAAAATAAATATGAATCTTAAGAAATATATATGAACTTGAACATGATATACATGAACCTCACGATGCTCAATTTATTATTAAGATAAATATGAGCTTATGTTGATAAAATATGTATAAAATTAAAAAGTGATGTTCATTTAAATAAAATAAAATATGGAATGATTGGGAATTGAAAAAGAAATGGGGTCCATGATGCAAAAAAGGTGAGATAGGATAAGGACATTGATAGAATCTGACATAAACGGAAAGTGGGATAATTTTAGAATAGTACAAGTGTTTGAATTTTATTATAAAAATGTCATTGTAAATGAGATAAGTGACACGCACACCTGTTTCTTTTATTTTCTTTCGGTTTTAATCTTAGCCGTCTAGCTCGTTAATCTACTTCACATATTGTAGTGTAGCATACAAATGTATATGAAATGGACTCCACAAATAACAGTACCATTTAACGTGCATCAACCCCAAGCTGTGATTGGAAGCTGGATAGCAAATAGTAACATTTTTCGTTAAAAGAGGCTAGCTGGTAAGGATATTTACAGAGACGAGATTGTTTAAGAAAATTAAACTGCTGCAAGAAGTGAAGGTTAATAAGCATCAGAAGACTGAATGGAATGATAACATAAAGATATACTCAAGCATTGGACATTGTTTTGTTTTGTCCAATTGCAGGCATAAATCAACCACTCTACTCAACAACACAAACATAAGTTTAATTTATTGAAAGGCCGGTTCGTTTGAAGAACTGCATTCACAGAACAGAATTACTTCTTGAACATAGAGAAGTAACATGTTAATTACTGGAGAATAAAAAGACGGAAATCATTTTGAGCATACAAAACATTTGCCGGTTGATCCTTTATCAAGGTTAAAGAAACTCCCATAAAGCAGCGAGATTCCTTCAACGGCGATGAATGATGATACATGGCATACATAATGATAAAAACAGAAACAATTACTCGCAAAGTGAGTACGCCGTGGGCGAGGGTGATGAAAACAGTGAGAATAAAGAGGTAGAGGAGACTTGGGAGGGCGGAAGCAGCGGCCAACTTACACTATGAGATTACTGACACAAACCTTCTGCTCAAAACGCAAGAAGCTTTTCGGCAGAAGTCTCATTAAATTAGACGTCACACTGCGACCATATAACCAATAAGCCCAATCAAAATAACAGTTCAGACATTCCTCCTTACAGTATTAAAAAAGAAGATGAATTGGGAAGGAGCATATCTAACTAACATAGATTTAGGAGGGAATTAGTATCGATGAGCCTTTATTTCTGTAACAACTGTAGTTCACGCCGCAATTATGTAGCATGATGGCTCACCCCGCCAGATTTACAAACCAAAAATAACAACATAAACTGCAACACATGAATCTTGAGCTAAAGGCTGTATCTGACCATCACACATCTTTCACACGAAATAATGCAATAGACCTTCCTCTTTGTCTTTGATGTCAATCAGAGGGTCAAGGATCTGTCTCCATCCGCTAAAGTCGATAGCTTCGCCAGGATCAGGCAAGGCAAATCCATTCACAAAGAAGACAGGTGTCCCGATTACTCCTCTCGAACAACCATACTGCATCAGATAGTGCACAGCAGCATCAGACAGTGCAACAGCAACAGCCATACATTGCAGAACGAGTTGTCATTAGAAGAGTGATTTGTTCCAAGGAGAGGTACTTAAAGAGACCAGGCATCAACATGATTATAACAACGTGGTGTTACCTTGAATGAGATCCTTGTTTTGATATTGCTTTTGGAGTCACTGAAACCCAACTTAATTGCAGCAGAAGAGTCTAAGCCCACTGATTCTGAGACAAAACTGATAAGGTAGTCCAACAGAGCAATTCTGGTCATATTGCTTGTTTGTTGATTGTAAAAGTTGACCTGTCAAAAAAAAAAAAAAACAGAGACTACAAATTACTATAAAGTCATTCCCAGAAAGTTGAAGGGCAATCTCATAAATTCAAATAATAGCTCTACAATATGGAGGTTTCAGATTAGCTCAAATAACATAACATCTCTCCCAAGTTCGTGTTTGAGGTCTCTAGTGAGTCCCCTAAAACTGAGCTTGCACAAATCTGACCATCCACTGCAGCAAACAAATATTATCTAAACAAAAGGACCTTGATTATTTATCGAAATGGATTGAATGGTCAATTTTAGGTTAAGGCAAAAAAACAGCTCATCTCCAGCAGAGTCTCTTTTTGCAGACAAGTAACAAAGGTTCATATGCTTAGAGACACCTAGTAGCATAGAGGACAAAAACATACCTGCTTCTCGAAGAAAGCTTCCAAGAGAGGATATGTTAACGAAGAATTCAGCTTATTCACGATATGCAAAGCCCGTGAAGTAACAAATGCATTATCATGGTACCTAAAATACAAAATCCCCATCAGGACAAGAAGAAATATTATCTGTTACAGCAATATTATTCATGAGCCTAATAATAGCAAATGGCTTAGTATCTTCAGAAAATTCACACAAGAAAGGAATGCACCCAAAATTCTGATAGCAGAACCTGGAAGTGAATCAATTATCTGAGATACAGATACTAAATGCACCGCTTGGGACAAATTATTCATGAGCACTGTCCGGGATTCTAATTTCTGGATCCCAGAACACCAGTTCCAATGAATCCAGCCCACAAAGGAAATTTAATCAACTAGAGGCTCAAGATTGCAGAAATTTCCCAAGTTGGTTACGAGATCGGTCTTATTACGCCTCAAGTAATTCATAACATGAAGTCTAGGGAGTTAAATTAACGGTAAAGGGAATGGAATTCATAACATGAAGTCTAGGGAGTTGAATTTACGGTAAAGGGAATGAATGAACAGTGAGAGAAACGCGAAGGCCGTAGAAGGCTAGGGCTTGCTTGAGAGGAGGCCAAGCATCCCGGCTGTCGGGACAAACAGGATCGAAGAAGGCCTCTATGAGAACCGCATCCGGGTTAAACTGGGAGCTGCTCTTTCCATACACGAACCCGTCGAACTTGGCCGGAATCAACGACTGCGATTCAGCACTCCAATGAAGCTGGTGGAGGGTTAAAGCTACTGACAATATGAACAACCCTATCAACCATTGCCCGCTTGAATCCATCTTTCGGTCTGTTTCAAGTTTCTCTCTTTTTCTGTTTGGATTTTTTTTGGGTTAAGCTGTTTTGATTCTTTGAATGCGTAGATTAAAAGTCCTTGTGTACCCACAGGCCACATTCCACGGCCTGTTTAACGCTGTCGTGGCGCCGTTGAAGGCAAGACAAGTAAGGCAAAAATTGTAATAAAAAAAGAAAGTAAGGAAATAATTACAAATAACGAAGAAGATGACGTCAATTTGATGCTTGCAAGTTTTGTGCTTGCTACTTTTTTGGGTGGATCCTATTTGCACCGGCTGCAGAGTGCCAAATTGCACCTGCAGTCCGTGCGGCCGCAGCGGTGGGTGTCGGCGGTGGATGCCGGTGAATGTCGGAGGTGGTCGGTGGTGGATCGATTGAGTTGTACAAATTTTTAGGTTGAGTTTGGGTCGGGTTCTTCTTCGATATTTAAAAAATATTGAATTTTAAAATTATATCGAGTCTTAAAAAATATCGAGCCAGGTTCGGATCGAGTCGGATTCTTAAAATTCACCGAAAAATTGTGATTGAAATCCACCGAAAGTAATTCATTCACGGACGCAACAATAATTCTGATTAAAATCCACCGAATATTCTACCCTAAACCCATCACAGACGCAATCCTAAACCCATCACCGCGAGATCGTCGTCGGCCGTCGACACGACAGTGAGTGTCGTGCGCCACTGACACGGTGCAAATAGCACCGTGTCAGGGCGCAAGTAGCCTTCCCGCTTTTTTGTTGCAGGATGATGAAATTTCGAAATGATATTACTCTCTCCCTTCCCTGAGATAATAAATATTATTTTAGTTTAATTTTTTATTAATAAATATTGAATTACGAAGAAAGTTATTAAGTTGTATATATTTATATTAAATTGTAAATTTCAATAAAAAATTATAATATTTTAATTTAATTATTATAATTTTCAATAATAATGTCAGTGTCTAAAACCGTAAATATTTTTTAAATAGAACGAATAATTTTTTTGTTAGAGGATGGTCAAATTTAGAAACAATTTTCTTCCTCGATAAACATAAAACTTACCGGCAGCAATTTTTGTTTATTGTTTTGGCCTTGTTTGGCCTAATATTTATAATGTCTTTATTTATAAAAGAATTTTTTTTTTCTCCTTACACACTTTCCCATACCACCTAAATTTCAAATTTCAAAAACTAATTTTTTTTTAAAAAAAAAAGTAACTAAAAAAATATTTATAAATACTCTCACCAAACAAACCCTTTCTGTTGTCTAGTTACTTTGTCAATTTATTCGATCTTACAATAGGCATGATGCACTTTATGTAAATCAATCCCGGTGACCATCAATTTATGCAAAAACATGTTTTGTTGATATTTGTTTTATAAGAATTTAAGAGTCATAAGATTTGATAAGAAAGTTTAAAGTCTTACATAATATGAAGGTAATTGGAATTTTAATGAAGATAATTTATACTCTCTATGTCCCCTGTCCCCTTTTGTTTGTGCCATAGGGGAGGTGCACAATTGTCGAGGCGAATTTTGTATCGTTAATATCTCTAATTACATAACCCTAAAAATTATAATTTTTTTATATTATCAAAGTACTCGTTGAGACGAATCAAACAAGACCCCACATGACTATGTTTTTTTTCTTATATATTGGAAGAAATCTTGAAGATTCTCTTCAATTGTAAATAGTGTCAAAATTGACCATGTGACAAACTTTCAGGAACGGAAGGAGTATAAGATAAATGGTTATATTGACCCAAAAACATAGCGGTGAGGGAAGCTAGCATTCATGCGATCACCCAAAAAAACTATAGATTTAAATATATGTTATATGCGTCTTTGGTTTTCACTTCTTTTTTTTTGATGAGGAAAGAATTAGACGAGAACTAGCAGCGATGCGTAGTCCGGCCTAGAGCATCCTTTCGGATGAGAACGCAGAGTTCTTGGTTGGTATGTAGGTCAATTCCTGAGGGTGAGAAGCTGAGTTTAGCGATGTAATCAGCAGTTCGGTTCACCTCTCGAAAAATATGCCTAAAGCGGACTTCCTGGAAGGAACGGAGATCGAGAAGAAAATCAGCGATAACCATTTCGATTTCCCAAGGACAAGTCCAAATGCCTAAAATAGAGTTGATCAGGCAAAGATTATCTCCTTCAATTTCGACTTTGTTGATGTTTAGTGAGATGGCCTTTTGAATGCTATTTTTTAAGGCCATGGTTTTTGTCATGAGGACAGATTGGCACCCATACTTTTTGTTGGACCTATGGATAGTATCAGCATTTTCGTTTCTGATAATGTATCCTGTCCCTGTTTGTCATTTGGTAGTTTTGATCCATCGAAATTTATTTTGCAGAATACGGGGTACGGTTTCTCCCACTTAAGCCTTTTTGTTTTACGCCTTTTGGGAGGATTAGTTTCTTGGTGGGTAGCGACGTCAGTTTCTCTTGTTTTTGTTTTATTCCAATTTTTTATGAGGGTTTTTATACGGCTAAGTCTTTTATTTTGTCTGAGTTGGTTGTTTGAAAGATAATTTGGTTTCTGTTGATCCAGGTGCCCCACCAAGTAGTAGCAATGCAAACCCATTCTGTTTTGGATAAAAGATTTTGCAGTTGATAGATAGTCGTCCTTGGTTCTTGATTATTAGTGTTTAAACTTGAGATTTGATGTTCAATGTATGGATTTTGGTTTTTTATTTGTGCTAGGGTGTGAGGGCATCTGAATAGGAAGTGATTTAAGTCTTCATTTGTGTTATTGCATGAATCGCATGTCATTGTTACCGCTACCTATTTTTGTGCTAGTCTAGCTTTAGTAGGCAGCCCGTTATGGCATATTTTCCATAGGAAGTTTTTGACTTTCGGGTAAGTATCCAGTTTCCATAACCAGGAGAGATCGTTATTACTGGGATTTGTCTGCTTAGAGATGAGTTCGAAAGCGGTTTTAGTTGAGAACCACCCATTTTTGTTGGGCGCCCAATATAGTCGGTCAGGGATATCATTTTGAGGTAGGTGTATGTTTGAGATGGTGGCAACAGCCTCATCACGGAGTACCTTTTTAAGCTCAGTAAGGTTCCATTTTTTGTTGGTTATAAGATTTCAAACTTTTAATTCTGGGTCAATGGTGGTATCCGATCGGATGTAATCTTTGATGTTCATATTAGGAATCCAAGAATCCTCCCAAAACTTTACCGAACAACCATCTCCTATGAGCCATTGTAGGCCAGTTTTGAATTCATTGCGGAGTTTGAGGAGGTGTCCCCATTGCCACGAGTGGTTTGTTTTTCTTGTATAATTGAGGATGGTCGTATTCCTTAGGTATTTTTCATTAATGATTTTAACACATATATTATTTGGTTCAGCAAGGAGCTTCCATATGAGTTTCATTTGGAGGGCTTTATTCATATCTTCGGTTTTCCTGATACCAATACCTCCATTGGATTTATTCTTGCATATTTTATCCCATCCGATTAATGGTTTATACGTA
Source organism: Rheum nobile (assembly GCA_027886185.1). Taxonomy (NCBI): domain Eukaryota; kingdom Viridiplantae; phylum Streptophyta; class Magnoliopsida; order Caryophyllales; family Polygonaceae; genus Rheum; species Rheum nobile. Next base: position 44,067 of record WOAB01000170.1, read on the forward strand.
TGTTCTTTGTTCCATAGGAAGTTTCTATTTGCTTTGTCCAGTGTGTGATGTATAGCTGTTGGTAGCATGAAGCATTGCATTATATGGTTTGGCTTGGCTTCCAGTTTTGCTCTGATGAGAGTTGCTCTTCCTTCAAGGGAGAGAGAATTAGCTTTCCATTTTGATAATTGTATAGTCGTGGCCTGAATTGTATCTTGGAATGTGTTCTGGTTAACCTTTCCGTTGATAATTGGACATCCTAGGTATTTGTCTAGGGATGCGGAACTCGGGATGTTGAGGATGGATTGGATTGAAGTTTTAATGTTATTTGGTGTATTGGGAGTTGTCTGGAATGCAGATTTATGGTAATTTACACATTGTCCTGATATGGAGCAATATTCTTCAATAATAGATTTGACCTTTTGGCAGGATGTTTGATTGGCTTTCGCGAAAATGAGGATGTCATCTGCGAAGGCTAAGAAGGGGATGTTTGTTCCCATTCGGTTCATTCTAAAACCTAGTTGTTTGGTATTAATGTTGGCTTCATACTGTAGTTTCCTGGCAAGTACCTCAGCCCCTAGGATAAATAGGAAGGGTGATAGGGGATCTCCCTGTCGCAAGCCTCGTTTAGGGTAGAAGACATCAGTTGGCCCATTATTAACTAATACTGAGAATGATACAGTCTCAATACACTCTTTGATCCAGTTAATGAATATTGGGGAGAACCCGAATTTGTTAAGGACTTTTAGGATGAAATCCCATTCTATCTTATCGTATGCTTTTTCCATATCTAGTTTGATCGCAATCCATCCTTCTTTTCCTTTTTTAGAGAGAAAGGTGTCAAAGATTTCATGGGCTATTAGGATGTTATCCTGTATCGCTCGGTCCGCTACGAAGGCACCCTGAAGAGGATGGATGAGTTTGTTTAGGATTGGTTTCAATCTTTTCGTCAAGATTTTAGATATAACCTTATATACTGTTGAGCATAGGCTAATTGGTCGATAATGATTGGTCGAGTTTGGATTATCATATTTTGGTATTAGGGTGATGAAGGTATGATTGGTCTGTTTGAGAAGTTTACCAGAGTGGAAGAAGCTCTTTACTGCTTTCGTGACCAGTGGTCCCACAATGTGCCAGTATTTCTGATAAAAGATTGCGGACATACCATCAGGTCCTGGTGATTTATCACTTCCAATGTTGAAAATAGCTTTTTTGACGTCGTCGTTGGTAACATTCCTGGTTAAGCTAATGTTATCTTGGTCTGTAACCTCATTTGTAATGTTGGACATCATGTTTTGGAGGTTGGAGTTATCTATTGTACCTTTCTTGAACCTTTTTTCAAAGTCAGCTCTGATTTCATTTCGGATGTTTTCTTGTCCGATAATGATTGTGCCCTCTTGCGTTCTTATTTCACGAATAATTTTACGGCTTCTTCTTCCATTTGCAATTCTATGGAAGTAGTTTGTATTTGAGTCTATTGCTTTGATGTGTTTGGTTTTGGCTCTTTGGCTCCAGTACTTTTTGTGAAATGATAGAAGACAGTCTTTTTTACTAATGAGTCTATTTTGTTTGTTAACTAGTGTTGGATTTGGGTTGAGTATGATTTCTTTTTGAATCTTTAATAGTTCTGTCTCTGTTTCTTTGATTTGTTTAAAGATGTTACCAAAGGTAGTCTTATTCCATTTCTTGGCGCTTATTTTTAGAGCAAGGTTTTTTTTAACAAGGTTATACATGTGGGAGCCTTGTGTTTCAATTCTCCAAGCTTATGTGACCAGATTTTCAAAATCTTTTCTTGTTGTCCACATTTTTTCAAATTTAAAGGGTTGTGCCTTAAGTGGGGTGGGATTTTCAAGCTCCACCGAGATAGGGCAGTGATCCGAGGAGGTAAAGGCATGATTTTTGGTAAAGATGCCCGGGAACCATTGTAGAATTTGGTCTTGTATGAGGACCCGATCTAGTTTTTCATATATGTTGTTAATTCCTGTTTTATTCTTCCGCCAGGTGAATTCACCTCCTTGAGTTGGGATGTTTAACATGTCACAGTTGTTTCTGAAGTTATAAAGTCTCTGGTATCTTGATGGAGGGCTATCACATCCTCCCTTCTTTTCAGATGGAGTTTCGATTTCATTGAGGTCACCAATGATGATGCATGGCATGTGTGCTTGGTGAATGAAGTTTGTTAGGCGATTCCAGAATTCGTTTTTTTCACTATCCTTTGGTGGTGCATATGCAAAGATGAGCATCATATAGTGATTTTTATCAATGATTTTATATTTGACCGCTATAAATCTCTTGTCAGTGTGTGCTAGCTCGCAAAGTTCGTTTTGAAATTGGTAGAATTTCCACATAACGCAGATACCACCCGATAATTCAGTTGCGGGTGAGAAATGAAAGGTATCAAATCCGGCTTTGAGCCAGAGTCCTTTTTCGGGTTCTTGGTTTGTTCTAGTTTCAACAAGGGCCATAATTTGTATTTTTTCAATTTTGCAAAGGGTTTCAATATCGGTCCAAAGGTTTTTCCGACCGATACCGCGACAATTCCATAGACTTATCTTCATAAAAACCTTGGGATTGGTTTAGCAAGTAATCTTGTTCTTGCTAGTCGTTGGTTTTGTATATGTGGGTTTGATTGTTTGTTTAGATGTAAGGTTTTAGTCTTATTTGGTTTGATTTTTTTGCGGGTTCCCTGCTTCGAGTTTCCGTTCTTGTTTACTTTATGGGTAAAGTCTTTGTCGGATTTTGATTTTACTTCTGTGATTGTGGGTTTCATGGAATAGGAGCTGCCAATTGAGCACTTGATCTTGTTGGATTTCCTTTTACCCTGTCTGGTAATGAAGGTATTCGTATAATTGGGTTGATAAGCATTTGGGTGGTCTGCTTTTCCTTTGACTTTTGGTTGCCAAATAAAATACATTACAGGATACATATAAAATTTATGTATTGTTAATACATGGTTTGTGTGTCTTGCAGGAGGTGTAGAGGGCCTCCATTTCGGTTGTTGATTCCCTGTTAGGGGTTGTCCATAGTACATACAATCTTTGTTATTACATTGTCTTGGTTTACACATGGATGAGCATCTTGTTGTTTGTATACGGACACCAATCCTGCTCACAGTATTTCTGTGGTACTCCATCTTTGACTGTTCAGGATCCACACATTCCTGCAAAACAAGGGTACCAATATGGTTAATACTTCTCATGTAGTTACCATTTCTAGTAGCTTGTATGGAGTTTTGATCATGTAGCTTGTTGTTCTTAGCATTTGTTGGAGTACTATCTTGTTGTTCCCTTAAGAGAAGCCAGAGATACCACCTAGTCCTTGGTTTTAGAGTGGTGTAGAGCCATTTAGACAGCTTTGAGCCTCCTAATAAGTGGTTATTCAGACCATATTTTGGTGTGATGGTATGTTGGTTAGACCATTGCAGTGAAGTCAATCTCCTAGAGATGCTGATTTTTTTAAGAGAGATTTTATAAACATACAATATCGTGAGTCTAGCAATCACATATTGAAGAGAAGTGGAGTTTATCCAAAAGACATAGGGATTTAATCCGAGTTCATTCCTGGTAACATAGGAGTGCATCCTTACAAGGTGAAAATGGCTTTCCCAAGCCTTACACAGGTTGAACAACATGCCGAAAACATACCATAATTTGAAAGGATTACATTGAGAATTTCTCTTCTGGTGGTAAACCACAGAGGTAATGCTAGTAGATGCATATTCTTCACACCAATGAGAGGGCTTATGGCAGTCATTGGTGGCCAAAATAAGAGAAATTCTAACTCTAATCATAAAACATTCAAGATTCAGAATTTTGGTTTTTTGGACCCCATCAGGAGGGAGGAGGCAGTATCATCTTCCCCTTCTTGGAGTTTCCTTTTACTGGAGCCTGAGTTGGACATGGCTGAGTTCTGCACTTTCATAGTGCTTAACTTGTTGATCATGGACGAGCTAGAGTTCTTGGAATTGGCAGAGTTGATTGAGTGATAGGAGTCACCAGAAATAGCATCAACCTTATCCTCACATTCTGCATCAGAATTAATAAGGGCATTCATCTCTTCCTCAGAGAAGTTGTGCTCTTCATTTTCATCAAAAATGTTGTGGTCTCCTTCATCATCCAGAAGGTCATCCTCATCCATGATGAATTCAACATTGTTGTTCTCAGCTAAAGTGTCTTCCCCAGGCTCCATCAGGCCATCAACATCAAGTGGGGAATCACTGCTACTCTTCACCTGGGTATCATCATTTGGGGTGTCAAGTTTTATAGGGTGGTTGCTAGGTTGGTTCTCCAGGTGATTGGTTTTGGCATTGTGTGGTTGGCTTTTTATGTGATGAGAAGTGATTTGGGGATTGCTCATTTCTTCAGTAGGCAGCTGTGCATCAGGAAGAGGTGCCATAGCAGATGGTGGGGCAAGGTTAGTAGTGGTAGTCACACAGTCAGTTGTGACAGCAAGTTCAGGTTTGTTGTTGCAGATGGGGGCAGTGTTAAGGGCACTCATGTCAAGTGATCTAGTCCCTTTGGTTGAGTTGGTAGGAGGAGTGGTAGAGGGATTGATTGGGGTGGCATTTTTGGGATTGGTGGTCTGAGAAGATGATCCTCTAGTTTCTGAGGAGAAGATGAAGGGGGCCTTTGATTGGGGTGTTTGGCTTATAGTGTTGTTTTCATAAACAATGGAGACACCTCCATTTTTGCTGAGATAAGATTTTGTTCCATGACTCTCAAGGTTATCCCTCTCTTTCTTTTGTTCTTTCTTGGAAGTAACCCTCACCCATTCATTCCCATTGGGCTCTGTGGGCCCATCTTCCCCAGATTCAGGGTTGTGTGGAGGGTTGGCTCTTCTGATGGATATTTGGAATTTAGGGGGTATGAATTTTCTGAGAGGGCAAGCAGAAAACAGGTGAGAAGGGTCACCACAATTCCCACAGCCTTCAGGCCAATCTTCAAACCAGATATTGAACTTTTCCTCAATGACATTGGCATTAGGGATGAGAATAAAGTTTTCGATTGTGTTGTTGAAATCAATGTTGGTGCAAATTCTAACAAATTTGGCCCACTTTCTTTTGTTAGCCTGGGGGTCTAGTTTGATCAAGATTCCAATGTGGTTTTCCTCAAGGATAAGGCTTATGGCTTCTGCATAGTAGAGATCAGCAGGGAGCAGGGGAATTCTAATCCAGAGATCTAATTGAGCATAAGATTCTGTTTGGGGATTAAATCCAATGTACCATTTTTTGAGCAAAAGGAGCTGGCCAAAGGCATGGTAAGGTCTCCCTTCCCAGATTTTCTTAAGGTCAATGGGGTTGGAAAAGATGATTTCGAACCATCCAAAGCTATTATCAAAGAAATTAATCTCCTATTTGAGGTATCTCCATTCAGATTTGAGTTTGGCAAATAATTTTGGGAATTCCATTGGATTGCCAATGACATAACCCATCAGAGTATTTTCCTTTACTTTTTGAGCTTTGGCTCTAATTTGGGCTAGTTTAGAGAAGAGGGAACCAGGCAACACCTTGGCAGTGCCTTGTTCCATTATCTCAGGGCCATAGGGATTTTTGGGGTTCCCTTGTTTAGCAGTGTTATCATCCTTAGAGGATGAAGTACTGATGTTGTGGGTTTCACAGGTATTGGTAGGTACTTTAGGTGCTTGTGAAGCACTTGTTGGGCACGTTTCAGTGCATATTACATCAGAGAAAGGTTTCTTACCTTTGTCCATCAGGAAGGAAGGGAAGTGGATTGAAGATAGCCCATCAACATCATTCCTTCTTTCATCAACATACACATACAGCCGCCCTTTTGCATGCAAAAGTGTGTTGTATGTTAATGTGATGCAATTGACATCATTACTTCTGCCGTCATTTCTTTCTTCCATTTTCATTTTGTCCACATGCTATACATGAAAGTGTTCTCAACATCATCCCCTTCAACGTACATGTGACAGATGGACTTCTTTGTAGCTAGCTTAATTGAAGATAGCCCATCAACATCATCTTCCTCTTTCATCAACATGTAAGTGCAGCCGTAAATTTGCATGTTGATATGAGAGAGAGTAGATTTGGTTGATATTCGATGGAAGAGAAGCATGCACATGCAACTCAAAAAGCATTCCCTTCTATATTATTTTGGCTATACATGTGATTATAGCACTTCAATAAATATGTAAACAACTTTGATTTTTAAGAAGTGTTCGTGTATTTTGTTAAATGTGTATGTAGACATGCAAATGCATAATGTAGTCATAATGTAGTAATTATTTCTCCACTTTTATATGTAACTAGAACGGACAAAGAAAAATAAAATAATACAATTGCTATTATAGTAGCCATGTGACATGGTACATCATTACTTCTGCCGTCATTTCATTCTTGCCATTTCCACTTTGTCCATGTGTGATTTGTACCCTTTAAGAGCCACTACATCTTCTTCGACATACACATGCAACTAATTTATATTCCCTTATATATTATTTTAGCTATACATGTAGTTAGAGTACTTGAATAAAGATATAAACAACTCTAATTTTATAAAATTGTTCATTGTATATTAAGAATTAGATTCATTCAAGTACGACCAAAGAGATTGTACGTACTTATTCAACTGAATGGAAATATAACAAATAAACTGAATTCTATTCTATAATATCATAATTGAAGATAACCCATCAACATCATCTCCCTCTTACACCAACATGTACATGTAGCCGCCGTTTTGCATGTTGATATGAGAGAGAGTGTAGATTTGGTTAATATTTGATGGCAGAGAGACATGCAACACAACTATATTTTCAACTATATATAAGGGTTCTGGAAATGTAAAATAATGCATACAATGTTGTATGATTTAGAACAAGTGGAGAGTTTACTTTACAAGTGGCAACAATATTACTTCTGTAATGACACGTTATTTTAAAGAAAAATGTTTAATGTTTTTACAATCTTTACTAAAACATAAAACTATGGAGTAATGTATATGTAGACATGCAAATTCGTATTGCATGTTAAAATGATACAATCGACATCCTTACTTCTGCTGTAATTTCTTTCTTTTCGTTTTCATTTTGTCCATGTGCCATTTTCACCCTTTAAGGGCCACCATATCTTCATCAATATGCACATGCACAAAATTATTCCCTTTCACATTATTTTAGCTATACATGTGGTTAGAGTACTTGATAAAGATATAAACAACTCTAATTTTTAAAAATTGTTTATGTACTTTTTTATATTAAGAATTATATTCATTCATGCACAACCAAAGAGATTGTACGTATTTATTAACCTGGATGGGAATATAACCTTAGTTTTGCATGCAACAATATGTCAAAGTCGAGAGAAGTTCAAGTTGGCTCGGAGACTTTGCTCGTGGTCCAACCGTTTGAAGAATGAAGGTTATCTTCCAATTAGCTCTTGCCTTTTGCATGCTATTTTTATGATGACTTTATTATTGTGTTATTTATCACCTATCAAAAAATCAATAAGATAGGCAAATTATGCCAATACCCTCACCAACGCTCCAGCCAACCCCGACGTCGCTTGCCGTAGGCCCTCCTCGACGCCTAAGTCCAGCTAAGGCCATGGACCACCTGAGCTACTTTTCATCGGAAACCCCAACGACTATGGACCTCCATGGTCCTATGCCAACCCCTCAAGGTGGGAATGCCGAGGAAAGATCCCGTTTGCCTGGTCAACCCCTCTACTAGGGTTTCTACGTCAAATGGAGGCCATAACCCACCCCCCGCCGTGATCACCCGAGCCCAAGCATAAACAATTGGAGGCCATGACCCACCCCCCACCGTGATCACCCGAGCCCAAGCATAAACAATCGTAAAACCAAAAACAGAGAAGAACTCAGCTCGACTCTACTAGGGTCCCTACATCAAATGGAGGCCATGACCCACCCCACGACATGATCACCCGAGCCCGATCATGTATACTCCAATCTACACACATGGAGGGACTAATGGCTCAAGAAGAGCCGATAGAAGTTCAAGTTGGCTCGGTGACTTTGCTCGTGGTCCAACCGTTTGAAGAATGAAGGCTATCTTCCAATTGGCTCGTGCCTTTCGCCTGGTATGTTGATGAGGACTTTATTATTATGTTATTTATCACGTGTCAAAAGTTTAAGTCATTACGAGTTTAATTGCTTGGTTTAATATGTATGACTCTTCAAAGACCTGAGGCATGTCGAAGGTCTAGATTGGGATTACATTTTCCCCATGCAAAACACAACACCGTAAAATCAAAATAGAACACAAAGTAGAGATTATCAATCCATAAACATCAAGGGAGAATCATAAAACCAAAAATAGAGAAGAACTCAACCCGACTCTACTAGGGTTCCTACATCAAATGGAGGCCATGACCCACCCCACGGCGTGATCACCCAAGCCCGATCATATAGACTCCAATCTAGACTTATGGAGGAACTAATGGCTCAAGAAACGCCGATAAGTTCAAGTTAACTCGGTGACTTTGCTCGTGGTCCAACCGTTTGAAGAATGAAGGCTATGTCAATTAGCTCGTGCCTTTTGCCTAATATTTTTGTTAGGACTTTATTATTGCGTTATTTATCATGTGTAAAAATCATTACAAGTTTAATTGCTTGGTTTAATATGTATGACTCTTCAAAGACCCGAGGCATGTCGAAGGTCTAGCTTGGGATTACATTTTCCCCGTGCGAAGCACGGCGTCGTAAAATAAAAATAGAGCAGTAAGGTAAAGATTATCATGCCATAAATATCAAGAAAGAATCGTAAAACCAAAAATAGAGAAGAACTAAGCCCGACTCTACTAGGGTTCCTACAACAAATGGAGGCCATGACCCACCCCACGGCATGATCACCCGAGCCTGATCATTTAGACTCCAATCTAGACTCATGGAGGGACTAATGGCTCAAGAAGCACCGATAGAAGTTCAAGTTGGCTCAGTGACTTTGCTTGTGGTCCAACCGTTTGAGAAATGAAAGCTATCTGCCAATTAACTCGTGCCTTTTGCTTGATATTTTTATGAGGACTTTATTATTGTGTTATTTATCATGTGTCAAAAATTCAAGTCATTACAAGTTTAATTGCTTGGGTTAATATGTATGACTCTTCAAAGACCCAAGGCATGTCGAAGGTCTAGGTTGGGATTACATTTTCCTCGTGCAAAGCACGGTGCCATAAAATAAAAATAAAACACAAATTAGAGATTATCAAACCATAAACATAAAGGGAGAATCATAAATCCAAAATTAGAGAAGAATTTAGCCCGACTCTGCTAGGGTTCCTACATCAAATGGAGGCCATGACCCACCCCACGGCGTGATCATCCGGGCCCGATCATGTAGACTCCAATCTAGACTCATGGAGTGACTAATGGCTTGATAAGTGCCGATAGAAGTTCAAGTTGGCTCGATGACTTTGCTCGTGGTCCAACCGTTTGAAGAATAAAAGCTATATGCAAATTGGCTTGTGCTTTTTGCCTAATATTTTTATGAGGATTTTATTATTGTATTATTTACCATGTGTCGAAAATTCAAGTCATTACGAGTTTAATTTCTTGGTTTAATATGTATGACTCTTCAAAGACCCGAGACATGTCGAAGGTCTAGCTTGGGGTTACATTTTTCCCTTGCAAAGAACGGCGCCGTAAAATCAAAATAGAACACAAAGTAGAGATTATAAAGTCATAAACATCAAGGGAGAATCATAAAATTAAAAACAGAGAAGAACTCAACTCTACTCTTCTAGGGTTCCTACATCAAGCGTAAGCCATAACCCACCCCACAGCGTGATCACCCATGCCCGATCATGTAGACTCCAATCTATACTCATGGAGGGACTAATGGCTCATGAAGCGCCGATAGAAGTTCAATTTGGCTCGATGACTTTTCTCGTGGTCCAACTGTTTGAAGAATGAAGGCTATCTTCCAATTGGCTCATGCCGTTTGCCTGATATTTTTATGAGGACTTTTTTATTGTGTTATTTATCACGTGTCAAAAATTCAAGTCATTACGAGTTTAATTGCTTGGTTTAATATGTATGACTCTTCAAAGACCCAAGGCATATTGAAGGTCTAGATTGGGATTACATTTTCTCTGTGCAAAGCACGACAGCGTAAAATCAAAATAGAAAACAAAGTAGAGATTATCAAGCCATAAACATCAAGGGAGAATCGTAAAACCTAAAATAGAGATGAACTCAGCCCGACTCTACTAGGGTTCCTACATCAAATGGAAGCCATAACCCACCGCACAACGTGATCACCCAGGCCCGATCATGTAGACTCCAATCTAGACTCATGGAGGGACCAATGGCTTGATAAGTGCCGATAGAAGTTCAAGTTGGCTCGGTGACATTGCTCGTGGTCCAACCGTTTGAAGAATGAAAGCTATCTTCCAATTAGCTCGTGCTTTTTGCCTGATATTTTTATGAGGACTTTAGTTTTGTGCTATTTATCATGTGTCAAAAGTTCAAGTCATTACAAGTTTAATTGCTTGGTTAAATATGTATGACTCTTCAAAGCCTCGAGGCATGTCGAAGGTCTAGCTTGGGATTGCATTTTCCTCGTGTGAAACACGGCGCCGTAAAATCAAAATAGAAAACACAGTAGAGATTATCAAGCCATAAACATCAAGGGAGAATCGTAAAACCAAAAATAGAGAAGAACTCAGTCCGACTCTGCTAGTGTTCCTACATCAAATGGAGGCCATGACCCACCCCACGGCATGATCACCCAAGTCTGATCATGTAGACTCTAATCTAGACTCATGGAGGGACTAATGGCTTGATAAGTGCCGATAGAAGTTCAAGTTGGCTCGATGACTTGGCTCGTGGTCCAACCGTTTGAAGAATAAAAGCTATATGCCAATTGGCTTGTGCCTTTTGCCTGATATTTTTATGAGGATTTTATTATTGTATTATTTATCATGTGTCGAAAATTCAAGTCATTACGAGTTTAATTTCTTGGTTTAATATGTATGACTCTTCAAAGACCCGAGACATGTCGAAGGTCTAGCTTGGGGTTACATTTTCCCCGTGCAAAGCACGACGCCGTAAAATCAAAATAGAACACAAAGTAGAGATTATAAAGCCATAAACATCAAGGGAGAATCATAAAATTAAAAATAGAGAAGAACTCAACCCTACTCTGCTAGGGTTCCTACATCAAGCGCAAGCCATAACCCACCCCACAGCGTGATCACCCAGGCCCGATCACGTAGACTCCAATCTAGACTCATGGAGGGACTAATGGCTCATGAAGCGCCGATAGAAGTTCAATTTGGCTCGATGACTTTTCTCGTGGTCCAACTGTTTGAAGAATGAAGGCTATCTTCCAATTGGCTCGTGCCTTTTGCCTGATATTTTTATGAGGACTTTTTTATTGTGTTATTTATCATGTGCCAAAAATTCAAGTCATTACGAGTTTAATTGATTGGTTTAATATGTATGACTCTTCAAAGACCCGAGGCATATCGAAGGTCTAGATTGGGATTACATTTTCTCTGTGCAAAGCACGACAGCGTAAAATCAAAATAGAAAACAAAGTAGAGATTATCAAGCCATAAACATCAAGGGAGAATCGTAAAACCTAAAATAGAGATGAACTCAGCCCGACTCTACTAGGGTTCCTACATCAAATGGAAGCCATAACCCACCGCACAACGTGATCACCCAGGCCCGATCATGTAGACTCCAATCTAGACTCATGGAGGGACCAATGGCTTGATAAGTGCCGATAGAAGTTCAAGTTGGCTCGGTGACATTGCTCGTGGTCCAACCGTTTGAAGAATGAAAGCTATCTTCCAATTAGTTCATGCTTTTTGCCTGATATTTTTATGAGGACTTTATTTTTGTGCTATTTATCATGTGTCAAAAGTTCAAGTCATTACAAGTTTAATTGCTTGGTTAAATATGTATGACTCTTCAAAGCCTCGAGGCATGTCGAAGGTCTAGCTTGGGATTGCATTTTCCTCGTGTGAAACATGGCGCCGTAAAATCAAAATAGAAAACACAGTAGAGATTATCAAGTCATAAACATCAAGGGAGAATCGTAAAATCAAAAATAGAGAAGAACTCAGTCTGACTCTGCTAGTGTTCCTACATCAAATGGAGGCCATGACCCACCCCACGGCGTGATCACCCAAGTCTGATCATGTAGACTCCAATCTAGACTCGTGGAGGTACTAATGGCTCAAGAATCGTCGATAGAAGTTCAAGTTGGCTCGGTGACTTTGCTCGTTGTCCAACCATTTGAAGAATGAAGGCTATCTGCCAATTGGCTCGTGCCTTTTGCCTGATATTTTTATGAGGACTTCTTTGATGTGTGTCAAAAATTCAAGTCATTAAGAGTTTAATTGCTTGGTTTAATATGTATGACTCTTCAAAGACCCGGGGCATGTCGAAGGTCTAGCTTGGGATTATGTTTTCTCTGTGCGAAGCACGACGCCATGAATCAAAATAGAAAAAAAATAGAGATTATCAAGCCATAATCATCAAGGGAGAATCATAAAACCAAAAATAGAGAGGAACTCAGCCCGACTCTACTAGGGTTCCTACATCAAATGGAGGCTATGACCTACCCCACGGCCTGATCACTTGATCCCTATCATGTAGACTCCAATCTAGACTCATGTAGTGACTAATTGATGCATTCCTGCTTGTGAATGCTGGATCGATGACCTTGGTGGGAAGTCGCGCGAGTCACTTCAGTGATAAGATGAGTGGAACGCGCCGCGTGAGTGGAATAACGTAGTGTTGATGGGTGCTCGAGAGATGAGCGAAGGCCGTAGCATCGGCGGCAGAGGGAGATAGACTCGAGAAGATCAAGTAGAGGCCGTAGCGTCGGCATCGGGAGAATGGGGATGAGAAGTAAGAGAGGTGTTTGACGTCAGATCTAAGGATGGAGGCAAATGGCTCTCGACAAAAGCTTAGATTAAATTATGACGTGACCTAGTAAAGAAGGTCGAGATGACCTTTTATAGTACATAGCAGGACTCGGATGGGCCGAGTCTCGCTTAATGGGCCAGCCCACGCGACACGCGTGGAACACACGCCCCAAAACAAATAACTAAAATAATTAATGTTCAGAATATTGCAATCAATTCAAAAGATCGCGTTCAAAGGATGTTCGAGAGGAGAATGACAGAGAAAGCGTTCTCTAGGCTTGGTTGAAGGCACTTGAGAGAGAACGCGGTCTCTTGAGTTCCTTGGCTGGCGACGACACGGACAACCATGGATTGTGTCGCGTTGACAATGGCTTTGGCGCGCGACCTTGTTATTGGCCCTTCTGAGCGAATGCTCATAGCTTCCTCTTCCTCGGTGGCCGTCATGGTGGGCAGGAGCGCATCACCCTCCCCCACTTGGCTGTGAAGCGTCCCCACTTCACCATCATCGAATTCTGGCTCCACGTATGGTGCCAAGTCGGCGACGTTGAAGGTCATGTGGACACCGTAGTCTGGTGGGAGCTCGATCTCGTATGCGTTGTCGCCAATGGCCTTCACCACACGGAATGGGCCATCACCGCGTTGGGCCAGCTTTGATTTGCGCTTAGCCGAAAAACGGATTTTGCGAAGATGCACCCACACCAAGTCCCCTGGGGCAAATATAACGCATCGGCGCCCACGGTTGTGTTGTGTAGCATACTGATCAGCACGGCGTTCCAGCTGCTCCCACGTTCTTTAATGCAAGTCCTTGATCATCGCGGCGCGGTTGGCCGCGTTAGGGTGTTCATTGTTCTTCAGAGGCCGCGGCAGCATGTCTAGGGGAGTCATCGGGTTTCGTCCATAGACCACCTCGAATGGGGTGAGCTTGGTCGCGGAGTGCCTGGACCTGTTGTAAGAAAACTCAATAATTACAAGTAAGTCTTCCCAACGCTTGGGGTTGGATTTCAACATGGTCCTAAGGAGGGTTCCTAGGGTTCGATTGGTCACCTCAATTTGACCATCTGTTTGAGGGTGGTAGCTAGTGGAAAACAAAAGTTTGGTACCCAACTTCCCCCAAAGTGTTCTCCAGAAAAGGATTACGAATTTTGTATCGTGATCACTCACGACAGACCTAGGTATCCCATGTAAACATACCATGTTGTCAAAGAACAACGCGGCGATTTCACTAGCAGTGTGTGTGGTCTTACATGCGATAAAATGGGCCATTTTTGAAAACCTGTCCACAACCACAAAGATTGAATCTTTACCCTTACGAGAGAGAGGCAAACCTGTGATGAAGTCCATAGACAAATCTTCCCAAGGGCCTAATGGGATGGGCAATGGCGTGTAGAGACCATAGGGATGGGAAGTAGACTTTGCGCGTTGACACGTGACACAACTTGTGCAATATCGCGTCACCTGAGTGGTCATGCGCGGCCAAAAGAAATGCTCGTGAAGAGCAGCTAGAGTCTTGGTTACCCCAAAATGACCGCGTCTTTCATGGGCTTCTTGGATGAGGAGTTTCCTAATGGGTGAGCTAGGAATGCACAAGCGCTCGACTTTGTAAAGGTACCCCTCATGAAAGAAATATGTCTCAAACTCACGGTCCCTAAGGCAGTGTTCTACAATTGGCTTAAAGAATGGATCAATCAGATATAAATCTTTAATCAATGCGAAGCCAAGAAGTTTAGATTGAAGATGAGTAAGGAGAACATACCTGCGAGAAAGGGCGTCGGCGACCACATTCTCCTTACCTTTTTTATGCACAACGACGTAAGGAAACATCTCCATAAATTCTACCCAATAAGCATGGCGGCGGCTTAGGTGGGCTTGACTCTTCAAATAGCTGATGGCCGCGTGGTCGGAGTGGATCATGAACTCGCGTGGCCAGAGATAGTGCTGCCATGTCTTGAGTACGCGAACAAGAGCGTAGAGCTCCTTGTCGTAGGTGGGGTAATTCAAAGTTGCCCCAGTGAGCTTCTCGCTGAAGAACGCGATGGGCTTCTTCTCTTCGTGGAGGACCCCACCAATCCCGACATTGTACGCATCACATTCCACTTCAAAGTGCTTGGTAAAGTCTGGAAGTTGTAGCAGTGGCGCGTTGCACAAGGCCTCTTTCAACGCGTTGAACGCGTGATTGTGGGCTTCCTTCCAATTCACCACGGCCCCTTTCTTTGTGAGCTCATGGAGTGGCGCGGCGATGGAGCTGAAGTTGCGAACAAATCTCCTATAGAAGCCTGCCAAGCCAAGGAAGCTTCTAACCATTGTTGGTGTTGTGGGTGTTGGCCAATCTCGAATGGCCTTCACTTTGTCTTCATCTACGCGGAGTCCATCTTTTGAGACCACGTAGCCCAGAAAGTTCGTAGTGTCGGACGCAAAATGACACTTGCCAAGGTTGGCATACAAGTGTTCGCGTCTTAAGCACTCTAACACAAGCCTAAGGTGCTTTACATGATTTTCTAGACTATGCGAGTACACCAGAATATCATCAAAGTACACTATAACAAATTTCCCCAGAAATTCCCTCAACACATGGTTCATGAGCCTCATGAACGTGCTTGGCACGTTGGTGAGTCCAAACGGCATGACTAGCCATTCATAAAGCCCATATTTGGTCTTGAACGCGGTCTTCCATTCATCACCCTCTTTCATGTGAATCTGGTGATAACCGCTCTTCAAGTCAATCTTGGTGAAGTGGGTCGCGCCATGCAACTCATCGAGCATGTCGTCGAGGCGCGGTATTGGATGTATGTACTTGACAGTGATCTGATTGATGGTGCGGCAGTCGACACACATTCGCCATGAGCCATCTTTTTTTGGCACTAGGATCACGGGGACCGAGCAAGGGCTTAGGGATTCCCTTACGTAGCCGCGTTCCAGAAGTTCTTGCACTTGGTGCTGGAGCTCCTTTGTTTCATCTGGTCTAGCGCGATAGGCAGCGCGATTTGGTAGGGAGGCACCAGGCATCAAATCAATTTGGTGCTCGATGCCTCATAAAGGTGAAAGGCCTTGGGAAAGCTCCTCTGGGAATAAGTCGTTGAACTCATCGAGCAGCTCAGAGATCGTGCTCGGCAAAGCTTCTGTGATGGGGGTCTCTGGGTTGCAACGCGTGGGCACTAAAAGGAAACATGGTGCCTTGCCACTCAAGGGGGAAGTGAGGTCGCTTGGCCGCGCCAGAAGAAGTTTGTACTCACAAGTGCCTTTCAACTTGGTGCTTTTTGAAGTGGTCTTTGGCCCTTCATTTGAACGCGTTCGATCAGTGGACGCGTTATCGGTGGTAGAGACTTTGTGTCCAGTGGAAGAACGCGTGCTACTTGTACTCTGGGTCTTTGCTGCTTCCATAGCCTTTTGTCGATCACGCTCAACCTGGTCCTGTAAAATCTCATGGGGAGACATAGGTAAGAGCGTGACGCGTTTCCCGTGGTAAGTAAACACATAAGTATTTAAATAGACATCGTAAAGGACGCGTCTGTCGAATTGCCATGGGCGCCCCAACAAAAGATGTGTGGCGTCCATTGCAATGACATCACAAAGCACTGAGTCTATATATTGATCAATTGAGAAAGAAATAAGGCATTATCGAGTTACAGTGTTATCAGTACTCGATGAAATCCATTATAGCCCATAGGGTTGTGGGTGAGGAGTGGTTGGCATGTTGAAATGGTTGACCACCTTTTCATTGATGATATTGCAACATCTGCCTCCATCGATGATGACACTCAAGGTTGCGGTCTTGACCAAGCAACGCGTGTGAAATAGATTCTCGCGTTGGTCGACAAGGGTTGCTTCCTTGACAGTAAGGAGACGTCGTGTGACAAGGCTCGGTGGTGTACCTTCATTAAGCGCGGTGGCTTCACAGGTGTAAGCCTTCTCATCATCTTCAAATCCTTGCTCGATGGTTTCAAGGGGTGTATCATCCTCATAAGACTCATATCCTGCAGCGATGCTTGAGAATAGGACTTTTTTGTTGTTTGGGCAATCTCTCATGTAGTGCCATCTTCCTCCACACTTGAAACACTCCAAGTCACGCGCGTGCTCTGGAGTGGTTGATGGGCCCTTTGTTGGCGTCACGCGAGGAGCATTGGTGGGTGTTGTCGTGATATTCCCCTGTCTGCTTTGATTTGACGCGGTGGTTCTTGTTGGTGGACCGCGCACATTAGTAGAAGGGAATCGACCAGCGTTAGAATCATACCTTCTTTGACCCGGAGTTTGCCAAGAGGATTGCCGACGACTGTTGGTTGTGGAGTTGCATCGCGGTGTGAGTCAAGGTATTCAGATCCTTGATTGGCAATATCTCGAGTTGGTCACGGATGGAGACATTCAAGCCACTGAGAAATTTTGTTCGCAGTGTGGACGGGGCGACACTGATGCTGGCTTTGTAGTACATGTCCTTCAATTGAGAGAAGAACTCCAGAGGTGTTTTGGATCCTTGACGCGCCATAGCGATCTACATTCGCATTTCATTTCTGTAGTCCGCTGGCACGTACTTCTGTGTCATGACATACACGAGCTGGTGCCAATCCGTGATGTGAAAAAGGTGTCGACGTTCGCGATCGTCCATGAACCTGTGGTACAAAATGCGTGCAGCACCTCAGAAATGTAGCATTGCCGTGTCAACATGCTCTTCTGGGGGGACTTTGCAATACCACAAAGAAACACATCGGGGTCGTATTCGCCAAAGAAATGCTCAATTTTGACTTTTACCTCGTGGAGGCTAAGCTGTGGTGTATGTGGAGCAGGGTGTGGCGCATAAGCGCGCTGGGCAGCATCTTGAGCGCGATGTTGATGACGGCGAGCTTGGCGAACCGGGATATCGTCAGTGACAAAGTCCCTAGGAGGCGCGTTGTAGTCAGCGCGTCCTTGTCTTCTTCTGGGAACAGGGACATCATGTTGGCGACGAAAGTCATGCGGCATGTCTCTGTGGTGGTGGCCACGAGAGTCACGTCTGTTCTCGCCTGGAACGCGATGCGGTGGTCCTATTGGTTGGAGTGGAGGTGGAATCCAATCCGCTGGCCTATCTTGGAGTTCAATGGGATCACGAAGGGGAGGATGGAAGGAACCTGGATTGATGAGTCATGCGTCCTCCATCTCCTCGTCATCGAACTCGTGGAAATCATCATGGACAATCGGTGTCGTCGATCCATAGCCATCGGAGCCATAACGCGGAGTACGCGCACTTTGATGGCCAAGGTGATCATTGACGTCGAAAGGCACTGGTGTGGGACCATGGCGACGCTGACACGGCTCACTGTCTGCGATGAGATTAGGTCTACGCGGCAAACCTGAGTCGCGTTCATCCTGTCTGGTGCGGCCTGCCAGAGGTGTTGATGCAGTCTAGCGGCGGCGTCTTGTTTCTCTGGCTTCATACATGTCATTGAAGTCAAAGGGTTCAGAGTACTCACCATGGGAGTCATCGTCGCGGTCGGAGTTGTAGTCATAGCCGGTTGGTGTTGTCCGCGGTGCATAGCATTCGCGATGTGACACATAGCCTTGGCGGCTCTCGATCACTGATTGGATCCTCTGAAGGTGAGGTTGCAAGTTGGAGGTAGATGGCATCACTCCTTTGCCCTTGTCCACACGCTGTTGGCTTGGGCCGGCTTCAGTGTGACGCGGTGCAGCCAGAGTGTCTATAGGGACCATCAACGTTGGTGTGGGTTGGGCCTGCGTAGCGCGTTGCATGGCCTGGAACTGGGCAACTTGGCGCCTAAGCTCTTGGATCTCGCGTTGTTCCTCCGAGAGCTCCAGAATGGGGTCTTGTTGGGGAGGATTGGCGAGTGGGATCACTTCATGTTGCGCGATGTTCTGTTGTGGTGGGTGGTTGCCATCTCCTTGGACATTCCCACCGGTGGGTGCCGTGAGGCTACCTATCACAATATGACCAAACATCGCGAGTAAAAACGAACAAAAGACAATACAAAACCAAAGAACAAGTAAGCACTCAACAAGTAACAAGTGTTCACATAGGAGGGCGCGTTCTTTTGGCCGTGAGGGCGGCTAAAGGCAAGCAAAACAAGTGTGATATGCAAGCACAAAAGCAAACGAAACCAATTGAATAAAGTCTTAACCTCTTACGTAAACAACACAAACACACAAGAACCAACCTTCGAGGTGTTAACCTAGACGGTGTAGAGATGAAGAAGATGAGCCTAGCCGAGAGGGGGAAAGAAGTTGCCTTATTTTGGTTTTCCTTCTCTTTTTTTTTTGAATGAATGTCGTGTTCTTTTTTTTTTTTTGAAATGCGACTTTGACTTCTTCTTCTTCTTTTTGAATTTGAAATTCAAATCCGGGATCTTAGTCTTTGATTGAAGATCGGATAAGAATTAAATGAAACAAAATAAAAATAAAAGGCCAAGTAAGTATGGAAAGAAATCGCGAGATTTACGCGATAGGAGAGAGAAGATTTATTCAGATTTATGACGGTCAATCAACAAGAAGATATGGCATTTATGGCATGCGAAATTCACGAAATCAATTAAGCAGTTAATTTCAGAACATTTCACGCGAGCAAATCACACAAATTTCGCGAGGAGATCAAGCAATTATCGGCCAAGAGATTCTCTTGTAGAAACCGAAAGGACTAGCATGTGTTTGAAGAGGAAAAAAAATTGTGACAAACGCGGAAGCAAGGATGATGGGGGAGAAAAATTGTGAACAAGTGAGACTTGACAAGCGACTTACAAGATCAAAGGCTCTGATGCCAGTTGATGCGTTCCTGCTTGTGAATGCCGGATCGATGACCTTGGTGGGAAGTCGCGCGAGTCACTTCAGTGATAGGATGAGTGGAACGCGTCGCGTGAGTGGAATAACGCGGTGTTGATGGGTGCTCGAGAGATGAGCGAAGGCCGTAGCATCGGCAACGGAGGGAGATAGACTCGAGAAGATCGAGTGGAGGCCATAGCGTCGAAAGTGGGGGAATGGGGATGAGAAGTAAGAGAGGTGTTTGACGTCAGATCTAAGGATGGAGGCAAATGGCTCTCGACAAAAGCTTAGATTAAATTATGACGTGACCTAGTAAAGAAGGTCGAGATGACCTTTTATAGTACATAGCGGGACTCGGATGGGCCGAGTAATCAATTCAAAAGATCGCGTTCAAAGGATGTTCGATAGGAGAATGACAGAGAACGCATTCTCTGGGCTTGGTTGAAGGCGCTTGAGAGAGAATGCGGTCTCTTGAGTTCCTTGGCTGGCGACGATGCGGACAACCATGGATTGTGTCGCGTTGACGATGGCTTTGGCGCACGACCTTGTTATTGGCCCTTCTGAGCGAATGTTCATAGCTTCCTCTTCCTCGGTGGCCGTCATGGTGGGCAGGAGCGCATCACTAATGGCTCAAGAAGCGCCGATAGAAGTTCAAGTTGGCTCGGTGACTTTGCTCGTGGTCCAACCGTTTGAATAATGAAGGCTATCTTCTAATTGGCTCGTGCCTTTTGCCTGATATATTTATGAGGACTTTATTATTGTGTTATTTATCACATGTCAAAAATTCAAGTACTTACGAGTTTAATTTCTTGGTTTATTATGTATCAACTCCCTGACTCTGCTAGGGTTCCTACATCAAATGGAGGTCATGACCCATCCCACGGCGTGATCACCCAAGCCCGATCATTTAGACTTAATCTAGACTCATGGAGGGACTATTAAGCGCTGATAGAAGTTCAAGTTCGCTTGGTGACTTTGCTCGTGGTCCAACCGTTTGAAGAATGAAGACTATCTACCAATTAGTTGTGCCTTTTACCTGATGTTTTTTGAAGACTTTATTATTCTTCTATTTATCATGTGTCGAAACTTCAAGTCATTAAGAGTTTAATTGCTTGGTTTAATTTGTATGACTCTTCAAGACCAGAGGCATGTCGAAGGTCTAGCTTGGGATTACATTTTTCCTCGTGCAACGCACGGCGCCATTAAATCAAAATACAACACAAAATAGAGATTATCAATCCATAAACATCAAGGGAGAATCGTAAAACCAAAAATAGAGAAGAACTCAGCCCGACTCTACTAGGGTTCCTACATCAAATGGAGGCCATGACTGATGCGACCCTGCCCTCCATGACGGCCACAAAGGAGGAAGATGCCATGAGCCTACGCTCGCAAGGTCCAGTGACAAGATCAAGAGCCAAGGCCATCGCCGACGCCTTGCAATCTCTCATCGCTCACGTCATCGCTGACCAAGGCACACCCGAGACCGAGCCCAAGCTCAAAGTCCTCGCCACCATCGGCATCGTAAAGACAAGCCTATCGCTATCGGCAACAGACGCGCCCACTGACGAGCCCAGTCATCCTTGACGTTGCCGCTGCTCCCAGTGTCCGCGTCCCATGCCTCGCCGCCACCGACGCCTATCCTTAGCCATTTAGAGGTTTATTTGCCTCGTGTTAGACATTGCTATTTTGAGAACATTTCTATTTTTGGTATTTGCTTGTTTTAGTAGTTTCCATTTATAGTTCTTTCTATTTTTGGGTGTGTGCTCCATGTTTGTCGCATTGGGCTAGCCCACTAGGCAAGACTCGGCCTATCCGAGTCTCGCCTCTAGTATTTAAGTCAAACTTTGTCTATTGCTAATGTTTACGTTCAATTTTAATCAAAGCTTAAGTCAAGTGTTTATCCTCCTTCCTTTGATCAGATGTCAACCTTATCTCTAACTTCGCATCCCCCTTCACTCCGCCGCCGACGCTACGGCACCGCTTGATATCCTTCGAGCAAAGTCTATCTTCGCATCCCCTTCACTCTGCCGCCAACGCTACGGCATATAGGGGTGTTCATCCGGTCCGGACCGGACCAGATTTTTTCAAAAGTCCGGACCGGAGACCGGACCGGACCTATTTGGTCTGGTCCAGTTCTGTAACATCCCCGATTTATACCGGTAGTGCCACACGCCAGTGACCTTAGACATTACCGTCCAAAGTCACCCCAGGCTTTAATCGGAACAATTAAACTTAATTACGTAAACATATTAAATGAAAGATTAAACAGCGGAAGGCATTTGGATTAGAAACTCAACGTCTTATTAAAAGATCTCTCATCAAATGAGAGTAGCATTTTTACAATAGAGTAAACTTTTCAGCGAAAGACTCATAAATTACACAGCGGAAGACTTTTAAGAATCAACCTATAACATGGCTAGGTTATAAAGATATATTAAAGTAATACTTAACAACTTAAAACACTGACACTTAAATCTTTGTCTGCAAGCCTCTTCTTCTTCAACTGGTTACTTTGACTTCGGGAACCTACCACTGATGTGTCGTATAGGACAGATGACACCAGCCAACCATGCAGTGGAAATTAACCGGTTGGTTAGTCTAATGAAAGATTATGCAAGGGTGAAAACAGAGTGGTTCTAGTGATCGTAACCGTTTACTATCATTGTTCCTCGAATAATAATCGAAGGAACGATATATATAACCCGGTACTTTCACGAAATGATTTAATATTTTAGATATGCACTAAAAGAGGACTCCAAAGGAATTGAGTCTTAAGGAGAAATATGACAATTGTTTGGGAACATTTATAGTTGCTCATAAGCGTTTAAAATGACTTGATATTTTGGTTCACGACCAACCTCATCGCACAATGCGAATTCAGATTGGAGAGAGAGAACTTTACTCTGATCAAAGTCAAGACGATTTTTCCCTAGCTGTACTACTGCCTAGCTGCACTACTCGTCTGAAGGTATATTAATTATGTGCGTCACCGTACTTATCTTATTTACTTCCAAAACTTAAATTAATGTTAAGGCTTTTAATATAGTCTCGAGTAACTACGAAAGTTTAAGGTCTCGAATAACAACGAAAGTTTAATATCTCGAATAACAACGAAAGTTTAATGTTTCGAATAACAACGAAAGTTTAATACACAGGGTGACAATTATGCCCACCCAAATTGCAATAGCAAGGTGCTTAACACTTCAGATCCTTAATGGTGGATAGAAAGCAATGAGTCACGATCTTAAGAGAATTATAAAGAAACAGCTATCCTTACAAGGGATATCGTTCCTACGAATACTCGTGTTATTCTAGCATTATTAAAGTTTACATTTAATCCACAACAATACCATCACGGTAATTAACAAGTATAATAGCGTTGTTTCTAGCAACATATACAACCTATTATAACATCACTTTTTAATCACGTTATTTATAAAATTAGTTCCCAAACGAAAACAATAGTTCACTTCAATTTAATTAACAATTAAAAACAATTGATAATTAATAGAACATGGAATGATTAAGCAAGAGCGAACCGCCACTTGCCTTAGATTTAAATGAAGCTTAACGAATCTCAAAGACAACGGATTCCTGGGTCCAAAACGGGGACAGATCTGGGATTACTAGGGGTGTTCATGGGTGGACCGGACCGGATTTTCGGACTGGACCGGACCGGAAATGACCGGACCGGACCGGTAAAATTCCGGTCTGGTCTCCGGTCCACCATTTCCCCAAAATCGGTTTCCGGTCCGGTCCAAACCCGGAAAAAATCCGGTCCGGACCGGAAGACCGGAATTTAAAAAAAAAAAATTGTAATTTATATGTTTTTTTTTTAGAGATTTATATGTATTTTTTGTAGATATTTTTTTAAATTTAATAAGTTAGGAGTATATATGTTTTATAAATATTTTTTTAGATATTTTTTTATAGATTTTAAATAAGAATTTAATTTTTTTATTTTTTAAAATTAAATCTGGTCCAAGACCGGACCGGATTAAGACCGGACCGGACCTATCCGGTCCGGTCCGGTCTTCGGTCCACATATGCCCAAAAATCCGGTCCGGTCCGGACCGGATGAACACCCCTAGGGATTACAAATTCCTACGGATCGACCCAAACGAGACCTTAAGTTAGATTCGATAACCAAATATACGAATCTAAAGAAAGACTAACTAAATCGAAGGAACGAAGCCTCGATCGAGACCATAACACTCAAAGCCACACCACGAGCCCAGCCACACCGCGGGTGCGGTGGCCCTGCCGCGGGTGCGGTGGAGCTACAGCGGCGAAGACGACGAAAGGGAAAAGGCTTATCGGGGAAGACGACGAAGCTCGACTCGTGGTGGCTCCGACTTCTGGGTTCCTTGCACTTCCAAAGGACCACCTTGAGTGTACCACCACTTCTAACAAGAGCTCCGGCGAAGGCTTCGAAATTCCGGCGAGAGCTTGAGCTTTCCGGCGACAATGGAGCTGAGTGATTTGAGAGGGAGAAAGCTCGGATTGGAGTGCTCAAAAACAACTCCAGATCTCCTCCTTTTATAGAGCCCAGCAAGCAGCACACAAGCAAGCAAGTGAGTCACCCCGACCAAGGAGAAGGCGACCGCCACGACGAAGGACACGCGGCACACATGCCGGCGATGCACGTCCTGCACACGACTGCCACCGTGGGGTGCGGTGCCTGACCGCGGGTGCGGTCAAGGCCAAATTCGGCCTCTTTTGCCCACTTTTGTCCGGGAACATGTATGGACATGGTTTTAACCCCGGAAATTATATGTTTGTATCCAAACAAATATTCTAAGTCCCGAAAATACATCGAATGTATTTTATACAACTAAAGGAATTATTTCGGATCTCATAAACGTTACGGAAAATCCTAACTTCTCTGAAAATGAAAATTTTACCGAACTAAGGTTTGGGAAAAATTACCCAAATATCATTATAGAAATGAGGGATTTTACAAGTTCCGGTCCGGTCTAGGACCGGTTTAGACCGGACTTTATTTATAAAAAAATAAAATCCAGGTCTTATTTGAAATCTATAAAAAATATCTAAAAAACATATATACTCCTAACTTATTAAATTAAGAAAAATATCTATAAAAAAATACATATAAATCTCCAAAAAAACATATAAAAACATATAAATTTAAAAAAAAAAATGGTCCACCGGTCCGGACCGGTTTTTTTCCGGGTTTGGACCGAAACCGGATTAAGAAAATTATCTGGACCGGAGACCGGACCGTATTTTCACCGGTCCGGTCATTTCCGGTCCGGTCGAGATTTGAACACCCCTAACGGCATAGCTTGGTCTTCAAGCCATCTATCCAAACCATCACACCATCGCCAACCACCAATCGCTTCCATCGCTATCGTGATCGCACCCGCTATCGCATCCAGTCCACCGTTGTCGACGTCGCTCGCCTCACCGCTCGCGCCATCGACTTCGCCACCACCATCGCAGTCGCTATCAAACCCACCATCGAACCCACTCCATTGCTCGCCCTCGCCATCGCCGCCGCCATCGCTGTCTTGACACTCACCGCCGCCGTTGTCGAGACACCCAGACACTCGCCACCGGGTTCGCTTCCAGCCACCACCGTGTCAGTAAACCTCTAAAGTTACTGTTCACTTTGCCACCACTTTGTCAAGCTTCCGTGCAATTCATCAAGGGTTACCCCAAGGTTTCCACGGCAGCCTTGACAAGCGAGACTTGTGACTTCCCAACCAAAACTAGATCCAAGTGCCACCTTTGACAAGTGACCTTCATCGGAGGCAAGAACACATCAATGACCCAACCCACAACATTATCACTGAAGCCCGATCATGTAGAATCCAATCTATACTCATGGAGGGACTAATGGCTCAAGAAGCGCCGATAGAAATTCAAGTTGGCTCGGTGACTTTGCTTGTAGTCCAACCGTTTGAAGAATAAAGGCAATTTCCAATTAGCTCGTGCCTTTTGCCTGATATTTTTTTGAGGACTTTATTTTTGTGCAATTTATCACGTGTCAAAAATTCAAGTCATTACGAGTTTTATTTCTTGGTTTAATATGTATGACTCTTCAAACACTCGAGGCATGTCGAAGGTCTAGCTTGAGATTACAGTTTCCCTGTGCGAAGCACGACGTCGTAACATCAATAGAACATAAAGTAGAGATTATCAAGCCATTAACATCAAGGGAGAATCATAAAACCAAAAATAGAGAAGAACTCAACCGGAGTCTACTAGGGTTCCTACATCAAATGTGATACGGGAGCATCCGAGGCTTCACCCAAGACGCACACAAGCGGAGATGGTCCACGCACAAGAGCTCAAGAACAGCGCATGCAAGAGGAGCTCGAGAACTTGGCAAGCCTCCACGTCTCAAGGGAGCCCACCCTCGTCGAGGACTTCACCAAACCCATGCTAAGGACCTTGGTGACCTTCCGAGCCAAGCCAAGTGCGGGAGAATGAAGGCCACAAGAGACAAAGGCTCCAGCCCCTGACTCGGCCAACAACTCGGCCGAGTGGTAGGCCGAGTTCCTTGCAGTTTTTGTGTGTGTTGTCAAGGCCTTTAAAATCTCTGACTCGGCCCAGAACTCGGCCGAGTTCTTGGCCGAGTTCTTTGCAGTTTTATGTGCTTTTAAGACCCCTTTTTTGTATGACTTTTGCTTGGGCCTTTTGGGGCTTGTTTGGGCCGTGGATTAGGGTAGTATTTAAGGCCATTTTGTTGTCTTTTGACTAAGACTTTGATGACATGAATGTTGCTTTAAGCACAATGAAGATTGAGAGCTCCATGGGAGTTCTTCTCAAGTGTTGATTCGAACTAGCTTGGTTGACTTGCGTTGTGTCAATTTCCTCCATAAGATTGGTGCTCGTAGGCCTCACTCGCCTCCTCCTCGTGCTCCTTGGATTCGTCCATTGTTGTGTGAGGTTGTAGAAGGAAGGGTTGGTTGATATTTGGTTTTGGTTCTTGGGAGACATCTTAGGGCTCCAATGGTCTTGCCTCTATTCAATTCGGTTCTTTCTATATCCCCTTTGTTTATCTTTGTCCATTCTTCATTTGCTAACTTCCATTGTTGTTGTTTCTCTTTGTGCTTCATCTTCCATCTTCCTTTGAGTCCCTTGGCGTCAAGATCGGGCCACCCGCGGCTAATCCCCGCATCAATTTGCAGCACAATTGGTAACATGTATTGCGAAAGCTGCATGTTAAAGGGTCGGGGGTTCGATTCCCCCCGTCAGCAACCCGTAGGCCCTTGTGCTTGTGTCACCCTGGGAAGGGGTTGGTGCTCACAGAGGTTCAGCTGAGAGGGGTTGGGGTCACTGGTCTGCAGACCACCGGATCAGGGGTCGGTCTACGGGGTCGCATGGTTGACCGAGAAGGGGTCATGCGGTTCTTGTAGTGGGCTGGTTCCTCATAAAAAAAGTGCACTTTTTTGATGAGGAACCAGCCCACTACAAGAACCACATGACCCCTTCTCGGTCAACCATGCAGCACAATTGGTAACATGTATTGCGAAAGCTGCATGTTAAAGGGTCGGGGGTTCGATTCCCCCCGCCAGCAACCCACATGCCCTTGTGCTTGTGTCACCCTTGAGAATGGGGTGGTGCTCACAGGGGTTCAGCTGAGAGGGGTTGGGGTCACTGGTCTGCAGACTATCGGATCAGGGGTCGGTCCACGGGGTCGCATGGTTGACCGAGAAGGGGTCATGTGGTTCTTGTAGTGGGTTGGTTCCTCATCAGATTGGAATGTGGTACACCGAACCACCTTGAGATAATCGAGCAACGGATAAATCCGAAGACATCTCAGTGTCCGAATCACTTGGATATGAACTAGGAGAACTCTGATCGAGGGAAACACTACCACTAGCACCAACAGACCCACTTCCAGGCACTGCAAACATACAGAACATCGAGGTTCATTTGTATAAGGTATAGGTTCAAAACAATCGTCCATTGAAAGGAGGAAAAACCTAATGATGAATAGGTTAACACGAATCTATCAAAGAACACAATAGAAACGCCAGAAAACGACCAAATTGAAAATAATCATTCTCAGATTACTAGCAAGCGTAGAACATAAATAAACACAACAACAAATTCTGAAACCCTAGAACATAACGAAACAAATTAACTTACCAGAGTCCATAGAAACGTCTATGTCAGTCAATCCAATAGCGAGAATAGATTGAAAGAGGCAAAATCGATGAAGAACAGAAACTGAAACGAGCGAGAACGAACAACTCCTCCAATGGCGATTCCGGCTACAGCGAATACGGAAACAGAGAGCAAAACGATCGAGATCAGAGACGCCAATAAAGACGGCTACAGATATCCAATAGCGAGAATAGATCGAAAGAGGCGAAATCGATGGAGAACATTAACTGAAATCATAGATAGCAAAGAATTACCTCCAATGGCGATTCCGGAAACACAGAGAGCGAATCGAGCGAGCCAAGGGAGACGGCTACAGTGAATGAATGTCCAATGATGAAAATGCCCCTCCGTGTGTTAAATGATGGATCACTGGCAACCGTATGATGACGACACGTGTACGGCCAGGTAGATGTGCTCACGGATTACTTTAAGACCAATGCTTATTTGATCCCCTCTCATAAGATCATATCTTATCCTAATTGATTGATATAATATCTGTATATTATTTTCATATATCTTCTAATAAGATACCTCCTTATCAAGTAATTATTAATGGTAATTTTACCCATTAATAATAACGATCCTTAGGATTTTGACCACTTAAGGGGGTCAAATAGCAAGTTTGGACTCCTAATTAAATAAATTAGCTCCTTGACCCCCTAAGCCTTTAAAAACCCTTAAATCCTAAACCCTACACCCTAAACCTTAACCCCTAAACCCTAAAAAAAACACTTCCACCCCCTTTTGGGCCATATGTGTAGTAATAGGGGGTTATACTTGCAATTTTGGAAAAAATGGACCTAAACTTACTATTTTTTTCCTTAAGGGATCATTCGCGCCCAATTTTCTCTAATAATAAAAGTCTATCTCCCAATATAAACCACATGGGCCGAAATCCATGTCTAACATGGGCTTTCGGTTCGGTTTGGTTCAGCCCGATAACTCTATGTGTGTGACCTCATAGGACCCGGTTATTATAGCCATGGGCCTAACCCGATTAAGCTCATTGATCGTAGTTGGCTTCTAGCAAAGCACTACGACCCATAAAATTCACGGATTGTAAATCTCCATTAGTTATCATATTTCATGTTCGGTAATTACACCTTTGATTAAATGACACAATTCCTTCGGAAACATCATCAAAGCAGTCAAAGAGGCCGGTGGACCAGACGCCAATTTGGCCGGGAGCCACCGGAGGCTGATTTGGCTGCACTGGTGCCTGCGGGAAATATTGGGGTCCAGCTGCTGCGGGTAGTACCCGTATTGTTGGCCCTGACCCTGTACTGGTGGTGGGTACGGTTGGTTCATTGGAAACCCGGTCGCCGCCTGCTTATCCATATTTTGTTTCCTCTAGAGATTTGAATGAAGCTAATTACTAAGGTATTTAAATCTTGATAATGCAGATAGTATATAGCTCAGAGTACAAACTAGCTAGGCCGGCCTGTGGCTTTTATATACTTGTATTTCCTTAGCCAAATTGGCTTTAATCTGGTCAAAGGTACTGATCGAATAAACAATGTTAAGTCAACGGAGACCCAAACTACTTACTAAGCAAAGGGCTTGTAAGTTGTAAGCTAGCTAGCTGGCTCCATCTGCATAAATGCGTTGTATTTTCAGACGACGTGCTACCTGCTAATCAAGATTATTTTCAAGTCTACTTTAATTGGATTAATTATTTGTTTCCAACGTGCTTGCAACTACATCGAAGCACAAACTGCGACGATAACTAATTCAATCAGATATTATTTTATTTTTATAGAAATATGAGAGGGCTGGGAAAGGTCAAGAGTCAACGTACGACTGGTACTCAAATGCATGTGGGCGATTTTGCGATATAAAAGATGGGCGCAAGCTACAGTCGGTTATGGACCAAAACCAATGTAATCGTTCAGGATGCGGCAGGCCCAAAACTGAGATTTGTTCAAAGGGCCCAATTAAGAAAGCTCAGCACAGCAACAGCCATTTTAAACTAGTCATATGTTCCAGGGTTTTGACAAAATATAAGCAGTGGTCGACTTCCTGTCGTATAATAATAATACCCAGGCCGTGTATGATGGTCTACAAGAGCAGTAACGAGTGATTAGTCGAATTCAGCTGTGTTTGCTGCATGTGCTCCCATGAAGACCCTTCAGCCCCCTGCCAACATATTTCAGGAACGCTCAGCTCAACATATGATATATGATCAATCAAGGAGATCATTTTCTTTCTAATATAGACACCCTTATCCTTACTTTCGACTTCAATACAAGTGTGCATATGCGACATTCACGGTCTTGGCCTGCCACAAAGAAACAACCTACTCATTCATATAGAAGAGTAACACTACTTACTACTTAGGATCGAGACTATAAAGAAAGAAGCAGCACTCTTTATGAATTTCCAGATCAATCAAGAAACTCTAACAACTACAAATTCTAGAATCATCATTTAGTTCTCCACAAGACATTCATGGATTGACAAGGGGAAACTAAGTCTTACCATTTGTTGCCCACCTATCAAACCTCACCAGCCATGTATCAGCACTAATTTTGGTAGGCAACACCTGGTCAACCCAGACCTGAAATCTTGTTCCCTTTTTGCTTCCATAGCATTTCTTCACTGCCTCTATGCACTCATCAAGAGTTTGTTCCACTCCAGATGCATGGATGTAAACAGCTGAAGGAGGCTGAGAGAAGCATATAGACGTTTAGTGACCTACACAAGCCAGGGGGTAAAGGAAGGAAAAAACAAGAGGATGTCTTTCACTTGAAAATATTTTCTTCAGGCCATTTCTACATCATATATCAATGCAATCAGAAGATATTTTAAAATTTATTGAAAAAGCCAAATTCTTAATTGACAAACATAAGTAATTTATTTTACTTCAGATGCCGTGCTATATCGCATGCAAAAACCCATATCATCTTACCAAAAGAACAAGTTAAAAGGTGGAAAGAACATACTGAAAATGCTTTGAGACTGGCATAGTAAGCTTCGGAATTCTCAATTTCCCCGTGCATGAGTCTTTCATAGAACAAGTAAAGCTTAACAATTTCGTGCCCAGGATTAACATTTTCCAGAGTACAATGTGTAAAGTCTGTCAGATCTCTTGGAGATTTATTTGGGCCAAGGCCAAAATGACCAATTGCCTGTATTATACCAGCTGCACACCTCTCACTAGCATGCATTATCTTGGGGTTATCCCTAGCATTTTTAGCATGCCACTGCAACAATTCTTCTTGAGCATTACTAACCTACATAAGACACAAAAAATACCTTGCCAAATGACAATACATTCCAATCTCTAACCAACAAAATTTTAGAAAAAGACATCAGATAGACAACAAACCATGACACCATGAACATCTGGAATGCTAAAAAGTTCAGCATCATTCCCTGAGTCCCCACAAGCTAGGGTGTTCTTGGGTAACTTTCCCTCTGACTTCAACTTGTTAAGCAAATAAGCCATAGCTTGTCCTTTTCCAGCACCTTTAGCTAGTATGTCCAAGTCAATCCCTCCACTATATATGATTTTAACATCCAACTGCAATGCAATATCTTGGCTCAGACACAACAGACCCTATATATGTAATAGTAGATAAGGGGAATAAATAAAGTGCATTACCCCATGCTTATCAAGCCGCTCACCGATAACCTTCATCACCTCTTCTGCCTTTTCCTTCTTCACAAAAAAGCTAACCTTATGTAACCGTTGTTCCGTTTCTGCCTGCATTGATATACAAGGCAAGAAAAAAAAAAACACCTCAACCATACATAATCCAGACAATATCATCTAGTCTTTGGAAATTTCTTACGAATTTACACATTACACATACAAGAACAACAAGAATACATCACTGAAGTTAGCTACCTGAGGAGTAAGCTCTGCTAACTTGGTTGCCTCCTCTATAACAATGTTCCTGTCCCATTTCTCATTCAAACAGTTCTCCCAGCCCTTATCAGGCACCATGTTTTTGCCATACGTTATCTCAGTCCCCACAGACATGATGGTAATATCAGGTGTCAACATGGGTTTCTCTTTCCTCAGTTCCTGGTACAGTGTTGGCGACCTGCCAGTTGAGAACACCAAGAGAGAATCGTGACGGTAATGGGTTTCCCACAGGGCATTGAACCTAAGGAGTGAAAGGTTTTTAGGATCATGATGATCAACCTGCAAAACTCCCTCAATTAGTTTAGTTCAGCTTCAACGAATTCTCATTGAACCATAACGCTTACTTACCATAGTGTGGTCTAGATCCGAAACTATCATGAGGCGTGGGGAAGTATTAAGGCGATCCATGGTGTTTCTTTTCACCCAATTCGATCGAAGACGATCCTATAACGTCAACAGATACACAATCAAGATAATAATCGTCGGGGAACAAAATTGAAAGATCGAGGACCTAGTTGAATGATAAGTGAATAATTTTCCAAATTGATACAGTGATAAGACGAAATGAACTCATAACCTGTGGTGTAAATTTAACAAGCTAAACCAGAATTTGACATTACAATCAACCCCGAAACTTAATCGGGGAACGCTGCTAATTTGCAAATTTGCATAACGAGCATGATAAAATATAACCGAACGTTCAATGAAACGGCAATTTCAGTTGCCGATATAACAAAATCGTACTCCAATTAACTTACCTACAGAACTTGTTCGCAAGGGCCAAACTTATACAGAGACGAAGATTGAATTTCGGAGAATATCATGTACGAAGGTATTATCGAACAAGTAGCGCGATAGAAGGGAGGAGTATAGAAGAAGAAGCAATTAAAGGGGGAAAGTCATGCGTGAACTTTTGGAGAGGAATCTGGGACTAGAAGGAACAAATTCGCAGCATATCGTATGTGATTGTATGGCTGGGAGATGATCGAGTGACCGGAAACAAATCCAATATCTTTCGCGCTTCGAATTTGAGAGAAACAAGCCGCGAGCGAGCAAACGTCCCCGAGTGTGTTGCGTTAAATTGCGTGTTGTTTGGGACGTGATTTGATAGTTTTGCTTGATTGCCTTCCGTTCAAGCCTTTCCCTCCTCACGAGCAACCAAAATTAGTACGTCTAACGGAAAATTTTTTGGTTTATTTTTGAGACAAGGATTTGGCTTGGACTTGTTCTTTTGCTTGGTGCACCTTATTCCTTGTGTTATATGCTTCGTATAGGTACTATGGAGGTTCCTACGACAATTTATTCTCCTTCTACGGGCAACCGTAACCCCGGACAGATGGACTTCGTCTTTGAGCGAATTGACGCACTTCGTGCACGGAGTGAAGAACAAGATCGCCAACTCGCCGCGCAGGCTGCCGAGCTTGCCCACTTTCGTCGGGCCATGAGTGACATAAAGCTGCCCACGACTGACCCAATGTTGAACCCTCCGGCCACAATTAGCCGGCCAATGGACTGCAGGGGTCCCCTTCTCAATGTCCTCTTCTCGAACACCTCCGGCTACGAGTCTGTTGACGAGGACACCCCCGACGCCGGACCGATATTTGACACCTACGCCGATGAGGAGGAACAGGAGATGGACAACTACATATGCAGCTCTATGGATGAGCAAGGCAACATGTCTCTTAGCTTGGTTACACGCCGCGTTCTTACCGCCAAAGAAGGTACCTTACTCGTGAAAATGTATTTCATACTAAGTGTGCGGTCCAGGGTGCTTCTTTGAGTGTCATTATAGATGGTGGGAGTTGTTGTAATATCATCAATGAAAAGGTGATCAAGCACTTCAAGTTCGATACAACTCCGCATCCACAACCATACAGCCTACAATGGATCTTCGAGGGTGATGATTCCAATGTTGTGAAGCAACAATACACCATACATTTCAGCATTGGTCATTACAAGGATTCGGTGCTTTGTGACGTCGTGCCCATGGATGCAACCCATCTTATCTTAGGGCGACCTTGGCAATTTGACAAGTGAGCTCTTCATGATGGGTTCCTCAACAACTACGTCTTCATGCACAATGGAAGGAAGGTGACATTGCTTCCTATGAGCCCTTAGGAGATTATGCAGGATCACGTGGAAAGGAACCGCGTCAAGGCCCTTGAACACGCCAAGGCGAAGGCAGCTGGTCGTGAGACACCCCAGAAATCGGCCCCAAAACAGCCCCCTAAGCCGTCCACAAATGGCATTCAAGGCTCATGTGAGAATCGACTTCTATTGGCTCGTTCTCGGGATGTCTCTCCAATCATTCAGGGACGTCTTCCTTGCTTTTTACTTGTTCATTTCGCGTGTCTTCTAAATGTTAAAGATCTTGTTGATTTATCCCCTGCAGTGACTTCTCTTTTGCAGGAATTTGAGGATGTGATGCCCGAAGAGCTGCCCGAAGGATTGCCACCTATTCGTGGAATTGAGCATCAAATCGACTTTATACCCGGCGCCTCTCTTCCTGACCGAGCTGCATACCGCGCGAGCCCGGAAGAAACCAAGGAATTACAACGCCAAGTGCAAGAGTTGATGGATAAGGGCCACGTCCGAGAGAGCTTAAGCCCTTGCGCCGTACCGGTCATTCTAGTACCTAAGAAGGACGGTAGTTGGCGCATGTGTGTTGATTGTCGGGCAATCAACCAAATTACAGTGAAGTATTGACACCCTATTCCTAGACTTGATGATATGCTTGATTATTTGCATGGTGCTACATTATTTTCAAAAATTGACCTTAAGAGTGGCTATCATCAAATTAGGATGCAAGAGGGTGATGAGTGGAAAACTGCTTTTAAGACTAAGTATGGCCTTTATGAGTGGTTAATTATGTCTTTTGGTTTGACCAATGCTCC
Organism: Rheum nobile; assembly: GCA_027886185.1. Taxonomy (NCBI): domain Eukaryota; kingdom Viridiplantae; phylum Streptophyta; class Magnoliopsida; order Caryophyllales; family Polygonaceae; genus Rheum; species Rheum nobile. The sequence continues at coordinate 78,550 of WOAB01000170.1, forward strand.
TAGCACTTTTATGCGATTGATGAATCATGTTTTACGGGCTTACTTAGGCAAATTTATAGTTGTCTACTTCGATGATATCCTTGTTTACAGCAGGTCATTAGATGAGCATTTTGAGCATCTTAAGAAGGTCTTAGAGTGTCTTAGAAATGAGAAACTTTATGCTAACCTGGGTAAATGTTCTTTTTGCTCGAATTCCACTATTTTTCTTGGTTTTGTTGTAAGCAAGGATGGGCTGAAAGTTGACCAAGAGAAGGTTCGCGCCATAAAAGAATGGCCACGGCCCACGACACCAACCATGGTTCGGTCTTTCCTGGGCTTGGTTGGCTTCTACCGCCGCTTTATGCGTGACTTCTCCACCATTACAGCCTTGTTTCATGAGCTTACAAAGAAAGCTGCGTCTATAGAGTGGACGGCCGCACACGAGACTGCCTTCACCACTTTGAAGGACCAGTTGTGCAACACTCCTTTGCTGAAATTACCAGACTTCTCCAAGACTTTTAAGGTGGAGTGTGACGCTTCTCATCATGGAATTGGAGGGGTATTGCTGCAAGATAGGCGTCCCATTGCTTACTTTAGCGAGAAGCTCACAGGCGCCCAACTCAACTACCCCACGTATGACAAAGAGCTCTATACTCTTATTCGGGTGTTGAAGACTTGGCAGCACTACTTATGGCCCAAGGAGTTTGTCATTCACTCGGATCACAAGGCGTTGAAGTATTTGAAGAGCCAATACAACCTCAGCCGACGCCATGCACGATGGGTGGAATTCATAGAGACCTTCCCCTATGTGGTCAAATACAAGAAAGGTAAGGAGAATGTGATTGCTGACGTCCTTTCTCGCAGGTATGTGTTACTTACCCATCTTGATGCTCCTATCTTAGGCTTCTCCTTGATTAAAGATGTGTATATGCATGATGATGACTTTGCTGTCATTTTTCAAACATGCATGGAAAAGGGAGAGTCTAATGGATTCTATATTGATAATGGCTACCTATTTAAGGCCGGGAAACTGTGTATCCCTAAAACGTCTATACGTAGGTTGCTAATTCAAGAAGCTCATGAGGGTAGAGGACATTTTGGTATTCCTAAGACTTTGGCTGCATTAAAGGAACATTTCTTTTGGCCTAAAATGTTGCATCATGTTACACGTTTTTGCAAGGCTTGTGTTACTTGTGTGCATGCTAAGTCTAGATCGAGTCCCCAAGGATTGTATACCCCTTTGCCTATCTCGGACGTCTCATGGGAAGATATTAGTATGGACTTTATTACTGGGTTGCCCATGTCTAAGAAGGGGAGGGACTCGATATTTGTAGTAGTTGATAGGTTTTCTAAGATGGCTCACTTCATTGCATGCAAGACTACTAACAATGCTTCTGAGATTGCTTCTTTATTTTTCGAGCATGTTGTTAGATTGCATGGTATCCCTAGAAGTGAAGTGTCGGATCATGATGCTAAATTTGTGAGTTATTTTTGGAAATCTTTGTGGTCCAAGCTGGGAACTAAGTTGTTGTTTTCTACTAGCTATCACCCCTAGACTGATGGCCAGACGGAGGTTACTAATAGGACCTTAGGTGCTTGATTGTGTACTATGTTAAAGTCTAACCTCCGCAAGTGGGAAAAGTGCTTGTCTTTTGTTGAATTTGCTTATAACAGGTCCATGCACTCGGCTACGCAGAAGACTCATATCCAAGTTGTCTACGGACTCAATCTGCTCACCCCTTTGGATCTGGTTCCACAGCCAATGAAGGAAAAGGAAAGCGTCAAGGGAGTGGAGTGTGCGGAGCAGGTCAAGACCTTGCATGAGAGGACGAGACAGCAGCTGGAGCGGAGGTCCGAGCAAGTAGCCGCTCAACGCAACAAAAACTGTCGCCCCGTTGCATATGAGCCTGACGATTTGGTGTGGATACACTTGCGCAAGGAACGCTTTCCATTGAAGCGACGCCACAAGCTGGATGCGAGAGGTGATGGCCCTTTCCAGGTGCTACAACGCCTACCGCTTGGATTTACCCGATGACTATGGCGCACATCCAACTTTCAACGTCGCTGACCTTTCTCCTTATACGCCTCATGCTTTTGACGACGAGGACGAAGCGGGGACGCTTCGCAGCCAAGAAGGGGAGATTGATAGCTCCATGATCCCCTCGATGACGGAGAAGGACGAAGAGGAAGCAATGAAGGTGTGTTCGAATGGCCCGGTGACAAGAGCCCGCGCAAGGGCAATGGATCGAGCCACACAATCATTAGTCTCGCGGGCGCATGCAAGTGATGCGGGTTCATCTAGTCCTAAATGGGTCCTCCTCTTGACCTATGAAGGATTAGGTGAGGTTCCGCCTTAGCCGATCCCGCCAAGAAGACGAAGACTACGAGATCGCGGAAGCAGAACGAAGCAGCCAAGAACTCGACCCAGAACTCGACCAAGTTCTGGACCGAGTTATTGCTTCAGCCAAGAACTCGACCCAGAACTCAACCGAGTTCTGGACCGAGTTGTTGCTCCAGATAAGAACTCGACCCAGAACTCGACCGAGTTCTGGTTCCAGATCGGAACTCGGCCAAGAACTCGACCGAGTTCCTGCCCGCGTCAGCGATCTCAATTTTCCGTCGTTTTGCTGAACAATTTATTATTATATTTTTCATTATTTCTTTTGTCTCTATTTAAACCCAGAAACCCTAGTTTGTAATTTTTACGTTGAATTTGAGTAGTAAAGTTGAGTACGCTCCTTCCCTTGAGTTCCAACGTCAACTCTTCGATCTCACGGATCGTCTATCCCGTAGCTCGTCGCTTCGAGCAATTGTTCATCATCTCTTCGGTGTTTGTGATCATCTATTTGATCCTTTCGTTCATCACTTTGAACACGTTTGAGGGTTATCTCTTTAGCCCTAGAAAGCCATCACTTTGGCTACGGAAGAGAGGGAATCGAATTCAAGCTTGAGGAATCAGAGATCCTGCGTTGCAGACAACACTTCGGGGGTTGTTCGCATCACTAAGCTCAAACAATGTCTTATATCCTTTAGTTATATACTATAGTTATATCCTATAGTTATATATTATAGTTATATCGTATAGTTATATCCAATTTGGTTATATCTTATGGGTATATCCTATAATTATATATTATGGTTATATCGTATAGTTATATCCAATTTGGTTATATCATATCGTTATATCATATAGTTATATACTTTGGTTATATCCTATATTATATTCTATAGTTATATACTATGGTTATATCATATAGTTATATACTATGATTATATCTTATAGTTATATATTATGGTTATATCATATATTATATCTTATAGTTATATCCAATTTTGTTATATTCTATAGTTATATCATATATTATATCATATAGTTATATATTATGGTTATATTATATAGTTATATACTATGATTATATAGTATAGTTATTTTCAATTTGGTTATATCCTTATAGTTATATCCAATTTGGTTATATCCAATTTGGTTATATCCTTATAGTTATAAGATATAACCATAGTTATATGTGATTTTCGAAAATAATAATAACAAATAGTTAATATCAAACAAATTGGTAGAGAAACGTACATGAATAAAAGTATATTGAAACCTCATGATACAAACAAATTTATTGTCATGTAACATTGATTACTTGATAATGTTTATTACTAGAGTCAAATGCATATTTATTTATTTTGTTGATTTCAGAAGATTTTTTTTTTTAATACCATTTACACGGAAACGCAGGAATCGTGCGTTTCAAAATTTATTTTTTATTTTTTTGAAAATTTTGAATTTTTTATTTTCAAAATTTTCATGTTTTTGAAACGCAGTTTCTTGCGTTTCAAAAAAAAACTGAAACGCAAGAAACTGCGTTTCAAAAACATGAATTCGTTCTAGTACATAAATTCATTTTCTGGGTACAATTTATACGGAAACGCTAGTATTTTGCTTAAGCAAAAATTTTACGTTTCAAAGTGTAGTATACGAAGACAAAATTTATAGTGTATAAATAACCTTCGTAATTAAGTTCCGGAATTTTAAACAAAAATCACAAGCATAACATGTGGTCTTCGGGATTTTGTCGCCACTATTTGGAGTTGGAGCCTGGAGGGTACCCCAAGAGATCTCTGAATATTTTATGTTTTTTTTAGTTGTCACGGTACAAGAAGAGACCACGATGCCCACCATCGTTTCCGCGTTTTTACCACCCTACTACTCCCCTCTTTATAAAGATCACCGAATCGGCCCCTCTGCAGGTATTTTCTCGCTTTGTACCCCTCCCTTATCGCTCCCCTTCCACCGGATCTCTTCTACCGCCGTTTCCGTCTCCGCCCGTTCTTTCACCTGTTACGCTTCCGTTTCCGGTATGCTTTCAATTTCTTCTTTTTGCAAATCGATTTCTATGTTGAAATGCGTAAGGTCCGATCATATCGGTGCTCTTCGTTGTGTTAAATTTTCACATTCATTTCTTCCTTCCGTGTCTTGTACGGCGGCTATAATATTTTTTATTATCATTTTGAATGGGTTCGTCGGCTTATTCTTACGATGTTTCTCTTATATGCAATTATTTTTCTTTATGATGTTGAACTGTTCAATTTTGTTCCTGAATAGTGAATCCCAATTTTGCAACGTTGGGTTACGGTAAAATATTTCCTTGGCTTGAGGTTTAGTTGAAGGCCTTCGTCCGCTGGAAATCAGGTGGTTTGAAATATGCAGTGAATATTTGAACAACGAGTTGAAATTAGAAAATAAAAAGAAGAGAGATCGTAAACAAAAATGTTTGGATTTATGACGGATGATTGAAAATGACAACTGCCGAATGCGTGTTTGGTATGACCTTGAGGTGTTATCTGACTGATCTGAACAAGGCGGAGGATGAATTGGATTTAATCGACATAACAACTTGAGGTGCTATCTTTGAGAAGGAGACAGGCAACTTGCTTGCTCTCGAGTATTTAATTCACACAGGGACGTGTGCAAGGAGGCTGTGTACCGCTCATTGGTTCAAGAGTCTCATCGTTTTCTATTGATGAGATCACTGGATTTTGAAATTGTACATAGTCCTGCATATAAATATTCTTAGAATTTGTTCTTGTTCTTATTTAAAGCTTCAGATATTTACATTTTACTGATTCAATCTCTTCGACTTGGCCTGCTTGCATATCTGCAGATATGGATTCCAAAGCAAGCCTTGGTCTTTATCCTGCACACAGATGTAAAACCATTTATTTGGTGTGTTCTGGTTCTCTCTTTTCCACCTTTCCATGTAGATTCAGCCGGATACATGGTTGGAAACCTTGCTTCAGCTTTTATAAAAATATTTTTTAAGACTCGTGCTATATATTTACAGGTTCGACATGCGCAAGGGTTTCACAATGTTGCTGGAGAAAAAGATTATGAATCATACAAGTCTTATGACTACCTTGATGCAAGCTTAACTCCACTTGGGTGGGAGCAGGTAGTTGATAATTGCTCTTTCTTTTCTTGTACACCGGAAGTACTCAGCACTGTTCATTCCTGATTTCATCATCATTCCTTACATGCAATGTGTAATCAGCTCCTAGTGCTTTTTGACAGGTTGATAACTTACGGAAACATGTTCATGACTCTGGTATTTTCAAGAAGATTGAATTAGTTATTGCTTCTCCTCTAACCAGGTCAATGGATGTTTTGTTTTGGTTTAAACTATTGCTAAAGCCGCCAATTGGATTTTAAGTACTCAGTAATTTTAAATGCATAATCTAACCGTTGTATATGCAGGACTTTGCAAACTGCAGTAGGAGTTTTTGGAGGTGAAGGCTATAGCAATGGGGTAGATGCAACGCCTCTCATGGTGGCAAATGCATGGAACAGCGGCCGCCCTGCCATTTCTAGTTTGAATTGCCCACCATTTTTAGCAGTAGAGCAATGTCGTGAACATTTGGTATGTGTCCTAACTCCTGATGAAGGACTTTGCAGACATAATTACTTCTAGGATGATGCATGACTTTGATAGATGGAGAAACATAAATGTAGGTTGTTTGTGAAATATTGGTTTTTTGGTTTGCAACTTTGTCATTGCAGATAAATTTTGAACTTTTAATTTGAACTAATATTTATCTGTGTACTGAAATGTGAGACTTCCTGCAGGGAGTTCATCCATGTGATAAGAGAAGGAGCATTAGGGAGAATAAACCCGTTTTTCCTGCAATTGATTTTTCACTGGTAAATACTGCTGTAACTCATTTTAAATGATATAGAATGTAAATCAGGTTCATTTATCCAATTGGTACCCTTGATTTTACCTGTAGCCCAATGTAGCATTGGTTATTTCTTCTGGTCACTTGTCTTTATATGTGCTTTAACATAATATGATAAATGCTTGACATTGTTACCAGATAGAAAGTGACGATGACGCCTTGTGGAAGGAGGATTCTAGAGAGACTGATCAAGAAATTGCTGCTAGAGGGATGAAGTTCATGGAATGGTAAATACCCATCATGTTGGCAATCACTTTTCTTGATTTTGAGATCCATATTTTCATCTTCTAGTTTATACTATTGATAGTAATATGTACCTTTGTAGTAACAGGGATTAGCTCTGACACCATATAATTAATTCAGGTTATGGACAAGGGAGGAGAAGGAGATAGCTATAGTGAGCCACAGCGGATTCTTATATCAAACTCTCAGTGCATTTGGAAACGATTGCCATTCTTCTGTGAAGAGTGAAATATGCACACAGTGAGTTTCCTAGTAGCCTAGAATTAATCCAGACCAATCTCTGCTGTTTGACAACTCTATCTCTTCTTTTCACAATCAAATTTATATCCGAATGTCCGTTTTAAACATATTAGTTTTTCATTTTCCCTTCTGCTTATAAATCATTATATAAAATGGTTCTCAACATACCTGAAACAATTACTAATCATGTCTTCTCCTGTTTCTACAGCTTTGCCAATTGTGAACTTCGGTCGATGGTTCTTGTGGATAGAGGGTGAGCACAACTGGTTAACTGAACTATAGATAAATTGCTGAAGTAGTTATGCTTTACAATGCATAATTTTTTAAGTTGGAACATATTTTTGCAGACTGATAGGACCTGATATGTCTGGTACGAATTTCCTTGGGAAAGTCCCTAGTGGTGCTGATCTTCCAAGTGATGTTGCAGACAAGAAGATGGAGCAAGGTGCATAGAACTGGACCACTGGTTAGGAAAATCGAAGCAAAGGAGATAATTACACCACACAAATACCCTTCCCCTTAAATTTGAATGAAAAAAATACTTGATTTATGCTCTTACAAATTACAATGATACCCGATTCTTCGGATCTGGTGAAGGCCCTAGTGTTTGGGATTTGGAAAGGAATTTGGGCTGGATTTGGTTCATTTAGAAATCATGCATTAGTATGTAGGATGGTTTCCTGTTTTCCCACAAAGATAAACGTGTTGGGCTAACAAATTCATTGATTTGGTCTACAATCCTCTCATTGGGCTTTCACATTTGTAATGTTTGTTTCCAGGAACCTTGATTCGATGACTGTGTGTTGCCAAAGTTCAATGCTCTTTTGTAATAGAATCACGACTCAGCTTTGTTTTTGTAGCCTACGTTATAAATAAGAAAGAGCCTAGCTTGTTTGGTTCAGTGGCGGGTCAAAAGAGTGATTCCCTTCAACTTTGGTTGGAAAATGTTTGAAAGTACGAGTTATCAAGCACTTCTTGATGCTCTTTACTTTCTTTACAACGTTGACTTTTCCTCACATGACAATACTGCGACAAACCGTTTGATTGATTAAAGCCGTACCTTTAGGAGGGGCTAAGTATACGAGAAATATAACCAGCCATATACGAATATAAAGCCGTGACGTATAATAGTACAAGTCCTATGGAGTATGGATTGTAATATCAAATTATATTTTTATTTAGTATGATCAATATAAAGTCATTGGTGTCATCAATTCATACTATTATCATATTGTTCAGACCGAGTTTATAATCGGAATAGTTTTAATGTTTATTTAATTCATATTATCATAATTATATTATTAACAATATTTATCTTAGTTCGAAAATAAATTCTAGTTATTCTCATAAATTTTACCAATTTTTAGCATTGGTCTCTATATGTTAATTCATATTATATATGTCGTTAAACGATTAAAATTTTGTGGTCTTTTTACTAATAAAAATTGATAATTTGTAAAATTGGATAAGTGATGAAAATATTTGAAAAAAGATAAAAAGTTAGTTATAGATGAAAGACAAATGAGAATATCTTACAAACTTTTGTTGATGGAAGAGCCATGTGGAAATATATATTTGACTATGCAAGGACCAATAAAGCATTGTAAATGTCAGGAAACTTATTAGATATTAGAATAGCTTAAATTTGGAGTTTAATAAGAAAAAATATTAATAATACAAGACTTTTTTTATATATAAGGTAAAATTTAGACTGAAAACCACAAAGGAGACGGTTTCCCAGTCTATAGCATCCTTACGGATGATAATTACAAGTTCTGAGCTAACTCGAACATCTTCCAAGGAGCGCCGTTGGACCGTCTTTGCAATGAAATCGGTCATTGCATTACTTTCTCGAAAGACATGAGAAATCTGCACTGAGAAAAACATTTGTAAAACACATAGGATATCAGAAATTAAAATTTCTATATCCCATGGACAGTGCCAGATTTTATTGAGAACATTCACGATGGTTAGGTTGTCGCATTCAAGATGAATGTCAGTAATGCCTAGCTCAGAGGCTCTTACCAGGGCATCTCTTACCGCTAGTGTTTCTGTTTTTAGAGGGGTTGAGTAACCACATTTGTCCCACATTTGTCCCCAAAAAGGAAAATTGGTTTACCCGTGTTGTTCCTGAGGATGTAGTCAAAACTAGACTCCCCATTGGATTTGGTGGATCCATCTGTATTAATTTTAATTATGTTATCTGGAGGTTTTTTCCATTTCTTTATTGGTCGTCGAGCATTGTTCATTTTTCTTTTTTTTTGTTTCCCATCTTTCAAACAGTCTGGATTCCAACTCTTCGTCTTGTTCCAATTTTCAATTTATTTTTTAATGTAACTTGGTACATCCTTTATGGTATTGGTATCATCATTTGTTCTTCCAAATCTTTATTGATTTATGTAAAACCAAATTCCCTACCAGGAGACCAAGAGATCTATGAAATGTGATTTCTCAGTTTTTTATCGAATTTCTTCAATTATTTCATTAATTTTTTTATTTCCAATGTAAATGGATCTAATGATAGCACAAGTATGATTATTCATTTTCTCAATTGTTTTTAGTGTATGATTGCATTGAAATAAGAGGTGGTTCAAATACTCGAAAGAAACATTACATCGGATGCAATCCTGGGGGAATACTCGAAAGGAGCATTGCATCGGATACAACCCTGGGGGAGTGAGACTTGATTTACCTTTTGTATGCGTGGAATTTTTCCTAAAGTTCATATAGGAGTATATTATTTAGATTTTATGGGTATTTACATAAGGCGTTTAATTTTTTATATGTATATAAAACGCACGGTTATCCTACAAGTCATTAGCCAATTAAATCTGCTAGCGAGACAAGGCCAGTAATTGTTCATGTGAATACCATTTTGTTTTAGACTATCTTTAACAATGAGATTGAGAGTATCATATATATTTAAAAAAAAGTAAAATATAAAAGAATGTAAAAAAAAAGTAGAGAGAAATACCATGTAGATGGTATTTTTTATTATTAATTCAATAAAAAGATGCTCTTATAATTAAAGATGATGTTTTTTAATTCAATAAAAAAATCTGACATATTTTTTATTTTTTATTTTTTTAAATAGATACGGTATCCATTATGAATATTATGGTTTAAGATGATGTTTTTTTTTTCTAATTAAAGATGCTCTTATAAACTACTTTGTTAATTGCGTGCCACCGCAAGTGGAAGATGATACTACTCTGTTTTCATTTCTGATTAATTGCACTCGATACTCTATGATTCTTGACCTAAACTAGATTCAGATCTGTTTTTGAGCAAAGCAGGTGAGACATGCACAAGGTATTCACAATCTGGAACAAGTAGCCCACTCCAAAACATCTCCTCAACTATTCGATGCCAAACTCTCCCTCTCGGGTGGAAACATGTTTCACTTTTACTTTACACAGCCTTTCTGGATTGGCAGCATGATTGGGCTACAAACCCATTAACAAAACCAAATTCAAGATTGACAGTCTACGGGAACATGTGCTTTCACTTGGATTGTTGAACAGGATTCAGCTGGTCATTGTCTCCCCTCTACTAAGGTATACTATCATCTTCAAAATGAATGAAAGCACATGTGTCAATCTTGATTCAAGATTGTTGAACAGGATTCTCTGTGATTATTGTTTCTGTTTTGTTATTTTATTCTCAAAATGAACCCGTAGTTAAAAATTACGTACTTGTTATGTTTCAGCAGTATGGATCCTTTTGCCAACTATGTATTGATCTTGTACTTGTCTCTCGCTTTTATTTACATTTAGAACAATGCAAACGGCAGTTGGAGTGTTTGGCGGAGAAACCACAACTGAAATTGCACCCATGGCAGCTGAAGCTAATTAATAACACTGGACGAGGTGCAGTATCAAGTGGCAACTGACCACCATTCGTTGCTGTAGAGATGTGTCGAGAACGCATAGTAAGTGTCTCGCCAAATTTCCAATCCAATATATGTTGTTAAATAGGGAAACATCAAGGCCCAAATGCATGAAGGTTTGATACTTTGATCTATGAAAGTGTTGGCCGGCTTGAATATGCATTTCTATTCAGGGAGTTAACACATGCGATAAGAGGAGAAGCGTGAGTGAGTACAAGACTCTATTTCCTGCAATAGACTTTTCTCTGGTAAGTACATCAACATCCATCTATACGCTCCGCCTCCAGTAAAATAATATTTCAATAGAGATTGATGGCAGTTGTCAACAATACATTATACATGCATGGTTCAGATAGAAAGTGAGGAGGACGCTTGGTGGACTCCTGATGTAAGAGAATCTGATGATGATCTTGCAGCAAGAGGAATCAAGTTTTTCAATTGGTGAGCTAGTGAACATTCACACAGCAATAGCTCAAAAGCAGCAGCAGCTAAATGAGTCTCTTTTGCAGGCTTTGGACTCGAGAGGAGGAAGAGATTGCTATTGTAACTCACAGCGCGTTCCTGTTTCAAACCCTCAACAAGTTTGGGGATGACTGCCACGAATCAGCGACGAGCGAGATGCGAGAATTGTGAGTGCTAAACACTATCCTGGTTACTGGTTCTATAGTTTCTAGGCCTTTTAATTGCTTTTCGATCAACATGGTCTTGATTCTTTTCTATGCATGTGCTCAGCTTTCAGAATTGTGAGCTTAGATCCATGGTACTGGTAGACAGAAGGTACCAAACGATGCTTCTCTTAACATGTTGAGGAAATGCCAAGAGATCTACAGTATGTTCTGCTGATGGATTTTAACTTGTTGCAGAGGAACTGGAACAAGGTCAACCCCCCAGGAGGCATTCCCTTCAGGCCAGACCAGCCAAGCGACGCAACAGCAGCTGGATTTGTAAACCAGTGGATGCCCATATAGAAATATAGATCCTTTCAGTTTTAATCTCTTGGCTATTAAGATTGTAATGTAAACTCTTGTCTGCTTCTGTTTGAATCTTTGTTGGATGCTTCCGTTGTTGTGATTCAGTGTTGTGTGTGAATCGATCTTGCCGGATCAAGAATCATCAAAGGCTGCTCGGCTGTCATTGTAGCCTGAGAAATAGGCTCTCACTGTTCGATTAATAAATGCAGCCTGTTGGCCCTATAATGGTAGTCTGTTCATTAATCCATGTATCCAATTGACCTTGCTTTGTGACTCGGGCACTGCCCAATCCCTACTACTACTAGCTTTGTCGAGTATTTCTGCAGTGAATCCGTGGGCAAAAACTCAAGTATCTTTGCGATGGAACATAAAAAAATACATTTCACTGTATACGTGTCTAGCTTTGAGGGTAGAGATATTGTAGTCCAACCTCTGTTTTCCATTCTTCTTTTATATAAGTTCATACCCTTAAACATACCCGAGTGCTCTTAGTGACAAAAAATGATCTTCTGGAACAAGGCAAAATACTATAAAAGAAATAAGCGCCTAGCTTTGAGGGTATTGGTCTATTTGTGATTAGCATAGAGAACCAAACCCACTACAACTGAAAGGAGAAGAACAAGCACAGCAAATATGCTGCTGCTGTTAAGGCCTGTGGATGTGGCCTTTCCACTTGCAGCTTTCGGTGCTGTGGGGTCGGTGGTTTTTACTGAAAGCGGTTCCGAGCTAGATACTGGACCAAAAGGGGCTACTGCATCCCAAAACGACTTAGTGGTCAAGCTCGGTGCTTGTCTTTCAGGTTGCAAGATGGACAAATCTTCAGGGGCTTCCATGCAAAGCAACTCGGCAAAATGACCTTTTAGATCCTACATCATACAGGAAGGAGTAGAAGAAGAAGAAGCATGAATCGTTGGATCTGATTTTCTCAATACAGCGTAATAACTATAGAAATCTCAAGCAAGTATATAGATATTTACATGAATAAAATTGATGATCCAAATATTCGTGCCATAAAAAACAAACCTCAAGTGTCTCGGTAGGTTGCAAGTAGTCACAAATAAACGTGTCTGCCAGCCAGGGAATAAATACTCTTCGAGGAAATTCCAGAGTGCATTGTTTTCTATCAGCAAATTAATCAAGATTATTTTTTCAAAGTATTCATCAATTCATACGATAATGTTATCATATAGAAGCTGAAATACCTTAAAGGTTGTAAGATAATCAAGTTGCCTGTGCTTTCGTTAGATACCTCATTGCTCCCTTCGTTAGCATCATCATTCTTTGCCTTCTCCCCATCTGCCTCATCACATACGATATCTAGTCTACTTTTCAGGCTTGCTATGATATCCTCCTACAATGGACAAGGGTTGTTTTCATCACATCAAAAATGGGGAAATATTGACCAAAGCTGAAATCTTCTGTGGGCCAATGACGGCAATTAGAGCAATGACGCACATGTTAGATTGTACACTGCAAATTTATTACTAGACGAGTTGTGATGTCTATATTTGAATTTCAAAAAAACAATCACCACTAGGATGAACCTCCCATTTCAGAACAATTATCAATTAGCAACTACCAACCTTTCCTTTTCCTTTTATATTCGAGCCTACTATATACACGATGAAATCTTCTCATACGCACGACACCTGTACGCCATACTTTGGCGTACAGGTGAAAACAAGCCAAACTTGTACGCCAAATGTTGGCGTACAAGTGTAAATTACTGTACGCCAAGATTTGGCGTACAGGAGTGTCGTGCATATAGTATGACCCTTTATAATTTATATACAAGAAATAATTTCCATTTTCAATTATCCTCTGGTCATATGAGTGGTAACTTCAAACTGAGATATGATATGGAATTATTCTTGTAATACATCATGCTTCATCTGTTTCATCATTGGAAACCAAACACCATACCACATTCAACTAAATATGTAGAATTGAGGTGAAGTCATGAAGTATACAGTTTAACAAACCTTTATGTCAGCTAAAGCTTGTGAACATGATTCTTTTGCGTTCAAGTATGCATAGGAACACACGGAACCAGCAAAGTCAAGGATCCCAGCAACCTCTTTTTCGCTGCTTGCTTCACATATACAAAAATACAGAGATAAACTGTGAGCAGTAGGGCTTCAGAAAGAGTAATAAAGAGAAGGCGCGATTGGAAGTGTCTTGTCTTTTTGATAAAAAAAATATCATAGATTTCTATGGAATCACCTTCTATAGCTGCATCTTTCATAAATGGCATAAGCAATTCAACTTCATGCAGACCATCAGAAGCAAATGGCTCATCCTTAGCCATCTGAAGAAAGGCGTGAAAAGAGATAAAAAACTAATAGCTGATAAAAGTGCAACTTATTTTCTGTACGGAAAAGTTGTTACCAAAATCCCATCAATAATCGCTTTTGAACTTCTTAGTTCCCTTGCATGAATCAAGATTGCGTCTCGTAATACGTCACTTAACGTTTTGTGGTTTGAAATATTCTCTTGATATATAGGTGATCTGGTTTGATGAAATTTTATTAGAAGCATCAATCAGTGATTAGAGTTCATTTCCTCAACCCAACTGTATGAAATTTAATATAATCAAACCTCAATCAGCAATTTATATATATGAGTACATACTAAAAAATGGAGAAAGAGGAAGATAACATTAGCCATTATATTGAATGACATTTCAATGCAAGCCATTATATATGCCAGGGATAACATTGTCATGTGCATACCTAATATTGAAGCTATACTTGCACCTAAATCGTTGTAGGGAACTTATCACCCTTCCCATTTTGAAATCACATGGTCGAAGGCTGTTGGATGTAATATTTGAAGCCAATGAACAACTTTTACATGCCCACCTGCTCCAGTAAATGCATTAAAAATTTATGTCAATTCAAACCTTACAAATCCATGGTATCAAAGAATGTATTACATAACCTTGACTACAAATCACCTTCTTGGACTATAACATATGTGAATCAGCAGTCTTTCACCGCACTCACTATCTAATAAAGGAGCAGCATCTGCAACTCCCTTAGCAGTCTGCCAAGAAAGTCTACTTGTTAAGTCAGATAGTGAGAACGGGGTAAACATGAGTCTCTTTTTGGTAGTAGTTAAAATTTTGAACACCAAGAAAACAATATGCGTGCACCAAATAGAACATAATTATGTCATGTGGAATGGTGAATCCCCTCGTATAACTTAACCCACTTTCAAATATGAGGCAAAAAGCTCCAGTTGATACTCATATTCATGTTAATAGCATAATCATCTCTAGAGTAAGGAGTAACCAAAAGAAAGAATATCTACCAATAGACAGCAACTGGTACCTGGCAAAGAACTATAGTAGAATTCTTAAAGGCAGCATCACCAACCCAAACATATATGCCAACCACCTTAACACCGCCCACCAGCATCCGGGAGACCTGTTGTGATGAAAAGTCAGCACATAAGTACAGAACCCAAACATATTTCCCTTTTGTGTATGTTTCTATAGCAACTGCATCTAAATCATTTGCAAGGAGAGGCATCCAAGATTCAAAATAATCTTTGACTCAAAACAATTTAGACAGTAGAGTAATCTAACTAAATCCATAAAGACATAATAAAAAAGCATCAAGATAGAAAGTTTATAGTCTATCGAGTGTTTCACTTCCAGTCAAATTATCTTGACTGTTAGAGAAAGTATAAACCTGGCGAGCATGTTCGGCGACCCAATCCTTGTCGATGAAGAGAGAAGAAGAGTCGACGGTAGATTTAGGCTTGGAACCTTTCTTCTTGTCATCTTTGGCGCCGCCGATGAGAAAACAGGGCGGTTCACCGGCATCGTTGGGGGGTGTTGGCACCAAATCGAAGACAAATCCTCTGTCCAATGCAGAACTAAGCTTGCCGATCACGAGCCCTACCTGCTCAAATCCTCCGATCTGAGAGAAATCGAAGCAAACAGTAGAATTCAACGAGAATCGGAGGGAAAACAAGGCGGTAAACAGACCTGAACAGGAACACCCGATTGGCTGAGACGATCCTCAGCTAATTGAAGCCGGCTTTCTTCTCCGACGACTCCCTTCACCATGACTGTTTTGCTTCCTCTGTCCACCGTTTCCAGCTAACTGAGTATTCGGACTTTTGAGTCAAGTAAGCCGTTTGGGCCGCTCACAACGAGAGTTCGGTGTTGGGCTTCCGATTGTATAATTTTGGTAATTTTTTGTCAGACAAAAATATCTCATTATGCTGGGACCGATAGTTTGTCTTTGACCTCAAGGTCCTCAATAATAGATCCAAGTAGCACATTATTCTGTTACATTTTAAAATTTATGATTAAGTTATTTAAAAAAAAATTATAAGGTATTTTATTTAGACCATTTTCAATTTATAATTTACAGACTGACTCGAATAGTAGATTCATAAAAAGTATTTAATTGAACTAAGAAATGAAAATTGTCAAAACAAAATTGTTCATACAATAATAATTGAGTTTAAACGAATAATTAAAGAAAACTCAAGATGTAAATGCAAACCACTAAGGAGTCTATATTGTAGTTTTCATACTCTGAATTTGTTATGATAATATTCCTACAATGAGAAATGATTTTGAGCAGAACACTTTGTACCAGAATTCAATGGTGGTATAGTTGTATTTATAAAATATTGTGCAACACAATTGAATAATGTATTAAGACAAAAAGATTATGAGAGTATTATAATCAACAAGATTTTTTTTAAATATTTTTAGATGATTTTTTATTCGATATTATATTTTCATTATATTGTTAGGTTTTTCATTATTATATTATGACTATAAATGTTTTCTTCAACATGTCACACTCCCCAAAACCATGGACTGAATAGATTTTACAAGAACACCATCTTAATCGTGAGCGTGAATTTGTCTCTTTGGTGACGTTTAGTTTTGGCTCTTTGTACATTTAGATATGATAATTAATTTTGGTGTTTTGGATTTTTTGGGTTTTTCTTTATCATGCTCTCAAGGTTGTATTTATCTTCAATTTATAAATTTACTATATATATATATATTAAGTTATAACCTAACTACACCACATGACAACCCTCATTAAAACCAACACGTGTAAACCATATCAAAATTCATGTGTTTTTTAAAATTAATGTTTTTTTTTGTCGACACAATATCTAAATCAAAATTCATTTCTGTCATTTAAAAAAAATTATATTAAAAATTCAATGCAATCATAAATATCTCATCTAAATACTAGGATAATTTAAATGTTGCTTTAATTAATAATATTCAAATATCTCGAAAAATTAAAGGAGATATTTATTGTTCATGGAACAACATTGTTTCAAATTATTTAAATATTTTTAAGGGACTACGTATTATCATATCTTTTAACTAATTTGTCACATTTTAATATTTCTAACTTTACCAATTTATATGATTAGTTTGAAACTTTGATGTTTAATATATACTATATCATACTAAAGTAAAACCTAGCTTATACCAATTGTCGTTTTGACATTGCGCTATGTCATTTTTTGTCACATGTCTATTCCACATCGTGTCATATTTTGGATGTGATATTGATTTCCTTTTTTAACATGTAAATTATTCACACTTGATCTTGATTTTCATATTAAATAGAACACATTAGGTATTTTTCAAATATTCTTTTTTCATTTAATTAGTCACATTTCATTCTATTTTTTTATAATTCAATTATTTTTAGTTATAAGACGTGATTCAGTATATTATGTATGTCCGAAATTACATTAATCATTATTAATATAAAATTTTACTTAAGCCTCATGCACAACACGAAAGTAAGCTAGTTTAATACTAGTGTAATACCCGTGCCTTGCACGGGATTTGTTTATTTTATTTTACATTTGTAAAAATAGTATATTTTAATTATCGAATAATCATTGTTTTAATATATATTTGATTAGTTATTTAAATTATAAATAACAAATTGACTAAACAAATTAAAGATATAAAAAATTACATTATATAAAGAGAGACGAAACTCTCCATAACTTTATTAATAATAAAAATTGGTTAAGTAGTCTTACAAACAGGCATAGCCATACCCTTTTACATCAACACTTCTAAAACGATCAAACATAATAAAAATGTTCATTTAACTCTAATACATGAAAATGACACGTTAAATGTAAAATATGACACGATGTTCACAATTCTATAAATTATCAAAAACTTCTTTGTATACTACATTGGTTGTAGTATTATATCTCTTCTTGTCTTTGTCGCAAATCAAGATCTTCAAACATTTCTTGCTAGTCACCCTTGATGAAACAACATAAAACTGACCATGACTGAAAACATGGCGTGGAAGATACAAACCGACATTGGCAAGAGATTGGTCTTGGCTCTTGTTTGTGGTCATAGCAAAACAGACACTCAAGGGAAATTGCCTTCGTTGAAACTTAAAAGGAAATGAAGTGTCTGACGATGACATTATCATGCGAGGAATCAAAACCGTATGTCCAATATTGTTACCTGAAATAATTCTCCCTTGTATGACATGATTGTCAAGCTGCGTGGTTATCAATCTCGTTCCGTTGCATAAACCTAAAGTCTGATCAATATTTTGAAGCAGTATAATAGGGACCCCAACCTTAAGTTTCAGTACATGATTCGGCAGACCAGAACATCTAATACTGTTCAAGTAGTCAGACGTATAAATACTGGCATCACTATCTTTAACAGAACCTGTCTTGCACAGACTATCCGAACTGAGATAGACCTTTTCATCACCAGACAACGAAGACAATATATACTCATTAACTTTATCTACCTCTTCGTGTGTTGGAGCAAGAATTGCTCGTTCTTCAAAGTATGTCGGAGCCAACTGATCTTCCATAAGAGAGCGATAAACAGATTTGACAACAGCTGGAATCAGATCTAATTCATAATCCTTCACCAATAGTTCATCGGGAATTTCTATTTGCGCTTCCCCATCATTGTCAACACCTACAGTCCCATCTCTAATGCTTAATACCCAAGCATAAATTTTGTTTGCCTCTTGGATCTCAGATTCAGATGTACCTTGTTGAATCCTCATGTTTCTTGTCAGAGTAAGAACTTTGCAATGATCCCACAAATAAGAGGAATTAATTGTGGCAAAACAACATCTTACCTGCTACCTTTTGAGATAACGGGTAGGATTTGCTTAAAGTCTCCATCAAATACTACGACTTTCCCTCCAAAAGGCTGTTCTAAACTAAGAGGATTTGTAGCCCGTAAAATATCTTGTAACGTCCTGTCTAAAGCTTCAAAACAGAACTTATTCGTCATGACAGCTTCATCCCAGATAATAAGTTTGGCGGCACATATCAACTCAGAAAGTTCCGTACCTAAACATATATGACACGTTGAATCCTCATTAACTTGCAAAGGTATTTTAAACCTCGAATGAGCAGTTCTGCCACCAGGTATTAGGAGAGCCACATTTCCACTTGAAGCAACAGTAAGGATTATTTCACCTTTTGACCTTATAGCCGACGAAAGTGCCCTCCATATATAAGTTTTGCATGTTCCACCATAACCATATAAGAAGAACACACCCCCGTTATTTGATATAACAACATTCATGATCTCATCATAAACCCCTTTCTGTTCCATTGTAAATCTAGAAAGTAATTGTACATGCTCCTCAGCTAGAATTGTCATGTCATATCGAAGTTCATCTTGTATAAGCTTGTTGACACCTTCAGAAATAAGGCTTGAATCTACATGAGGCATGGTTTTGTAGTGACTCAAACTACTACCATTTCGTTGTAATAACTTGTTAATTTCGGCAAGAACGTAGTTTTGTAGTTGCTCATCTGTTAGATGTAAATCTGCATATATATAGCATACACGTGTCACTACAATTAAATGAGTACAATATCTGCAAGCAAGAGTAAATCAAATGCAGTTAACATTATGATCATGTAAACATTAATACTGAAATGCATACCTCCAATTCGTAGAATTCTCCTCTGTTTGTTGACAATACCATCTGCTAGAAGCCTCCATGTTCGTTCCCAAACAAACTCTGGCTTTGACATGCTATCAGACAACAAAAGAAATACATATAGACTTCTAATGTAGTGCGCCGATCCCCAAAAACTTGCTTCAGTTATCCCGTCTATGTATTCTCTGTCATCATCTAACAACCCCAATGCATAGCAAGCTTCTTTAAATGTAGAATAAACTATACCCTCATCAGTCCGTAAATCATCGTATCATGTTGGTCCTTTAATATGATTCAACATAATTCTAAGATAGTACTTCTCGCCACTACCTGGAGGTACATGATAAATCCTTCCAACTGAACCACGTCTATCACGTTTTTTCCAATGTCTAGATGAAGGTACCCAAACAAATTTCTCTGGAAATTCGGAATATGTCAAATCTTTACCTTCTGGAAACTTTCTGGTAGACACCATCCATTGGAGAAACATTGATTTTTCACTTTCATGATCATTTAAGATTGCATCAATAGGATCATCATCATCAAATAAAACGCTTTCCTCACCAGGAATGTGCAAATTCAACCGTTGAACAGTAGGAGTCCTGTAATGAATATCAAAGCCAAAAATCCTCCAAGCAACTTCACACGCCGATATATAGCGGCAATTGTAGTAGTTTTTAATTTCGTCCATACCATCATCACCGACATTGTTTGCATCACACCTTGTTATTACAACAGTGACGCGATCATGCCCTTTATTAATGTAATTGAACAGATACTTGATAGAGCCCGATCTATTGCACCATTCAACGTTTATATATGCATTGTACTTTAGGAGAAGAAATGCATTGTAAGGAACCACATACCGATTATCAAGGGGAACTCCACTCTTTTCGATCGTTCTACCATCTTCACGTCTTCTATATACAGGGTATCCATCTTCATCAACAAACGTATGTTCAACAAATTGTTTTGGAAAGTACTTTATACACTTTCCATCTGCCATACACGGAGAGGATGAATTAGAAGCTCCGCATGGACCATGCATCATGAAATTTGTCACCGCCTTGTATAAATCAGCATCCTCTGTTGGGTGTGGAATTTCAGCCGAGATGACCTTATCAATATCTATAGTGGTTGGCAACTTAGATTCCTTATCCAGAAACAACAAAATATGGGCATGAGACAAACCACGCTTCTAGAATTCGATTGTGTAAATAACTGCACAACATCCAAATGTCTTAATAAATACAAATTATCAAATTAAATAAAATAAAGAATAAATTGAAACATATATAGACTATAAACTTCCGAGCTTTACAAAAAAAAATTGAAACAACAACTAAAGTAAGGAAAGTCGATAGAGATGTTACTCGAATTAACCTTGCTAAATATTTTTTAAACTTTAAAATCTTTTACCATGGACTCCAGTTTCATGTGGAAGACTCTACATATAATGTCTAGACGATCCTCTGGATGTAGACTCCTTTCTTCGCAAAACTTTACAATTTCAGGCCATTTTGAATTGCATGTGAATGTTATGAATAGATCGGGATAACCATGATGTTTGCATATTGCCATTGCATCTTGATAGTTCTGTTTCATGTATCTCGGACCACCTGTAAATGAAGATGGCAACACTATTCGCTTTCCAGATGAAGTCGGTGTTGTCTGACCCTTGCTTGTTGTTGCTAAAAGATTTTTATATAAATCAGCCCGTATGTTCTTCTGATTAGTTCGATGGTAGTTCAACCTCTCTGCTTCAATCATCGTATAAACATCAACCAAGAACTATTGATACAACTTTCTAGATAACCTCAGAGTCCCGGCTTCGCCTCGACGCTCGTGGATTCTAAACTGACAGGATTGTTTGAGCGTCACCCTTGTCCTCTTCCTTGCAGAAGTACTGCACCTTTCACTTAAAGCAATGTCAATCCTGTAGCCATCCTCACCATAAGGGAATGCCAACGGATATTGAAGCGTAAGGTATAAAGGATGCAATTCGTGAATCCGTTGTAATTGACCAGACCTTGTCTGAAGTATAATGTCAATGTGCTCCAGATTTGTATCAATATCACCAAGAATAAGAGCATCAACCTCAGAGCAGGTTGGGAGATTATATCTCTGAGCATCAGTGTTTCTTGTGCTAACCAGGCGCAACTTAAGATCTGCCACACCTTCATCCTTAAATCGATCTCTGGCCATTCTAAATGCCTTTGTATGGGGGTTGTGTTGATCTATCATCTTTCTCAACCCAGTCACAAGAGAATCATCAACTTTTTTGACTCTAGAGCTGTCATAAGTAAACATCACAATAATATCTTAATAATAAAAATAATATTAAATAATCATCCATATTAACAAAATAAATATAAATATACGTAATTGACATACCTAATGGCACTGATTCTGTTTGAATCCTCGTTCTGAGTATCATATATATAGAGTTGCGAAAACTTTGGTGTTTCACCGGGAACTGGTAACAAACTCCCTATTCTGTGGAAATTCTGGCCATGCATTCGGTAACAATAAGGTCCATGACCTTTCGTGATGGGTAAGACCTTTCCTCCCAAAGAGGTGAAAGCAAACATCGTATTGTAAGCTATAATATTTTCACAAAATTGTTTGCTTTTTGGATGCCTATTTGTCAAAAGATTCTTCAACAACGAGGGTGCTTGTTGCAGCAATGGCAGCTCAATTTTTCCTTTCATGCAACATAAGGGAGATATATGACATATATCTTCGCTTGAAGGGTCTTGTATATTTAATCTTTCAACATGCCATAGTAATGCACCACAATGTAGACATTCATACACAGCTTCACCGTGATCGAGGTATTGCACTACAAAATATAGATGAGCGTTAAACAATATACAAACTATTATTACAAATTCACCAAATAATACAAAGGAAGTACCCAGTTTACCAGTATGATTTGTCATTGTTCTATTCACTTCTGCGACAGGATCTGTAAAGTATAATATTGTAATACCAAAATAAAGGTCGATAAATCAAGTATTAAAAATAACACACACTGCTAAAAGCTGTTTATTTTGAAATACATTCAGGACATTACAACGTGTTAAACAATCTTAATGTAATACATACAAGACTCCTATTATCAGTACATAATAATACAAATATTAATATTAATTATACCATTACTAATATTTGGTAATGTAGATGAACACCCTCGCAACGCAAATGAAGTCGTAGGACATGAACATTATATGCAAAGGAAATGATATATTATAAACAACGTCGGAATTAATATCATATATGTATGTATAGCGATATATGAGACCGTAAAAGCTTCATAAGGAATTACCATTAACCGTAATAGATAAGGGTGTAGCTTCGGTACGTATAGAGTTCTGAATATTTCCAAGTACAATTCCTGCACAAATGTTGCTAATTGTAGGGTATACATTATTTTGTAATTTTTATTTACTATGACATATTTTTTGCTTACCTGATTCAATTAGTGGTGTTTCATGCCTCTTATGCCTAATCGTATTCATTCTCAACATCCTCCTGCATCGAGCTAATTTGTAAAAGGAAAACAATTACAAATATTGTAAGGCAATAAATGACTTTTTTTTTTATTGAACAACATCATACCTTGTTCAACTTTTGTTACGTCAATTTTATTGGTAAGACTCGCGTTTTGTAACGGATCTGCAAATAAATAAATATAACATAGTACAAATAGTGATGTAAGACAAAATATATTATAATACTTAAGAACATGACTTTATAAAACATAAATTTGTTACCATAGTTTTCCTTGTCATTAAGGCTTATAGGTAGAAGCAACTTTTTAGCAGTTTGATCAACTATTGGTAAATGTAAATCTGTCGGCGTAACGTTGACGCACACTGCATAAATACATGGATATAAATATTTTTCTTTGTAAATTACACCTTATCCAAGATTATAACATAACTACTATATTTATAAATTCAATTGAATATTACCATCACTTATATGTGGTACATTAGATGAACATCCTGACAATATAGATGAATTTCTTGTACTTGAACATTAAAGTATTAAATAATGATAGATTAGTAATAACCTCAAACTTAAGATCATGCATGTATACCAATTAATAACTTAGAAAATAAATTTCATTAATGACTAACCATTAAATGAAATAGATAATGGTCTAGCTTGGGGAAGTATGGAGTTGCTAATATTTCAAAGTATATTATCTGCATAAAATTATGGTTAAGCAAAATTGACATTAATTTTAAATTGTAATTAAATATAATATATTTTTTCTAACCTGATTCGATTAGCGGTGTTCCATACCGCTTATGCCTTATCACATTCATTCTCAATTTCCTCCTCAATCGAACTAATTTTAGAATGAAAATAAATATTAAATATTATAAATTAATAAATCAATCATTTCATACCACTTTAAATAATACCATACCTTATTCGACATTTTGCAGATGATTTTGTTCTGTGAGCATGACATTGTGCAATTGAACTGCAAATAAATAGTTATATCATAATGTACTTATTAATGATAGTAACACAACCTTTTTTTATACTTAATAACATATATAGTAAGAACAAAAAAGTTGTACCATAGTTTTCTTTGTCTGAAACAGTAATAGGTAAAAGTGAATTATGAAGGTTTTGATCACTTCTGTAGTGCAAAGTCATCGGAGTAGATGAATTTCTTGTAACTGAACAATAAAGAAATAAATAATTATAGATATTTTTCCCGAATAAGTAAACAATATAAATACTAATTAATTTTTATTATAATTATAAACATATTTAACTTTATTTTAAACATTAATTGTTTTCGACACAATTCAATTAAACATATATTGTATTATTGAACATCAAACACTGATTACAATAAAATGAAAAAATCGAAGTAAATAGATAATCTACTATAATAATCATTACTAACCATTTGAAATGTCGGACATTGGGATACGATCATTAACGAAAGAATTGGGGGTACCTCCAAGTCTAGATCCTGCATATTTAGTATAGTAGATTAAAGTTCATATTTATATTTATTAGAAAAAATGTCTTCAAAATAAATGTAAAATATTAACCTGATCCATTTGAATTTGTCCGTTGTCGTTTCTCTCTAATTACAGCCAATCTAAACTTTCTGTTATGTCGGGTTAATTCGTCCATAACAAAATCAACCTGACAAACTAACATATAAACATTTAAATAAATCAATCTACATATCAATCAATTATTTGAATCTTATAAAAATACATAAACATGTTTAACTACTTAATTTAAGTATTTGAATATAATTCAATTATAAATATTTATTTTAGTATTATAAAAATATAATATATATTTGTAAATACTAAAATGGACTTATTGGCCCAAATCATATTTGTATAAATTGTAAATTTTTAATGCAAATTTGAATTGGTTTAATGTGCTTTAAGGACCAATTAGAATAAATGCATAACTGAAAAAGACGCCAAACTAAAAAATCCCGATTTATGTAAAAAGTTATTATTTATATTAAAAATAGTTTATCCCTTGTCATGTATATCTAATATCACAAAATCTCAACATTATATTATTTTTGTTTTTATTCATACATACAATAGTCAATGGAAATTTGCAGATATATTTTACAAAGAAAATAAATAAAAATACAAACTTAACAATTAATATAATTATTTAGTTATATGTGCACTATAATAAAAATACAAACTTAACAACAAAATTGTTAATCATATATAAACGAAGCCCATAATCTGATGCAAGTAAGTGGGCCAAGCCCATAACATTAACCTCGACCATTTTACAAACGCCGAAACCCTACCTCACTTCCTCATTTCCATTTCACTTCGGCGCCGCGTTTCGATTTCACTCTCGTATTCTTGAAGTTTCAAGAATTTTCTTTCCCCTTTCAATCTTTCCAGTTCGATCCACATATTTTCTTTCCTCTTTCAATCTTTCCAGTTCTTGAAACTTTGAATTTCATCTTTCTGTAAATATCGTCCAAGCCTTCGTTTTGTTTTTGTTCAAATCTTCGAGATCCAAATTCGTTTTTTCACAAAAAAACCTCTGATCTACAGGTTCCAGATCCGATTTATTATACATCCAAATTAGTTTCTCAAAGATCCACAAAAAATGAGATTATTCTACAATCTCGTTCAGATCTAGAGGACGACAGATCTGGATCTGGCTAAAGAAGGGTTAACTAAACCCTAATTATTTCACAGATCTGGAGCTTCATAAAGGTATTTAACATTTCTCTCTATTTATCTCTTTATCCAGATAATTTTTCATTTTTAAATCATAGTCTGCCTTGTTCTGTGTCCAAATTTATCAAACAATAAAATCGGAGATTTTGGCTTTCATGTTCTGTTTATTTTTTTGTTGCTTTATCAGTTTCGTCTCTTGTGACTAATTTGTTTTTTTTTCATAACATGGTATGACGACTTCTGGACATTGCTGAGGATGTGTTCATCTCTAATCGTCTGGAGCTTGATAAAGGTACCTTGAATAAGTAGGCTATGGGGCTCTCCCTAGAGGCAACGAAGGTAATCTGTTCATGTTTTAATCTCAATCTCTAATCGTCTGCCTTGTGTTCAATAAAAATGGAGGAGACAAAAATCATGAATAATTTGGTTTCCACCTGTTGATTTTAGTTGTTATGATTCATTACTCTGTTATGGTTCATTAATATTTGTAATGCTATGACGTGTACAATTGTTTCAATGTTTTGGGTTGTATTTAGGTCAGAATTGATCTGGTTTAACTCTGACATTTGTTCTTCATGTAATTGAGTCAAAGCTAGCCGAATTAAAAATATGATTTCAGATAAAAATACATGTAAAATGAAAATGAGCTAAAAGGAAAATGGGTTTATAGCTATTGGGCTATAAACCCATTTTCCTTATAGCTATTGGGCTAATTGGCTCATTAAAATATATGTGTACACTTAGTATAAAAGAACCATATACTATGTCTGATTTTCATGCAACTCACGATAGAAATATTAAATTGGTTTTATATGATTTTCTTATGTATTCTTTATATAGACTTCAACCTAATAAATTTATAACAGTAAAATATATTGGGCTAATTGGCCCATTAAAATATATGTGTGTAGACTTAGTATAAATTGGGCTAATTGGCCCAGTAAAATATATGTGTACACTTAGTATAAAAGAACCATATACTATGTCTGATTTTCATGCAACTCACGATAGAAATATTAAATTGGTTTTATATGATTTATTCTTTATATAGACTTCAACCTAATAAATTTATAACAAAAAATTTGCTAAAAGAATAGAAAAAATATTTAACATCGGCCCATTACATGTGTGTAGTCTGTCATACTAAGTATAGTAAGCATATTCGATCAATGGGCTTCAAGGCCCAGTTACAAAATTGGAAAATGAATTATTCATTGGGATACATGATACTTGACAGATTAGATTAATGGGTTTATAGGTGGCTCACCTAATTTGGGCTTATTGATAGAAATATTTAATTGGTTTTATGATTTTCTTATCTATTCTTTATATAGACTTAAACCGATTAAATGTATACAAAAAATACAATCTAAAAGAATAGATAAAATATTTAACATTGGCCCATTACATCTGTGTAGACTGTCATATTAAGATTAGTAATCATATTGGATAAATGGGCTTCAAGGCCCAGTTACAACATTTTCTAAACATTTACTCATTCGGATAATTGATATATTCGATTATTGGGTTTATACGCGGCTCACCTCATTTGGGCTTATGGGCTTCTGCCAAACCGATTGACCCTATTTATATTCATTTATATTAAAAAACACAAAAGATATCTTCGACGATAAAGTTAACCTTATCTAATTTCCTATCTTTCCATTTCCGTCGTTTAGCTTGCTCTCTCTCTGTATCTATTGTCCAAACTTTCTTTCCTTTTCATTGAATCTCCAGATCCATGGAGGATGTTCTCTCTCTCTCTCTCTCTCTCTCTCTCTCTCTCTCTCTCTCTCTCTCTCTCTCTCTCTCTCTCTCTCTCTCTCTCTCTCTCTCTCTCTCTCTCTCTCTCCATAGATGCTTTTACAGTTCTAATATTTTGTTTACACTTTGTCTTGGAGGGTTAAACCAAAAGACATTTCGACCACGTCTTCGTCTTCAACTAAAATGCAAAGCCATGGAGGGTTTTCAGATCCAATGATAAGCACTACTTTGTAGTGCGTAACTAAGAGTTGTTAATAGTATTTAGGGTGCCATTTATGTGTGTTTAGGACACAATATAGGAGAATGGAGTTTTGGAGAAGAAGTGTTGTTTTGGTGGTTTTTAGTGCATATTGTGAAGACATTGAAGATGGAGGCGAGCCACCAAGGAATGACGCGGGGAGAGCCGCGGAAGAACGAAGAAGTCGCGAGTGTGCTGAGCCGTGGGCGCGGAAAAGCTAGCCACGGGCGCGGATGGGCGGAATGAAGCGAGACATTCGACAGTGTGCATTTCCGCGGTCGCGGAGATATTTCCGCGGTCACGGATTTCCTTTCCTAGCGCGGTGCGGACACGATTTTCATCCGAGAAGCTTTAGCTTATTTTATTTCTTTTTAGTTCGTTTGTTTTATTTTTAGAAGATTGTTATTGTTATCTTTTAGAAAATTAGGTTTTGCAAAGTCTTTATATTCTTCCCTTAGAACATCAGTTTTGTAAGTTGGGTTCCACCCCAAGTTGGGTTTTACCTTTCTTCCTCTTTTCCCTTTTCTTAGTTTAGTTCTTTGTTTTTTGTTAGACAATTGAAGCCTTGGTTTGAAGTTGATATTGGGATTATTCCTTTCTTTATTCTTGAATGTTATGATTCTCTTATGCTTCATCCCGTTGAATTTTATTGATTTCTCTAGCTTGATCACCTAGTTTTATTGGTATTATTCATACTGCATGATTAGGGTTTTGAATGCTATTGGTTGATCTAGTTCATCAATTGTTGTGATTAGTATTATTAATATTAGTTTCCCTAGCCTGACAAACTAGTTGAGATTGGTATTATCTATAGTGCTAGTTCCCCTAATCTGGTCAACTTGTTGAGATTAATATTGTTCATCCCTAATTCAGAGTAGCAACTATGTAATATCTCATATTTTGTACGGATAAATTTTGAATTTTCTTAAACCCATATTGCGAGTCAGAATTATTTCAGGGAAAGATGAACATTCTGTGTAATGTTTAATCTCTGTAATATTTATCTGAGCAATATAAAATATAGTTAAGGTATTTTTGGGTTAAAAGGTCGTTTGTGTACGAATATAATTAACCTGGGGTTAAGAAAAGTTAACCATCAGTAAGAAAGACAAAACGGGCAAAAAGGGGTAAATTTGGCCTTGACCGCACCCTGGCCGCACCCTGCCGCACCCGCGGCGAAGGCCAATTCCAGTGGCGGTATCAAGTCGGCCACCGCACCCTGCGGCCACGCCACCGCACCCCGCGGTGAGCCGCTGTCACTCGACAAGTTGCAGTGCAACTTGTGCAGTTGCAGAACTAGGCTTGGCGAGTCACCTAGCCTACTCCAAGTTGTCTGGCCACCTCGTCCTTGTTATCATCTGATGGTAAGATACTTGTTTGGCTTATAAAAGGAGGGAGGAAGTCGAGGAGGAGAGCTCTAACACAGCTGCAACTTTACCTCCTCTCCTCTGAAAATCTCCATTGAAGCCAAGCTTTTGAGCTTTGTTTGGGAAGTGATCGGATCTCTTTGAGTGTTCACAAAGGTGCTCCTAAGAGGTGTTCAAAGGTCTAAAGTGTTGGGAGATCAAAGCCACAACAAATCGAATTCGATCGGATCGATTTGGGTGAGTCTTCCATCGAAAATCTGTCGAAGGCTCCCGCCTCTGTCATCTCGCCGCACCCGCGACAAGGCACCACCGCACCCCACCGCACTCCGCGGTGAGATCCGATCGCACCCGCGGCAGGCTGGGTTCGTGTGTGTGTTCTTGGGTGTTTGGTTGCGAGCGAGGCTTGGTTCCTTCGATTCCTTTTGTATTCTTTTAGATTCATATATGTAGATATTGAATCTAACTTAAGGTCTCGTTATGGGGCGTTCCAGAGGGATTTATCCAGGATCTGTCCCAGTTTCAGACTCAGGAACCGTTGTCTCTAAGCTTGTAAAGCTTTCGACTAATCTAAGATAAGTGGCGGTTCGCTCTTGCTTATCATTCCATATTTCCATTGATTATCAATTGTTTAATTGTTAATTAATTTGGAATGATTTATTGAATTGTTGGGGACAGTTTTACTAAATGATATAAAAGGAATATGATATTATAATAGGTTGTATATCTGTTATAACAACGCTATTATAAATATATATTTTGGCCTGAGGGCTTTGATATGATTAATACTGTGTTGAACTGTTTAGTTAGCACGAGTATTCGTAGGAGCGATGGACTAATTGAGGTTTAGTCGTTTCTTGATAATGAAAATGGTGCTAAGGGTTCTAAACTCAGAGACCATTTGGTGGGTCATGACCTTTCTCTGTACTTGGTATGGAGATGGTGGCACGAAGCTGGTGCTACAAACTTGGGATTCGTCCCTATCAGAAGTATGTTTCGCTGTCGGCAGACATATAATTAAAAGCCTATAACGTGGTGTGCGTTTTGGAATTAAATAAGATAAGTGCCCGAGCGCACATGATTAATAAACCTCAGACGAGTAGTGCAGCTAGGGAATAGTGCAGCTAGGAAAGCTCGTCTTGACTTTGATCAGAGTACCGTTCTCTTTCCAATCTGGATTCGCATTAAGCGGTGAGGTTGGTCGTGAACCGAAACATCAAGTCGTTTTTGAACGCTTGTATGATTAATTAATGTTTCCCAACATTTGTCATATTTCCGATAAGACTCAATTCGTTGGAGTCTTCTTTGGGATTGATTGCTGTAAGACTCGGTCTTCCAGAATCTTCTCTTGATCATGCTGCTTGATATATTCCAGTAGGAGTATGGTGGTTGACTATCGTCATCGGTTTTAACTCGAGAAACGATAAGTCTAACCTAATACGACTACTTCGAACCACTCTGTTTTGTACTCTTGCGTAGTCTTTCATTAGACTAACCAACCGAAATTGTTCTCTGCATGGTTGGCTGGTGTCATCCGTTCGATTCGGCACATCAGATAAGCATCCGAGGAATGGAGGCTAGAATGACTATACAAGTAAACGGTATTTTAATGGTTTATCAGGCTACGATCCTTGGCGGGTGATCTTTATGATCAAGACCCATGTATTTATATTTATAAAGACTTCCGCTAAATACTCTGTTTTGTCCTATGGGGATTGGGATGTAATCCCCAGACATATGTTTTAATTAAAGGTTTTGGTGTTTATATCTTAACCGTTGTTTATAAATTGTGTTTAAACCGGTAAAGCCTGGGGTGGCTTCGGTGTGGAAACCGAGGTCACTGGCGGTAATACCTTTCCAAACGGATTGAAAATTGGGGGTGTTACAAACTACGATATTCTAGAACTGGTTGGAATAGTTTATTGTAGAGAGAATTGATTGCATATCGAGTACTGACTAGTTGTTAAGTATTGCATGAGCCTATCTATTCCTGAGCTTACTGGTGTTGTTAGATTAAATCTTGATGGTTTCGTGATTGTTTAATAGTTAGGATTATCAAGACTGGTAATTAATTTAGAACAGGGATTAGGACATTCATGTGAATTGAGAACTAGGGATAATCAATGATCGATCAATCAAACTGAAGGTGGATATTTGTCTAGCCAAGCTATTTATGTTTTATCTATTATTTTTCTTAGTTAGATTCATATAAACTCTCCCCCTCCCCCTTTGTCTTTGTTTTCAATTGGTGAACGTTTTGGAAAACAGGGTATATAGCTTGATTCTCTGTAGGATTCGACCCTTACTTACCAGACTACATTAGTTAGGTTTTTGAGGTTTACTTTGTTAGGTGCATGCGACAAAACGCCTATCAAATTTGGCGCCGTTGCCGGGGAATCTAAAGTCTGTATATTCTCGTTTGTGTGATGGTTTACCGATGTGATCCACAAGACACTATGTCGAGCCACGACATTAACCAAGGCGCTACTCGGGAGGCAACCCGAGGTATGAAGTTTGTTTCCTTTTCTTATTTTTCTCTTTGTATGTTATTTGTTTTCGCTTTCGACTAATCCGCATGCGGAGGAGACCACTAGAGAAGAAACCGCGACCGCGGCAAACATCAAAAAAAAAAAACCGCGACCGCGGCCGCCGCGACTTTAAAACCGCGATCGCGGCCGCCGCGGCGATTTGAGGATTCAGTCGGAAAAAAAACCACGATCGCGGATTTTATACCGCGATCGCGGTTACTGTTTATATAAAAAAAACGCTGGTGGCCAGTACAAGAACCGCGACCGCGGTTGATCCAGAATGGCGGCCCTTTTTGTCTTTTTCGCGAGCAACAACCAGTTTTCCCTTGATCTATCATTTGTTATTGTTCCTTGTTGTACGTCTTCGTCTGTCCGTCACCACCAGTGCATATTGAGTTCGGATTTCTAGCATCGCTTGGTCTATCTCATAGGAAGTTCGATTGAGAAGTGGTGATGAAGTTTAGGGGACCCCTACATCCCTGCGTACCCTTCTGGCGTTATTGACAAAGACGACCACCTCGGCGTACATCAGTGAGTATTTTCTTCCTTCCCCAAATCATTTATCTGTCTTTCAATACATTGAGGACAATGCATTATTCAAGCATGGGGGAGAAGAATGTACTTGCTATCTATCTATGTATATATTTGTGATTTCGTATTTCTTTCCTTTGAAAAAAAGAAAAGAAAAAAAGATAGTCAAAAAGACAGAAAAAAAAGACAAAAAGAAAATCCTGGGATAAGTCGAAAACCCGAAAGGACGGCTTAGGTAATAAGCAGGTGGCCCGGACCAGCATTAGGCTGGGGTAAAAATTGGTCAAAGAGTGATGTGAGTTTTTGTGAGCCCATCTATAGAAAAATGAAATGAGTGGCTTGGTGAAAACCCAAAAGGGCGCATTGGCAAAATGAGTGAAAAGAAGAAAAATGATTATTAGGATTCCTCATTTTTCCTGGCGTGGTGACATAAGAAGAGGAGTTATAAGGAGGATTCGGGTAGCCACTTTGGGAGTTATAAGAAGATAGATGGAGGCTAGGATTAGATGATCACATTACTCTATATGGTGTTCGAGTCAAGCTTGGGAGAAGTACTATGCTTTCCTTTAAGCTTGTGTGTTGTGTTGATGTGTTGGTACTGTGGAGATTCATGATTAGGTGCAGTTCTTAGTGGAGATTGTTTTTATGTGCTTCCTGAGACCTTGGGTATTTCATTGGAGGAGTAGGTTTCTATTAGCTTACTCGAGGACGAGCAAGGTCTAAGCATGGGGGAATTTGATAAGCGCTACTTTGTAGTGCGTAACTAGGAGTTGTTACTAGTATTTGGGGTGCCATTTATGTGTGTTTATGACACAATATAGGAGAATGGAGTTTTGGAGAAGAAGTGTTGTTTTGGTGGCTTTTAGTGCATATTGTGAAGACATTGAAGATGGAGGCGAGCCACCAAGGAATGACGCGGGGAGAGCCGCGGAAGAACGAAGAAGTCGCGAGGATGCTGAGCCGCGGGC
Source organism: Rheum nobile (assembly GCA_027886185.1). Lineage (NCBI taxonomy): Eukaryota > Viridiplantae > Streptophyta > Magnoliopsida > Caryophyllales > Polygonaceae > Rheum > Rheum nobile. The sequence continues at coordinate 111,669 of WOAB01000170.1, forward strand.
GCGGAAAAGCTAGCCGCGAGCGCGGATGGGCGGAATGAAGCGAGAGCGAGACATTCGACGGTGTGCATTTCCGCGGTCGCAGAATTCCTTTCCTGGCGCGGTGCGGAGACGTGATTTTCGTCCGAGAAGCTTTAGCTTATTTTATTTATTTTATTTTATTTCTTTTTAGTTCGTTTGTTTTATTTTTAGAAGATTGTTATATTTTAGGAAATTAGGTTTTGCAAAGTCTTTATATTCTTTCCTTAGAACATTAGTTTTTTAACTTGGGTTCCACCCCAAGTTGGGTTTTACCTTTCTTCCTATTTTCCCTTTTCTTAGTTTAGTTCTTTGTTTTGTTTTTGGCTAGACAATTGAAGCCTTGGTTTGAAGTTGATATTGAGATTATTCCTTTCTTTATTCTTGAATGTTATGATTCTCTTATGATTCATCTCATTGAGTTTTATTGATTTCTATAGCCTGATCACCTAGTTTTATTGGTATTATTCATACTGCAGGATTAGGGTTTTGAATGCTATTGGTTGATCTAGTTCATCAATTATTGTGATTAGTATTATTAATATTAGTTTCTCTAGCCTGACAAACTAGTTGAGATTGATATTATCTATAGTGCTAGTTCCCCTAATCTGGTCAAATTGTTGAGATTAATATTGTTCATCCCTAATTCAGAGTAGCAACTACGATATTCTAGAACTGGTTGGAATAGTTTATTGTAGAGAGAATTGATTGCATGTCGAGTACTGACTGATTGTTAAGTATTGCATGTGTCTATCTATTCCTGAGCTTACTGCTGTTGTTAGATTAAATCTTGATGGTTTCTTGATTGTTTAATAGTTAGGATTATCAGGACTGGTTGGACTGATAATTAATTTAGAACAGGGATTAAGACATTCATGTGAATTGAGAACTAGGGATAATCAATGATCGATCAACCAAACTGAAGGTGAATATTTGTCTAGCCAAGCTATTTATGTTTTATCTATTATTTTTCTTAGTTAGATTTGTAACACCCCGTAATTTTTAAGGGTATTTTGAATTATTTTTAAATTTTTCTTATGCCCGTTTTGCTAGACGGATTTAATTCAGTGAGTCTCGGACCTTCTGAAGAGGGGTCTAAGCTCTGTAGAATTTTCCGAGCATTATATAATACAGTTGAGGTGTTTTCGGGGTTAATATATCGTTAAAGTATGAATATATTTAACCCGGAGTTAAGAAATTTAATCCAAACTAAGTTCGGATAAGAATAAATGAAGTCGGCCAGAAACCGCGATCAACCGCGATTGACCGCGATGAACCGCGACCTGACGCGATCGGCCGCGATCGCGGTAATGCCTTTTGCTGAGCAGTGTCGTCTTCCTCGCGTGGCGGTTACTGTAGCTCTGTTTTTGGGATATTTTTGGGCAGGCCAAGTGGTCCTTCGCCTTTGTCCCCTTGTCCCCTTGGAGGTGGTCGGATTGGGGCTATAAAAGGAGGTGAAACCCGGAGCTAAGAAGCTCTTCTTCATCCTCTTCTTTCTTCTTCCTCTGTTTTTCTGTCCACCATTGTTGAGCAGTTTTGGAGCTTCGTGTGTGGGAGATTTTGAGTGTCTCTTGAGTTGAGAAGGTGCTCTTGAGTGTTGTGTGAAGCTTTGTGGTGTTGGGAGATCGAACCATAGACAAATCGAAGGCAAACGAATCGGTTTGGGTAAGAAATTCTCCATTGTCGTCTCGCGAGCTAGCCACTGTCACAGCACGAAAACCGCGACCGACCGCGACCTGCCGCGATCGCGGTATTGTGTCCGAGTTGTGTGTTTTGTGGTTTGGCTTTGGGCTTTGCTCGTTTCCTTTGATTTCTTCTTGTATTCTTTTAGATTCATATATAAGTGTATTGAATCTAACTTAGGGTCTTGTTATGGGCCATTTCTTAGGGATTTATTATCCAAGATTTGCTCCAGTTTCAGATCCAGGAACTAGACGTTGCTCTGCTTGGTTCGAGCTTGTCGGATTTAAGGCAAGTGGCGGTTCGCTCTTGCTCATCATTCCATACTTCAATTAATTATCAATAGTTTTGTTGTTAATTAATTTGGGATGATTGTTAATTATGTTGGAATTGTTTGATAACGTTATGTGATTAAAAAGAAGATATTATACTAGGTTGTATATTTTGCTAGAACCGACGCTAGTCTATTCTAGATTTGTGCAGGTGAAGGCCATAAGGGACTTTGATGTGATTTATTGTGTGTGTTTAGATTATTAAATCTAGGGTGTTTGCCAGGTGGGCATAGATATGGATAGTTGTGCAGGTGGGGCCGTGATGGCTCTGTGTGGTGTGTTTGTGTGTTTAACTGTGTAGTTAGCACGAGTATTCGTAGGGACAATGGATGGAGGTCCTGTCGTCTCTTTATAATAAATTGGTGAGTCATGACTAACTTCTATACTCGAGTGGAGTAAGAAGTGGTGCACTCTGCAGGTGTCACAACCCGGTTCGATATGTGTTTCGCGAGTGGCGGACATGTATGTAAAATCTTATAACGTGATGTGGTGTGTGGTCATTTAAATAAGATACGTGCCATGAGTATGCACATAATGAAAATGCCTTGACCATATTATTAAAGTGTCGTATGAGTAAGCACTTATTTAAAATGTTTGGCGGGTAGTGCAGCTAGGCGCTAGTGCAGCTAGGGAAAAGCTCGTCTTAGTTGTAAATCGCTCGTATGCGATACTTGTGTGATGTGGTTGTGTGTGTTTGGATATGTTTTCCAACATTTGTTATCATGTTTCCTATAAGGCTCATTTCATTTTGGAGTCTTCTTTTTGAGATTGATTGTTGTGAGACTTGGTCTCCAGAATCTTCTCTTGTGCATACCTTTTGATATTCTAGTAGGAGTATGATGGTTGACTAGCGTACTCGGTTATTATTCGAGGGACGATGAGTCTAACCTAATGCGACTGCTTCGAACCACTCTGCTTTGTTCCCTTGCTAGTCTATTCATTTAGACTAACCAACCTTTATATTCCTTGCATGGTTGGCTGGTGTCATCCGTTCGATTCAGCACATCAGGTGTGTTGTTGTTCAGTGAAGGCTAGAACGACTATGAAGATGAACAGTGTTTCGACAAGTTGTTTTGTCGCTTTGTGTTTAAAACGATTTCCACTGTGCTATTTTGTATTTTGTTTATAAGTCTTCCGTTGTAAATTCTGATTTTTGTATTGATGATGTATTTGGGTCGTTTTAGGAATCGTGTAATTCCGCGACCATGTGGTTTAATAAAAGTTATGATTTTAGTATCGTAACTGTGTTTTAAGTCAGTTATGACGTCGGAAAAGCCTGGGGTGACTTCGGGGTTTACGTCCGGGGTCATCGGCAGTAGCGCTTCCAAATGGGGTTAAATTTGGGGGTGTTACAAGATTCATATAAACTCCCCCCTTTGTCTTTGTTATCAATTGGTGAACGTTTTGGCAAACAGGGTATATAGCTTGATTCTCTGTAGTATTCGACTCTTACTTACCAGACTATATTAGTTAGGTTTTTGAGGTTTACTTTGTTAGGTGCATGCGACAAAATGCCTATCATCCAACAAACATGATATTTAATAAGGAGGTTCGTCTCTCTCTCTCTCTCTCCATGTATCAAGGATAATTTTATATATTTAAATAAATGATGTAATGATTGATTTATACTTGTATTCTGTAATACCCCATAATTTTTAATAACGATATTTGGATAATTTTTCCAACCTTCGTTCAAATTAATTATTTCGTTTTCAGTGGAGTTCGGATTTTCCGTAACATCCATGATCTCCGAAATAATTTCTTGAGTGGTATAAAATACATTCAATGTATTTTCGGGACTTAGAATATTTATTTGGAGACAAACATATAATTTCCGGGTTTAAAACCCATACCAAATTTTCCCCAAAAGTTGCATGTCACCCTCTTCTCCTCATGCCTGCCGCGTGTCTTCTTTGCTGTCGATGGCTGGCTCCTCCACCGATTTCTGTCAGGACATCTGTCGAAGTTATGGGTCGGGAACGACTCCTCCTTGGCTGCTATAAAACAGAAACGATCGAAGGAGATAAGGAACCCCTGTTTCGCGTCGTCTCCTTCTCCCGCCGGCGACCCGCTGCTGTCCGAGCCACCGCTGTGGTGCTGCTCCTCCTTCCCGGCGTGCCCATGGTGGAAGCCGAGCTCCCTGTCGTCGACACGCGCCTCTGCTCCCTTCCCGGCGAACCAGCGAAGCCGCCGAGCTTCTCCGCCATGTCATGGTCGTGTTGGCTGTGTTGTGTGCCCCTGATGCGATTTCAAATTGTTGAAGAAATGGGTTGAAGGAAGTGAACAGTACACGCGGGCCCCTCTTTCCAGCTTTTGATTTGGGCCGTAAGGCCCAATAGTCTTCCTGTCCAATTTTAATCCGAGATCGATCGAACGGTATAATTTATACCCTCTTTCATCCGTATTTTCTTTAGGAAAATTTAATAAATATTTTTATGATTTAAAATCATAAAAATGTATTAAATTTAATTCATTGAGTTCGTCCAGACAAATTAATTGAGATTAATTAATATGTCATATGTTGGATCGCGTGTGGACTCGTAATCCGTTGGAGCTATCTGAAGCTTAGGTCATATCCTCGGAAAGGATATAATCAGTAGTCGTCTCGTCTAGATTCATCACCGAATCTACTCCAGGCAAGTGGCGGTTCGCTCTTGCTCATCATTCCCTACTTCAATTAATTATTAATTGTTTAGTTGTTAATTAATTTGAGATGATTTACTGTTTGCGTTGGGAACAGTTTTGTTAAATGATATGATTAAAAAGATGATATTATAATAGGTTGTATATCTGTTAGAACAACGCTATTATATATGTGAATAAAACATGATATTATACTAGGTTGTATTCTGTTAAAACAACGCTAGTATAGATATATGTTTTTGATGTTGGCCTTGATGGCTGTGATGTGGATTATTATTGTGTTGAACTGTTTAGTTAGCACGAGTATTCGTAGGAACGCTATGTACCTTGTGGGGGTTTAGCTGTTTCTTTATAACTTGTACTTGGTGGATTTTTCTCCAGTACTCTCTAAGGTCATGACCATGCCCTTACTCAGGGTGGTGCACTTAGCTAGTGCCAAATCTTTTGGGATTTATTCCCTCTGGTATCTCTTGTGAGGAGATCCGATATCTCTTGTGAGGAGATCTGATATCTCTTGTGGGGAGATTTAAAAGCTTATAACGTGATGATCGTTTTGGAATTAAATGAGATAAGTGCCGTTGTCGCACATAATTAATATACCTTGGGCGAGTAGTACAGCTAGGCGCTAGTGCAGCTAGGAAAGCTCGTCTTAACTTTTAGTCGCTCGAATGCGATACTGTGATTATGTGATTGTGTATATTTTATAAATTAAGTTTCCCAACATTTGTCATGCTTCCTTTAAGGCTCATTTCATTTGGAGTCTTCTTTTGGGATTGATTGCTGTGAGGCTCGGTCTCCAGAATCTTCTCTTGTGCATACCTCTTGTTTATTCTAGTAGAAATATGAAGGTTGACTAGCGTACTCGATTATTATTCGAGGGACGATGAGTCTAACCTAATACGACTACTTCGAACCTTCTGCTTTGTGCCCTTGCTAGTCTATTCAGTAGACTAACCCACGGTATTTTTGTTATCTGCATCGTCATGGTTGGTGTCGTCCGCCCGTTTCGGCACATCAGATGAGTCGAGGATCCATGAAGGCTAGATCGACTACGAACATGAACGGTATTTGAAAATGTTTTAATCAGGCTACGATCTTTGGGCATTGACTACTGAAGTCAATACTCTTGTAAATTATTTTAAGTCTTTCGTTGTATTGTAATAACTCTGTATTTTGTCGCATTTGGAATTGTGTTGAAATTCCGCGACTATGTTTTAAATGAAAGTTATGGTAATTTTGTATCATAATTGTTCTTTATGAATTGTGTTTCAATGGTAAAGCCTAGGATGACTTCGGTGTGAAAACCGAGGTCACTGGCGATAATACCTTTTCAAATGGGTTAAAATTTGGGGTGTTACATATTCCATGTATATGAAGGAAATATACTATATACAGAACAATAGTATACATAACAGTATAATTTATATACAACTTATATCTATAATAAATAATGTTTTCATACAGTACGAAACTAATCTGGGTTGCTTTTATTCAGCGTATTCTGTTTCATTGATTATACATAGGTTATTTTAGAAAGATACTGCATGTTTGGTGTAAATATGTTCATTTGTTTGATTCTTTTTTGGTTTTAAGTATTATATCTCTTTTTTGACCAAATGCAAGTTTGATATATAATTTGAAGTGTATTAAATCAATCTTAGCTCACTTTCATAGCTTGAATAATTATGTTTAAGGTTTATGTTTAATATAAATTCTAAATGCTATAACCATATATTATAGAAAATATCTAAATTCTATATACAAAAATATTCAGAATAATAGTAGATATAAAGGTACCTTATTTGTAGATATTAGATCTGTTGGATTACATCTCTCTGAAATAAAAATTGGTATAGGAATCATACATAAACATCCATATCATTGAGAGGGTATTAGTTAGTGTAGAGTATGCTTGGAGAAGTTCTTAGTTTCATCTCCAAAAGGAATAAACTATAAGTTATCTAAGCATATTCTACACTGACTTTCAAGTAAGCATGCCTACTCGTGAAAGACTGAAAACAACAAGAAAGGAAACATCAAGTGTATTAAGTTTTCCTTCTAGGTTTATACTTAAATGGAAATATTTAGTTCATTATGCAAAAAATTAAAAGATTTATAATCAATATTAATGCATTTGTGAAATCATTTACAGTTATTAGTAAAGTTGAGATTTCGTTTAAACTTTATAATGTATTAATATTTTATATTCTTTAACAGTATATGACCATTATTTTCTCTTCTCACATCTTGAATTCTTTTATCTTGCACTTTACAAAATTAACAAAGCAAACTTCAGCAAATAAAAAAGTGGAAAAAACTAAAACAAACATACTCATATCATTAATTAATCATGTAATACCTAAATGAAACATAACTAAGAGTCAAATGTTTTAAAAAAATGACATAATAAATCTTTAATTATAAATATCTTAAAACTTTAAAACAAATAAAATTCATACTACCCTAATCTTCATTGTCTTCTTCTGCCTCAAAAGGTTCTTCATCTTCATTGTCTTCTTCTTCATTATCTTCTTCTTCCTCTTCGTTGTCTTGTTCTTCTTCATCACTTAAATTAATCACCTCCTGTCTCCTGTTTAAGTATTGTCAAGGTAGACGATTAAGCTTTGCAAATTCATCCAAAGTACTCCATAGTAAAAGTCCGGACATTTCATTACTCATTTCGTAAATACATGAAAGTTGCCACGCTTCAACAAACTTGCTACTAAATTTCAATATATAATCACTTCCTTCACTGTCAATCCATATATTTACATCACTGCTGCGCCATGTGATGTAATTGTGTTCATTATTGTACAATAAATCAATACGTATATAGCGATCATGGCCATATGGTAAAAACATTTGCTCAAGAAGACTTTCATCCAATTCAGCATGTGTAAGAACAACAATCATAGGATTATAGGATGTAAATGTCGAATGAAATCCTGCGAGTTGAGTTAGACCGAAAAATCCTACCACATTTCTTATTGCAACATTCATATGAATGTTTGGGAATAGAATAGGATCCCTCTCATAGATGAATGGAGTATATCACTTATTCATTTCATCCAAAGTATTTTTGAACCTGCACATGCGTAAAACAGGAAAAAAACAATTTTTTTAACAACCTTAAATTAATAAAAAACTACACATAATATTATTAAATTACAAAAAATAGTATAATAAAAAATACCTTTGTGTTGCATTTCCTAAATCACTCGGCATAGTAACTGAACATTTGATGTAATGTTCATCGTCCGATAAATCAATTGAAAAGGAAAGTCAAATGTAAAAATTGTTTGTGATACTTGGAAACCTATAAAAATGGCTTTCCGGTACAATATCTGTAAGAAAAAGTACCTCATTGCCAATTGAGACATCATGCGGAATGGAATGCACCATACTTAATATTATAAAATGATGATCCTGAAGAAATTAAGAATGTTGAACGCGATAGATGCGTTACAACATATGGGGTACTTATAGAGTCTTGATTTGTAATTTTGTCCCTATTTTGAGATAGTGTAAAAATAACAATATATTAGTATATCATAGAAAATCACTAAATCACCTTTATGACATAAATTTACTTAAACAAAATTCTGCATTCATCACGTTAGGAAAATTCTGATATCATCACATATATGAAAATTATAATGTTTCCATTTAATATAAATACTATATTATGTAAGTATGATATATACATATAGGGAAATTCATATTAACTACAGCATACTTTGTTAATTTTTATTTATAAACTATTATGTACTTAACATATTTATTTTCTTATAGGAATTACATGTGGATCTGGACTCGACACTTAAGGAAAGAGCTAACCCTAACCTAAATTAAAAGATCTAAAGGTATGTCTCGTACACTAATATTAAGACTATGTTTTATTGATCATTACACTTTAAAATATTACTGATTTTTTATCCACTGAATACATGAACTGTTATGTACTTAACATATTGATTTTTTAAAATATTACTAATTTGCTTACAAATCACCGACAAAAGAATATGAAGTGTTACTATAGTGTGTGTGCTCGTCTGGTTAAATATTCATGTATTCAGTGTATTCATCACGTTAGGAAAATTCTGATATCATCACATATGTGAAAATTATAATGTTTCCATTTAATATAAATACTATATTCTGTAAGTATGATATATACATATAGGGAAATTCATATTAACTACAACATACTTTGTTAATTTTTATTTATAAACTATTATGTACTTAACATATTTATTTTCTTATAGGACTTTCATGTGGATCTGGACTCGACACTTAAGGCAAGAGCTAAACCCTAACCTAAACTGAAAGATCTAAAGGTATGTCTCGTACACTAATATTAAGACTATGTTTTATTGATCATTAAAATTTAAAATATTATTGATTTTTTATCCACTGAATATATGAAGTGTTATGTACTTAACATATTGATTTTTTAAAATATTACTGATTTGCTTACAAATCAGTGACAGAAGAATATGAAGTGTTACTATAGGGTGTGTGCTCGATTGGTTAAATATTCATGTATTCAGTGTATTCATGAGTGTTCCAACTGCAGCATTTGATTACAAATCATGTATTCATGACTATTCTAACTGAATACATGAATACACTTCATGTATTCATGTATTCATGTATTCAGTGTTATGTACTTGACATATAATCCTACTGATTTTCATGAGTGTTCATGAATACATGCAGTGCATGAAGTGCGGGATTATATAGTGCACATGAAGTGCTATGTCTACTGATTTTTTATTAACATGTGATATGTCTACTGAATTTTTCATTAGTACATGAAGTGCTATGTCTTACAAATCATGTATTCATGAATACACTTACAAATCATGTATTCATGAATACACTTATATAAACCCTATACCCTAGACCCTACAACCTAGACCCTAGACCCTATAACCTAGACCCTACAACCCTAAACCCTAGAACCTAAATCATATAACTAAACTCTATTGATTTAGTTTTAATACCTAACACAATCAAACATTAGAAATCGAACAACACTCTATAAACAATACCCTTTTAGTTTTGATGCCTCTTCCAAGTGAACAACTTCTGATATTTAGATAATTTCATATAATTTCATTTTGCTTCATTTTGCAAAGGCAATTTAGATAATTTCATTTTGCTTCATTTTGCTTTATAACTTTTTTGACACTTTCTCCTCATTTTGCTTAACAGGTTTGAACCTAACAAATATGCTACACTGTCATGTCCCAAGAGGGAATGACAAGAATTAGAGGGGAAGGGAAAGATTTGAGGAAAGGAGGAGGGAAATTACAGAGAGAAAGGAGAAGAGAAGAACAGAGGAAGAGAAGAAGAGGGGATACGAAAGAGAAGATAGGAGATTAGGGGAATAGAGAGATAGATTTGCTCATTGATTCTGGATACCCTTTACAACACATACCCTAGAGTATTTATACTAATCTCATATAACCCAATACATCACATTACTCCCCCTCTTACAAAGCCTTGTCCTCAAGGCTTATATAGAATGAAAAAAACATATGCTAAGATCAACAAAAAATCAGCACACACAGTACATTCCCACCTTGGTCAACAATGAACTTTCCCAAATATCAAAAAGGTACATTGACCCATTCCCACACATACATGACGAGATCAAGGCATACCCATTACTGATGGCTTCTTTATGTGCATACGTACAGAGCCCATATACAATTCCCATTAGTTAGCAACCTCATCAAGCCGTCCAGCCCAAACCAGCAAACCCTTCTCATGGAAATTCAGCAAACCACTGCATTAGCCCTTTCAGATGGAGTTTGACGTTGCAGCAGCTAATTCAGCAAAGTGCAGTAGCCAGTTCAGCAAAGTGCAGCTGAAAGTATGCAGCTTACCATGCCTTGTCAAATTCAGCAAACTCAAAAAAAATGCAATGTTACCCAAGTAAACCCAAATGCAGCTGAACCTGAACTCAACCACTAATTAATTCACCACTTGCAGCAGCAACAACTATACAATACACCAAGTTTGCAACATAAACTCAACCAAAAAATCAGCAGCAAGCAATGCACAACTGACCCCAACGGACTTGCTCAATTCTCCACTAGATGTTGAAGTTGCCGTCCAATATCACTAGAAAGTAGCAACCACCTGCCTCCAGGGTCCCATGACTCCCATTGTATCCTTTCCTTAACAAAGTCAACTATTGAACCACACTGTGCGTGACCAAGAGAAACATAACCCGGATAGTTGGAACCAACAAAAACAGTGTAGCTATAGCAACCACCCTCAACGGTAGCCGCGACTCCACTCGACATCCATGACACTCCACTAGCAAATAAAGCAAAACCTCCTCCCAGATTGAAATGCATCATACCACCTCCTACATTGAATCCAGACTCATCTTCATTACCAATCACATGCTGCAGTTTACCTCTATCATAAGGCAACAAAACTGCAAGTAATTCCATATCTTTGCTCATGGAATTTTTGCCATCAACTACTGCATTCATCAAAATAAGTTCTCTCTGAGGCAAAGCATCGAACACCTTGTATGCAATCGGCATGTCTAGTACAAATGAATTGATCTTAACATCATTCCATTTATTTTCAATCGAGGTCATCGATTTATCAACCAAATTACCCAACTCCTCAGATTCAATCTCAAAAGCAAGCTTCTCTAAAGAAGAATTGAGAATTACATTTGATTCTTTTGGGCTCGCATCAATCGTTGGGTTACCTGGATTGAATTACATTCCAAATGAGCTGTTGTACATGGTTTCTTGTGCGATATTTGTCTGCAATTTGTCCGTGCTCCCGGAAAACTTGGCTGGAATAGTTTCAGGAGTCAAAACTTCGATTGAAGTCTCAAATTTGCTCAAGTCTTCCTCTGACTGCGAAGGACTCCAGACCTCCATGGATGACTCATATAAAACTGGACAAACCACCTCAGTTGTTGTCTCCGACGCTTCGATCTCTTTTTGTTTCTGAGGTAGACTCTCAAATATCTGAAGTTCTTTCTGATGTGGAATTTCAGCCTTCACCGATTCAACGACGAATTCTTGGACAAGAAACAATTCTAAATTGCAGCAATGGTCATAAATGTTCCTACCATTGAGCAATTTGAAAGCCATTATTGTTGATTCCTTGTTGTCAAAACAAATCTTTGAATGGAACCCATGTCCATGGCTAAATCGCACCACCTCCTCTAGAGTTCCAAATCTAGAAAAAACTTGATTCAACTCCTTAGAAGAGATTGAGTAGGCTTCATTGTGAATCTTGATAAAGATGGTTCGAGTGAAGACCTCATCTTCAAGCAAATCAAGATGATACTTCTTCGGTGGCAACCCAAACTCGATTCTCATATCATTGAGATCCGTGTAGAACTTCCGATTAGACTCTTGCAATTGAGACTTCCGTGAATCAAACAATGAAGTTTCTGCCATGGAAGACGCTCAAACTCAATCGAATTCTTACGATCAAATTTGACGATCTAGGTCAAAATTGGGAAAACGCGAATCAGAGAAATTGAGGGCAAGGACCATAGGCTCTGATACCATTTGTCATGTCCCAAGAGGGAATGACAAGAATTAGAGGGGAAGGGAAAGATTTGAGGAAAGGAGGAGGGAAATTACAGAGAGAAAGGAGAAGAGAAGAACAGAGGAAGAGGAGATACGAAAGAGAAGATTGGAGATTAGGGGAATAGAGATATAGATTTGCTCATTGATTCTGGATACCCTTTACAACACATACCCTAGAGTATTTATACTAATTTCATATAACCCAATACATCACATACACCTTTTCCTTCTTTAATTGAAGATGTACTTCCATGTGGAATTGGATTGGACACTTAAGCAAAGACTTAAATCCTATCATAAACTTAAATATCTAAGGGTATGCCTCCTACTAATGTTAAGATTATATTTAATTGATATGTAACATAAAAAAAATTACTGAATTTTGTTCACATGAAATAATAGGTTTTAGCATGTGTCATCCAATTAATACATCTATTATAGTATAATGATTCAAGATATACAGTAAGGTCATATTCTATCTTTTAATACTTAAGTTGTTATAATTAATGTGTTTTATAAATCTATTACCTAATATACATTATTTATTTTGGGTATAGGACAGCTATGTATCAGTCCAGACTGAATCATCAACAAAAAAATGGATTGTTATTGCATATAATTACAGAAGACATACAGGTACGCCAAGAATTAGTCGTTTAGATTTAAGTTCTTAAAATTAGTCTCATAGAGTACTTAGTATATTAGTATTATTGCATGTTTTCAGTACCTGAACCTAAATCATATATAACTGAAAAATAGTATATTAGTTTTTGTTGCATGTTTTTAGTATCGTAGAACCTTAGTCATATATCTACCCATGCTATTGATTTAGTTTTAGTAACAAAATATCATTCAGGAAAAACAAAATTATTAAATTTCAATGATATAAACTGACCAGAATTCTGCAATAGAATCAAAACAAATTGTCTAACTTGGAAGACTTAATAAACATCAAACTAATATGAAAAGGGCCATTCTAAACTTAACAAAAATCTGTAAAACGAAATTATAAAATTTAATTTTTATATGAAATTGTTTATTCATCTAGCTTTTCCTCCTTCACTTTCTTGAATATAATCCTCTTCTTGGTACTTGAGTGCTCCCCACGATTAGCTAAAGGACAATCATCAGCTTTAGTAATTTCCTCTTCATCCGATTCACCATTTTCATCATCTTCGTTGATGTTAATATAGCAACGCTTACGGGGTGAAACCATTTCATTTGAAGAAACTTTTGACATAACATCATTGTCTAGGGTGTACGATTCCAGATTTTCCTGCCACACCATAAATTAAACAATTATCAAATTTGTAATTAATAATAAATTAATTCATAAAAAAACTTCAAATTTTAGCATTACATAATCTTAATTCAGCGATATATACCTTAGATTCTTTGATCGTTTGCTCAAATTTCTCAATGAGAGTTGTATCGTCGATCGTATTCGTCACGGTATATGCAGAAGGTGAAGGAAGTCTGCTAATGTTGAATTGCGAAATAAGAACTCTAAATAACATTTTTTTGTTCAGCAAGACATTTAAATCTTTCGGGATGTTATTTATGTCCTCATCCTGAAAAAAAAATAAGTTCAATAAAAAACAACCATTAATAAGTAATGCATTAAGATTTATATATATATATATATATACCTTATCCGTTGATTCGATAATGCTCGAAACAGTTTTCTTCAAGAATTGAGAAATTTTCCTATCAAATATAGTGAACTGAGCGGTACCAGATCCGTCTATAACACTAACTTGAACACTAAATCTGCATATAAAAAAACAACTACAATGTCATGTATAAATATTAAAATAACTGAATTCTGCATGTAATTACAGATTTTGTGAAAAATCTACACAATGACTGATTAAAAGAGTACTGAACACAAAATTGACTGAATTGAAATGACAGAATTTAATGAAAGAATTATGTACCTAGGGACTGCATAGTTAACCAAAGTTTCACATTTTTTACACCAAAACGTTTCCTCTTGCGGTTGACCTTACTTTTACAACGTTTGCAAGAATTATAGTACCATTCGTAGGAATCTTCAATATGATCAATGGTGGCAAGAGTAATAGCTTGTAGAACCTATAGTTTATATTATATATAAATATGTAAGATAGTGTAAATAAATTTGTATAATATTTATTAACACATAAATAGCAATTCTTAAATTTTGAACTAACCGTTCCTCGATTGTGAAGATGTTCGTAAAGTTCATCTAAAGTTTTTCTATCATTCACGTTTAAGAAAAGGTCGGCTTGGGAGTAGGACGGCTCATTTTTCAATTGTACACAACTTTGGCCACCTTTTGAGCATTCTTTTTTTGAGAAACTACAAAATAAAGACAAATAGTATATGATAATTAAAAAATAAATATCATGATATTGGATATTAAAATGCATATTTTATGTAATAATAATAATATTACCTTTTCTTAAATTCAACAATCTCACAAACGCTATCATCATCAAAATAAATCATTGTGCCATAATAACCATTTGACAAATTAGGTGTATTATTCCATTTTCCTAGCTTTCCAAATTGTATAATAACTACGACGAAATTCTGAGCAGAAGCCCCAACAAATGGACAACATAATTCGGCATTATCATCCCATAATGTACAATTGATGACATTATCCCTGTAATATTATACAATATAAAATATTAACTAAGAATATAAAAGAACAGAATATAAAATTACATATGAAATTTTATTACAATGCAGAATTTCAAAAACAAAATAAATACATTGTATCCATCAATTGTATATTGATCATTTTACCCTCTTTTCCATTCCGATTAGTAAAGGTAACAATGTTGTCTCCAATTCCAACCAATTGACCAATAACATCTACACAATAATTACTATTATGTGTAAAATAAAATATTAAACGTACTGAAACAGTAATGGTTATAATATAATCAAATGATAAATTTAAAGATTTACTAACCATAAAGATATACTTGATCCAGTGACTCGTCGATGATTTTTTCGAAATCAGCGAATTTGAATCCATGAATAGAAATAGAAATTGATGAACTTCGCTTAATTGTAGTGTTGCGATAAAATATTATCTTGTATTTATGATTAGAGAATTTGAAAGGTATATCATAAAGAGCAACTCCAAAGTTTGAAATCAAATATACACCTCATTCCTCTAATATTGCAAAATTCACCATAAAAGCTTCTTTAATGACTCCATGGATTTTCTCACCCTTAAGACAATAAGAAATATGTCTTAGTGGTATACAAATATTATGCAAACAATTTTTTATATATTAAATACAAATTATTAAAAAACTGAAAATTAATACCTTTTCATCCATTAAAATTATTTCAATTGTACTATATTGCGTACGATCTTCTTTCTTCGAAACTTTAAACAATCGAATTACTCGAACCTTTAGCTCATAATTCCCTCGGGTACCCATAATATCCTTATTTCTTGTTGTTGTTTTGACATTGCTACAAAGGTCATACAAATATTCAATACAAATTCAGTACAAAAATAAAAATGAAAGCTAATATAAGTGCAGTATTTACAGTTCTGTAATTGCAAAAAATACATACAAAAATCAGTAGTGGAAAATCAGTTGAGTATTTGCAGTTCCGTAAATGCACAAAATACATACGAAAATTAGTAGTGGAATATCAATTCTGTAATTGCAGAAACTCAGTGGAGATAGGGAGAATTTCCGAACCCAAGGAAGAATCTATATAGCATTATCGTATTATTATGAATTGCAAAAACATACCTGTTATCTCAAGGAAGAATCGATATTATTTAGGCATGTGCAAGAACTCACAAAGTTTTAGAATGTAATTGAGGGATAGACTCTCTATTTATAAGGCATAATTTTTATGGTTTATAATGGTTGATTTTATTTGATTGTGCAAATATTTAAACTGCCATAATCGATGCATTTTATTCTGTACATGTATTGTGTACATCTTCAAATTGGAAAAAATCGTGCCTTGTAGATTGCACATATTGCAGAAAAATATATGGACCGGGCCCCAGATCATTTTCTTTCTATGTATGGTCTTGCAGATTAGCATTTTATTTTGGGTTTAAGCAATTCATTAGTCAGTGCAGAGTATGCTCTGAGAAGTTATTAGTTTAATCGCCAAAAGGATTAAACTATAATCTCTCGGAGCATATTCTGCACTGACTTTGTATGAATTGCCTTGCAGATTACCATTTCCATTTTGGGTTTAAGCAATAATTATCCATGTACGTATTATGCAATTTGTTTCAGTTTCCCGCCAATCATTTCTTTTGTATGTATGGCTATGCAGTTTTTTTAGGTCATTTGAAGAAGCAGCTTCATTTTTGTGTTCTTTGCATGGATGATGTAATTTTTGTGTTCTTTGCACATATTACAGGTTTGTATACATGTATTATTTTGCAGGTTGGAATTTTTTTATGGCTGCCCTAATAGCATTAGGGTTATTCAGATTATTTTGCAGGTTATTCAGACATTTGCAGGCTTTACAAATGTCTATTAGCATGAAAAACTGAAGGTTTAAATTTAGACATACATATAGTACTGGTTAATAAATTAGGTCCAATTTTAGCCATTCATAGTGTGGCAGTTCATATATTTACGATTTGCAAAATATTTTTACGATCTGTAATATGAGTTGCGAAATAAATAATTACAAAAATAGAGTAGCATATCATATATTAACAATTTGGAAAATATAATATTATACAAATATTCTGGCAGATTCATATTGAAGGAAAGAAATCGCAAAAATCGAAATAAACGGAATGACTGACACGTGTACAAATTGTTGTACAGATGCCACATGGCAAAAAAAAATTGATGCATTCTTAGAGTGCCACGTGACGCAGCCGGACTTTGCATTTAGTAGATATATAATAGATTAATCTCAAATTGCATACATGATCAGTAAGAAGAAAGTTACAAAGCATTGCTATTTACGAATAGCAGTGTCCAAGTTGCCATAAGTGTTTCTACCCATAATCTACTATATTTATTTATATATATATATATTGAAGGAGCCTAAATTCTACATGTCGTTGTTACGTTTAATTAACCGATGTGTTATTATTCATCCGATCATAATTCGCCTCATCATCCATCATTTTAGAAAATATTATAGCAGTGGATGCAGTTTAATTATATATAAAACTTATTTAATTAAAAAAATTCATCCAACTTATGTTCAGAAAAGATATTATAAGAATTAATTCTTTTAATATATTTATTAGTTAAAAAGTAAATTGATATGATTTTATATAAAATAGTTTAAAATATCCATCATCTTTACAATGTCAATTCACATGCTCTTAATTTAAAATATACTAAATATTATTTTAAATATACTTATTCCATTGTTAATATGGCAAATAACAAGTATAGGTTGCATGTGACTAGTTTTAACAATTAGATGGTTTAGAAGATTTCAAATCGCTTTATATGTCTAACAAGTCAATTTTACAGATTTTACCAAATATATATTATAGATTTTATTTTAAATTGACAATTCAATATGTATTTCAGATAATCTTACAGATTCCTAAACAATTTATCAATCTATATTTCTCAATCTATATGTTGTTTTATCCTTTAGAAGAAGAAAAAACGTCTAATACAAATGAAAATATATTTGAATATATTAAAATGTCACGACACTTCCAATATTTAATCACTATGATATAGACATATTAATCTTAATCATAATAATATCAAACAACTAAATTAAGATAAAGATCAAATATCTAAACACAAAATTTTCAATCTTCAAAATAATTATTTTATTTCTAAATTTCTTAATGTAGTTGTAAATAAGACCAAAATTGTGATATAAATTTAATTTTCATTAGAGTTGAAGTTTATATATGAAACAAATTTGAACAAATTTTATGAGTATGAGATTAGCCATACAAAAGTCACAAGCTAATACATAATATTAAAGTATAAGGACATCTTTAATGGAGTCCCATAGGATGGGTCTTATAGGGATTTTTGGAGAGAATTATTTGCTATAAGACCCATGGTATATTGGAGGTTTTTATTGGAGTCTTTTAGATGGGTCTTTTAGATTTAGTTTAAATTATAATTATATTCTTTTATTTATATTAAATTACCAATATACCATTTTATTATATTATTATACATATATACCCCTTATTATATATTAATGTAAAAAAAAAATAATTTTTTTTTGTTTATATTAAAATTATTAATACTATTTTATTTTAATTATTTAATTATATTTAAAAAAAAAATTAAGACAAACAAACATACATTGATAGGCAAATCAACAAAAGTGATGCATAATTTTAAGAAAATAAAACAACACGCGAAAACAACATGAACTAAACCAAATGACGAAATTTAACGACAAACATCACACGATACACAACTTAATAATTAAAAACAACACATAAATAACGAAACAATCTAATTGTTGCCATAACGGTTCCAAATGTGTTTCTTCAAATCTTCCTTCAGCCTGTGATGTATTGTTCTATCCCGAATTTGAGCCCTTCTTGTAATAACTGGATTGTTCATAATCTCCGGTCTATCATTGCTCCAATCCTGGTTATCCACCAATGTATTCTCTTCACTTACTCCTTCACCGAATTGTGGGATTTCGTATCCATGATGGGTGTAAGAATCTCGTTCATCTTCTACGATCATATTATGTAGAATGATGCAAGCCCTCATTATCCTTCCAAACTTTCCAAAATCCCAAGAGAGTGCTGGTTGACGAACTATTGCAAAACGAGATTGCAGCACTCCAAACGCCCTCTCCACATCTTTACGAACGGACTCTTGGTGTTGGGCAAATAACTTGGCTTCATCGCCTTGGGAGAGGCGAATTGATTGAACAAATGTCGCCCAAGGCGGGTAGATGCCATCAGCGAGATAATATCCCATCTTATACTGACTCCCATTAACCGTAAAATTCACATTTGGAGCTCTACCATTCAAAACTTTATCAAAAACAGGAGATCGTTCAAGAACATTAATATCATTAGCCGTACCTGGTACACCGAAAAATGCATGCCAAAACCACAGGTCATATGATGCAACAGCCTCCAAAATGATTGTTAGATGACCATGATCTCCACGGGCATATTGTCATTTTCATGCAGTTGGACAATTTTTCCACCTCCAATGCATACAATCGATGCTACCTAGTATCCCAGGAAATCCACGAGACTCACCCACACTTAGTAGGCGTTGTATGTCTGCTGCGGTTGGCCGCGTGAGATACTCATCACCAAAAAAGGTAATTATTCCATCAACAAAATGCTCAGCAATGCCTTGCGGTTCCTTCGGAAATACGAATATACTCATCACAAGCATCAGCAGCAGTTCCATATGCCAACATACATATGGCACTAGTATATTTTTGTAATGCAGATATACTAGGCCTACCTCTTGCATCTGGCCTTTGTTGAAAGTACTTCATTCCATTCCCTAGTGTTTCCACAATGCGCTTGAAAACTTCCTTGCTCATTCTGAACCTACGTCGGAAGAAATCATCTGGATAAGTTAGTTGATCAGAGAAATAATCTATGTAAAGGCGCTCATAGCCTTCTTCTCGATTTCTTTCAATATACTTTCGACGACGTCGAGCACGCCCTGCCTCTACATTGTTTCTTCGTTGTCGAGCACGCTCTTGAAGTGCATCACACGCATCAAACGCTTCTTGTGTAATTCTTTCGTATTCACCATCTTCAAAGCTATTGCTAGAAAGTAAAGGATTTGAGTTTGAAGAGTTTGAGGATAAACTAGATATTTTTAGAGATTTCAAAAATTGAGGAGACCCTAAACCATTGTAAATCCTCACTTATATAAAAGCAGGAGTTTTGCTTCTATCAATTTTGCATGAATTGGTCCTACGTGTGCTTTATGGGAAGTGCCACGTCTCCAATTTTTGTGTGTGTCAACATGTGGTTTGTCTTGAGTTGCTGAATAATCAAATGTGCTTTCCTTTTTTCACTTTCCCTTTCCTGTGCGTTGACACTTGGCTAATTGTGAACAGTACCGCCTCATTCTTTTTTGCTTGTTTACCGACCTTCCCTGCGGCATATATATACGCATGTTCTGCTCCTCAATCTCCATCACTGCCCTCAGCACCTGGTTGTCTCCATTGCGGGTATTGGACATCGCTGTCGAGACCTCAGTTTCATCTGGAAGGCAAGTCGTAAGCAAGGCCGCCATCATTACCTTCGATTTACATATAGGCTGACTTTGTCGTTGTCTCCGCTTATATGCCGATTGCTTGTATTTTGTTTTCCACTTGTTCGTGATATCTTGTTTTGTTTGATTGACTGTCTCTGTTTTTACCCGATCTGTTTCTTTTAGACATTAGAGTGTTTTTTGTTTCACGCCGGCTTCACATATAGTCCTGTATATACGCACGCAAATTCAAACATTCGATTACATATATCGAAATCTACCAATTTTATGCCAATGGTGACAAGGTGCTTACAAGTTTAAACATTCGATTACATAACTCTGGATCAATTTGGGAACTAGGAAACTTGAATGCCCATCAGAATTCGGGTTGTTCCAAACTTCATAAAAAAATAAGAATCGTCAACTACTACTGAAAAACATAGATAATGCTATTCTAAGCCTCCCAGTGAAGTATTAGCATAAAAATCGTCAACTACTACTGAAAAACATAGATAATGCTATTCTAAGCCTCCCAGTGAAGTATTAGCATAAAATTGTATAATTCACAAGTTAATACCCTTAAAAGCTGACCTTTAATTATAAGAGGGTGATATAAGTATTCTTTTTCTCATTTTCAGTAGCTTACAAGTACACATACTAAAGGTAGAAACAAAGATAACCTAACTCAGCAAATATAAAAGCATCATATACATAAAACTCCCTAATATGACAATCCAACTGCAATGATATAAACAAATTATAAATGTTGTTTAAATCGGTCTACTCCACTGGAACAAACATAAATATTCATTCAAGATGGCAAGAACTGGGATTTTCAACTCTAAACTGGTCACACTCAAACCAGCATATAATATAAAATGATAAATATATTATTCTACAGAGTTATTCAAAAGTTTGTCTATTCTATATCAAAGTTCATATGTTCCAAACTCATTCAATGATATGCTAAGGTACCATCCTAAACTCAATTTATTAAATCAAAACAATCAAATCATGCTCATGAATGGAAACAACATCCTTGAACAAATACCTGTTGAAAATCTTTTAGTGCATCTTTAAATTTCCCCATTGCAAGATATGCTGCTCCTCTCCTGTAATATCCCTGGAGAGACAAGTACTCATGAAAATTGGCTAAAGTCCATTCTACAAATGTCGTTTCTATTAACCGAAAACAGTTGAAAACATGCCTTGGAGTACTTGGGATCGACTTCTATAGCCTGTGATGCATCCTGCATAGCACTACCGTATTCCTCCAGTTTGGTGTGGGCAACTGCACAATTTGCCCAGTATATTGCATTCTGATTGTTTAAGTCAATTGCTTGCGTATACAATTCGATAGCCCGAGAATATTTGTGTGTTGCACAGAACAAAATTGTACCTAAATCACCAAATTCAGAAGAACCACACACAATACAAAGGGGAAATACCCATATGTTACCTTTAAATGCATCATTAGCTGCACTCTTTAGCTCTTCTGCTCGACATGAACTAAAATTTTCGGTTTCCATAATAGGCATCACTGTACACAAATACCTAACCAATAAAATTTACACCAAAAAGAGAAGGAAGAGGAAACAAGATGAGAGTTGCACATTTTCACTGATCCAAATAGAAAGTATCAAACTTTATTAACATGGCATAGGGTAACATGCCATAAAAGTTGAATATTCTTTTCAGTTTGATCTACTATAGAACACTTATCTTCTTGAAGAAGTGATTCATGAAACATAGCCATTTTTTGAGAGAAGCATTATGTGATATATAGAGATCCATAATCATCAATTCACCACCATTAATACAAAAACACCCAAAATCATAACCCAAAATCAAAAAGGGCCTAGAACCTATTGATCTGAATCATATTAGACCAAAACCCTAATAAATTGCCTAATCTAACCGTGCAATTGAACAACGAATGAGAATCGTTAACCCCTAAATCGTGCAATTGAAGTAGCATTCTCAACCCAAATTCGCCCAAAACCCCAACCCCTAATCGCCCAAAACAAGCCCAACCCTAAATCGCCTAACTTGTGCAACAGAGGAGCGTATAGGAGGAAGAAGAGGAGTGCATGCAATTAACATATAGTCCAGTTTTGAACCAATACCGCCAGTGATAAATTCAATAAATTCTCAAGTGCGAAAATAAACGTAACTTAGGGAATTCCAAATTACCTTCTCTAAATTCTCCACGGCTCGCTGATTAGATGCTTTGTAATTTTCGACCTACACCCATCAAACAATGATATTAAACAGACAGAACTCTCTATCCGAATATGAAACAAGGCAAAACCTTGTATATATTTAGGACGGAATTGAACTTATAAAATATGGAGAGATTTACCAGATCTTGTGGAGTGAAAATTCACCTGCTAAATCTGCCATCGGAACCCTAATTTTGCAAGAGCTTCTAAAGACAGGTGATAATTGGGGGTGCGGAGAGGGTTGAGAGAGAACGGCGAGCTGATGCGAGGGGCAACGGCTCGGAAGGTAATTTGTCCTTCGCTTTTTCTCCTTTGCTATATTTTTAACTTTAATTATGAAAAGTATTTTGACAAGTAATAAATGGTTTTTCCTATAGTTATGCATAAAATATATTCACAAAAAACGGGGCTTAGAGAGAGGGGTTCTCCCTTCTCTCTAAAACCCCCAAAAATTTAGGGATAATCTCCCAAAATACCAAAGGGAAAACATCCCATTCAATAACAACAATCAACAACAGCATTCCCACCTCTCTCTTCTTTCTAGAGTGAGAAACCGGGAATTAACCACCGCGGGTAACACCCAATGGCCACCACCGTGTAACCCCAACACTTCCGGACAAACCCCGACAGCTCCAGGCAACCCCTGACACCACCGGGCAACCCCCACAGCCGAGCAATCCCCACCTCCGGGCAACCCCCGACCACCGGGCAACCCCCAAACATCATCCGGTAAACCACTGAATACCATCGAATAACCATTCACTACTCCCATGTTTGGGTACTCCAAACTAGCTTACTCTTATCATGAAACATGTTGAAACAACTAAAAAGAAGAACACACCCTCTAACCTTTAACCACTGTTTAGAGCACATCGGTTTCTAAATCACGAAACATGTTAAAACAACTAAAAAGAAGAACACACCCGTTAACCTTGTTGAGCAAGCCGTATTATGAGAAGATATGAGTTCTGCAACAATTTATATGAGTTCTGCAAAAATCTTCCCAGAACACTGCAATTTTTCAAAGCAAATCTCAGGGCATCACAACCATTCTTTTTCTAAAAATAAAGATCAAAACAAGACATTTCTTTGGTAAAAACTAAGAACCAAGTCGCTACTGATTTCCCCCAAAAAGATCTCGGTTGTCAAGTCTCACCTCCGCCAAAGCTCACCATCGTCGGCACCACCGTGCTCTCATACGCCTCCATTCAGGCCAAATCTCTACTGATTTCGACAGGTCTGTGCTTTTTTAAGGCCTCCATTAACCCATGCTTGTTTCTCTATCACAAATCTCCATCTCCTAGATCCCAAGTCCTCGATCTCTCCGTTTCGATGGCGATCATTACCGGACGATCTGAGTTGAATCAAAATCGATATCACGAATCTTCATATCCTAAATCCCTCGTCTTCCCTCCTTCCTCACCTCGAGCCCCTCAATGTTCATTTGTGCTTGCCAGCTGCAAGCCCCAAAACCCTACTTCCCAGATTAGATTTGGGTTGGTTCTGGGCCGAAAAGCCCAATTTTCAAATAATTATAACAATTTACATTTTATTCCAATGATGTCAATCTCATAGTTTTTGGGTCGTAAAGCCCACTTTGCTTTATTATTTAGTTAAGCATATATCTTGATTTTATTTTGACCTAATATTAAATCTGGTTGATTTAAAGTTTTGAAACAAATCAAGAGCTTTAGAAAGAAAGGCTCTCCTTTCTCTCTACAAAATCCCAAAAATTAAAGAGTTTAATCCCCAAATAATCTAAGAGTAAACATCTTCAACAACAATCAACAACTAAGGTGATCTGTGATTGATTCACAAGCAACCATCCCTCTCAATGGCATTTTGGCTCACGACAGACACCACTGACCTACGGCCATACAAAATGTGGGACATAACCCCTAGGTCTTTCTACAACCCTCGAGTAACCATCGATCTCCTCTAAATATCCACTTCCTTACCACTCTAAGGTACTTCTCCTGTTGGTGCTGGCTTTCATTTAGGCTGATTCTGATAATTGTTGTTTCGGATCGAGACAAGACAGTGATCGAGTGATCCCTGGTGGCTGTTGCTGACGTCTTGCCTCCAGATTGTGTCATCTTTTTTCTTTTCGGCTGCTTCAAACGATCTGTTGGTGACGTCCAACCACTGTTTGAGGACTTTCTCGATTATCTGCCTGGTTGTTTGCCTGCTTCATCGGTGTCTGTACTTTTCATTGGTTTTTCTCTCGTTTCCTTTTATGTTCTTTTGTCTTTGTTTCTTTTATTGGGTTGGGGTTTGGCGGGTGTCCCGTCGCCGATTTTTCGGCCTCTTGAGATTCCAAGTTTGGTTGTACTGGTTTCTTGAATTATCCTTTATCAAAAAAAATAAAATGGTTTTTCCTATTATAAGCACATAGCATATCCTAACATAGTAAAATAAAATTTTATTTTTAAAATGATTTCTAAAATGAAATAAATAAACCCTTAATAAAATCAAACTTAAGACTCAAAAATTTATTAATAAAATTAGAGTTTTTAGATTACATACTAAAAAATCCAATATAAATAATATAAAATGTCTTAAGCAAAAAAAATATAAAATGTATTTATTTTAATAAACAAACGTCCTTTTTCATTTCATATCATGTAATACTAAAGTAAAAGTGCTTTGTGGTACATCAATTTTAAGGAGTCACCCTACATAAAATATAAACGGGCTAAATTATAAGTTATAAAATTACAATATCTACTAGGGTTCTCTATTCTTTCTAAAACCCCCAAAATAAAAAATAACCAATCAAAAGGGCAAACCCCTCCAACAACAACCAACAATCAACAAGGAAAAACAACAACAACTACAAACAACGAGAACAACAGACAACCATCATCTACAGCAACAACATCAACAACCATCATCTTCTACAACAATAACATCAACAAAAAATCTACATCAGGCTGTACAAACAAAAATTGTGTATCTATAAAACACTTACTCCATTAACATTAAGGTTCTTCCACCAACACCTCAGGGATCGGATCCCCACTCAACATCACAGTAAAAGGGGAAGACCCCCCCCCCCCCCCCCCCCCCCCCCCCCCCCCAAAAAAATAAGCATAACCCATCTCAACTCTGGTCGACTAAGAGCTGATTTAAATACCAACACCAAGTCAATCTTGGTGAAGCCAACGTCAAGGCATCTCATTCAGCACTTCCGCATGAATTCCTGTTCTGATTCTTTTCCGATGGCACCCTTGTCAGTCTAGACTGACTCCTTGCTTGCCTTAGATTGTTTTGTTTATGTCTGCTTCGATGTAATTTTCATGCTTGTCTTTGTTTCTTTCTGTTCGATTTGTACTGACGCCGATTCTATCGGCTTCTCGAGCTATCCGATGTGATTATGTCGGGTACCTTGAATTCTTTTTTCATAAAAATTTTTTTACAATATCTATTAACGTGGAAAAAAAATCATGAAAAAACAAGAATAAAAGAGAAAACATCGTGTAACAAACATCCAGAGCAATCTACTGCAAGATTACAAGGCCATTATTTCCAAGTGAATTTGATTTCATGACCAAATCTTGAGCACCCAATGACATTGCACTATGTAGCCCAAAGTGAATTGCCTTAGCCTCTAGAACATAAACTGTCCAGTCCGCTTGATAACGTAATAGCAACAACATGTAAAAAGTACTTCAGTATTTACTACTCCCTCCGTCCTAAAATATAGTTCCTCTTTCCTTTTGCACACTTGTTGAGGTGTGTTTTGTATCGTTAATATATCTAATTATATGTTAATAAAAGTTATTCATTTTTTGATATAATCAAAGTACTCATTGAGACGAATCAAACAAGACCCCACATAACTATGTTTTTTCTTAAATATTGGAAAAAATCTTGAATATTCTCTTTATGTGTGAATAGTGTAAAAATAGAAAGAGAAACTATATTATGGGACGGATGGAGTATTTACTATATATTTATATACAAAAGTTTTTTATATATTATTTGATACACATTTCACGTGCATAAAGGTCTAATTATTCAACATATTATATGTGATACCCCGTATTTTTGTAAGGTTATTTTGGAAATTATGGAATTTTCCCGAGTACCCGTTGTGTACGTCGGATTTAATACAGAGAGTTTGAGACATTCTGTAATGTGCTCTGTATCTGTAATATTTTTCTTAGTGAAATAATATACAGACATCATGCCTCGGATTTTAATTGTCGTTCGCGTACGATAATTTTTATCCCGGTTTAACGCCATGTTCGTTCAAGAGCTGAACGGGCGGGAAAAGGGTGTCACAGCGACCGCCGTCATGTGACCCAAGCGCGGCGACCGCCGTAAAGTTACGGCGCCCGCCATCCCAGTGCTCGAGGAGGCAGCTGGTGTGCCAGGCCACGGCGACCGCCGTAATTACGGCGCCCGCCGTAGGCAAAATCACGGCGACCGCCGTGATTACCCAACGGACAATGTCCGATGGTCGCTGGCGAGTTCTGGCGAGCGCCGAACTAGCTCTAGGCCCTCTTCTTCGTGCTCCAGACGCTTTGGCTATAAAAGGAGGTGTTGGGGGTGAGGTTTTGAGCCATCTCAGCACCAAACCTCTGCCAAATTTGCCTCTCGCCGGAGTTGTGCCTTCGCCGGAAATTTCGAAGCTTTCGTCGGTGTTGTTGGTGGTGTTTCCAGCAGCTCTTTTGAAGCCTTGTGGTTGCCTTGGAAGGTCAGAAACCAAGCCAGGCTGAAAGGGGTCGAAACGCGCTTTGTTTTGGTGAGATTTCTCTCGTCTCTGTCGACCGTATTCTTCACGGCGACCGCCGTGTTCTTCACGGTGACCGCCGTGATGAATGCGGCGACCGCCGCCAGTGCCCAGAATGCCTTTGTGGCTTTGGCTTGGTTGGTTGTCGTCGTGGCGTCTTTCCTTTCGTCGTTTTTAGATTCGTACTTTGGTTATGTCGAATCTAACTTAGGGTTCCTTTTATGGGTCGACTCGAAGGTCGTTGTGCTGTCGGAGCCATACCGTGTCGAGCCCGGAATCCAGTTGACGTCGTTAGACTATTCTACGGATAAAGGCAAGTGGCGGTTCGCTCTTGCTCGTTCGTTCCATATTTACATTAATTATCAGTAGTTTATCTGAGTAATTAATTTGGAATGAACACTCTGTTTGTCTGGAAACGGTTTTGATAAACTATTTTGAGAATCATATAATAGGTTGTATATCTGTTAGAACAACGCTATTATCTGTGATCGCCTTTCGGGCCTTTATGTGGATTTATCCTGTAACTGTTATTGTGCTGTAACTGTTTAGTTAGCACTGTTAGATAGGAACGTTACTCGGACTCAGTTCAGTCGTTTCTTTATAATCTGGTATCGGGGTGGCTCGTCCCCATCTGGTACTATTCTAAGATCATGATCGGTCTCTTTCACAAGTGTGTAGAGGCATGACACTTAGTTGGTGTCACAAACCTTTCGGTATACGTCACTCTTGACGAAACGTATACTAAGATGTGTCGTCCCAGTGGTGGGGTACACATGTAAAAATCTATAACGTGATGTGTGTTTTCGAAACATAAATCAGATAAGTGCTACCTTGACACACATAATTAATAAACCTTGGGCGAGTAGTACAGCTAAGTTATAGTGCAGCTAGGAACACTCGTCTCGACTTTGATCATAGTACGTTCTCTTTCCAATCTGGATTCGCTGTAGGCGATGAGGTTGATCGTGAACCGAAGCATCTCAGTCAACTTTTAAATCATTGTTGTATGATTCTGTAACATTCCAGATTTGTCATACTTCCTTAAAGACTCAATCTCTTGGAGTCTCGTTTCAAGTTGATTTCTGTGAAGATTCAATCTTTCAGAATCTTCTCTTGTGCATACCTCTTGTTTATTCCAGTAGGAGTATGGTGGTTGACAAGCGTACTCGATTATTATTCGAGGGACGAAGAGTCTAACCTAATACAACTGCTTCGAACCATTCTGCTTTGTACCCTTGCTAGTCTATTCATGTAGACTAACCCACGAACTTTGTTCTCCGCATGTGGGCTGGTGTCATACGTTCGATTCGGCACATCAGATCGAAAGTAGTTAAGAAGACCAGAAGGACTATGGAGCGAACGGTGGTTTTTGAATGTTTTAATTATATCTTAAATCAGGTTGAGATCTTTTGGACAATAACTTTGATTGTAATGTACTTTCTAAGTCTTCCGCTGTATTTGGTTTAAACTCTGTTTTGACCTATTCGGGATTGTGTTGTAATCTCGTAACTCTTGTTTCCTTGACAATGTTACGTTTTGGAATTTAATGCTTTATCATTGTGTATCAATTGCATTTCATAAATTGTGTTTAAATGGTAAAGCCTTGGGTGATCTCGGTAAGGAACACTGTGGTCACTGACGGTAATACATTTCCAAAAGGGTTAAGTTTTGGGGGTGTTATATTATACTTGTATTTATATTTTCTTGAAAATAAAGTATGTAATTAGTTTTTGATATTCGTTTGGATGTATAAAAAATACATATAACTATATTATAGAGGGTAAACTATACTTTTTAGTAATTTTACAAAGAAAAATAGTTAAGAATGTAAACTATATCGATCTACCCTGTATAATATTCATCTCAATTTTCACTTAATGATATAGAGTGATGATCATATGAGGAGAGTATTTAGGGTGTAAAATGAGAATTAATCTTAGCTATTAGATTGTAAGAATGAAGAGTTAGGATTAAAACACATGGACTGACAAGCTTGTAAATATAACTAACTATTTTAATTTAATATTTATTTTTTAATTATTTTTGTCAAAAAAAACTTTTAATAATAAAAAAATCCCGAATTTTTTTCCATAATTATTATTCCCCAAAAATTATTTTTCTCCCCGTTTTTTTTTTCCAAATTTTTTCCCTACTATTTTTTTTTTTTTTTTTGTGAATATTTTCCTTGAAAAAAAGTACAATGCACTTTAATATATGGAAATTTTCATGTGGTACCCTTGAGTTTTTACAATTTTTGTGAAATACCCAAAGGTTTGTTATATTTTGCGTGATACCCCTGAGATTTTGACAAATTTCGCGAAATACCCTTGACGTCAAAAAACGTTAAATTTTGGCCGTTAACTCCTAAATTTTTTTTAAATTAAATTACAATATGAAAAATCAAGGTCTATTTGGATCGTATTTTATTTATAATTATAACATAAAATTTAGTATAAATTTATTTAATCTTGTATTATAATGTAATAAAATATACCGAAATACGCAATTTAAACAAATCCTAAATCACTTATATCCTCCCCTTTTCAAATATAATTGTATCACAAATAATTAAGTCGAGATGAATGTGTACAAAACCATTCAGAAATCAAAATATCTAAGAATAAATATGAACGAAAAATCATCCTAACTACAAGTAAACTATGTATTTTGTTTTATATAAATCTAAACAGTGGAAGGGTCGTTGGTGGTCTTATGCTTCATTTATATGTAAAGATAAATAATCTTTTACTTATATATATATATATATTATAAAATCGATATCGTATGGGGCTGAGAATTGTAGTTTAGAGTACCACACAGACTAAATAAGAAAATTCAGAACAAAAAAAAAGAAAAAAGAAGAAGAAAATAACACTTCTTGACTTAACTATTTGTGATACATTTATATTTGAAAAGGGGAGGATATAAGTGATTTAGGATTTGTTTAAATTGTGTATTTCGATATATTTTATTATATTATAATGCAAGATTAAATAAATTTATACTAAATTCCATGTTATAATTATAAATAAAATACGATCCAAATAGACCTTGATTTTTCATATTATAATTTAATATATTTTTTCTTTTTTTAGGAGTTAACGGCCAAAATTTAACGTTTTTTGACGTCAAGGGTATTTGGCAAAATTTGTCAAAACCTCAGGGGTACCACGCGAAATATAACAAACATTCGGGTATTTCGCAAAAATTGCAAAAACTCAAGGGTATCACACAAAAATTCCGTTAATATATTTACATATGTACTTAATCTTAGATTACTAAACATGTACTTTAATATGCTTACACATGCACTTAACTTGGAATATTGCACATCCACTTTAATATAATTACATAAGCACTTTTTAGCATATTAAATATGCAGTTTAGCATGATAAATATGTACTTTAACATATGCACTTTTAATAAAATAAATATACACTAGCTAAAATGTGCACTTTTGATATACATGTTAAACATGCACTTTATCGTATTAAAGACGCACTATATGTGAGCGTTAAAAATGTGTTTATATATGCACTTTGAATTCATTATAGATTCACTTTTGGTGCTTATTTATGCACTTGATATACAATACAATTAAATAAAATATTTTCCAAAAAAATACGAAAAAAAATTGAAACAAAAAATTGGAACAAAAATTGGAAAAAATCAAAAAAATATTTTTGGAAAATATTAAAAAATTATGAAAACTATGATATTTACAATTTTGTCACTCCAATCTTATCCATCCATCTCTTAGATCTTATGCTCCTAATTATTCATTACTTTACACCCTAAGATCATTATGCACTTGAACCATACTCAATGATTCATTGTCAATTATATTACATAAACTCATTCTGTCATTCATTCTTTGTATAGATTATCATCCACAATGCCCATAAATTCTTATTAAAAAGCGAGAAAATGAATGAAATACTCACAAAAATTATATTAACGGTTATTTAGTAATTTAGGATAAATATGTGACACTTCACATTTCTTTGATTGGGTATAGATTAAGTGTGAGTGATGAAGTATAAATAATGGATAATCAATGCATAAAGGATGATTTGTGCTATGTATTTTTTTTTCAAAAATGTAATTTTCATGTTTTTGGGTTTTGTTAAGTGTATACTCACATTAACAATTTTGTTCTTGGCCCATGTGTTTATTATTTGGGTGACCCTATCTTTTGAACAAATATTGGCCATTATAATGGGACAATTTATGAAGGATGTGTGGATCTAAAATTATAGTAATATGTTGGTATGTTTTATAGAATTTTATATCATAAGATTTTTTTATAAGATTCCTTATATAGTTATACTGTTATAACTTATAAATATTGACACGTTTATAAATAAAAATAACGCGTTTCATAAAAAATAATAAGGTGGTGCAATGTTTGCATAATCCGTTGAGATATCATATCTCACTAAGTTTGAGGTATGAAAAATCTCATTTACGTGACATGAATTTATTCTCCTTTGAAAAATCATTCACCAGAAAAGAAAGTACAAGAATGACATGTTAAAAGTACAATATCAGTTGAAGGAGATTTTTTTATTTCCATAAATGAGAAGAACATGTGTAAAGCAAGGAATTTTTTAATACCTGAGGGAGATGTCTGATATGCAGATTTGAAGGAGATGAGTAGTTTGTGATGTGAATATGTTTGTATGAAGCTCCCGTATATATAGGGCAATGAGAGGACAAAATAGGTCTACAAATTACATGCACAAAAGGGTCTTTGGCTGAAATGGAATGGCTGCAGATGTATAAAGTTGATGTCAGTGGCCCAGCAAATGATGCTTTTGGAGTACTATGCACACTGCATGAGGGAGGAATTTGAAAGGTTATGCAAATAATTTTTTTTATGAATATCTAACAATTTCTGTAAAAAGTGGGTTGCTTAGGAGATGATAATGGAATGAATTATTTTAATGCATTGCACATTTGCAGTGAAGAATAACGGTGTATCCGCTATGATCGAGATGCATGCATTCACGCTTATATTATTTCAATAGACGATCTCACGCATGAGGTCCCATTTTTGACCGTTTGACTTCAACAACTTTATCAAAGACATGTAAGAAAACTTCGTATCTACCAGGTGGAGTATGCGTTTTTGTAACGGTTCCGAGCCACCAACCACTGTCTTGCCATACGGCAACTACGTCGCCGATAGCATATGCCGCCTTGAAAGCAATCAATGGTGGCGGCTTGATTTTACAGTCAGGGACAACTTCTTTGAATATTGCGTCGGCGTTAACATCGAATACGGTTGTATACTCGACTTCATAGCGGTTCGCGAACCTAACCCCAACTATTGTTGTTTCATAAAATGATCCAAAAAAAAAAAACTCAATTGTGGCCACAATGTCGACCATGTCTCTGAGCATGTACATATCGGACATGATGGCTGGCGATTAAGTACGAACCTGCATTTCCTTTTTATATTATAATCACGCATACTTTTTTTTTCCACGAGACTCGATTAGATATATTACATAGCCAATTTTTTCCCACTTGATAGCGAACAAAATGACTTCCACATCACGCATGCAATCTAAGCTTGGATTTAATTAGAGTGCATGTAAACACGTGTCATAATTAAAGAAGCACCGATTACACGTGTACATGCAGCGAACTCAAAAATGGGCTTATCCTTTTGTCTGCCAAACAGGCCGCATTGTCTACCAAACAAGCCGCAGTTTCTGCTGGACCGATGTTCCAGCCCAATTCATATACATCCCAAAGAGGGGCACAAGTGATCAACAAATACTGACTTCATTCAGTGGCAATTTAAACAGACACAAAATGTTGCAAAACCAAAATGCAGGGTCTGGGTAACTAGTGCCGGCCCAATAGCCAGCTTACGACCCATCACCAAACAAAGTAGCTCCACCATGAATGATGGTGGATTTCCTTTCTACTGTATTTGCTGCTATATTAGAATTTGGTTTATTAATTTGTGACGTATGTCTTATGCCAATGGTGTCTAATTATTTAAATGGTTCATGCCAATAATCGATTTCGAGTTTCAAATCCATTTTTCTCTGTATACATTTTCCAAAAATCTTACTAAATCAAAATATAAATACAAAAGTAGAAAGAAAAAACATTGGGACTTCAAACCGAGCGACATCAAAACCGACATTGTTTTTTCACCAGCTCAAAAAAGGGAAACTTCTATGTTTTGGTCAAAAAAAGGGAAACTTCTATATGATTAACCACGAATATAGGTTCCGTATAATACTGTTATTACTGTGAAAAACTTTGAGAACAGTGGACTGCACTAAATTATATTTTGGACACACGTTTGCCAATGCGATACTTTACATCCTGTTTACGACTAAATAATAGGCAAACACGATTACTTAAGCTACATGTCGCCTTACAATAAATCTGACAAACTGATAATACAGTTCGCAGATGTGCGGTTCAAAAACACATAAACTATTTAACGTTCGTCAGCGCCTCCATGTGTGAGAGTCTTCACAAACACATAGTGCTTCATGTAACTGCCGTTTTATACGTTTGCTTTCTTAAAGAAATTAACCAACATTAACATATAATGTGTCCACCACATAACAATGATCTCCCACAAATTTCAACATCCACAAACAAACTTTGACATCCCCGTGCGAAGTACAAAAACACATAAACTATTTAACGTCCGTGAGCGCCTCCATATGTTCTATGGCTTCACAAACACATAGTGCTTCAGGTAACTGCCGTTTTATAAGTTTCACTTTCTTAAAAAAATTAACCAACATTAACATACAATGTTTCCACCACATAACAATGATCTCCCACAAATTTTAACATCCACAAACAAACTTCGACATCCCCGTGCGAAGCACGGGGCTACAAACCCTAGTGTCATAATAGTTTAACTTCACACATTTATTCCAATTTATACCACGAAGACTCATATAACTTAATATTAAGCAACAAATATAAAAAAAATTATACTTTTTTGAAACACATATATATCAACTTTTCATATAACTTTTTATAATCATATTCACTTATAAAATATCTTTCAATATATTTCATACTTTGTATATCTGATTTTATTTTTCATTTGATGTTGTTTAGATATAATAATTAAGGCCTTGTTTGCCCCTATATTTATAAAGACTTTATGTACAAAACGTATTTTGTTTTTTTTACACGCTTTTCTATATCACTCAGATTTTTAATTTTAAAAAGTACTTTTACAAAAAAATATTTTTAAATAAATAAGTTTTTATAAATACATCCATCAAACAAACCCTAACTAGATTATATATCGAATTAATGTACGATACAATAATTACATTACTCGTACAAGACACAAAAATTTGAAGCTAATATATTCGTTATCAAACATATTTGATAAATATACAACCTCACATTTTTTTTTGGTTTTAATTGCCTTATATTACTCGTACAAGACACAAAAATTTGAAGCTAATATATTCGTTATCAAACATATTTGATAAATATACAACCTCACATTTTTTTTTGGTTTTAATTGCCTAATAAGATCGTACAAAACTGCTTTTAGACCGATTTTTTTGTATACAAGCAAACAAAAGATATCCTTATAAATCAAAAGACATACCTAAATCATCGCAACAAATGATTTTTACAAAGGATTTACAAGCTAATGAAACACTAAATCTCGAATCTATATAGTTTCTTCGAGAGCAAAGCTGTTGAGTGGAGTCTTGATATTTCGAAAGTAATTCAGAGACTGCATTACGGAGAACAGAGAAAGGGATGAAAGTAGAAGTCAAAAAATCAGCTGCTTTATTTGACTCTCGATAGCAATGTTAAACCTGAAGTACTATCGACACACAAAAAAGGATCGATTAAGAAAATCTAGTGTTAAACTAGTAGATTAATCCAATTTTTAATAAAAACCTGGATACATCGAATCAGGGGTGGTGAAAATAGCAAAAGACCAAAAAGCGGCTAAGTGAAAACCTCTTCCAGAGGATCTAGGGTTCCCTTTGATCTCTCTACTCGTCTATAATACGTCTTTAAATTCTTTCCCCGTGCACATTCCCGGCTATAGTTCCCTATCCATTCAATATGTAACCGATTAGGGTTTCATTTCTTATTCCGCAACCGAATGTTTTTCTTAGTCAAAGAAAATCCCCAATTCAGTCGGAATTAATCATTTTTATGTGCATGAGAAACTGATAATCGAAGCAGATTAAAGTTGAGATTTTGCATTCGTGTACCATGCGTGGGTTGCAGAAATCGAAAAGAGTGTCTTGGGCTACTGATGGTCTATGCCAGGTATCTTTCCGGTGGAAAAATTTGATTCAATTGTTTCGCCACGACTAGAAGTTCCAGTTTTTCATTTTTTATCTCAGTTTAACTGTTCCAATATTTATCATGTTTATATGTGAATGCATTCTGAATGGAAGAATCTTGGGTATAAAAGATGTTCAAGTGTTGGGGAATGAACTTAAAATTATCAAAACCTATCCAGTGGATGTTTCTAATTCCACTTAGTTCTTTCAGATTCCTGATGGCATCTGAATTTTTATGAATCAATCTTAAAGTTGGAAATTATACACTGGAGATCCAGTTAAAAGATGATTTAGTTCATGCTGCTGGAGCAGTGCTACATAAAACAAGCCAACTAATAACAAAGAAAAGCAGTCAAAACATCTTGAATGATATCATTTTGAATGAATAACAACTGATGCTCAGTTCTCTCTTGGCTGTGAGGGCAAATAAACATCACAAAAAACAATTTACTGACAGTTATAACTGGGAATAGAAGGATCATCTGAATGTAGAGGGTTCAGGCTATTTGGTAGCGGCCATTCAAATAATCTGAGACTACTTGCAAATTTATCCTTTTGTTACTAGAAATACATGAACCAGTGTTACATTGGTAAAATTAAGCTTATACTTAGTATTATGTAAAATCCTGAACCTATGTGGCTGTTGCTTATTTTTTTTTAAATAGCCAATCTAGCAGGTCCCGGACGGCCGGACCTGAGGAGGTAACAACATTAATGTTTTTTTCAAGACTTCAGTTCCACCTCTCTAGCATATTCATATTTAACAAGTAGATAATAAGCTTTGCTCTAAATGGAGTGACAATATTACTGAGGGAAGCTATCAAGCCTATAATGGTGGAGATTGAGCTTTCTGAAGTTCTGGTGTTAAAAAATCCTCATTTTCAACTGTCTGGAAATATCGAGGATCCACATGCAACAAACAGTTCTTGATGAACATTATTATTGCTACGAGAATAGTTTTATGCTGAATTCGTTCCTCAGTTGAGGTTTGCATCCTACAATGTACTTGCTCTATCTGTTTCATTGCCACATTTCTCTTTGGACTTGGATCTCAACTGTTTGTCTGGCCATATTTTCATATTCTTTTTATTTTAGTGGTGTCGCTGAGGTCAACTTAACCTGTATTTTGCAAGTATACTGACTAATCTTCTTATTATGTTACACACTGACACTATTCCATGCAAGTGTTGCAAAAAAATCTTATGTTCATTTATTTCATTTGACCTACTTCAAAGTCTGCCTGCCAATGTCTTCTGAAAATTTGCATCATAGCGAGCATGATTAGGGGGCTGTGGATGCAAATATATTTGGCGAGTCTGTTTCTGTCATTGTATCGTTTCAAAAGATGGTTGTGGATTTAGACTAACATTAAGAATCGTGTTTACTGGCTTGAACAGGTGAAGCTGTTTGTGTCAGAAGACACCCCATCACAAGTTGGGATAAGTACTCAAGATCATCTGCAGCCGAAGAAAAAAACAGCGGTCTTATGTAATACGGGATCAGGCCGAGTGCCTGGTGATGCGCTGCCACCTGGCTTTGAAGGGGTGAATCCTGAAACCCAGTTTTTGAGGAATAAGTTAGCACAGATACCTCTTGCCAAATGGAAATGCCCTGGCAGAGTAAGTAGCTGCTCGCGTCTATTCACTTTATTCTTTTGCAGGTCTGTTTCATTGTTGCACAGCTCAGTTTGTAGCGTTCTGTTTGCTTATTCAGCTTTTAATGCGTAGTTCACTTTATTTACCTTCTGTAGTTTCTGTTGGATTCTTCATGGCGCATAACTGCTGGTGAGGGAAGTAATGAAGTAGAACTCGAAAATCAACGAGAGTTGAGAGTGCTTGAGGCTATTTACCCTCGTCCTTCTGCCATCCCTCCAAAGTTTGATTCTGTCACCCTTCCTAATAGTTCTAATATAAACTCTTTGAGGTTAGAGATTTTTTTCATCTAATCTCTGTGAACACCATTATGATGCAGCCCTGCCGTTTCTTTGGATGCTAAAAACGTCAGTTGTGATGACTCAAGAACTCTTTTGGTGCCAATTACCGCGATCGAGGAGGAAGATGTGTGTGAAGAGGTTACAAACGCTTCTTCTGTCTCTGTTGCAACTTACCCTGCTGGATTTGCTAATGGTGTGATGTCTTCTCAATATGGATCAGCTTCCGTTCCAAACCCGGATAAAAATTGGGGATTGGAAGAGTGTGCTCAACCACAATTACTGGCTGCTGCTTCGGCTGCGCTAAGTCCGTTTCTAACTGGTAGTGGTGGGCCGGGGGGATTGATCGACCATGACTTGCTGGTGAAAATTCTCAGTAATCCAGCAATTTTAGAGGAATTTAAGAGGCGACAGGGAAATCCCTCCAGCGCCCAAGACATGCCGGCGTCGTCAGTGCCCTCCCAGATTGCACCTAGTCAACCAGCGCCTATGGGCAATCCTCCCCCAACCCTTTTCAATCAGATGGAGAACTCTAGTGTACCTTGTTCATCCACAGTGACTTTGAAAGAACCATTTTACCCGCCTCAGTTGAATGCCAGGCCGCCTGTTCCTTATCAACATCCTCCTCCAGTTCCATCGTCCTCAGTGTGCGCAGGGGCCGTTGCTCCACCAAAGGACATCAACTACTACAAGAGCTTGATCCAGCAACATGGGGGAGAGAGGCAACAAGAGGTCACTCCAGATCCAGTGGACAACCCTAGGCCGAGTACTGACTCGAAGCCCAGGTTCACGAAACAGTGTAATTACTTCAACAGCCCAAAGGGTTGCAGACACGGAGCAAAGTGCCTATTTAAGCACGGTTCTTCACTCCAGCAACGGGTTAGCAGCGCAACCCAGATGCAAGGTGCCAAGCGAATGAAGATGAGCAGGGAGACGACGAGTTCCCAACCATACAGCTGAATCTTACCATCTGAGCTATTTTCCCAGTATAGGTAATCAGGATAGGATACCCTGATGGGAAGAGTCGTGGCTCCCCATTTTGTACATCTTCTGGAAATTAGGAATTTGCAGCTTGGGCATCTCATGCTCATGCCATTTGTTTTCTTAGCTGGAGCCCCTATTTACTTCTCATCTTTGTTCCCATTGCTTTCCTTGCACTGAATGGTGTCCATGTTGAACGCCATCAGATTCTAATTCTTTTTTGCAGATTTTCTTCCTCAACAAGTTTTGCCTACCTTGTCCGTCCTATATTTGCGAAAGCTTTTTTTTTTTTTTTTGTCCTGCCAGTGCCAACCAATACAGAATATATGATCAAAAGCTACAGCTTCCAATGACAAGAAACATTAGAGAGATGTATGAGAGAAATGGACACCATGATAATGCAGTAAAAAGTACACTGACATGTGCGCATGTTAGCGCCAAGAATCCGTGATAAAAATGGAAAGGGAAACTAAGTAAAGAAGAAGAATCACATGCTTGTCGTCCTACCGTACCGACTGTACGCTGCACATCAACCACCGTCAATTTTCAAATCGGCAGGATTCTAAGATCTTAATACCACGTGTAATGCGAACCAGTGGAGACTATGCAGTTGATATCTAGCACTACTCAAATAAATTCAACCACTTCCCTTCTCTCTCCCCCCACCGTCCCCATCTCTCTCTCGTCTGAAGCTGCAGCCACCCAGAAAGCAGGGGGAGTGAGAGAGGGGAAGATGGGCTCTGTATCACTAAAAATTGGGGATGGAACGGCGAGATTCAAGACGGCGACGTTTTGCTCGTCAGCAGTGAATGGCCTGATGCTCTTCTCGGTACTGATAACCAATCTCTTTGCTCTCTACGCCTTCACCTACAACCCGAGCAACCGAACCCATCTCCACCCT
Organism: Rheum nobile; assembly: GCA_027886185.1. Classification (NCBI taxonomy): domain Eukaryota; kingdom Viridiplantae; phylum Streptophyta; class Magnoliopsida; order Caryophyllales; family Polygonaceae; genus Rheum; species Rheum nobile. The sequence continues at coordinate 151,183 of WOAB01000170.1, forward strand.
TCTCACAAGAACATCTCCCTCATCTCCGAGCATGTGACCCTCATCCTCAGAGAGATCGAATCATCCCAGAAGAAGCTCTCCCGTATGGAGAAGGAGATCCTCGGCTACGACACCATCGATCTGACCGCGCCCAACTTAGCTTCTGAGCTCAAGCTCTTCCTCCGGCGACACCAGCTCCCTCTGGGTAAGGATTCCAAGACTGGGATCACTGAGATGGTGGCTTCTGTGGGCCACTCCTGTGCTAAATCCGTGGACATGCTCTCCCAGTACATGAATTACAAAGCCTATGGTCCGTGCCCAGATGATTCAGGGCTTCCCCAGAAGCTGATTTCCAAAGGGTGCGAGCCTCTGCCTAGGAGGAGGTGCTTTGCTAAGGCTACATCTAAGGTGGGTCTCCATCCTTTCCCTGCTTCACTGTGGAAGCCTGTGAATGATAAGATGGTTAGCTGGAGTGGGCTTGCTTGTAAGAACTTCACCTGCCTGAATTCCAGGAGGCAGGGTGGAGATTGTGATGGTTGCTTTGATCTGGTGAATGGATCTGAGAACCAGAGGTTTGTCAAGGCTAAGGGGAAGAACGATTTTCTGATTGATGATGTTTTAGGGCTCGGGGGAGGAGGGATCAGAATCGGGCTTGACATGGCAGGTGGGTCTGGGACTTTTGCGGCTAGGATGGCTGAGAAGAATGTGACCGTGCTCACCCAGGCCTTGAACACGGATGCTCCGTACAACGAGTTCATTGCAGCACGGGGACTCTTCCCGCTCTTCTTGAGCTTAGACCACAGGTTTCCGTTCTATGATGGTGTGTTCGATCTGGTGCGTGCTGGGAGCAATTTGGATGTGGGGGGGAAGCCGGAGAAGCTGGAGTTTTTGATGTTCGACATGGATAGGATTCTGAGGGCTGGTGGGCTGCTCTGGTTGGACAACTTCTGTTACGCCACTGATGAGAAGAAGAGGGACTTGACGCGGTTGATTGAGAGATTTGGATACAAGAAGCTGAAATGGGTCATCGGGGAGAAGGTCGCCTCAGCGAAATCCCAGATCTATCTATCTGCTGTTCTGCAGAAGCCGGTGAGAGCTTAGCTAGCTGCTTGTATTTACAGGACAAACACTTGTCTACGAATCATTTGCTGCTTGCTTGGCGTTTCATAGAGGAAGAAAATTTATATTCATTAGCTTGTTTAACCAATGGATTCAGATGCTCTAGTTAAAAGTTGAATAAATTTGGACAAGTTTATGTAGTTTGCAATTCAATTGTGTTTCAGAATACCTGCCTAATCCCTCTCCACAACCTATCATAATACATCTAGAAGTCGTAGTCAGCCATGAGTTTAATGATAAAAACAGCAAGTTGATGGGTCTAAAAGATCAAATCTGAGACCAACACTACTATGAGTACGTATAGACTGATTGAATGGAGTCACTGGTTGCCGTTGCCGTTGTGAAGATGCTGCATTCCTTCCTCCTGATGCATCTAACGCAACTCACAAACTCCCTGTCAAGTACACAATTTGGAACATCAAGTCATTACAATTATCATGTGATTTAAGTCACCCATCACGATACATGATATATTTTTTATTTTCTATGATATTAAAAAATTGCAAATCTTATATTCCCGTTATTCTCAATTTGGTGAGAAAGGGAAAATTGCTAAAAACAAATGCTAAAATATGAAATAAGAAAACGTTTAGTAATATTTTTACACAACTAAAATCTTTAGACAAAGAACTTCGAAAAATTCAAATGCAATTATGTACCCAAAGAGATGTAGTTATAGAAAAAAAACAAGAGAGACTATTAACTAAAAAAAAATATTTGGTTGACGACCATAAACGATATTGGGGTCAAAGAGCTAAATTGAACTACATTAAAAAGGGAGATTGCAACACAAGATTGTTTCAAACTACAGCTACAGGAGGAAATAATAGGAAAAATATAAGTTATATAAACAAGGGAAGGTATCATAGAGCTAAATTGAACTACATTAAAAAGGGAGATTGCAACACAAGATTGTTTCAAACTACAGCTACAGGAGGAAATAATAGGAAAAATATAAGTTATATAAACAAGGGAAGGTATCATCTTTAACGACAAAACTTCAATAGAAAATGAGAATGTTAAGGACTTAAAAATACGATTTGAAAGTCAACAATGTGAGGATAGTGTCATAGTGTCATAGATAGAGAATTATGACAAGAATTGTACATCCACTTCAAGGAGCATTTGAACAAAACAAATGAATTCAAGACAACATTTTAATTGCTCATGAGATTTTTTATTCATTTAGAAAAAAACGAGAAAAGAAAGATTGTATGACGATCAAACTAGACATGAAAAAAGCATATAATAGCTTCATTATAAAAGTTTTCGAAAAATTTGGTTTCTATGAGAAATTTATACATGGATAAAAGAGCGTATTTGTATATTATCATTTTCAATACTAGTCAATAACAACACAATAGAAATATTGTGCCAAAGTAAGGCATTAGACAAATAGATCATTTATCCCCTTATTTGTTTATAATGTGTGCAGAGGTCCACAACTTCACAAAGAAAGTGAAATAAGAGAAAAGATAGTTGGTCTAAAGTTGACAAGGAGGGTACAATTATTCATTTTTTTTCTTTTATGGATGATATTATCATATTTATTAAAGCCTAGCAATAGGCGTGCGAAAGAATAAAAGACATTATAGACAAATTGTCTTATTTCTGGGCAAAGAGTAAATTATCAGAAATCTTATTTTCAGATAACAAAAAATACCAGCCCATCGAATAAAAATCAAATCCAGGGTGTGTTAGGAATTCTCCACACTAATTCATTAGAAAAATATTTAGGATGTTCAATTATAAATGAAAAGGTTAATAAGGACACATTTGGGGATATAATATTGTAATCCCAAAACCAATTATCAAAATTGAAGGCATAATGTATTTCTCAAGCATAAGGAAAATGGGCTCATAAAAGCTAACCTTGCATCTAAACTGAATTTTCTTATGCAAATATTTATGTTACCAGCAAGCACACATGAGAAGCTAGATCAAATAAACAATTTTTTTATTGGAATAAATAATAATCATTAATTATGTGGGATGAGGTGTGTAAGGATAATAGTTTCTGGGAGTTCTGTTCCAGCCTTTCCAATTACAATTGCATGCAAGAGGTTTAGGATTAAAGAAAATGAAGGAAAAAATATTGCAATACAGCTAAAACTCATTTGAAACACAATGGCAGAACCGGATAATATATTGTTGTGTTTCCCTCCTATATTAGGAGGAAGAAATCATTATCTTTTAATGTGCTTTTAATGTCATTTGGAAGACTCAAATGATGTCCCACTTGTGGAAAGTCTTAGCCTAATTGACTCTCATATTTAAGGGAAAGAAAGTGACTTTTAGAGATAAGAGAGAGAAACCAAAAAGAGACACAAAAAAGAGCCGGAAAGCAGAGGAGAAAAGAGTGTGTTTGGAACTCGTATGTGTTGTTGCACCCAAATCTGATCTGCCCTGATCGACGTCAAGATCATCTCCGATTGGGACGAAATTTCAGAGTGTTGTTCCTGCCATCAAGAACTTCACATCCAGCGGTTGGATTGTGTTTTGGTGCCCTCTAAGCCAGGTTCTTAAGAAGTTGTCTCCTTGTTGTTTTTCTTGTTGTTCCACCTTGTTGGGTGAAGATTGAACCAAGGTTATAGCCTTGATGGTTGTGTATTCCTCTAGTGTTATCTAGAGTGATTGTACCCACTTGTAATCCTTGTTGATAGTGGAATTTTGGTACCCTAAGGGTCCTGTGGTTTTTCCCCTAGTTTGGGGTTTCCACGTAAAATTCTAGTGTTCGGTTCTCGTTGCTTTTATTTCCTAAAGTTTGCATATTTGTCCTGAAATATTTCACTGCTTCCTGACATTGCTATTGGTAGCCCATTCGATCCTGTCAGGGTTGTTTGTTGATCCTGTCGGGGCTGTTTGTGGACAGCTATTTATTTGTATGTATTTGGCTTCCGCACTTCATATATGAGTCAAGATTATAAAAGGAGAAAGATTTGAAGGATATGGGTGTAATTAAATACATTAAGAAAGGATCCATGTCGTGGTAGATCAGTCAACTAATGAATTTTAGAGAAATTATTGTAAGTGGACTTAGATGACAAGTTGGTGATGTAAATACTATTAAATTTTGGAAAGACAAATGGGTGGAATTAATAACGTCCATTAAGTGAAATGGTTCTGACAGGGCTAAAGTCGTGATGCCTATCAAAGAAATCCTAAAGTACCTACTACAAAGTATAGCAAGCAAGTCAGTGTCGATCCCACAGAGAGTCAGGTTATCTATCTTTGCAATTCACAATCACCAACTAGGAACTAGGGGGGGGGGGGGGGGGGGTTGTAGTGTTTTTCGTAACCAAAGTAAACAAAGCAATAAAACAGATTCGCAAGTAAAGGTTGTAAATATTATGGGGAAAAGCGCCACACTCAACAGAGATCCACACAACAATAGAAAGGTTGATCACGGAATTCTATCAATCTCAAGTTCTTAATATTCCTATAGTTGTTCTTATCCCGATCATAGATAACTATTAGTTCTACCAGCCCTAATAGTACTTATTACCAAATCAAATCCGAAAACCTTCAAGACTCAATAAAGCAATAGCAATCAAACAAGGATTCAACAAGATACATGCAATAGAAATAACCCGTTACTATAAGCATGCAATTAACTCTCTCTCACGATGAAGCGCTCGGATCCCCTATACACAACAATCGTGTTTGCTACTAGATATGCAACCCGAACCCGGAATCACAAGTCCTAGCAATTAGGAAGATATCAATAAACCTAGGTAGCTACTCTAGATAAATCAACATAAACCAATAAATATTCAAGCACAAGAGAATTAATCCAACTAGATAGAAAAACGAACAAGAGTAGAAAACTCACAACCAATCAATTGTTGGCTTCAAACTGTCAAGTGCAACAATGGAGGTTTAGTTCTCCATAGGGTTTGTGAGAGAAAAACGATGAAAGGTGGCAACTAGGGTTCTTGGTGGCAAAAACAAAAGGTAACCTAAATAAAGTCTTAGAAATAACCTTAAATACTCATGCCAATATTCAGGAATAAAATAAAGGAAAATAACAAACTTGGAAACTAAGTTTCAGAAATAAAATAAAACGGGAAATAAAAACTCAGAAATAAATTCGGAAAAAGGTCTTCAGCGCGTCTCCACCGCGGGTGCGGTGGCTCCCACCGCTGGGTGTGGTGGGATTCCAGTGGCTTCAGCCTCTCTGACGATCTCGCCGCGGGTGCGGCAGTGCCCACCGCTGGGTGCGGTGGGACTCCAGAATCTTCCTCTGGTTTCTGCTTCTTCCACCGCTGGTGGCGGTGGACTTTGGCGCGGGTGCGGCAAGGCTCCAGTAACATCTCCTCTTCAAAGCTCTTCCTTGCAATCTCTCGCACCGCTCCTCAACTCGTCTCTTCACTCCTTTGGCGTCTTTCCTTGGTGGCTTCCTTCCTCAGTGTCTCCTAGATATTCAAAATAGCTCAAACACCTCCAAATACACCAAACTTCGCCTCCAAACGCCATACACATGAATGTGTCTAAATCTACCCGAATGACACCAATAAACCCTCTAATGACTCTTACTTAAGCCCTACAAAGTAGTGCTTATCAAACTCCTCCATGCTTAGACCTTTGCTCGTCCTCGAGTAAACTAAAAGAAAGTCCACTCCTCCCATGTAGCACACAAGGTCTCAGGAAGCATATCCTCCAACTAAGAGTCACCTAACCCATGCCAAAACTCCTGGCGCCAATCTTATCTACAACACATCCATACTCAACAAGCTTAAGGGGCAAGCAGAGTACTTCTCCCAAGCTTAACCCGGACATCCAATAGCGTGAGTGACCTCTAATCCTAACCTCCATCTATGACTCCTTATAACTCCCAAAGTGGCCTACCCGACAATCCTTCTTTATCTCCCTTCTTATGTCGCCCCGTCGGTAAAATGAGATCCTAGAAACACTCCTCTTCTTTTCACTCATTTTGCCTAGGAGCCCTTTTGGGTTTTCATCCTAGCCACTCATATTTTTGTCAAAGATGTGCTCACATATGCTCACGTCACTCAGACACTTTCTTACCCCAGCCTAGCGCTGGTCCGGGTCACCTACTTTTTACCTGAGTTCCCCGGCAACGACGCCAAATTTGACAGGGCTAAAGTCGTGATGCCTATCACAGAAATCCTAAAGTACCTATTATAAAGTATAGCAAGCAAGTCAGGGTCGATCCCACAGAGAGTCAGGTTATCTATCTTTGCAATTCACAGTCACCAACTAAGAACTAAGGGGGGGGGGGGGGGGGGGTTGTAGTGTTTTTCGTAACCAAAGTAAACAAAGCAAGAAAACAGATTCGCAAGTAAAGGTTGTAAATATTATGGGGAAAAGCGCCACACTCAACAGAGATCCACACAACAATAGAAAGGTCGATCACGGAATTCTATCAATCTCAAGTTCTTAATATTCCTATAGTTGTTCTTATCCCGATCATAGATAACTATTAGTTCTACCAGCCCTAATAGTACTTATTACCAAATCAAATCCGAAAACCTTCAAGACTCAATAAAGCAATAGCAATCAAACAAGGATTCAACAAGATACATGCAATAGAAACAACCCGTTACTATAAGCATGCAATTAACTCTCTCTCACGATGAAGCGCTCGGATCCCCTATACGCAACAATCGTGTTTGCTACTAGATATGCAACCCGAACCCGAAATCACAAGTCCTAGCAATTAGGAAGATATCAATAAACCTAGGTAGCTACTCTAGATAAATCAACATAAACCAATAAATATTCAAGCACAAGAGAATTAATCCAACTAGATAGGAAAACGAACAAGAGTAGAAAACTCACAACCAATCAATTGCTGGCTTCAAACTGTCAAGTGCAACAATGGAGGTTTAGTTCTCCATAGGGTTTGTGAGAGAAAAACGATGAAAGGTGGAAACTAGGGTTCTTGGTGGCAAAAACAAAAGGTAACCTAAATAAAGTCTTAGAAATAACCTTAAATACTCATGCCAATATTCAGGAATAAAATAAAGGAAAATAAAAAACTTGGAAACTAAGTTTCAGAAATAAAATAAAACGGGAAATAAAAACTCAGAAATAAATTCGGAAAAAGGTCTTCAGCGTGTCTCCACCGCGGGTGCGGTGGCTCCCACCGCTGGGTGTGGTGGGATTCCAGTGGCTTCAGCCTCTCTGATGATCTCGCCGCGGGTGCGGCAGTGCCCACCGCTGGGTGCGGTGGGACTCCAGAATCTTCCTCTGGTTTCTGCTTCTTCCACCGCTGGTGGCGGTGGACTTCGGCGCGGGTGCGGCAAGGCTCCAGTAACATCTCCTCTTCAAAGCTCTTCCTTGCAATCTCTCGCACCGCTCCTCAACTCGTCTCTTCACTCCTTTGGCGTCTTTCCTTGGTGGCTTCCTTCCTCAGTGTCTCCTAGATATCCAAAATAGCTCAAACACCTCCAAATACATCAAACTTCGCCTCCAAACGCCATACACATGAATGTGTCTAAATCTACCCGAATGACACCAATAAACCCTCTAATGACTCTTACTTAAGCCCTACAAAGTAGTGCTTATCAGGTTCAACGGAAAATAATTAAAGATGAAAACTTAAATGTTAGCATGTTTATAACGATTTAGAAAAAATGAAATGTTAATGTCCTTGCAGAATTATTGCTTGATAATATTGTCTAGAAGATTTGTCAGATATCTATACTAAGAAATAACATAGCGGATAGACTTTACTTGGGTACCTAACTTTAATGGGTGATTTTTTACAAAATCAGCTTATAGATTGTGTACAAGAGAATGAAGGAAAAAAATTTAAACTGGATTTGGAAGTTGGATGTGCCACTGAAAATTAAGATGTTTACATGGAAAATACCAAAAAATGGGATACCAACTAAAGAAAGACTAGGTACTATGAGAGTTTTAGTTCCTATGGATAGTGTATTTTGCAATAACCCGACATAATATTGGAAACATATTCTTAGAAATGGTCCAACCACCCAAGGTATTATTACAAAACTAAATAAAAACATAATAAGTAAAGTGAGCCAGAATAACCAAATCCGAACGAGAGATTTTTTGACAGAATTGCATAAACATATAAGTGTAAAGGAGATGTGCCTCTATGGTTTTGTGTGGTGGACCATATGGAATAGAAGAAATAAAGTTATTTTCAATGCTTAACCACTATTATCCAATAGTGTAGTAGGAACAATGATCAAATGTCAAATTAAATTATGGGAGAAATTAAAAAGTATCGACAATAATATAGACGTTACAAATAAAACAAAGAATGAAAACATGAGGAAAAGAAAGCAAATACAATGGAAGAAATCAAATGATGGTTTCCAAGATCAATGTCGGGGCTGTTTGTGGACATCTATTTATTTGTCTGTATTTGGCTTCCGCACTTCAGACTCGTATCAGAGCATAAGGTTCCGATGGATGAAAAGAACAGTAGCTTTCAGGGAATGATTGTGTTGAACTCCAGTAACTATACAGACTGGAAGATTAAGATGGAAGATCTCTTGTATGTGAAAGATCTTTATGAGCCAATTACAAAAAAGGAAATACCGACGGGAGCAATAGATTCAGAGTGGAAGATTCTGAATAGAAAAGTTGTCGCGACGATGAGACAGTTTGTTGATGTGAGTGTACTTCAACATGTGGCCAATGACACAAATGCTTATGAGCTGTGGCATAAGCTTGCGGGTATGTATGAGCGAAAGAATGCCCTGAACAAGGCGTCTTTGATAAGAAAGCTTGTGAGGTTGAAGTACTCAGATGGTGAGAGCATTGTGGTGCACACCAGTACATTTATGGGCTTGGTGAATCAGTTAGCTGCAGCTAAGATGACATTAGATGATGAGCTGCAGGCTCTGTTGTTACTTTCCTCCCTGCCAGACAGTTGGGAAACTCTTGTTGTGTCACTGAGTAATTCCTGTCAGGAGGACATGTTGTCCTTAGAGGCGGTAAAAGCAAGTCTTTTGAACGGAGAGACAAGAAGAAAGGAGATGGGTTCCTCCTTACAGTCTCAGTCAGAAGCAAATGTGGCACAAGATTCCAATAGAGGAAGGAGGAGGCAGAGGGGTACTCAGAACCGAGACAAGTCCAATGGGAGATCGAAGTCTAGAGGTAAACTCACATGCTTCTATTGTGGGAAACCGGGTGATAGGGGTTGTTGTGACACCTAAACAAAATGATCTTTAAAAATCTAACTCAGTAGAATAGGCAAACAAGGGTCGAATCCCACAGGGAGGAGTTATCTTTCTTAGTGCTCAAGTAGTATGCCAATGGTAACAAATGGGGGGGGGGGGGGGGGGGGTTGGTTGGTTTGTTTGCAAATAATAAAGTAAATCAAAAGCAAAGGGTTGTAATCAATTTGGGAAAAACACTTAGCCAGACAAATATCCACCATTCATTTGATTGATTGATCCTAGATTATCTCTATTTCTTCCTATGAATATTCATGTCCCTATTCTGAAATAGTTACCAGTCCAACTAGTCCTAGTAACCCTAATTATCGAACGCACAAGAAACTATCAAGATTTAGAACAATAGCAGTAGTAATCATAGGAATTAATCAGAATACATGCAACACCACAACTCGCAGTATTTAACACATAATCAATTCTCTTCACAATAAACTAGTCCAACTAGTCCTAAAATATCATGCTTGCTACACAAGATAAGGGATTTCAACTCGAAATATCCAAACCCTAGCAATAGACAATTACTAATATCAACTAGGTGATCAATCCAGTCAAATCAATAATAATCAATAGGAATAAGCTCAAGAGAAAAGATATAGGCAAAGGAATAGGAATAAAATTAAAATCTCACAATCATATATCAAATGAAGGCTTCAATCGTCGGACTAAGCAAAGGTTGCTTAGTTCTTCATAGTCTTGAAACACAAAAACTCAAAGGGAAAAAAACCATGCTGAATCGTAGTCTGAATGATAATAGTGGTTGCCAGGAACTTAGGTTAAATAACCTAGCAAACCTAAAAACTAAAGATAACAAACACAATATAAAAGGAAATAAAATAACTAATCGAAATAAAAGAAATAAAAGAAAAAGGAAATAAAAGTAAAAAGCAAATCTTCGGACGAAGTCTTCGGCGCGTTTGATGCTCGTTTCCGCGACCGCAGAGGATTTTCCGCGACCGCGGAAAAGTTACTGTAAAGCCTTCGCGTCTCTTGTCTCGTAATGTTTCGCGACCGCGACAATGGCATCCGCGATCGCGGAAAACTCGTTGTAGCTCTTCTTCACTCCTGAACTTCATCTTTTCTCGTGGCTTGTCTCCATCTTCAACATATCTTCATTTAAGCTTCTCCAAACCACCATAATCATACTCCTTCTCCTCAACTCCATTCTCCACAATAACGCTCTAAACTCATCCAAATGGTACCCAAAACACCGGTAACAATTCCTAGTTAAACCCTACAAAGTAGCTCTGATCAAATTCCCCCATGCTTAAACCTTGCTCGTCCTCGAGTAAGCTAAAAGAAACCTACTCCTCCAATGAAATACCCAAGGTCTCAGGAAGCACAGAAAAATCATCTCCACTAAGAACTACACCTAATCATGAATCTCCAAGGCACCAACACAATAAACCCAACACACAACATACAAGCTTAAATAAAAGCAGAGTACTTCCCCCAAGCTTAACCCAAACACCATAGAGTGAAAATAACAATCTAATCCTAGCCTCCATCTATCTTCTTATACCTCCCAGAGTGACCTACCCGAATCTTCCTTATATCACCTCTTCTTATGTCACCACGCCAGGAAAAATGAGGAATCCTAAAAATCACTCATCTTCTTTTCACTCATTTTGCCAAGGCGCCCTTTCGGGTTTTCACCAAGCCACTCATTTCATTTTTTCAATAGATGGGCTCACATAAAACTCACATCACTCTTGACCTCATATTACCCCAGCCTATTGTTGGTCCAAGCCACCTGCTTATTACTTAAGCCGCCCTCTCGGATTTTCGACTTATCCCAGGATTTTATTTTTGTCTTTTTTCAAATTTTTGACTTTTTCATTATTTTTTCTTTCTTCCTCAGATGACTAGCAAGTATATAATACTCCCCCATGCTTAAACATTGCATTGTCCTCAATGTAATGAAAGACAAAAAGCATAGGGAAAGGCAAAAAATACTCACAACCGTCGCCGAGTTGGCTTGGACCCGGAAGTTGGTGCTGGCGGTAAATCATGAAAGCACATGTCGCTGGTGTTGTGGCGGTCTTCAAACTCAAACTCCACCGTGCAACCAAATAGATCCACTGTAATGTGTAGTGGTATATCAAGGAAAATGGGGTTGCACGGGCCTTCAACGAACACAAAATGGGAGCCCAGATGTAATCGTGTTGTGGGCTTTGGTGGTCCTCCTCGTCAGTTGTCAAATGTCGGGCCATCATTGTTGCCAAATAAAGATGTGGGGCGAATGTCTCTTCCTTGGCAGCATGATGTGCACCGTCTCTCAAAGTAAAATACGGACAGCTGGGCCTTCGGTAAATTTTTTTTTGCGAGCAGGTTAAGGGGACTTACAGTGTTATTTCCGCGCCCGCGGAAATGTTTCTGGTGCGTAGTTCACCTTCTTCAATTTTTGGCTCCGGGTCTCCTACCTGCAGGTTAGTCTAAAGCAAAAACAAAAACAAAAGCACAGACAAAAATAACACAAGATAAAACAAAAACAACTAAAGACATGGAATGAAATAAAAATAAAAGAAATACATACCTCGGGTTACCTCCCGAGCAGCGCCTTAGTTATTGTCGTGGCTCGACTTGGTGCTCTCCCACTCAACTTGGGTTACTCACATCAATTGAACACTCGGGGTTACCATCATGAGGGTGTCGCTTTGCATCGTCTATGTTGAAACCGACCCTCACCCCGTCAAACTCCATTGTGAGCGAACCATTGCTCACATCAATCTTTGTGCCTGCCGTGTTCATAAACGACCTTCCTAGCATCACATGGGCTGTGTGCTTATCTTGCTCCGTATCCATCACAAGGAAGTCCGCAGGGAAAATCAGCTTGTCAACTTCTACCAGCACATCTTGCACTACTCCTTTGGGATACACGTATGAATTGTCAGCCAGTTGGATCACAATCCCCGTCTTCTCTAATGGCCCGACCTCTAAAGACTCGTACAGTGAGAGAGGTAAAACGTTGATAGAGGCACCTAAATCCAACATGGCTTTTTCAAACAGGGTGCCACCTATCTTGCAGGGAATAATGAACATGCCCGGATCACTGCATTTCTTGGGCAACCGCTTTTGCAGCATAGCGGATACGTTCTCACTGACCTTAACCTTCTTCTTTTCCTTCACCGCTTTCCTTCTCTTTATCTTGCACAACTCTTTCAAGAATTTGGCATAGCGAGGGATACTTTGAACAAGTTTTATCAACATAATATTTACCTCGCAGTTGCTGAAGGTCTCAAATAAATCTGTGTCGTTTTCCACCTTCCTGGTGTCCTTCAATGCCTCGGGAAAGGGTGCAAGAGGCTTCAACGAGCTGAGCGGAGGGAAGCTGGGCCGAACGTAATCATCGTGGGCAGCCTCGAAATCGTCTGGGGCTCCATGAAGTTTTCCGCGATTGCGGATTTCTGTCCGCGGTCGCGGATTTTCATCGAGCAGGTCCTCTTCAACAACAACTTTTCCGCGATTGCGGAAGTCTGTCCGCGGTCGCGGAAATTCGCCGATTTTTGTGGTGTCTCTAGGAACGATTCCGCGGTCGCAGCCTTCTTTCCCGCGGTCGCGGATTTCTTTCTGTTGGCCACGACCTTCATCCACTTGTGTTCCACTCCTTAGCATCATGGCGCATACGTTCTCCCTCGGGTTTACTACCATTTGGGATGGTAGTTTTCCCGAATCTCGGGCTTCCAGTCTGCTCACTGCGATGGAGATCTGCCCCACTTGCTTCTCCAAGTTCTGAATACTTGACCGCATCTTTTGATTTTGTTGGACCATAGTGTTGGCCAACGTTGTCATATTTTGTGCGAGAGTCTCCTGGTGCTTGACCACCGCTTGAATTTGTTGGGCCGTAGTGCTTGCCAACGTTGATATGCTCTGGGTGAGGGTCCTGATCATGTCGTCACTGGACATAGATGAACTTGAGTTTTGGCCTTGAGGTCTTTGGTCATATGGAGCTCGAAATTGTTGTTGTTGACCCCTAGACTGCTGATATTGTTGTGGGCGCGGTAGGAACTGTGGTGGCCTCTGTTGATACTCTTGATTTTCCTGGCCTTGAGGAGTACTTTGCTGATTCCCGTATCTCAAATTGGGGCGATCTCTCCACCCTGGATTGTACGTGTTGGAGTACGGGTCATATCTTGGCCTTAAAGGGCCGTAACCTCCAATAGCATTCACCTCAGCAGTGGGCTCTTGCAGCGTGGGACATGCATCAGTAGGATGCATCGTGTCATAACATATCCCACAGGACTTGACTTGCTGCTGGCCACCCTTCATCATGTACCTCCTCATCATCTCCTTCATCTCAGCAATGTCAGAAAGTAGTGAAGAATTTGGCTGAGAGTCTGCAGCCTTGACTAATTGGGCGTTCGCCCTATTGCTGAACTGTCTTGAGCCCTCAGATAGCTCAAAGAATACCTCAAACGCTGCAGCAGGCGTCTTATTCAAAATATTTCCTCCACAGGCTGCATTCACCATTCGACGCTCCTCGTCAAGAAGTCCTCCGTACAAATAAAGTACGAGGTCTTGTTCTGAATACCCATGGTAGGGGCAGCTAGAAATCAATCTCTTGAACCTCTCGTAGTACTCATACAACGTCTCAGTAGCCTGATGTTCAATGTTGCTTATGCTCCTCTTCAGGCTATTGAGCTTGGTCGCAGGGAAGTACTTCTCCAGGAAGGCTTTCGTCATCTTAGCCCATGTGTCTATGCTTCCTGGAGCCAAATAGTAGAACCAATCATTGGCCGAATCCTTGAGAGAGAAAGGAAAGGCCCTCAGCTTGATCTGGTCCTCAGTAACGCCTCTTGGCTTCATGCTGGTGCAGACGGCATGAAACTCAGATAGATGTTTGTTGGGGTCTTCTCCACTCATCCCATGGAAGTGGGGGAGTAAGTGGATTAACCCGGACTTCAACTCGAAATTTACGCCATCCGCCAGCTCATGGAACTGCACAGCCAGCGGTTATTGTTGTAGATTAGGGACAGTCAACTGCCTCAACATGGGTGCTTCGTCAGCCATCTCAAAACAAGGATTGTCAAAACACAGAGCTTTGTTTGTCTTGCGGTTCCTAGAAAGGGTTCTCTCAATTTCTGTATCACAAGCTAGAAGCGGAGAGTCAGTAGCACGTGTGTGGACCATAAGATAGGTCCACACAAAAATTGGCACACAAACACACACAAAGAAAAATCAAAACTTGTCTCCCCGGCAACGGTGCCAATTTGATAGAGGTTGTCGTGACACCTAAACAAAATAATCCTTAAAAACCTAACTCATTAGAATAGGCAAACAAGGGTCGAATCCCACAGGGAGGAGTTATCTTTCTTAGTGCTCAAGTAGTATGCCAATGGTAATAAAGGGGGGGGGGGGGGGGGGTTGGTTGGTTTGTTTGCAAATACTAAAGTAAATCAAAAGCAAAGGGTTGTAATCAATTTGGGAAAAACACTTAGCCAGACAAATATCCACCATTCATTTGATTGATTGATCCTAGATTATCTCTATTCCTTCCTATGAATATTCCTGTCCCTATTTTGAAATAGTTATCAGTCCAACTAGTCCTGGTAACCCTAACTATCGAACGCACAAGAAACTATCAAGATTTAGAACAATAGCAGCAGTAAGCATAGGAATTAACCAGAATACATGCAACACCACAACTCGCAGTATTTAACACATAATCAATTCTCTTCACAATAAACTAGTCCAACTAGTCCTAAAATATCATGCTTGCTACACAAGATAAGGGATTTCAACTCGAAATATCCAAACCTTAGCAATAGACAATTACTAATATCAACTAGGTGATCAATCCAGTCAAATCAATAATAATCAATAGGAATAAGCTCAAGAGAAAATATATAGTCAAAGGAATAAGAATAGAATTAAAATCTCACAATCATATATCAAATGAAGGCTTCAATCGTCGGACTAAGCAAATATTGCTTAGTTCTTCATAGTCTTGAAACACAAAAACTCAAAGGAAAAAAAACAATGCTGAATCGTAGTCTGAATGATAATAGTGGCTGCCAGGAACTTAGGTTAAATAACCTAGCAAACCTAAAAACTAAAGATAACAAACACAATCTAAAAGGAAATAAAATAACTAATCGGAATAAAAGAAATAAAAGAAAAAGGAAATAAAAGTAAAAAGCAAATCTTCGGACAAAGTTTTCGGCGCGTCTGATGCTCGTTTTCGCGACCGCGGAGGATTTTCCGCGACCGCGGAAAAGTTATTGTAAAGCCTTCGCGTCTTCTGTCTCGTAATGTTCCGCGACCGCGGCAATGGCATCCGCGACCGCGGAAAACTCGTTGTAGCTCTTCTTCACTCCTGAACTTCATCTTTTCTCGTGGCTTGTCTCCATCTTCAACATATCTTCATTTAAGCTTCTCCAAACCACCATAATCATACTCCTTCTCCTCAAATCCATTCTCCACAATAACGCTCTAAACTCATCCAAATGGTACCCAAAACACCGGTAATAACTCCTAGTTAAACCCTACAAAGTAGCGCTGATCATCGGGTCACTTCCAAAAGAATTGCCGAAAGTTCAAGAAGGAAAAGGGCAATTGTAATAATTCAGAGACTCAGAGAAAACCTCAAGAGGAAAGGGACACCACTGCTATTGCGAGTAGTGATGAAGAGTTGTTGTTCATTGGTGAGCAAGGTTGCTTGAACCTTGCTAGTGATGAGTGCACTTGTGTGATTGATTCTGGTGCATCGTTCCACTTGACATCGAGAAGAGAATGCTTCTCATCCTACACATCTGGTGACTATGGATATGTTAGGATGGGGGATGATGGTTCACGTAATATTGTGGGCATGGGCAATGTCTGTTTGATGACATCTACTGGTTGTAGATTGATCTTGAGAGATGTTCGTCATGTTCCTGATGTTAGGTTGAATATGATATCTACTGAAAAACTTGATGATGAGGGCTATCATGGTAGCTTCTATAGTGGTGTATGGAAGGTCTCTATGGGAAGTTTGATTGTTGCCCGAGCTAAGAAGCATAATTCATTGTACGTGATGCAAGCAAAGTTGTGCAGAGATGAAGCAAATGTGATGGCTGACTCAGCTGGCGAGTTATGGCACAAGAGGCTTGGTCACATGAGTGAGAGGGGGCTGCAGACGCTAGCCAAGAAGGACATCCTCCTAGAAGTAAAAGGTATAAGTCTAAAACCTTGTGTTGATTGCTTAGCTGGAAAGCAAAACAGAACATCCTTTCATTCTCGTCCTCCAGTTAGGAGAAGACATGCATTAGACCTTGTTCATACTGATGTGTGCTCTATGGATACCAAGTCACATCGTGGTGCACAATACTTTGTCACATTTATTGATGATTACTCCAGAAAATTGTGGGCTTTGTGTTGAAAAGCAAAGACCAAGTATTGTCAGTGTTCAAGGAATTTCATGCCATATCTGAGAGAGAGTCAGGGCAGAAATTGAAGGCTGCCAGGTCAGAAAATGGTGGAGAGTATAGGGGTCCGTTTGAGGAATATTGCAAGAGTCAGGGAATCAAGCTTGAGTATATAGTTCCCAAGACTCCTCAGCTGAATGGGCTTGCAGAGAGGATGAACAGAACCATAGCAGAGAAAGTGAGAAGCATGTTGTCGCATGCTAAGTTGTCAAAGTCATATTGGGCGGAGGCAATGTTGACTGTTGTGTATCTCATCAATAGATCTCCTTCAGTTCTTTTGGATGGTGATGTTCCACAAAGGGTTTGGACTGAAAGAGATGTTTCCTACAAGCATTTGAGGGTGTTTGGATGCCTGGCATACATGCATGTTGCTAGAGATCAGAGAGCAAAGCTTGACAGTAAGACGAAGCCATGCATCTTCCTAGGGTATTCAGAGGATGAGTTTGGGTACAGATTGTGGGATTTGCTTGACAAGAAAGTGGTCAGAAGTAGAGATGTTGTGTTTATGGAAGATATGACGATTGAAGGCTGGAAGCAGAAACAACCAGAGTCGTCTTCCAACCCTGCCACTGTCACCTATCCAGTGTTTCCTGACAACAGTCGTGTACATCCTAACAATGTACAACAGTCAGATGAAGTTCAACAAGAAGATGTGCATGATGTTGGTGATGATGGTGATGTTGATCTGCTAGAAACTGTTGAGACTGAATTGCAAAAACCCCTAAAGAGCCAACTGTTGAGTTGAGGAGATCCACCAGACAGAGACAAAGTTCCTCAAGGTATCCAGTTAGTGAGTATGTATTGTTGACTGATGAAGGAGAACCAGAGGGCAATGAGGAAGCTATGACAGATGCACACCAGAAGGAGTGGTACAGTGCCATGCAAGATGAGATGAATTCCTTGCGTGAGAACCACACCTATGACTTGATGAAGTTGCCTGAGGGTAAGAGAGCTCTTAGGAACAAATGGGTTTTCAAACTGAAAACTGGAGAAGATGGTTGTCCACCCAGATACAAGGCCCGGATAGTGGTAAATGGTTTCCAGCAGAAGAAGGGTGTTGACTTTGATGAGATTTTCTCTCCAGTTGTGAAGATGTCGTCCATCCGGGTTGTTCTAAGCCTAGCTGCAAGCATGAATATGGAGATTGAGCAGCTAGATGTGAAGACTGCATTCCTTCATGGTGATCTTGAAGAAGAGATATATATGGAGCAACCTGAGAGTTTTGAGATCAAGGGAAAAAAGAAGCTTGTATGTCGATTGAGAAAGAGCTTGTATGGCTTGAAGCAAGCTCCTCGACAATGGTACAAGAAGTTTGAGTCCTTCATGATTGAGCATGAATTCCACAAGACACAAGCTGATCATTGTGTGTTTATGAAGAACTTCTATGAAGGTGACTTCCTCATTCTCTTGCTATATGTGGATGATATGTTGATTGTTGGTCGCGATACCAACAAGATTGCTAGCTTGAAGAAAGCTCTGAGCAAGTCCTTTGCTATGAAGGACTTAGGCCCTGCAAGACAGATTTTGGGTATGCACATAGCACGTGACAGGAAGAAAGCATGTTGTGACTGTCACAAGAGAGATACGTGACAAGAGTATTGCAGAGGTTCAACATGGACAAGGCTAAACCCGTTTGCTCTCCTTTTCCTGCGAACATGAAGCTGAGTTCCAGCCAGTGTCCGAAAAGTGAGAAAGAAAAGATAGAGATGAAGAATGTGCCTTATGCTTCAGCTGTGGGTAGTTTGATGTACGCCATGGTTTGCACTAGGCCAGATATTGCTTTTGCAGTAGGGGTAGTTAGGAGGTTCATGAGTAATCCTGGAAAGGAGGATTGGGATGCAGTTAAGTGGATCCTCAGGTATCTCAAATGCACTTCGAGTGTGTGCTTACGCTTGGTCCTGGAAAGTCGATGCTTGATGGCTTTACAGATGCTGACATGTCGGGTGATGTTGATTCCAACTGATCTACGTCAGGTTACTTGATGACATTTGCAGGGGGAGCTGTATCATGGCAATCGAGACTGCAGAAGTGTGTGGCTTTGTCAACCACAGAGGCTGAGTATATGGCTGCAGTTGAGGCCGGTAAGGAGCTGATATGGATGAAAGATTTCCTGGATGAGTTAGGAGTGGAACAAGAGACGTTCCCACTTCATTGTGACAACCAGAGTGTCATCCACCTTGCTAAGAATGCCGCCTACCACTCTGGAACCAAACTTATACGGAGGAGATATCATTGGTTGCGAGAGAGAGTAGAAGATGGAGATTTTGATTTGGTGAAGATTCACACCAATGACAATGGGTCAGATATGCTGACGAAGACCTTGCCTAACGAGAAGCTTGTTGCTTGTCGTTTGAGAGTGGACTTGGTTGATTTCCCCATATAGGAGTGAAGGGGGAGTTTGTTGTGTTTCCCTCCTATATTTGGAGGAAGAAGCCATTATCTTTTAATGTGCTTTTAATGCCATTTGGAAGACCCAAATGATTCCCCACTTGTGAGAAGTCTTATCCTAATTGGCTCTCATATTTAAGGGAAAGAAAGTGACTTTTAGAGGTAAGAGAGAGAAACCAAAAAGAGACACAAAAAAGAGCTGAAAAACAGAGGAGAAAATAGTGTGTTTGAAACTCGTAGGTGTTGTTGCATCCAAATCTGATCTATCCTGATCGACGTCAAGATCATCTCCGATTGGGACGAAATTTCAGAGTGTTGTTCCTGCCATCAATACCTTCACATCCAACGGTTGGATTGTGTTTTGGTTCTCTCTAAGCCAGGTTCTTAAGAAGTTGTCTCCTTGTTGTTTTTCTTGTTGTTCCACCTTGTTGGGTGAAGATTGAACCAAGGTTATAGCCTTGATGGTTGTGTATTCCTCTAGTGTTATCTAGAGTGATTGTACCCACTTGTAATCCTTGTTGATAGTGGAATTTTGGTACCCTAAGGGTCCTGTGGTTTTTCCCCTAGTTTGGGGTTTCCACGTAAAATTCTGGTGTTCGGTTCTCGTTGCTTTTATTTCCTGAAGTTTGCATATTTGTCCTGAAATATCTCACTGCTTCCTGACATTGC
This sequence comes from Rheum nobile, assembly GCA_027886185.1. Lineage (NCBI taxonomy): Eukaryota > Viridiplantae > Streptophyta > Magnoliopsida > Caryophyllales > Polygonaceae > Rheum > Rheum nobile. The sequence goes on from WOAB01000170.1 coordinate 170,918, forward strand.
TATTGGTAGCCCATTCGATCCTGTCAGGGTTGTTTGTTGATCCTGTCGGGACTGTTTGTGGACAGCTATTTATTTGTCTATATTTGGCTTCTGCACTTCATATATGAGTCAGGATTATAAAAGGAGAAAGATTTGAAGGATATGGGTGTAATTAAATACATTAAGAAAGGATCCATGTCATGGTAGATCAGTCAACTAATGAATTTTAGAGAAATTATTGTAAGTGGACTTAGATGACAAGTTGGTGATGTAAATACTATTAAATTTTGGAAAGACAAATGGGTGGAATTAATAACGTCCATTAAGTGAAATGGTTCAACGGAAAATAATTAAAGATGAAAACTTAAATGTTAGCATGTTTATAACGATTTAGAAAAAAATGAAATGTTAATGTCCTTGCAGAATTATTGCTTGATAATATTGTCTAGAAGATTTGTCAGATATCTATACTAAGAAATAACATAGCGGATAGACTTTACTTGGGTACCTAACTTTAATGGGTGATTTTTTACAAAATCAGCTTATAGATTGTGTACAAGAGAATGAAGGACAAAATTTTAAACTGGATTTGGAAGTTGGATGTGCCACTGAAAATTAAGATGTTTATATGGAAAATACCAAAAAATGGGATACCAACTAAAGAAAGACTAGGTACTATGAGAGTTTTAGTTCTTATGGAATGTGTATTTTGCAATAACCCGACATAATATTGGAAACATATTCTTAGAAATGGTCCAACCACCCAAGGTATTATTACAAAACTAAATAAAAACATAATAAGTAAAGTGAGCCAGAATAACCAAATCTGAACGAGAGAATTTTTGACAGAATTGCATAAACATATAAGTGTAAAGGAGATGTGCCTCTATGGTTTTGTGTGGTGGACCATCTGGAATAGAAAAAATAAAGTTATTTTCAATGCTTAACCACTATTATCCAATAGTGTAGTAGGAACAATGATCAAATGTCAAATTAAATTATGGGAGAAATTAAAAAGTATCGACAATAATATGGACGTTACAAACAAAACAAAGAATGAAAACACGAGGAAAAGAAAGCAAATACAATGGAAGAAATCAAATGATGGTTTCCAAGATCAATTTTAATGGATTTAATCTTGATTTGGTTATGTAATTCAAGATTAAAATGGGGAAGTGATAGCTATGAATAATGGTAAATGTGGTTATAACTTTGTCTTAATGGCAGAAAAAATAGATTTTGGAAAGTAGTAAAAGAGGCCAAAAGGCTAAATCTTAGAAAAGTGGAAATTGAAGGTGATAATTCGTGTTATTAATTCTTTATCGGATAAATGAGAATGCCCGTGGGATATATAAATGACTAGTTGATGAACTCGTGCCTTGCACGAGACGCTTTCTATTAAATTTTATTTGACTTATAAGTATGTGTTAATTATATGTTTCCATTGATATTAGGAAAAATAACTTTAAATAATATAAACAATTAGCTATCATACATACTATAAACTTAATAAATTGTATTAATTGCCTTATATATATACTAAAAATAAAATGGTTCAATTCCGATGACAATTATAGTGAAAGTGATGATGTGAACTTAGAAAATTTGACCGGGATTATGACATGAAAAACAAAAAATGTACTCCAACATGTTTAGAACACGCATATTATCTTTGGCCATGCATCAGTCCGTCCAAACTTCTACACTGTCACTTTAGTGAGAATTGTCTCTAATAAAATTATGTTCGTTATATACATATATATATAATAGTTTAACTACAATTTTAATTTTTAATTTTTTGCATTATTTTTTCTTATAGCTGATCAGATTGATTTATGATTATTAAGTTAAGTAAGTATAACAATATCTTAATCAAATTATATCAAACTATTATTTAAATCAAGTAAAAATCACTCAATATAATTGTATATGATTGAAACTCGATCAAATTATTATTTACAGCTTAAATAGTCAAGTCCATTTTAGTTTTATTGTTTACATCATCTAGTAATTATAATGAAAATGTTATTATCGGTTAAGATTTGTAAATTTCTAAAAATTAAGTGTTAAAATTTTTATATAGTAAAAGTATTCAATAATTTAGGTAAGAGAAATTATAGAAATATCTAAATCAACTATAATAGGTTAAAATACATAATTAAAGATACTCACAAGATTTATAACTAAAATTTATTAAAAATGATAAATAAATATACTTTTAATATTTTATAAGAAAATATAAATAAGATTTTATAATAAAAAACTATCTTGGTAAATTTTACTAAGAAAATAAATATGATATTTTTGTAATTTTAAACATAATTTAGATAGAATGCATTTTAAAGCATTATTATATTTAAATAGATAAAAGGATTTCAAAAATAATTTATCTATAATAAGTTTTTTTAGTTGCAAAAAGTAATTTTTAAAATATTTTGGCGAGAATTTTACCTTGATATCTTAAATTGATTAGTTTTAAAATAAATAAGTAGACACACTATATTAGGGCTTGATAAGATATAACATTAACACTCATTTTTATATTTATAAATGAATTAATATTTTCATATTAAATGTATTTTACACTATAATTAAATATTCTACAAACTTATATCATGCTTCAAATAGTTAGTGTGCTAGAACTATAAACATAATTCTAAATTCTTTGTACAATTTATTTCTAAACTATAATACATTAAGTTGATCCACAATAAAATAAAAACTAAAATAAAAATTATGTTTAATGAGTAGAGTAATTTGCATAATACATGTAGGCTTAATTTCTTGTAAATAGTAAGTGTTATAATATTTTATGTGACTATGCATATATGAAAGGGAAACACTTGAAAATTGTGTCCCGTGTGATAACAATTTTTTATTTATATGATATTTTAATTATAAAACTCTATATATACATCTGATATAAACTAAATTGTATAGTAACTTTAAAAAAGCTAATAAATGAGAAAAAACTATACAAACACAAGATATATTAAACATATTTTTCATCATATAAAATAGTGATCTTTAAAGTTAATTGATGATTTTTTTTAAGATAATCAATGGAAGAAAACATGTAAACCACGATTCTATCTGAGTGTGTGGGTAAGATAAAATAGATTCATTTTAAAAAGTAATATATTATGTGATAATGTAATAAACCATATGAATATAGTAATGTATAGTAGAATTGAAAAAATGAATAAAAATAATGTATTGATTTTTTGTTGATTCTTGGAGATTGAAGAAGGTGAAGTTCCGAAATAAATATTCTCATTAAGTTATATTATGTGGTGTTCTAAAAATTTGAGTTGGATAAATTCCCGTTTAGATATAAAGCTAGCCAATTAGTCATGTTGTTAGTCATATTTCAAACTTGATTTTCTTAAACTTATTACGATTTGAAATTGAAATGAACTTGTTTAATTACTTTTGTAGAGAAAAACCATACAACATGATTATGTGAGTTGATTAATCTGAATGTTCTTGCTTCTTTTATAATTTAAATGATGTCCAAATAGATATATATTATTTGAGTGATCCGTAGTCAAATATGTATTTAGTGTGATTCTAAATTTTAAAGAGAATATTTACATATTACTATAGGATAACATTAAAAAAAAAATTCAAAACACGATTATGTTCATTTTGAGAGAAATACTAAATTTCAAAAGGAACCTGAAAATTTAGGAAAGAAAAAGAATAACTATTAAATGAAGATTATAAAAATGTAATCGGCTATAAAATTTGCCAAATGAAATGGTTGACACGTAGAAAAGATAAATTTAGCTTTAATATATGTATATAGATAGATTATATCTGATATTAAATGGGATATTATCGATTTTATGAAATTAAAAATCTAACACTATTTTAAAAAGGCAAATAAGATGGAAGATAAATTAACTAATTTAAACCACTAAAATACTTTTACAATAAAAGATCTTCTAGGATGGTAGACTCTGAAAGACTAATTATCCTAAGGGAAAGTCTCCCATGAGAATACTCTTTAGTGTGAGAATTAAGAATGAATATCCACCTTCCATAATCAATAATATTTCTTTCCTGATTGCGCGCGCGTGTACCAGCGCATTGAACAATATTTCTTTCCTTTTCCCCTCTTTCACGTCATTCCAAATTCCAGTTACGAGCTTGCATCTGCTTCTGCTCTTTCGCTCCAAATTTCCTTCGTGATTCAGATCCTTCTCGTTCTTCTCCTCTTTTCTATTGTCCTAATCTAATCGATTCGAAGTTCTGTAGTTTGTCTTCACTCTGTCTTATCGTTCTCCATTGCCTTCCATGCTTTGCGTTTTATGTTGTGTGAAAAAACTGATGTTTTTGGTTGTTTTATGTATTTGCAGGTGTTGTTACGGTATTGCGTTTCAACTTTGGACATGGATCCAGGTTTTCCATTCAATTTTAAGCTTTTTCTATGTCAAATTGATCAATTCATGCTTCATTTTGGTTCTTCGATGTTTGTTTTATCAAGTAAGTTTGATTTTATTGAATTCTGAAGCAATAGTTGATGCAGTTTAGGTTATAACTTCGATTTATAGTCGATTTGAATGTGGAAGCTTGTGTATGTTCAAACATTCAAATTTGGCTGGTATACAACTATGTATTTACGCTTAGATGAAGTAGAAGCAAATGTGGTTTTAAATAACAACACATGTAGTTCTATAATGTAGCACATATAGTTTTAAAAACAAGCACATACGGATAATGTTGGTTGCCTTGTTTGTTTTTTTATAGGAAAATCAGATAATGATGGCTCTACGTTGGTTGTTTGTTCCCTTGGGAATTCCCAATACTACATTCCTCTGTGCAAAGATGTTATTAAGCATGTTGTTGGTCAATTATTTTCAACACTTGAAGAAGGAGTTCAGTATTACCATAGGTATGCACATGAGTATGGATTTGATGTGCGTCGGGGTACGGATACCAAGTCTTGTGATGGCAGTAAAGTTACAGTATGGAAGTATCTACTTTGTAGTAAGCAAGGTTATACACGTGTACGTGTTTTAACTCCCAATTCTGAGAGCTTACAGAAACGAAGAAGGAATTCAAACAGATGCAGGTGTATTGCTAAAATAACTTTCCGATATGAAGGACGCGATGGTTATCGTGTGAAGATTTTTTAGGAGCGTCACACGCATAATATGGTACATAATTCACAGAAACATTTTCTGAAGAACAATAGAAAACTGACTGCTTACCATCAAGACTTCATTATGAATTGCTTAAAATCGAATATTGGTACTAGTACGACATACAAGTTGTTCAAGAATTGTGTTGGATCTTATTCTGATGTAGGTGCTACAATTATTGACTTCAAGAATTTCAAGAGGGATTTGAACTCTTATATGATTGGTTGTGATGGTCAGATGGTAATTGATAGCTTGTTCCGTAAAAAGGAAAGATGCGAGGCATTTTATTTTGATTACGACATTAATGAAGCTAATCAATAAAGCCGTTTATTTTGTTGTGATCCTATTAGTCGCAAGAGTTTTTTCTTCTTTGGTGATGTTGTATCAGCAGATGCAACATACAAATCAAATAGGTAATTTATATGAACTTACCAGTCATTATACATGCACATGTATAAACAAACACATGCACACACAATATTGAATAAATGCACATACATTTTTTAACATATTTGCACACTCATTATCTATATGCCTTACTCTTTCTGTTTTTGTTTTAATGTGTTTTAGGTATGATATGGTGTTTGTACCTTTTACTGGAGTTGATAATAACAAGAGCTCAATTACATTTGCTTTTGGTTTACTGTTGAATGAAGATGTTGGATCTTATGTCTGGTTATTTGAAAACTTCAAGAAAGCAATGGTTCATGAGCCATATGTGCTGCTAACTGATCAAGACTCTGTTGTTAAAGCTGCAGTTGAAAAAGTTTTTAGCAATGTTGTTCATCGTTTCTGTATGTGGCATATTATGTTCAAGGTGCCTGTGAAGGTTAAAGTTAATGCATTTGAGACTGAGGAGTTCAGGAAGGGATTTAATGCTATTGTTTCGAGTAATGAATTGAAGAAACATGAGTTTGAGGAGACTTGAATTTCTATTATCTCTGACTTTAATCTTGAGTCAAACAACTGGTTGAAAACCATGTTTGATTTACGTCATTTTTGGATTACTGCGTTCTTCCAAGACGTTAGCATGGGTGGTTTGCTTAGGACAACTTCAAGGTCTGAAAGTCAAAACTATTTCTTCTCTAACTTCATAGGGAGAACATCATCGTTGGTTGTGTTTATGTTGCAATATGATAATGCGATTGATTCACAGAGGCATACTCAGCGGAAACTTGACCTAGACTCATCTACTTGTTATCCATCATTGAAGACACCTTTGCAGATGGAGAAGCAATGTGCGTCAGTTTATACTCTTAACGTCTTCTATGATGTGCATGATGAAATATATGCTTCTGTTTTTGATTGTCTTCTTGTTGATTTTATGAAGGATGTGGACGTTCATCGCTATAACATACGATGTGGTAGTAAAATCTTTATTGTCCAACATCTTATATCCAGCGAAGATTTGATTTGTTCTTGCAACAAGTTCTTAAATGTTGGTATCCCTTGCTCTCACATGTTCACAGTTTTAAGAAATATTGGTATGGATATGTTGCCTAGCAAATTTATTAAAGCTCGATGGACGAAGAAGTCAACATTGAAGCCAACGTTTGAGATAGATGATTCTGTCTTTAAGCAAGGGTTAGAGTTGGATGAAAAGAAGGTTCTTGTTTCTGAGCTATTCTCGGAGATGCATTCTTGTATCAATCTTATTGAGGATAATTCTGATCATATGAATGATTTACTGTGTGTCTTAAGACATCACAAGGATTTGTATATCCGCTCAATGCAGTCTGGCTCTTCAGCAACAACTCATAGCACTCATAGTAGATTTGAGAAGTTTATTGGGCCTATACCAGAGAGAATTGATGTTCTTCCTCCTCCACAGTCCAAGAACAAGGGCAGGCCAAGAGGAACACGTATTAAAGGTGTGGTAGAGAGAATAAGAGAAAATACATCTAAGGAAACAAGGTTGTGCACAATATGTAACCAGCCCGGACACAACTGCAGAACATGCAAGAAAGTGAAAACTAGTGCTTGATTCATTTCATTTATAAAGAGAGAATGTATTTCTTTTATAATTTTCGAATACTTAATACATACTTTGTGTTTTGATCTTGTACCTTTATTACCAATTAATGATATAAATCTTCTAGTATAATCTTCTTACGTTTGTTAATGTATAACTGTAAACTCATGAAAAGGAGAGCACATTGAAATATTTTCACAAGCACACCCAACTTCAAATACATGCACATACAACTTATGTGAATATATTACATGCACGTACGCACATGAATTGCACATCCAATCCTTTCTGTATGCACAGCAGAACCAAATTATTGAAGACCTGACCTTAGATGACTATTGTGATGCACACTCAAGTAATTGTCTCATGCACACTTAAATAAAATTACATGCACATTGACGTATATTCTGTTGCACAGTTATGCACACGCAACTGCAAATATATGTGGACATTCAACTACTGTTTCATTCATATTAAAGTATCAGAACAAGTCATTCTGTATTAGAAATAAGACTACAAAAGTATTATTCAACTGTCATCAAAAGTACTATCCAACTGAACAAGTCATTCTGTCATCAAAAGTACTATATATCCAACTGGCCACTACTAAATGTTCATCAACTAACAACAAAAGTATTATCCAATTGATCATTATTTCAAATTCAACATCTACTTCTTCTTGATTGCCTTTGAAACCATGTCAAACACCTTGTTCTTCACCTCATTCCACCTATTGTAAATGATGGAATGACAGTACTTCACCCTCATGGTTGTTATTTGCTTATTATCTTCTTTCCTGAGTTGACATTCCCAGTCGGTTAATCCATTGCCGAAATAAGTCTCCATGTGCCTCATTGCAAAAATGCCACAATCGATCTTGTTTGTATTGTCTCTCCATGGCATCTCTAGCCTCTTAGTTGGCACCATTTGTTCATCCTTGAAAATGGAAGCTTTAAATTACATGTTATGCTTCAGTAAAAACTCCACAAAGAAATGTCTCTGCAAACAGAACAAAGAAACATTTAAAGGTCAATGTGTTTCAAAAATGATATGTACAACACAAAAAGTTAAGCACATCTAAAAATTTTCAATTCAAAACTGACCAAGCCAGATGGTATGTTTCCATACTTCTCGTCTATACCAACATCAGCTGCTGAATTGTCAAGAATATCAAATCTTGGGTTCTTGACATTTATGGAAATCACATAGTAGTGACACGAGTGGTATATCGGAAACACAAACTGTATTTTTACAAAAAAAAAATCTTTAACAAATGAACATATAGGGTACTGAATTTATTTAACACGGGGCAAGGGTATTATTCAAATGCATGTAAAAATAGATGCACACACAAAAATAAAATGATGCACATATAGTTATGAAATGATGCACATATTTGTGTTTACCATATCAATATCACTGAGCTTCTTATGTTTGAAGTTTTTCAATGCTTCTTCCATTGCTTCGTAGAACCAAGTAAGCCTTTCATTGAGGGGTGTTTGTGTTGGTGTCAATGCTAAAAACTACATCAATTGAAAACACACACAAGTATGAATACAAGAACACTCATTTATATAAATTGACTGATTAAAATTGATGCACACTCAAGCACTTATGTATGCACACACAGAAACAAATGAGTGAACACAAGCACTTTTTTTTGTTTTTTTAGGGTATGTGTTATACGTTCCACTGATTCAGTTGTCATAAACAATCTTAGAGGTTTTGGATCACTCTTCAACTGTTCCTTCACATTTAACAAATTGGCCCACAATTCAATTATGTTATTTTCCAAGCATTGCCCCTCCTTCATCGACATAAAGTCTTCTTTTATTTCTTGTATGGTCCCCATTTGGAATACCAATTCCCTGAAATATAGTTTTATGTTATTAAAACATAATATATAAAGCATGTAAGGTTGGATGTTATTATGAAATGTGTTTGTCATTACTTAGCTTGGGATGAGTCATTAGTTAGCCATTTGTATAACTTGTTCTCTACAGCAGATGATTTCTCATTTACATCAATCTCTCTCTTCTTGTATAGTGACTTGTGGTATTCAGATGGTTTCCTTGTCCTCTTATCCTTGATCTCATCCTGCACCACCTTAATTTGGACTTTTTTTTGAAATCTTTTCTGTTTCCGTTTCATTGTGTGCAGTTTCATGATGCTTCACAGCTACATCACCCTCCGCAATATCTGTTACTACATCCTCCTTATCCTGCTAAAAATACACAAACTTATTTCAGATTTTACATGCATACCCATTTAATTTTACATGCACATAAGGTATTCTCTCATGGTCACACATTTACATTTACATGCACACTCATGCATTATCTCATGCACACACAAGTACAATTAAATGCATATGCAAAATAATAGTAATGAACATATTTAAAATGATGCACATATACTTCAAATAAAGTGCACATGTTTGGCTTTTATGATGCACACACAAAAGTTGTACAAACATCAGTTTTTATATACCTCATCCTTATCCCCCTCTTGTATATTCTCAATATTTTTCTCAACAACTGCAGTACTAGGACCCTGAGAAAAATGTATGAAACTTATGAGCAAATCAATAGTAAATAAGAATTAAAACATATTGCACAATATACTTCCTCACTTACCTTATCTATATTCTTTTTTAGACGTTGTGTTTGATACTGCTTTGCTATGTGCACAACACCAGAAAATGGATCTACTTCTGGCCCATATGGATTCAATCCAGGAATACCCAAATTATAATTTGGTCCATTATAAGAGTCTTTTGCCTTTATTGTCTTTTCAATTTCTTCTAGGCACTTCTCAGCTTGTGCCCAAAACTGTTGTTGTGACAATGTATCGTCCTCATTTTGTGGTTGTTTCTGAGATAGGGAACTCACCTTGAGATTCAACATCTTCTCAAGAGCTTCATTTACTTTGTTGAACAAGCTGTTGTTGGCTAATTGTGTTGGAGCTCGTTGTATTCTGAGTAGGAACCTTCTTATGAATTGTGCAAGTTCTTTACCCTCTTCTATGTGTTCCACTAGAAAAGCCTGCACACATTATTTATTTTTATTAATTTTATTATTCCATACATACGTAATCAATGAATTATCAATTGTAAAATTTATTACATACCAGTAAACCCTCTTCTGTGTCGATGCTTGTCTCTTCTGCATGCTTCTCTGGAGTTGATGTGTTCTTATCTTTGTCAACAACAACAGGCTTTGGTTGTTGATCTACCACTTCCGGTCTTTCTCGGAGATATCCTAACCCAAACCCTCCAATTCTTATTTCATCTTTCTCTCTTTTCCTGAGCAATGGTGTGCTCCATTCTTTGATAATAGGAAACCCCCTAGGTGTTTCTTCATTTCTGATTGTCATGCGATCAACATATATTATCTGAAAAACAAAAGCAATACACATGAATAAATAAGCATAAACAGAAGCACATACATATGTATACATTGATAAGAGTGGAGAAGATGTGTGTTAAATAATGATAAATAGAGGCACATATATATCTAAACACATGAACACACGGTATAAGAATTATGCACATATCTAACATCATTCACAAATAGTATTTATTTATGATAAAAAGAAGCACATATATATCTACACACATGCATACACAGTATAAGAATCATACACATACCGAAAGTTAAGCACACATAGTATTACATAATGTTAAGAAGAAGCACATATATATATAAAAACATAAACACACAATATAAGAATGATGCACATAAACTAATTTGAAAACAAAATATTTGTAATTTTCATACCAGTGGTAATAGAATGGGACCTCTAAAATAATCATTGTCAGTCTCAGCCCAAGCCTCTGTTTGTTCAACTAACATTCTCAAAACATATTCACACCAATCAAATTCAGCAATTTTCCTAGTGTCTTTGAGCATATCAAGCACTTTCACATTTATATTCCCATTTTGGTGACTTTCCAGAACAAGTGAGTTGAATAGGATGAGAAAGTTCCTCTTAAACCAGTCATTTGGAGTGCGACAACTGAGCAACTTGTGGCTCACATCAGAAGGTTTAATCGTCCTCAGGTCCCTCGGCTTCAGCATACCAGTTTCTACATCTTGTATTTTTTCAAACTGTTGCTTAAATTCTTCTAGAAGCTCAAAATCAGTTGGGTTCTTTGAAACCTCAGTCTTCTTTCCTCCATGAGGTAATCCAAGGTATTTTTGAACATCCCCAGTTGTTATCCTAATCACATTTCCAGTATCACCAATCTTTATTGTGCAAGAAACAGAGTCAAAATGTTCAATAATCCAGTAGCTAATACGACCAGGAATTTCTTCAACTTTTCAGTGTATCAGACTTTCGAAACCCATCTCCCTAAGAGCTTGCTTTTGTAATGTACTCATCTTTCCAACTGTCTCAACTAACAATCTAGGTGTACTTCTTGACTTCAACATCTCATACTTTGTTTTAAGCTCTCTCATGCCTACCTTCATTTTTTCCCTTGGCCTTGTAGTAGCTAGTGCTTTTCCCTTGTTAGCTTGTGACCCTGATTCAGGCTTTGTAATTTGTGAGCTCCTTGGCCTTTTAAGCTTAGATAGAATCTTTGCCAGAGGCGACTCGTCGTCCTCGTCTTTCTCGGTCAGTGATTCATCCTCTTCCTCAATCATTGGTTCCTTCCCCTTTCTCTTTGACATATTGGCAATTTCTTCTGATTGTTTTTGTTGAAATCTAGGACTCGTCCTACGTGGTTCTCTTATAACAAGAGGCTTTGATCCTGGCGGTATGATTTTCCTTGCAGTTGTCTTTCGCCTTTTATTTTTCCAATCTGTGAATATGAATTAACATATTAGATTAAAGAGATGAACATTTTTAATAAGTTGATGAACACACATGCAATTTGGATTGATTCACATTATGAAAACTTTAATTTAACCATGCATATAACACATGCAATTTTTTAAATAGATGCACATATAAATATTTTCTTAAGCACATGGTAGTATTCATTTGATGCACATATGAGATAGTCTACAATAAATTACATTTGCATAGTTATTTAAATCAAAGAACATACAGTTGTTTTATTGTATTTTACATGATTCTTGGATTTTAGGACTTGTTGTGGTGTTGTCTTTCATCTGAGTGATACATATTTGATTGTCTTCACTTTTTTGTTTTGACTTCTTCATCCTTATGATTTAGTGATATGGTCATAGTTTCTATCAACATACATGCACATACAACAACAAATACACGCACATACAGTGTTGAATCCATGAACACTGCAATCATTCATGCACATATAAGAATAAATATACGAACACTGAAAACTAATTGAACCATGCATTCAACACAAATATTTTTAATTGAAATAGATGCACACATAATTATTTATAACAGCACACGCTACTATGTATTTCATGCACATATAATACACTGAATAAAACATTACTTGTTCCTTCATTTGTAGAGGTCATTGAGTTGTTTTCAGCCTGAGTGATGGTTGCTGATTTGTCCCCAATTGTATGTGTTCCTGTATTGTCAGTTGTAGTCGTTTTGTCAGCTGCATTCTTATCATGAAGGCGTTTGGTCCACATATCTGTGTTTGAGTAAAAAAAATCAATTAGTTTAGATGTTATATCAACATGTGTAAGAAAGAGAACAATTCAGGTTTTATGTACACCACCTCTACGGAAAATTGGTTCCCTAATTGTCATTGTGGCGTCTCTGAAACAGAGTACTATAGGTGTGCTAATGTTTTGTTGCTGTTTTTTCTGTTTATTTGCAGTTGCTACTTTTCTATCTTTTGATAAACCTTTATCTATCATAAGAGCAAATAACAATGTAAACATGTTTAGGAAAAACTAGTATGCGCACATATATTTCACAAAGTATGCACACTATTTCTTTCTATGCACACATAATAAAATTAACACGCACACACAACTTATCTACATGCACTCACATGTATTTGCGAAACCATGCACATAAAGTTTAGTTCAGATGCACATATTTTGCTTTTATGATGCACATACATAAAATATTTCAAAATCGTAAGGATATTGTCTGATACTCTTGCTAGATGTTCTCAAATCGTAAGAATATTTAACTTGATGTCATAATACGAAATAAAACTTGCAAAATTGATCACAATAAACATGTAATGTTCACTTTGATTTCATATACGAACTAAAAGTTGCAAAATCCAACACAATAAGCATGTAATGTTCACCTTGATTTCATATACGAACTAAAAGTTGCAAAACCGAACACAATAAGCATGTAATGTTCACCTTAATTTCATATACGAACTAAAAGTTGTAAAATCGAACACAGTAAAACGGAAATTCGCCAAGAACAAGCAAGTGAAGTAGATTTTTACCGGGTTTTTCTTGTGTGTTGATGTCGTCGTTCGTCATTGCTTCTTTTTTGCGATCGATCTCGAACGACTGGAGATGATTGTGCTTGATTTTCGCCGGTGAAGGGACCTAGGGTTTATAGATTTCAAGGTTGTCTCTCTCTCGTTTTTCTTCTTCAGAAATCGGAGCTGTTCTTCTGTAGAAATGAATGACGCTTCAGTTGCTTCTTTTTGGTTTTGAAAGTCTATTTCAGCGCGTGCCGGCAGACGCCTAGAACGCGTGAGATAGTTTCTTCGTGTTTGGGCCGCTGAGCTTCTTTATGTAATATCCATTGGATTGCTTATATTGGACGGCCCGCGTCCATTCTCATTTCGCACACAATAATCCATTCGCATGAGATTCGCGCTCTTATCCTAATTACTTTGTCTTATATAAAAAAGAAGAGATCGATAACGAATTCTATATAAAGATATAAAAAGCATATATAGTAGATAATAAAAGGAGAGCTCCATCTTCACCAGCCACTTGTTCTGCACATGGGGTGTGCAATATATTATATGATGCCATGTTACCTTGCAGCCTTTTTTGCAACCTTTTTCAATTCTCATTTTCCAAGCTATACATGTTCCAATTGTATGTGTGTTTTTCTTTTTTAAATAGTTATATATGCCTTGCAAACCAGCCAGCAAATTTCAAATGTACGTTTGGAATCGGATTCTATCATCGCCCGTCCTAAAAGTTGCCCCGAATTCATTTTCATATAACCAAAAGGGGGAAAATGAAGTGGCCGGATCACCTTCATCGTCACACACTCACACCCTCCCTCCTCGATCATCACTGCTAAGTAACACTGAAATTTTCAGTCCTACAAAAAACTTATAACGTTGAAAATTTAATGTACACGGTATCTACGATTTCATATCTTAGAGGAAAACCTTTTTTTAAGGAAGCAAAAATGTTACACCCAAATTAAATCACACCAAGAAAGGTGAGGGATAAATATTTTCATGTGAAATTAAACGGGAATTCCGCGAGGTAATCCTCAGGTTTTGTAAATTCTGTGAGGTGTCCACAGGTTTCAACTATTTCGCGTGGTAACCCTCAGCTTTTTAAAAATTCCGCCAAATAATCCTCTGTTACTTAATCCGTTATAAAATTGTTAAATTTTTTATTTTTTTAATGTGAAAAATATGTTAATTGATTTAAAAAAAAAAAAAAAAAAAAAATCTAATTAGTACCAACCATAAAAAAAATTACAATTTTTAATAATAAACTACATGAATGAACAATGTAATTAAGTAAATTCATTTATGTAGTTAATTATTAACTTTTAATCCTTTTTTAAAAAGTTGTTAATTGATTTTTTTTAAAGGAAAATAATAATAAATGCTAATATTTAGTACTATCCATAAAATAAGAAAAAATTAATAATTAACTACATAAATGAATTTACTTAATTACTTTGTTCATTCATGTAGTTTATTATTAAAAATTGTAAATTTTTTTATGGTTGGTACTAATTAGAATTTTATTTTATTTTTCCTTTTTTTAAAATCAATTAACAACCTTTTAACATTAAAAAAATAAAAATTTAACAATTTTTTAACGGATTAAGTAACAGAGGGTTATTTGGCGAAATTTTTGAAAAACCGAGGGTTACCACACGGAATAGTTGAAACATGTGAACACTTCACGGAATTTGCAAAACCTGAGGGTTACCTTGCGAAATTTCCGGAAATTAAATCTAGCTAGGCAGGAGAGGTAAAAGTCAGTAAGGGATATGGGGCTTTTTAGTTTCGGTAAAGTTGAAGAAGATTTTTAGAGTAGAGTCCGAGAAATCGTGGCATTTGATAAATAAGAATTTATTATTTATGATTTATTTTATTTTATTTATTTTAAAATATTTAATTTTTATTATAAGATTTTAGAACATTTTGTTATTTTCTCATATTAGTTGATTTATTTTAATTTTCTTTTGAAAATTCAAACTTTCTCAATTCGATTATCATATTAATTGATTTATTTTCATTAGAATAGTTAACTACCACTGGATTATCCTAAAACATCATGACAAAGTAGATTATGATCCTTGAAAATACCAATTGTACGAACTACATGATCTAAGTGTGCTAACATATCAGTCAAACAATTAATCTTTTTGAAAGTATGCTAGATATAGACTTTCGAAAATTCTAACAAGTCTCAATCTTGGAGTTTGAGATGAGCATCTTTATTTATCAAGTGCAACTCCATGTTCCTTTAAGACCATTAATAATACATAAACTATCCCATTAAATTTCTAATTTTACAAGATCTACTTATTTAGGCACATGGGAGTTCACATCTTTGCCTAAGAATCATACTTCTATTGGGTCTAAGTGGGTTTTTAAGGTGAAGTACATGTTGATGGTTTCATAGAAAGACACAAGGCAAGATTGATGGTGAAAGAGTTTAATCAGAAGCTAGGAAAAGACTATAAGCATATTTTTAGTCCTGTTGCTAAACTTCCCACAGTAAGGATTGTTTTAGCATTGGCTTAAGCAAAGGGTTGGCATTTCCATCAATTAGATGTCAACAATGTATTTCTTCATGGTTTCTTGGATGAGGAAATTTACATGAAGATACAGAGGGATATCATAAAGCAACATCAGATCAGGTGTGCAAATTGAGAAGGTCTCTGTATGGGTTAAAGCAAGCATCACGGCAGTGGAATCATGAACTCACAAGCTACCTCAACAGTCTTGGTTACAAGCAATCCATCAATGATTATTCACTCTTTACTAAGAAACATGGTGAGTCATTTACAGTATTGTTGGTTTATGTGGATGACATTCTTTTGTCAGGGAATGATCTTACTGAAATTACTTCAGTCAAGTTTGCTCTTCATAGCAAATTCACTATCAAAGATTTGGGAGAGGCCATATATTTTTTTAGGAATGGAGATATTCAGGGGTGATGAAGGCATTTACTTGAGTCAAATGAAATATATCCATGATATATTGAGTGATGCACAAATGTTAGAAACCAAAGCTGTTGGCTTTCCTCTTCCAACATGATTGAAATTGAGCAAAGAATCAGGTGAATTACTGCATGATTCAGAGCAATATAGAAGGCTTATTTGTCGTCTACTTTATCTTGCTCTTACCAGGCCAGGTATTAGTTATTCAATACAAAATTTGTCTCAATTTGTGGCACAACCTCGGCAGCCTCATTATCAAGCAGCATGACATTTGCTCAAGTATCTTAAAGGGACATCAAACAAAGGCCTTTTCTATCCTGTTCAGACAGATCTCAAAGTAGTAGGATTTTCTGATGCAGATTGGGGAGCTTGCTTAAATACTCGGAGGTCTTTAACTGGTTTTTGTGTCTTCCTAGGTCACTCACTTGTGGCTTGGAAAACTGCTACAGTTTCACAATCATCGGCTGAAGCCGAATATAGAAGTATGACAACTACAACAGCTGAACGTGTATGGACTAGTTATGTGTTGCAGGATCTTGACTTGTCCCTTACATTGCCAATTACTCTCTTTTGTGACAATAAGGCAGCACAACAGATTGCTGCAAATCCTTGTTTCTATGAGCGAACTAAACATCTTGAGTTGGATTGTCATTTTACAAGGGAAAAGGTTCAATGTGGCTTCCTGCAGACAACTTATATACACACCAGTCTTCAATTGGCGGATGTTATGACCAAGCCTCTAGGTAAAGCTCAACATGAGTTTCTTGTTCACAAGTTGGGACTTGTTGTACTTCCAACTTGAGGGGAGGATATTGAGATTTTACCTAGCTTAGGTCGTTTAGTCCGTTAGTCAGCTCAGTTAGTTTAACCACAGTTAGAAGTTTGTTAGCTTGAGTTATCATGTCATGTACTTAAGCTCATTAGCAGCTTCTATTCTCTGTAAGTTTTCAGATAGATTCAATAAAACACTTGTGAGATTTTTCTTCCTCTCTTCTCGTATGATTCATACTGGAATTTCTTACTCAATCAACTTTCAAGAAGGTCCAAGTAATTACTAAGTTATTTAGTTGCATGTACCTTAATCCAATTATTTAGATACATGTACCTTAATCCAATTGCTTTTATAGATAAAATTTCATATTCCTAATCTCATTGTAATTACTAAGGCGTTACAATCTCTGACAATATAACCAAATGTATCATTCCCATTTTCATTCTAGTTTACAACATAATGATTTTGGTTTAATCCATGATATATATAATTTTCTAGGTTTAATCCATGATATATCTAACTTTCTTGAGCAGTCTTGTTTATTACTTAATGGTGTTGAGTACTCATCTTTTTTTATAGTTTTTGCAATATTTCATTGTGTTAAGATATTTTTTCACAAATTAGTTGACATCTTATTTATGAATTGTGGTAGTGTTGTCATATACCTATACATAAATGAATTAAAAGAAAATTTAATCAAATGTGATTAATTAAATGAAAGAACTAAAAAGAAAATATAAAAAATACCTAATTTATTCTATGTAATATGAAAATCAAGATAAAATGTGAATAATCTATATGTTGAAAAAGAAATCACGATCATATCTAAAATATTTTATATAATAATACAAAAAATAATATTTAATGATGTAGAACAATATGGAGTATAATAAATGACGTATCACAATGTTAAAACGACAAGTGGTCTTAGCTAAGTTTGACTTTAGTATTATATAGTAGATTCGACATCAAAGTTTCAAACTAGTAATATAAATGGATATCCTTGTAAATTTATAAATATAAAAGGGTGACAAATTAGTTAAAAGATATGATAATATTTAGTCCATTAAAACTATTTAAATTAATTTTGAAATAATTTTTTCACAAACAATAAATATGTACTTCATTTTTTTCCAGATATTTGAATACTATTAATTAAAACATTTAAATTATCATAATATATATAATATATCATTTAGATGAGATATTTCTGATTAGGGTGAATTTTAAATATAAAAATGCGAAATAAAAAAAATGACTTTTGATTTGGATATTGTGCTGACAAATAAATATTCATTTTAAAAAAGTGCATGAATTTTGATATGTGATTTAGTTTATCTTATAAGCATTCGTTGTAGATGTCATGTTTCTTAATCTTTGATTTTATCAAATCTATTTTATTTACTCTCTTATTTTTAAAGAAAGTCGTTATAACAAATCTTTTAGCATATATATCATAATGATTAGGTAACATGAAAAATAAGTTATTAGTGTCAAAAAAAATCGGGGTAGTTAAAAACTTAGGCTAAAATAGAGATTTACGAAATTGAAAGAAAAAAAAATCAATCATAAATCAAATATCATAAATTAGGTTTAGATATTGTATTTTCAGTTTCATATCGAATATCTTTTAGTTTTTTTTTCTAAAAAAATAGTTATAATCAAAACTCACGATATTCGATTTTCTATAACTTTTAATTACAATCATATATCCACAAATATGTAGCAATTAGTAACCTCGATTTTCTATAATTATTATTTAATTTTCATTGATCATTAATCTTTGTTGTTAAGATTCCAATATATGATATTCAATTAAGTCTAACTTTTTGAAAATGCACAAGTACTTAAATTTCTTGGATCGTCGCGGCATTTGTTTCGGTAAAGGCTTTCAACCTTTTAATTGACAAAAAATCCTATAAAATTGCAATAATTATTAGTCGGAGGCCCAGAATAGCCGATCTTCCTTTTTCGTCATCGCCACGCCATCACCGGTGAGAGATGCTTATTTGCGATGGTTGGGCTTTAAAAGAGGCGAAAGGCTCGGGCAAAGTCAAGTCTAATGTTCAATCCAATTTTGAGTTTATCGGTGTTATGAAAGTTTCGGATTTGTAATTTTTTGTGATTGATTCGTAATCTTTATAATTGATTTGTATTTAAATTTTAGGAAAAGACTAGTCTAGATTTAGGATAAAAATCTTTGATATATAATAAAATTAATGTTAAAAAAGTGAAAAAAGGAAGAAAATGTCATGTGACAGTTTAAATGAGGGGATGTCATATGGCGTAGTTCGATTCTAATTTAGTATTTATACTAACATAGTGCACATGCCAAGCACATATTTGAATTATAAACTATTTTTGATATATTTCTATTAACTAATAATAAATTATAAATATACTTTTTATCAATTAAAATAATAAAACATGCATGATATTTAAAAGCTTGAAATTTAGATCTCAATTTGGATTTTCACTTGCTAATTGCTATCATTTGTTCATATAGTATCACTAGAGTGAAAATCCTAATTCTACTTCCGAGCCAAACATGAATTTGAGAGTGTAAAATATTTTTAATATAATTATATTATTAGTACAGTACCCGTACCTTGTACGGGTGAAATTAAATTAATAAAATCATCAATAGATTTTTTAATTAAATTAAATTATGTTATATTTAAGTGGTTTTAAGAAGAAAAAACTCTTATTGATATTGTTTAAGAATTATATAAATGGAAGATTTAAATAACATAAATATATTATTTAAAAGCAATATGTAAACATTTTATTGTTAATTATATAAATTGTATAAATATATTGTATTTTATTCATACCTATTCTCGTATAGTTATTCTTTTTATTTTTTATCATGTAATTATTTTTATACACGAGATATTTTTGCTGAAGTCGTACATATTCCACTATAATTTATCATGTAATTTCAATAAACTATATATATATTAACATAAAATATTAAATATATATCAATATTTTATTATTAAAAATTATAAGTCATAATATTAGTTAAACATAAATATGTGTACTTATAACAAAATTCTAACTTTAAAAGTGATATGTTGAAATGTTATATTAAAAGTATATTATCCAAATATGAAAATATCAATCATATTAACTCAAAAAAGTAAAAAATAAACAATTTAATGACTAATTGTAAATCATTAGTCTAAGAAACATAAAAAAAATAGAAATAAAAAAGTTTGGGATAGTTAGAATATACCAAAAGTTATTCTTGTTTGTTATGATGAGTTTATTTAGATGTGTATTTATATTTATTGAAAACAGAAATAAGTTTTTAAATTATTTTTTTTTGGGTAATTAAAATATACATTAAATAGTTAATGTTAATAAAACTTTATATATCAATTTTCTAACCTATGCCCTAAGGGCACATGTTAAGAATTTCCGTTTTAGAAATTGTTCCCTAAAAAGGAATGTTTAAATCCTTTACAAAATATTAAAATATCTGGTATAATTACACCTAACAAAAGCCTTCTAAAATTAAGTGTTTAACTTATGCCTTAGGGATATGTTCGAAAAATCGTTTTTATATTTAACATGTTCTTAATTATTTTGTGGTGTAAAAATTATCATTGGAGTAGTAACGTAGTTAATACTACTATTTATATCGAAAAGAATAGTAAACCTATGTAAGATTAAATTGCCATGTTCTTTGAATGAGATTTGCAAAAAAAAGAAGCTAGACTATGATTTATGTTACTTTAATAATAGATCAATATTATATTAAATGAAAATTGTTACATTTAATAATAAAAAAAACTAATTAATATTGTACATTAAATTGAGAAGTTTTGGTTGATTAAAATTAAATTTGATAGTCTGGTAAATAAAACATAAATAATGTATTAAAGCTCACACATTTAGAGCCATGAGAGTGTTTTTAGAAAAAAGTCGTTGATGTATTATTATTTGATTTTTTAATTTATTATTATATTGAATAATCTACAAAATCTATATATCTATATTAAAACAATTTATTTTCAACCACCAAAACTATTTTGGACCCACGTTACTCATTTGTCAAATTATGGATATTAACAAAGTTTGATGTTAACCAACCAAGCATTTGAATTTTAAATCAATAAATCTTTTAAAATATTATAGTTGGATATAAACCTTCAAAGAATCTAAAAAAATTTAAAAGTAGATTGAAAATAAAAGTAGTGTAGGCCATTGTTTTTTTGTTCTTTAAAATATTATAGTTTGAAAATAAATATATTTTAAAATATCATAATTTAAAATAAATGTAGAGTAGGAAACTACGGATACATATATTCTAATATTATGTATTATAATTTGATTTTGGTAGGTTTATAAATTCAATAATTAAATAAATTTATAGTTTAAATAAATAAATAAAATTATGTATTTGACAACATAAGTTTTATTGTAATACATCGTGCAAGGATGGCATGATTATTATACTTCCAATACATCATGCACTAATGAAATAAGTATTTCTAACTCATATTTTTAAAATTGTAAGCATATATAATCATTATTTGGAAATTGAGCTTTGCACGTGTCAATATCATTCTGATCTGGCTTGTCCGAACGCATGGAAGGGTCAGAAAATAATGGGTAGTTGAAGACCGCGTGAGAAGAACACCGCGCTAAGAACCATTTGTCCTTCCATTTGCCCACGTTAGAAGGCTTACTGATCACGTTCAGGGTAGGTAAGCTAAGATTGCAAAAGCCATTGTCATACTTCAGAGTGAAGAGCTTAAGCATGTGTTGTGCATCGGGAGAGAGGCCGGAGTGATAACATCGCATCGTATATCCACTCATATATCTCCACGCATTAGGGTATAACTGGGCAAAGTTGAGATTGATAAGCCTTAAGAAGTCGCGATAAAAGTCAGGCAGAGGAAGGCGGAACCCAACTTCGACGCTGGCTACAAAGATGACCATGCAATTTTCGTATCGCGCCATAGAAGTTCCCCCTCTCTCAGGAAGACAGAGTTCTATCCCGACTGGCCAGGGAATTGATCACGCCAAATCCTCTAGAGTGGAGAGCGAGACAGTGGTAGCCACTCCAAGGCTTTGCATGTCCTTTCCTGGATGATCCTTCATCATGGGAACCTCATCTGGAACCACCGCGGGAATCGGGGGAGGATCAACATTCAAGCAATGACTCGCGAAGCTCTCCACACTCTGCGGTCTTTCATCTTGGGGATTGCTTTGGAAAACGTTAGCCGCGGGAGAAGAAGAAACCACACCCTTGCCCCTTACCTGCTCAACCCGCATCGCTCGTCCCTTTGAAGCGACTTTGGTTATGGTATGTCGCGATGATTCACTCGAAGATGAAGACGCGGCCTCAGATTCCGGACTCGATGCGGATTCATGTTCTTTGTACGCATTCTCCACTGCTCTGCCGTAGGCATCACCACTCCCTGAGTTCGTTTCGCTTGACATGGCGAAGAGGTGAGGAAGGACGATTGCGCGCGATAAAACAAGTCCTCTCTGAAAAGGAGAAAAGAATTTAGTCACAAGGAATGAAAAACAACGCGTGCAATCAAAGCAAGACAGATGACGATCTCTAGGAAGAGAACGCGATCAACAAGAAGCCGAGACGAGCGAAGGTGTCAAAGGATCTGGAAGCAGAATTTGAAGAGTCGGGTTAAAAAAAGGGGAAAAAAGAAAGAGAGGAACGAAGAAGTTCTAGAGCAAAGTGTGACAGCAAATCCCTACACTCCACAGCCTACGAGAACTCACCGAATCAGGTTATTCAACCTTTCCCCCGTATCCCTATTTTCACCTTCTCAGGAGAATACCCATTGGCACTATCACCGCCACCATTGTTACCCAAAAAAGCGAGAAATGAGAAGATGAAACGACGAAAGAGAGAGAAGAAGAAGAAGAGAGTGAGGTCATCCGCGAAAACACTGAAAAATCAAGCGAAAAACAACACATTCAAAAATTAGAAAGCAAGGAAAGTTGATTTACCTGAGTGATTCCAAGAAAGACGACGAAGAGGAAGCGCCTGTAAACGGAGCAGCGGTGGGGGAAATCCAATCGGCACAAAGCTCTGTAAAGGGAGAGAGAAGAAGAAAGGTAAAGTGAGGGCTTTCCGCCTCTGCCCTCTCTTATATAAAAGGTCTGCTGGGCCGATTTGATGAAGGCCCATTTAGCAAAAGTCCACCGTTGTTGAACCAAAACGTCATTGCCTCAAAATGTCTCGTGAAGTGAAGCGAATAAATGCGGTAATTAAACGCGTTCTCCCTAAATTGCCTTGATGGCCTCACCCGTTCATCATCAAGGCAAGGGGCTGTGATGGGACGCGCTATCTTCATATAGCACTTAATGCGTCGAATGTCCGCGTTCATTCCCTTCATAACCCTCCGTCAATGGGAAAGACCGCGAACCAACGAGAAAGATCGCGAGCCAACACGCTATCTCGTTAGCATGCCATGATGTCATTCAACCAATGAAAAGAAGCCACGAGCCAACTGCCATTAAACGCCGCCTTACTCACGCACGACACGTCACCCCGTGCAAATCATCGACGCGACACGTGGCTCCATGCAAGGCTCCGTTGAGTGACACGTCTCCTCTCCTTGCCAGCCATCACAAGCAGGACTCGAACACTATAAATAGGCTTGGGATCGCATTTTTAATGGACCTTTTGTTGGATCGCCTATTTTTTGGGAAGAAAACGAGAGGTCTGTGTATGGTTCTCGTGTAAAGATTTGTTGAAATGTAATCGTCAATTATGAATAAAATGTCTTCTTTTCAAGTGTTTTGTCTAGGGGTGTTCATCCGAACCGGACCGGTTAGACCGGTTTTTTATTTTTTTTTAAAAAATAATTAAATTCTTATTTAAAATCTATAAAAAAATATCTAAAAAACATATATACTCATAACTTATTAAATTAAAAAAAATCTATAAAAAATACATATAAATCTCCCAAAAAATATATAAATTAAAAAAAATTAAAAATCAGGTCTACCGGTCCGGACCGGATTTTTTCCGGGTTTGGACCGGAACCGGATTAAGGAAATTACCTGGACCGGAGACCAGCCCGTATTTTCACAGGTCATTTCCGGTCCGGTCCAGTCCGGTCCTCGATTGAACACCCCTAGTTTTGTCTAATATTATGAAAATCGTGTTCTTGTTGAGGGATGGTATATGTCGCGACGATTTTATATTTTAGCAGCTCAAACGTACGGGAACCATCAAGTACAAACATGAAAAAGTTTGGTTACGAAGCAAACAAATTCAAACCTTAGGGACACCAACCAGAAAAAAATTAATTGTAAAACATCAACAGAAATAACCCTAAATTCAGGTACACCAATATAAATTAAAAAAAAAAAAAAAAAACTACATCTCACGAAAGTCACAATATCACATTGTTGTTCCTTCTCGCACACGAGTGCCGGACTCTCTCGTTAATACCGCTGCTAACGAGGGCAGTTTTGTCTCATCCCCACATTCTGTAGGCCAAAATTCTTCTGCTACTGAGTTTACTTTTTTAAAATCTCTGATGTAAACGGAATTGGAACCTCTTACTCTCTTTTTAGCCCACAACATTCTCCCCCTGGCCCCTTCTTTCCTCCACCAGTGCCACCGCCACCATCGAAGCTGTTTCTTCTTCCACTGGACGTAGATTAGGCCAATAACCTTCCCAGTCACAGTGTATAGATCTCCCTCTCTGCATCGCTCGCTTCTGTTTTCTGTTTTCCTGTCGCTGCTTCAGCTCCTACATTATTCTCTCTGGTTCGTTGTGCTCTTCTTCTTCTCTCTTCACTTGATATTGAAACAGGAAGCGGTAGATAGAAGAGTTCTATTTGATTATTGTCATCGTACACGTGCTTGCTTGAGCGTTCATTTTTAGTTTGACAAGGAAAATCAATCTGCTTCATTCTTTCTTCCGAGAAGCTCTACGGTTTCAATTTGGTTTCCAAGTTTCTTTCTTTTCTTTGATTGGGCTTGCCATTTTCTGAAGAAACTCACCGGCGCTCTTATTTACAGAAATGGAGATAACTTTGACAACAATTATGGTTTTGAATTTCAATTGAATGTGACGATGTGCTAATCAATAAAGTTTCTCGGTAGGATCGACTTTGCTCCTTTTTATATTTTTTCTGGATGATGATTGTCGTTCGGTGAAATCGTACTCTCTACGTTTCCACTGCTTGCTTGTTTTTCACGGATTATTGAGTTAAGATTTATGTAATTAGTTTCAAGATTTGCAATTTCTCTCTTTCTCTCTAGTTTTCTTCTGTTCAAATTAGTCTACTTGGTTGTCACTGGCGATAAATGTTTTATACATTGATCTCTGCTAGACTTTTTATGATTTAAGAAACTTAAATTAATCCGATTTTACAGATATGTGAACAAATGCACTATCCGATCCCTCTTCAATAGGTGGGTGTTTTCAGTTTTGACAGATCATTGGATTCGGTCAATCGATTTTGTTTCTCAATTTGGAGCGTCTTTAGGCTTCTTACGGATTTGATTTTCGTTCTATTTTCTATAATAAATGAAGTTGATTTGGCTCTTATGCTAGCTGTACAGTGGAGTGACAAACCGGGTTGCTTTGGGAAACCCAGGATTGGTAGTAGTAGTAGTAAATCTCTTGCCTGGATTTTATTTATTGAGTTCAATCTTCGATGTGGTTGTCGTTTTTATTCCCGAAAACAAATGGGGCTGGTTGGGTTACTGCTACTGCTTTGACTAAGTCACTATAGAATTTTTTTCAATCTCTTCGTGTCAAATTTTGAGAGAAATTTGTGCAAGTGACGCGTGATCGAGATATGCACTATTCCCTGCTTGTTTTAAGCAGCTGGGTTCCATTTCCCCGCTACTCCTAATTGTGTATTGCTCTCTTTTCCAGATGTGTAACTGGTAACGCTTGTTTAATGGTGGTTGCCATGATTATTGAAATCATTTCCTACACTGCTCCTTCTGGACTCTGCAAAAACTGAAGCTTCCAGCCTTGCAAAGCTGGTCAAGTATGTTGTTTTGTAGATTGCTTGATCTTTGATATAACAATTTGGATCCTATTTTTCTCAGCTTTACCTTTTCTTTTCACGTATGTAAGGATATCTCATGTGAATTTTGCTATGGCTTTGTGCGTGTGAACTTGAATACGGCATAATCCTTGCTCAATATCAGTATATTGGTAAATTTAGTGATTGTTGTTCTTTGTATTGGATGCACATGATGGATGTATAATGTCAAAGTGCAGTTGATTGGTAAATTTTGTGAACTTGAATACAGCATAATCCTTGCTCAATATCAGTAGATTGGTAAATTTTGTGATTGTTGTTCTTTGTATTGGATGCACATGATGGATGTATAATGTCGAAGTGCAGTTGATTGGTAAATTTTGTGAACTTGAATACAACATGATCCTTGCTCAATAGCAGTAGATTGGTAAATTTTGTGATTGTTGTTCTTTGTATTGGATGCACATGATGGATGTATAATGTCGAAGTGCAGTTGATTGGTAAATTTTGTGAACTTGAATGCAGCATAATCCTTGGTCAATATCAGTAGATTGATTTGATTGTATGATGTTGAAGTGCATTTGAAGATGGATCGTAGGAGCTGGCCCTGGAAGAAAAAATCATCTGACAAATCCGCTGCTGAGAAGGCAACTGCCACATTAGATACAGCTGGTGTTTCATTCCCTTCAGGAGGATCTCAAACTGATAAGGTTGGTTTACGCATTCATTTAAATGTCTAGTTTTGCCATTCTAGTCAATCCATGGACTCATTTATGTCTAAACTTTCTCTTTAGTTATGATCTTACCCTGCTCTCAAGATTCTCTTTGTCTACTCCAATGTACTAATTTGCATTTTGTACTTGGCATTTTGCGTTTCTTCTTCTTCGTTGCTCTCTGTTTCTCAGCAAATATGTGCGTGATTTTTTTTACTGACAGTGATAGCCCATTCTTACTGCATTGGAATTTGCAATTTGTTGCTTGTTAGGCTGGTTGTTATTCTTCTGATTGCAAATTCACATGTTTAGGCTGATTTAAATTTCCCTGCTGCTCTTTCCAGTTATATATTTGTTGCCTATCATTTGATACAGGATAACTACAAAAAGCCCAATTACGTTCAAATCTCTGTTGAGTCCTACACACGTTTGACTGGACTTGAAGATCAAGTAAAGACATACGAGCAGCAATTAAAGACATATGAAGATCAACTGAAAACACTAGACGAACAGATCGATGAGTTGAATGAAAAACTGTCTGCTGCTCATACAGAGATGAGCAGTAAGGAGGAGCTTGTCAAACAGCATGCGAAAGTAGCTGAAGATGCTGTATCAGGTATGGTGTTCATCATCGTTGCAATGAATAACTGATAGCAAATTCCTTTGGTCTATCTGTTTATCTCCTGTGGGCGTTCATGCTATTAAGGAAGTATCTTCACCAATTTTGCCTTCTGTATCAGGATGGGAGAAGGCTGAAGCTGAAGCTGCAGCGCTTAAAACTCATCTAGAAGCTGTCACACTTTCAAACCTGACAGCAGAAGACCGAGCTGCACATTTGGATGGTGCTCTAAAAGAATGTATGCGCCAGATAAGAAATTTGAAGGAAGAGCATGAGCAGAAGGTTCAGGATGTTGTTCTGACAAAAAATGTGCAATGTGACAAATTGAGAAGTGAATTTGAAGCGAAGATTGCTGATATGGACCAAGAACTCTTAAGGTCCGAATCTGAAAATGATGTGCTTTCAAGGTTGTTACAGGAACGCTCTACCATGCTAATTAAGATGACTGAAGAAAAATCACAAGCTGAGGCTGAGATTGAACTTTTGAACAGCAACATTGGGACATACGAGAGGGAAATAAATACCTTGAAGTATGAGGTTCACATTGTTTCCAAGGAGTTAGAAATCCGCAATGAGGAAAGGAATATGAGTGCCAAGTCTGCTGAAGCATCAAACAAGCAGCTTATGGAAGGTGTCAAAAAGATAGCAAAGCTAGAAGTAGAATGCCAGAGGTTGCGTGGCCTTGTTCGAAAAAAGCTGCCAGGTCCTGCTGCTCTCGCACAAATGAAGTTGGAAGTTGAGAGCCTAGGACGAGACCATGGAGAGCCTCGTAGAAGGTCTCCTGTCAGGCCCGCTAGCCCTCTTATGTCCCTCCATCCTCATATGTCTCCTGTCACTGAATATTCCCTTGACACTTGTCAAAAGTTCCAAAAGGAAAATGAATATCTCACAGAACGTCTTTTGGCCATGGAAGAAGAGACAAAGATGCTGAAAGACGCACTGGCAAAGCGTAATAATGAATTGCAGACTTCTAGAAACATGAGTGGCAAGACAGTTAACAAGCTTCAAAGCTTGGAAGCGCAGGTGCAGACTTTCAGTAAACACAAGGGCCCTGCTGATCGTCCGTCAGTCCAAAGTGCAAGCCATGCTCCAAGCATGGCATCCTTGTCTGAAGATGGAAATGATGATGCAGCAAGCGTTGCAGAGTCCTGGGCTTCTACATTTATCTCTAAGCTATCTAACATAAAAAACAAAAACAGGGATAGATCCAGAAGAACTGACAGCACAAATCGTTTAGAACTCATGGATGACTTTTTGGAAATGGAGAAATTGGCACGCTTGTCAAATGACTCTAATGGAGACGCATCAATTACAGGCATACCTTACAATAAAGAATCCGTAATTGGGAACCATGAGGCACATGTTGATAATGGCACAGATCTTCCATCCGATAAACAGCCAGATGTGAATTCATCGACTGAAGCTGCTGCAGATCCATCTCCATTGATGAAAATGAAGTTGAGAATTTTGAAGGTATTTGAATTCATGTCTGATGATGCTGATACAGGGAAGATAATAGAAGAAATTAAGCATATTGTGCAAGAAATACACGAGTTTTTGCATCTACACCATATGAACTGCGATTTCGTGGAGAAACACTGCTCAGAAGATGCTGTCATTATTCATTCAAACAAGGAAATGCCATTTCTTGAGAACGGTCTGCAAAATGAGAAACTCCCTAGTAAAGTAATGGAAGACGTCATTTCTGAGATTCATGCTTTTGCGTTGTCCCTTGGGCAAGAAGCTGCAGTGTATCAAAGCACATCTGATGATGATAATGAATTAAAACGTAAACTTGAGCTGTTCTCTGCCTCATGTAACAAGGTCTTGTGCAATGAGATAACCTTGGCTGGTTTTGTTGTTTCCCTTTCTGATGTTATGTCGAAAGTCAGTGATCTCAGCTTCAAATTCGTGGGATACAAGTGTTCTGAAGTGGAAACTATTACTCCTGATTGCATAGACAAAATTGCATTGCCAGAGAACAAAGAAGCTCAAGTAGACAGATATCCTAATGGCTGTTCTCATGTATCTGATTCTTCTTCTAATCTAGAGATTCCCTCGGAAGCTATTATCTTACGAGGATTTGATACAGCATCTTGCAAGTTCTCCTTGGAGGAGTTTGAGCAAACAAAAGTGGAGAAAGATAACATGGAGCGAGAACTTGCTAGATCCATGGAGGAACTGGAGACCACAAAATCTCAGTTGCAGGAAACTGAGCAGCTTTTAGGTGAAGTGAGTTCACAATTGTCATCTTCTGAGAAGACAAACAGCCTAGCTGAGACCCAGCTTAAGTGCATGGCAGAGTCATACAATTCACTTGAAAAGAGAGCTGATGAGTTAGAATCTGAAGTGAATCTTTTTCAGACAAAGGTTGAATCTTTGGAAATTGATCTTCAATCTGAAAAGGCTAGTCATCAAGATGCTTTGGTCCGATGCAGGGACCTTGAGGAACAACTGAAAAGGTCAGAAATTTTAAGTCTTATAGAATGAAAAACTGCATCCGTCTTTTGCCCTGAATGTTCTATAATAAAATTTACTTGAATGCATATTGTTAAATTTGTGGCAATGGTGAAGTTTCTTATGGCTTTGTTACATATTAGCTTTTAAAACTTTTTTTATAAAACTTGATTCCTGAGCTTGGTGGATTCAACAAGGTTTTGAACTGTACTGCCTAAGGCATTTCTAGTTTGTGTATTGAGTTGTACAAGGTTGTGATTCTAACTTGTTTGATGTTGATCTATGAAGGAATGAGGATTGCTCGGCGTGTTCATCTATGGATGCTGATCTAGAGAACAAAAACAAACAGGTAAGTGGACATAAATCTTACACCGTGACATTCCATGAGCAAACAGCAATCTTTGATCATCGCATCATGTTTAGTTTATACACAGGGTAGAAGTGTAGAACTATAAATCTCAATTGCCAAATTATCAATTACTTGACAGGAGAAACAAATGGCTGCTGCAGCAGCGAAGCTGGCTGAATGCCAAGAAACCATATTTCTTCTAGGAAGACACTTGAATACATTGCGTCCACAAACTGATGATTCGGGTGAGACCAAACAGAGGGCTGTTGAAGGAGGAGCTGAGGAGGAGCCTGCTACTAGCGGAGCCAACGCCCCAGAGGAGACTGAGATTGACTCCACTCCTGTGGCCCTCTACAATGCTCCTTCAAGCGCAGCTGATACCTCAAGATCAGCCATGAGTTTAAAGTCTCCAAGGCACAGACGTACCAAGTCGGGATCATCTTCAACGTCTTTGAATCCAACGCCAGAGAAGCACACTCGTGGGTTTAGCAGATTCTTTTCGTCAAAAGGGAACAACCGATGGTGAGTCATGCACCTCGCAGGCTTTAGTCAAATTGACTAGAATAGAACTATCTGACTGTGACACATAAGAGTGTTCTTGGTAACAATTATAAGTTCTGTTACAGATTCACTCAGATCAATATATCCGACTCCAACTCGTCTTTCTTCTAAGAGGTTTTGCTTGCACTCCTCGAGATAAGAAATGTTTCGGGGTACGTACTCTAATTTGGCGGTGTTAATTGTGTAGATGATTATGTATCTTGCTGTTTTTGATTTGCTCTTTCTTAGCGACGTGCGTGTAAAAATCAAACTTGGTTTGATGGTTGTAAGTTGCTGAGATATATATTCGGAAATGTTTGTCTTCCTATGCACGTAGTACTCGATCTTCTAATATGTATCCAAAATATGCAAGAATTGGAATTCAAATTAATATTGAACATGTCACAAGTGAAAATTTTGCTTCTTTCTTCCTTGTAAATTGGAATCCGGTTGGTCGTTTGATATAACACTAGAAATCGGATTGGAATCAGGAATCAAAATGAAATCGAAAATTATAATTAATCATTGTTAGTGTTTGGTATGTTTCTGGAATGAACGAATCCTGAAATTTATTGTTTGGTTGAACATGGGAATCAAACATGATTTTATATGATATAAGTATAAATTGTTTTTTCTTGTCAAATAAAAGTATAAATTATATATGTTAAGTTAATTCACTTGAGAGTGATATTATAAAAAAAATTAAACTTGAATTTGAATTGGGTTTGGGTTTTGATTTTAGAATGGCTCATTCCATGAGTTTAAGCTGAATATCGAGTTGTTCATGAGTGTTGAAATTGTTGATTTCAAGGAATTAATTCGATTCCCATTCCGAGTTTTACCAAACATAAAAATGAGAATCAACCATTTTCATACCCATTCCTTTGGAATTGTACCACACGGGCCCTCATTTCCTATTTTGCAGCAAGAGTGTGCTGAATCTGAATTCCAAAATTCCACGCACCTTGGTTAACTTAACCCTAAACACTCAATTTCTTATGCTTATTTCATACATAACTAATGCTTATTCTGAATAGGTAATCAATTTCAGTTTCATAATCATAAACCCTACAAATCATATTCCAACCAGATGCCGAGGGCGATTCGTGATAGTGAACATGTCACAAGAGTGACTGAACAACTAGCATGTTGCCAACTCTATAGAAGCCCTACATCTAATTCCGATCATAGTTTTTGTTTTGGAAGTAGGGTTTCGATGACAACTAAGCAGAAACCACCGCTGGTTCCTTCTTAGCTTCCTCAGCTTGCAAGCTCTCGTAGTATTTCACAAGCACTTGCCATCCTCCAGGGCACATGAATCCATCTGGAGGGTTCTCTCCTGTTCTAGCAAATGTCCGCATCTGCAATGGATCAGAAAGAGGTTCAATCAAGGCCACCAAATTACTTGATTCAGAAAATACCAAGAAAACTTGTAAATCTGTGCACTACCAACTTACTATCCAAGGAAATAGTTCCGTTTCCATACCTTGGTTCCAGAGATGAAGAGGAAATCTTTCACACGGGATGGGTCAAAAAATGCCATTTTCCCTGCCACTGTATCATATGCAGCAACCTGACAAGGCAATGTCAAATTAGACTTCTCTAAGTTGATGCATAGCTTGCTTATAACAAGACTAAGGAAGTAAACTTACTCTGAATGGTAAAATGTTGAGCTTTTCTAGACCAGGAGCCATGCTCAACACTTTCTTTCCATGATCGGGATCATATAGATCCCTCTTCTCTGTTGGGTGACCCATTCCAGCCGGATCACGCCCTACTATATAGAAGTTTGCTCCAGCATTTACCCTGGCTTTAGCATGCCATTGCACTTCTGTTGGACCAGCATAATGCATGGGTGATGGAAATATGGACACAATGGTGGTCTCTGGATCAAGAACCCCATCTTCCAACACCTGAATGATATATAAGGAAATTGAGAAGAAAAACATAATTCACTTTAAATAACCATATGCTAAAATTCATCAGATAAGGTTTCAAAGTTAGTACCGGTTTAGCAGAATATGCTTGGTTTGAAAGCAGTATATCCAGCACTTAGAAAACAGCTCCTTAAAGTTTTGCAAGTTAAAAGTAATTCACAGAAGCATATGGTCCAAGAGACAAGATATGTTCTTGTACACGCAGAGGTGGTATGGGAGAATTTTAGATAGGCTAGGGAATATTTTGGTAAATCAGAAAACTGTATTGTTTGTCTCCGCCAGGTTACAAACTTAAATTACATTGTTATGAATTAATAAAAAAAACAAGTTACGAAAAGCCAATACCTTCATATGCTGTTCCATACGAACATCCAGTGGCACATCATCAGCCTTTGTGAATCCTCCCAGAGGATGAAGTAAGAGGATAGGATTGTTATATCCCATTTCTAGGAGTCTCCTACGTGTATCATTCATTAACAAAGCATGTCCATTGTGAACAGGATTTCTGAGCTGAAAGGCAAAAACAGCATCAGCTTGACGCTTATCAAACTCCTTCCTCAGCTGACGAGGTGAAAGCCTGTAGTGATCAAGGCCATCGTTGTACTTGATCTCATTAAGCACTTCCAAATCTCCACCAACGAGCCAGTTTCCGGCGGAGGTTATTGCCTCTTCAACATAAGGTAATCCTGGAGCCGTTGTTCCCCAGGTTCTAGCAATTCTTTCTTCTTTGTTATGCTTATATATTTCAATACTACAAAATTGGCAACATAAAATTCAATATCTTACATCACCAAAACTTCACAGTAAACATAGAGCGACTGCGTAAGCTGGAGGAATACAATCCATCCATTAAGCAACAAAGACTACAGCAAGGTCAAATAAAAGCCTAATAATACAGGGATAAAGAACTCACCAGATTTTTATTGAGCATAAAAAAATTGAGTCTAATTAACAACTATTTGTGCAATCAGAAAATCAAATTTAAACTAATTTTAATTGCAGTCATGTTTTCAAACGTGTTCTATTGGTAATCAGAAGAAAACAATTTCATTGTCACATGCTATTTACTGACTTGAGAAAATTAACAATTAAGAATACCAGAATTGGCTCATTCACACATACAACACCCAACCCAACTAGGTGAATCACAGCATAATAAGAATCAGCAAACACCAGAACAAAAAACAAAAATGAATCAACGCACAAGAAGGAAAAAGTAGGAACCTCCTCAGAATGCCAATCAAATCCCCGTTAGGGCCAAGCAATCCGACATGCGGAGACGAGGCAATTGTGTCCTTGGCGTCATCGTCAATCGCCAGCACAATGGGCAAAGACATGTTCACCACAGACCCATCGCCCAACCGCAGAGAGTTGAAATGCAGGCTCTGCAAATACTCATTCTCCCTCATGAACCCTCTAAGCGGGCTAGCCCAACCTTGGCTAATGACATGAACCCACTCGAGATCGATCTGGGTCAGCCTCACCTTGGGCAAGGATTCTGCTTCTGAGGTCTTGAGGGCCCTCTCGCTCTTGGGCACCACCAATTCAACCAGCGAACCCCCATCTGGGTCTATCAGGGAACTCTTGATCACCCAGTTCCTGTTGTTGGCAGCCATTGCTCTCTTCTTTTGGTAAACAATAGACGTGAATGGATTCGTGGATCGGAGCGTTTTGGGGAAGGAAGCAGCTTCGGACAGGTGGGTGGCCTTTCTTTTGGCTTGGAACTGGAATTTGGAGAGGTTGGCTGTTGAGAGGTGGAGTTTAATTGCGAGAGACATTTCTGGGGATTTCTTTTGTGCAGGCAGGGGGGTACTCACTCACTAGTCACTACTGTTTCTGTTTTCGGGTACCAGCCAGCGCCGTTTGGTTTGGATTTGGGTTTCGGCCAAATTGGGATAAGGCGTAAGTGTTAGTTTGGTATCGATATTAAAGATATGAGATATATGATATTAGTATTGATATGGATATTAAAATATGTATATAAGTGATATTAAGGTATTGGATATGGATATGAGTGATATGTATGATATATCAATTTTCTGAAAAATATCAAAATAACACTCCAATACTAGTCTGATATCACTTTGATATATCACTGATATCGATATCTACCTATACCAAATAATATCAGGATATACCAAACACATATATAAATATGACTGATATCTCATACCCATACCTAATATCCTGATATAAATACTAAATAAATCCTAAGTTATAGAAATGCAACTAGACCACACAGACAATCCTTATGGAAATGCAACTTCTGGGTGCATGTGGCCGTCCACATTCTCTCCTTTTTAAAGTTTTGGAGCATATACCTTGAAACGAACACAAAACCACACATTTGTTTCCATGCTTTTTTGGCTCATATTCTTCTCTATTTTTTTTTATTTACCAGGTTCTTCTCTATTTTTTTAGGATACATCCTCTTCTTTATGTGATAGTGCTTTCTTTCTACATATATTATGTTTTAGGTTAATTGTAAGAAACCGAAGGCCATGTTGCAGCATCTAAAATTTGAAAGATTAGAATGGAAATTTCATGTCATGAGCTCGAAAGTAATTACCTTGTTTGATTGCTTTGTTGATCATTGGTCAAGTGGGTAATAGCAATAATATATATATATATATATATATATATATATATATATATATATTAAAGCAAAAGAATTTAAAGTCACCGTATTGATTATGATCCCACAAATTCTAGGTGTCAATTTATGATTAATCCAATTTATTTTTATATTAATAATTTTATTTAATTTAAATCACAATATCTAATCACAACTAACTTCAAATATTTAAAATTTTAAATCACAATATCTAATCACAACTAACTTCAAATATATAAAACTATATACAACTTTTTTATAAAATTTAATTTCTACAAATTACACATACAATAAACTTATAATATATGATAGATTTCTTACTAAACTTCTATATATATATATATTAAAGCAAAGGAATTTGAAGCCACCATATTGATTATGACCCCACAAAGCCTAAGTGTCAATTTGTGGTTAATTCAATTTATTTTTATATTAATAATTCTATTTAATTTAAATCACAATATCTAATCACAACTAACTTCAAATATATAAAAACTATATACAACTTTTTTATAAAATTTAATTTCTATAAATTACACATACAATAAGCTTATAATATATGATAGATTTCTTACTAAACTTATATATAAAATACATCTTATATTCATTTATGTAATTAGTAATATTAGTTTCATGCGTTTGCATATATAATTTGACCTATAAAAATTTATGGGCCAAAATCATACAATATATAAAATTTTCAACTCATAGTACATGTGTTTTTATAATCAAGCCCACTATATTATATTATTACACATACAAATTTATGGCCCATTTAGAGTAAAATGACCCGAATAAATTTTATGGTCCATCTATATATATTAAAGCTATTGAATTTCGAGCCACCAAAATATTTTTGGACCCACAAATCCTATATGTCATTTTGTTATCAATGCACTTTTTTCTCTCTTAACATTATATTTCAATTTAAACCACAATATCTAATCACACCTAACTTTAAATATATAAAAACTATATACAACTTTGTTGAATGCTTATACATTTTTTTATAAATTTTGATCTCTACAAATTGCAAAAAATAAGCTTATATTTGTCAAACTAATATATGATAGAATTCCTACTAAACTTATATATAAAGTACATCTTATATTGGTTTCGTAACCTTACGTATATTATTATTTTCGTAAATATTAAGAAATCATTGTTTTATATTGTGATTTTTACAAGTATCGTTGAAGGTGTAACAACAATTTCGAATCCTCATTGTTTAGCTACATATATTTTCTTGAAAAACATAAATCTTATTTTAATATAATTTTTTTATTTTTAAATTTACATTGGCCTTATTTATTAATTATACATATATAATTTTATTTTTTATAATTTTAAAATCTTTAGCTTACTTTATTTTATCCATGTTTAACCAAAACTTAGTTTGAAGGTATAATACAGTAGCTAATATTACTAATTACATTGAGTTTCACCTTATTTTTCAATAATTATTTTTAATATTCTTTATTTTATCCATATTTATCCACCATATTGATTCCGGCCCCGTAAATTCTATGTGTCATTTTGAAGTTAATTAACGTTTTTTAAATATTAACAATTCTATTTAATTTAAATCATAATATTAATCATAACTACCTTTAAATCTATAAATCATATATATATACAACTTTATTGAATGTTTGTATACATGAAGGTGATGATTTTTTTATAAAAAAATACAAACAATAAGGTTATATTTATATAACTAATATATCAAAGCTTATATATTTGAACTTTGACCACCGTATAAGCTTATATAATCATAACTAACTTTGAATCTATAAATCATATATATATATATATACAACTTTGTTGAATGTTTATATATATGAATGTGATAAGTTTTTTATAAAAAAATACAAACAATAAGATTATATTTATATAACTAATATATCAAAGCTTATATTTATATAACAATAAGCTCATATTTTTTTATTAAAAAACAAACAATAGGATATGGTTGATTAATGAAATCTCACAACAACCTTTAAAAAAAAGTAAAACCTCACAATAATCTTTCATAAAAAAAAAAGTGAAATCTCACAACAACGTAACAAATTGGTTATGTGATTTGAGTACAAAACCAAACCCGATTATTTGTGTAGCTTATGATTATAATAACAAAATTTAATGCCTTCGATTATTTACTAGCATTAACCAACTTTTGAATTTGAAATTTTATCCTACGTAGCTGAAGTTTTTTTTAATTTTCATGTAAAGCCCAATTAGATATTGTTGTTTAATGAAATCTCACAACAATAACTGAATGCAACCCATCTATAAAATCTCACCACGTTCTATTTTTTTTAAGAAGAACTAATCATTTAAATGTCTAACAAATCTTTGAATTAAAACCTACGTTGATGAACTTTTATCCTAAAAATCTTTGAACTTGAAATTTTATCCTACATTGCTGAACTTTTTTTTTTATTTTCAATCAAAACCCATGTGATTTACATATCTATCCACAATTATTAAAACCAAATCTGATATAATTATAAAACTGAATTATGCCTAAAAAACCGATTCTGTTATTTGAGTTCAAAACACAACTGAATTCTTCCAAAAAACTATGTTCTTTGATTTGATTTACATATCTGTCCACAATTAGTAAATCATATCTTCCCTTTTTATATAAGAAAAAGAAGAAAAAGTTCAGATTCTTATATATAGATTATTCCGGTCTATGTAGTGCATTACGTATTGGAGCTGAAGTTTGATATTTGAGAATCAGTGTATGCATCTCTATTTACTTTTTTAAACTTACAATATGACATTTATATGTATTGCATCCTGCTCACATATATCTAAAAATGCATGTTTACATTATTTAGGTATTCCAATGGCCAATTATATTGAAGAAATTACTGAAGTAAAAAGGTGTTTGGACACTCAAAGTTCGTATTGTTGGCATGTGGAAGAAAAAAATTATAAAGAAAGAGACGAAATTCACATGATTATGATAGATGAAAAAGTTAATATATTTCAGAGACACTATATTATATTTTCATTTTCAGTAATTAATTTTTATTATATACATTACTAATGAACTATTATTTCTTTCATGCAGACTTCGTGGATTGAATCTACCATCCCAAGTTATTTTGTCAACAAATTTTCACAAATGATCAAGGAGTATTCCATATACAAAATATCAAATTTTTCTGTTGAAGAAAATACTGATAAATGGAAAATTACTCAACATTCATATAAAATAACATTTACTTTTATCATTGCAATAGGAACAATATCGTTGAGTCAATAAATTCAATATATATAAAATTTTATATATATTGAATTGATAAAACACGGTTTTTATTAAAGAGATCATTCTTACCACAAAAAGCTACCATATTTTTCATCAAATATTTATTTTTTTGGTATGCTCAATTAAATATCTTCTAATATTATATATTGATGTGATAATATATCCTTTATCATATCATTTTCCGTTTAGTTTTTACAAATTTATCATGATACACGTGAACAATATTATTCAAATTTTCTTCTTTTTTTACTAATATTGTGAGTTTATGATTAATATTTCTTCATAAACTATATACAAATACATCACTTTAACATAATTTTTTATTAAATATACACGTAAAAGTGATGTTAAAGCTATAATAAAACATCACCCTAATAAAAATAGGGCTCAACTATTCGGCGCATAGGCATTTTTGCCTTTTGGCGCATAGGGCCGCGCGTAACGTGAGAATAGACTTCCCACGTTACGCGTCGATACTGACCCATTCAAGACCCACACGTAACGCGTGAATTGGCTCCACACGTTACGTGTGGGATCGGTTCACACGTTACGTGTGACATTATATCACACGTAACGTGTGGGAATCTGGCTATAAAAGCCAGATTCGGCTCCTCCTCTTCATTCAGCATCAGCACTCAGCCTCCTTGCCCCTCCCGCGTAACGTCTCCTTGCCCCTCCCGCGTAACGCCTCCTCGCCCCTCCCGCGTAAGGTTAGTTCCTAGAAATAATTATTTGATTTTGATTTTGTTTTTAATAAATTTAAATCCACACATAGTATTTGGTTAGGTAGATCTAGGTTTGGATGATAGATCTACGATTTGGAGATGATTTGGATGGTAGATCTAGGTTTTGTAGAAGTTTTTGTGATGTTTAGGGTTTTGGTTAGGTAGATCTAGGTTTATAGACATTTTGTGTGGAAAAAATGAAAGTGGAAGTGATGATATTGTTAGATTGGTAAAAATTGTGGATTTGTTGTTGAATTTTGGGTATATTTGAAAAAAAATAAAAAAATTCGGACTGTCTCGCCGGAGAAGACGACCGGAATATCGCCGGAAAGTCGCCGGCGGCTTCCCGGTGAAATTGGAATGTGCACATTCACACGTAACGTGTGAATGTGCACCACGCGTTACGTGTGAGAGCAAGTCACACGTGACGTGTGAATTTCCATTTTTTTAGATTTCTGGAACGTTGATTTTCTATTTTTTGATTTTTGTTGATTTTTGTTGATTAAAATTCGGACTGTCTCGCCGGAGAAGACGACCGGAATATCGCCGGCAAGTCGCCGGCGACTTGCCGGTGAAATTGGAATAAGCACATTCACACGTAACGTGTGAATGTGCACCACGCGTTACATGTGAGAGCAAGTCACACGTAACGCGTGAATTTCCTTTTTTTTTGATATCTGTAACGCTGATTTTCTGTTTTTTGATTTTTGTTGATTTTTGTTGATTAAAATTCGGACTGTCTCGCCGGAGAAGACGACCGGAATATCGCCGGAAAGTCGCCGGCGGCCTGCCGGTGAAATTGGAATAAGCACATTCACACGTAACGTGTGAATGTGCACTACGCATTACGTGTGAGAACAAGTCACACGTAACGTGTGAATTTGCATTTTTTTTGATATCTGGAACGTTGATTTTATGTTTGTTGATTTTTGTTGATTAAAATGTGTTGATAAACGCAGATGGAACCTGGGGAAAGAACTGAACGCAGGATACGTCGCAACCTTGTACGCCAACAGTCGTATGTGACTGGCGAAGAGGTCAAAAGGTCGGAAAGGAGGCAACGGAGGGATGTGTGCTACCGGGATGATGAGACCGGCGCATACCAGATTGGAGCAGGTAGCAGTACTGGGGCTGGTTTAGGGTTTCAAACTGGAGTCGGTAGCAGTAGTGGGGCTGCTGGCGATACTGGCATGATAGGAGTGCATAGCCTAATGGCAGTGCCGTCGTTTATTGGGGGTAGAGCAGGCTGTGAGCCTCCGAGGGACCCAGACTATGAAGGAAGTCCGCTGCATTGTTATTCTGATACAATAGATCAGAATAACTATTACGGGCGGAATTTTAGTCTGCCGGTACTACCGCCGCATGTGAGCCCTCATCATAGCCCGAGAGATTATTATCAGGGAGATGAGGAGCAGGACAACCCGTGGGAGAACCCGACGGTGTACCCGAACGCTGCCTATCATCAGCCTATGGTAAGTACATTTAGTATAACATGCATTTGTTTACAATTCATTATTGCATCTGATCTATTTAATAAATGTAGGATCATGCATGTACATGGGGGACTCAGGACCAGGGGACTCAGGCCCAGTCCAGCAATGCCTGGATTCCAAGAGAAGACGCCCCAAACACGGCGGGCGAGGAGCCGGGCGAGGAGCCTCAGGAAGCCTTTTCTTCGCGGGGAAAACCACCCCGGTCAAAGAAGAATGTCAGATACGACCCTGAACTGGTGGTGAGCGTTCCTGGAGGTCCGGAGAGACCTGAACTCCTAAAGAGTTTTGTAAACCACGTGGCGTACCTCCTTTACCAGCGCGTTGTAAGTTGCACGTAACACAATTTTTTTAATTATTAATCTTGTTTTAAATAAGTCTGTATGATTGCTTAATTATGTTCATATACAGTCGGTGCAACCCTTGAGGTTCCAGCAGCGAGGCAAGCAGTTACGCTCATGGCGTCTCACAACGGAAGACGCGTGGGGTAGCATGGCGTTGGCGTCCGGGCTATGTCATCTATCGGACATCATGCATGAGCATGTGGATGAGACGCTGATTGGTGCCTTCGTCGAGCGTTGGCAACCGGAAACCAACTCATTCCACATGCCATGGGGAGAGATGACTATAACTCTCCATGATGTGTGGATGATCCTTGGGCTTAACATACAAGGGCAAGACATGGGTCCCCCAAAGAAATGGCACGAGCAGTTGAGCCGCAATGATTTGAAGAAGGCGTTGATGGAGCAGACGCATGAGTTTTTTGAGCTGGAGGATGGTGCTATCGTCACCGGTAACTTGCACGCGGGAGATTTTAAGACTCATTGCGAGGAGTTGGCGTCGAAGAAGCTGGCGGCTGGGTTCTTGCTGTACTTGGTGGGGTCTGCCCTCTTTCCTGACAAGTCTCAGCATCGCTTGCCCGTTTATTACACTCCGTTCGTGACTGATCTCACAAAAGTCACGAACTATGCATGGGGTACCGGTGTTCTTGCACACGTGTACCGCAGCTTGGGCGAGTGCACAAGAAAAGAGGCACGGGTCATGTCCACATGTTTCACTCTGATCCAGGTATTAAATGGCTTGAATAAAAATATCTAAATTTTTGTTATAGATATATTATATGTTTGTTATGTAGGGAATTGACATATGTGTAATTATTTTGTAGTCATGGATATATCAGTACTTTCCCATGTTTAGACCTGCACAGAGTGTTTACTGGGACCCACAACAGCCGATCCCATACGCCAGAAAATGGGACATGTCACATGAACCCAACCGGACCAGGAATTATAGGGAGGAGCTGGATGGGATGCATGCTGATAGTGTAAGTGCATATACGGTCCTTATCTATTATGTTAAAATATATATGCATTATAAGTTGTTTGAAATTCAATTGTGTTTAGGTTGAGTGGATGCCATACGGCTCCATTGACTTCAATAATGAGATGTTTGCTTCATCGCGATTTCATGGAGTCATATCCTGTCTGTGGGTCACCGAGCCTTAATCTATATAGTGATGTACATCATATAATGCCTTGATGTCATATCTTTTGTGTAATGTTGTTTACGTACTATCAACCTTTGTAGGGAGCAAGCAATTTTATCAAAGCAGAGACATGATATGTCGCGAAGTTTTACAAGAGACTATCCTAATTTTTTCAAACGCAACTAGACGATGTCATTTATTTTGTGCTAGGTTTTCTAAGTTTATGAAGAACTTGTATTATTTCTTGTATGTGATTGTATTCATCCAACGTAATGAACAATTCTATTCTATCTTCTATGTTGATTATTTTGGGGTGTTTTTTGTAGGGTTTTAGATAAACAAATAAATACTACAAATAAACATTCTAAACCATATTGACTAACCCACACGTAGCGTGAGGGTACAAACCATACGTAACGTGTGAAATTGTCCCACACGTAACGTGTGGAGCACTGTCACACGTAACGTGTGGGTTGTACCCTCACGTTACGTGCGAGCCTATGCGCCAAACGGCAAAATGCCTATGCGCCGAAAAGTAATCGTGTAAAAATATCCGTGCATGGCACGGGTTATGAACTAGTGATTAATGAAACGAAACCACGGCTATGTGACAATAAGATTTTGGGCCCCCTTGCAAATTTTTTTATAATCTAAAAATTAGACTAATATCAAGATTATTTGAAAATCAACATATAACATTTTTCATTTTTCAGATGAGAACTATAAATTCTGAATTTGTTATAATATTTTTTAGTGAATGTGAGTGACAGATGTTTGCACTATGATAAGCCACAACATTAATCTCTTGCGTTTGAATCACCATCTATATCTATATATATATATATATATATATATTTAAAAGTTAGCATTCTAGGTCATTGAATGCTAACTTTTAAAGATGAATTAGTTTTTTTTCTTTATTTCATGCCTTATTTATTTAGCCCAAAATTTAAACAATTTCTCAAATTCAAAAAGTACTAAAGTGACAATTTCATATATTAACAATTATATTGATAATCTATAATCTTCTATATAATATAAAAAGTTTTTGATTCACAATTATATACAATTACTATATATTAATCAATTGAAAAGTCTTCATTTTCATATCGTTGTATAACTCTTATATCTTCACGTTAAATTTTGAACATAGTTCAATTTATATTTCTATTAAGCATGAAAAACAACCATCTATATTATATATTTAAAAGTTAGCATTCTACGTCATTGAAAATGCTATCTTTTAAAATGAACTATTTTTTTTCATTTCTTGCATTATT
Organism: Rheum nobile; assembly: GCA_027886185.1. NCBI lineage: Eukaryota > Viridiplantae > Streptophyta > Magnoliopsida > Caryophyllales > Polygonaceae > Rheum > Rheum nobile. The sequence goes on from WOAB01000170.1 coordinate 214,569, forward strand.
TATTTAGCCCAAAATTTAAACAATTTCTCAAATCCGAAAAGTACTAAAGTGACAATTTCATATATTAACAATTATATCAATAATATATAATCTTCTATATAATATAAAAGTTTTTGATTTACAATTATATACAATTACTACATATTAATCAATTAATAAGTCCTCATTTTCATATCGTTGTATAATTCTTATATCTTCACGTTAAATTTTCAATATAGTTCAATTTATATTTCTATTAAGCATGAAAAACAACCATCTATATATATATATTTAAAAGTTAGCATTCTAGGTCATTGAATGCTAACTTTTACAGATGAATTAGTTTTTTTTTTCATTTCATGTCTTATTTATTTAGCAGAAAATTTAAACAATTTCTCAAATCCAAAATGTACTAAAGTGACAATTTCATATATTAACAATTGTATTGATAATCTATAATCTTCTATATAATATAAAAAGTTTTTGATTCACAATTATATACAATTACTACATATTAATCAATTGAAAAGTCTTCATTTTCATATCGTTGTATAACTCTTATATCTTCACGTTAAATTTTGAACATGGTTTAATTTATATTTCTATTAAGCATGAAAAACAACCATTTATATTATATATTTAAAAGTTAGCATTCTACGTCATTGAATGCTATATTTTAAAATGAACTGTTTTTTTTTTCATTTCTTGCATTATTTATTTAGCCCAAAATTTAAACAATTTCTCAAATCCGAAAAGTACTAAAGTGACAATTTCATATATTAACAATTATATCAATAATATATAATCTTCTATATAATATAAAAGTTTTTGATTTACAATTATATACAATTACTACATATTAATCAATTAATAAGTCCTCATTTTCATATCGTTGTATAATTCTTATATCTTCACGTTAAATTTTCAACATAGTTCAATTTATATTTCTATTAAGCATGAAAAACAACCATCTATATATATATATATTTAAAAGTTAGCATTCTAGGTCATTGAATGCTAACTTTTAAAGATGAATTAGTTTTTTTTTTCATTTCATGTCTTATTTATTTAGCAGAAAATTTAAACAATTTCTCAAATCCAAAATGTACTAAAGTGACAATTTCATATATTAACAATTGTATTGATAATCTATAATCTTCTATATAATATAAAAAGTTTTTGATTCACAATTATATACAATTACTACATATTAATCAATTCAAAAGTCTTCATTTTCATATCGTTGTATAACTCTTATATCTTCACGTTAAATTTTGAACATAGTTCAATTTATATTTCTATTAAGCATGAAAAACAACCATCTATATTATATATTTAAAAGTTAGCATTCTACGTCATTGAATGCTATCTTTTAAAATGAACTAGTTTTTTTTCTTTCATTTCTTGCATTATTTATTTAGCCAAAAATTTAAACAATTTCTCAAATCCGAAAAATACTAAAGTGACAATTTCATATATTAACAATTATATCAATAATATATAATCTTCTATATAATATAAAAGTTTTTGATTTACAATTATATACAATTACTACATATTAATCAATTAATAAGTCCTCATTTTCATATCTTGTATAATTTTTATATCTTCACGTTAAATTTTCAACATAGTTCAATTTATATTTCTATTAAGCATGAAAAACAACCATATATATATATATATATATATATATATATATATATATATATTTAAAAGTTAGCATTCTAGGTCATTGAATGTTAACTTTTAAAGATGAATTAGTTTTTTTTTCTTCATTTCATGCCTTATTTACTTAGCACAAAATTTAAACAATTTCTCAAATCCAAAATGTACTAAAGTGACAATTTCATATGATAAAACAATTATATTGATAATCTATAATCTTCTATATAATATAAAAAGTTTTTGATTCACAATTATATACAATTACTACATATTAATCAATTAAAATGTCTTCATTTTCATATAGTTGTATAACTCTTATATCTTCACGCTAAATTTTGAACATAGTTCAATTTATATTTCTATTAAGCATGAAAAACAACCATCTATATTATATATTTAAAAGTTAGCATTCTACGTCATTGAATGCTATCTTTTAAAATGAACTGTTTTTTTTTTCTTCATTTCTTGCATTATTTATTTAGCCCAAAATTTAAACAATTTCTCAAATCCGAAAAGTACTAAAGTGACAATTTCATATATTAACAATTATATCAATAATATATAATCTTCTATATAATATAAAAGTTTTTGATTTACAATTATATACAATTACGACATATTAATCAATTAATAAATCCTCATTTTCATATCGTTGTATAATTCTTATATCTTCACGTTAAATTTTCAACATAGTTCAATTTATATTTCTATTAAGCATGAAAAACAACCATATATATATATATATTTAAAAGTTAGCATTCTAGGTCATTGAATGCTAACTTTTAAAGATGAATTAATTTTTTTTTTCATTTCATGCCTTATTTATTTAGCACAAAATTTAAACAATTTCTCAAATCCAAAATGTACTAAAGTGACAATTTCATATATTAACAATTATATTGATAATCTATAATCTTCTATATAATATAAAAAGTTTTTGATTCACAATTATATACAATTACTACATATTAATCAATTGAAAAGTCTTCATTTTCATATCGTTGTATAACTCTTATATCTTCACGTTAAATTTTGAACATAGTTCAATTTATATTTCTATTAAGCATGAAAAACAACCATCTATATTATATATTTAAAAGTTAGCATTCTACGTCATTGAATGCTATCTTTTAAAATGAACTGTTTTTTTTTTCATTTCTTGCATTATTTATTTAGCCCAAAATTTAAACAATTTCTCAAATCCGAAAAGTACTAAAGTGACAATTTCATATATTAACAATTATATCAATAATATATAATCTTCTATATAATATAAAATTTTTTGATTTACAATTATATACAATTACTACATATTAATCAATTAATAAGTCCTCATTTTCATATCGTTGTATAATTCTTATATCTTCACGTTAAATTTTCAACATAGTTCAATTTATATTTCTATTAAGCATGAAAAACAACCATCTATATATATATATATTTAAAAGTTAGCATTCTAGGTCATTGAATGCTAACTTTTAAAGATGAATTAGTTTTTTTTTCTTCATTTCATGCCTTATTTATTTAGCACAAAATTTAAACAATTTCTCAAATCCAAAATGTACTAAAGTGACAATTTTATATATTAACAATTATATTGATAATCTATAATCTTCTATATAATATAAAATGTTTTTGATTCACAATTATATACAATTACTATATATTAATCAATTGAAAAGTCTTCATTTTCATATCGTTGTATAACTCTTATATCTTCACGTTAAATTTTGAACATAGTTCAATTTATATTTCTATTAAGCATGAAAAACAACCATCTATATTATATATTTAAAAGTTAGCATTCTACGTCATTGAATGCTATCTTTTAAAATGAATTGTTTTTTTTTCATTTCTTGCATTATTTATTTAGCCCAAAATTTAAACAATTTCTCAAATCCGAAAAGTACTAAAGTGACAATTTCATATATTAACAATTATATCAATAATATATAATCTTCTATATAATATAAAAGTTTTTGATTTACAATTATATACAATTACGACATATTAATCAATTAATAAATCCTCATTTTCATATCGTTGTATAATTCTTATATCTTCACGTTAAATTTTCAACATAGTTCAATTTATATTTCTATTAAGCATGAAAAACAACCATCTATATATATATATATATTTAAAAGTTAGCATTCTAGGTCATTGAATGCTAACTTTTAAAGATGAATTAGTTTTTTTTTTCATTTCATGTCTTATTTATTTAGCACAAAATTTAAACAATTTCTCAAATCCAAAATGTACTAAAGTGACAATTTCATATATTAACAATTATATTGATAATCTATAATCTTCTATATAATATAAAAAGTTTTTGATTCACAATTATATACAATTACTACATATTAATCAATTGAAAAGTCTTCATTTTCATATCGTTGTATAACTCTTATATCTTCACGTTAAATTTTGAACATAGTTCAATTTATATTTCTATTAAGCATGAAAAACAACCATCTATATTATATATTTAAATGTTAGCACTGTACGTCATTGAATGCTATATTTTAAAATGAACTGGTTTTTTTTTTCATTTCTTGCATTATTTTTTTAGCCCAAAATTTAAACAATTTCTCAAATCCGAAAAGTACTAAAGTGACAATTTCATATATTAACAATTATATCAATAATCTATAATCTTCTATATAATATAAAAGTTTTTGATTTACAATTATATACAATTACTACATATTAATCAATTAATAAGTCCTCATTTTCATATCGTTGTATAATTCTTATATTTTCACGTTAAATTTTCAACATAGTTCAATTTATATTTCTATTAAGCATGAAAAACAACCATCTATATATATATATATATATATATATATATATATATATATATTTAAAAGTTAGCATTCTAGGTCATTGAATGCTAACTTTTAAAGATGAATTAGTTTTTTTTTCCTTCATTTCATGCGTTATTTATTTAGCACAAAATTTAAACAATTTCTCAAATCCAAAATGTACTAAAGTGACAATTTCATATATTAACAATTATATTGATAATCTATAATCTTCTATATAATATAAAAAGTTTTTGATTCACAATTATATACAATTACTACATATTAATCAATTGAAAAGTCTTCATTTTTATATCGTTGTATAACTCTTATATCTTCACGTTAAATTTTTAACATAGTTCAATTTTATATTTCTATTAAGCATGAAAAACAACCATATATATTATATATTTAAAAGTTAGCATTCTAGGTCATTGAAGACTAACTTTTAAAATGAACTATTTTTTTTTTCATTTCTTGCCTTATTTATTTAGCCCAAAATTTAAACAATTTCTCAAATCCGAAAAGTACTAAAGTGATAATTTCATATATTAACAATTATATCAATAATATATAATCTTCTATATAATATAAAAAATTTAACATGAAGATATAAGAATTATACAATGATATGAAAATGAGGACTTATTAATCATTTAATAAGTCCTCATTTTCATATCATTGTATAATTCTTATATCTTCATGTTAAATTTTCAACATAGTTCAATTTATATTTCTATTAAGCATGAAAAACAACCATCTATATATATATACTTAAAAGTTGTTTTTTTTGCCAATTCAATGCTATCTTTGTTGGTTTTTTTGGTCAATTCAATGCTATCTTTTAAAAGCCCAAAATGCAGAAAATAATACAATATTTTGGGCCCAACAGGCTTTATAGATTGTTTGTTAAATGGGCCAGAGACTGCTATAATATTTTGGAGGGTGTCCTTTCCTGCACTTATAATAGACGTTGAAGAGATTGTGAAGAGGCTGTTGTTGATAGAACGTTGAAGAGGATGTAAAGAGGCTTTGAAAAACCTACAATGATGAGAATTAAAAGCTGCCCTTTCAGGTACACAAGTGGGACATTGAAGTGGATTTGAAGAGACTTTCACAATATATGAACGTACACACCTCAAGTACCTGTCGTCTGAAGCTTTCCACTATCTCCCTCTCTTCCTCTTGTCCACACCCACCTTACCACCATCTAACCCACACCGCGCCGGATTCGAGCCACCACGATCGAACCCACCGCAGACCCACTCGAGTCGCACCGAGCATGGTCGCGCCCGCCCACCACAGACCCACTCGAGTCGCACCGAGCATGGTCGCGCCCGCCCACCACAGACCCACTCGAGTCGCACCGAGCATGGTCGCGCCCGCCTCGCACAGATCTGCCCACTCGGACCCACCGCTTGAGCTACCACCAACTCGGCTCAACCCAGATCTGACCATCTCGCACCACCCGCGACTAGCCTCGCGCCCGGACCACATGCCCAGATTTCGCAGACCCTGAGTCGCACCGAGCCTGGTCGCGCTCGCCTCGCACAGACCTGCCCACTCGGACCCACCGCTCGAGCCACCACCAACTCGGCTTAACCCAAATCTGCCCATCTCGCACCACCTACGACTAGCCTCGCGCCTGGACCACGTGCCCAGATTTCGCAGACCCCGACTCGACTTCGCAGACCGGACCCACTTGGGTTTACTGGTAAAATCTTCGAGTTATGTGCTTGGGATTTAGATTAAGTTGAATCTGCTTTGTATCGATGTATGTATCATATAAACAAGATCTGGTGCAGCTTACTTGTGCCTTTGCAAATCTGTCAATTTTAGTATATTTGCAAAATTGGGTGTGGAAAAATCAGAAGTAATTATTCATTGTCTTCATCTTTCTTTGTTTTTTGCCCTCATTGTTCAACAGGTGGAGCAAGAACTGATTTAAACCTTGGTGGGACAGTGCTTGACTACTATCCCGTTCGGGTAATGCCTTCAAAGTCTGTTATTCTGTTGATCTTCTCTTTTATTAGAAGATGCAAAATTCTTGTGGGACAGTGCTTGATGTAATGCCTTAGTGTTTTTCTTTCTTTTATTGATTTTGTTTGTGCTTTTGATTTCTGGATCATCTGTAGGAGGAGAGGGCCCTCAGAGGACCAAAGTAAGATGATCAGCAAGCCTACTTCAGCAAACACGTCTACTCGCACCACAACGCCCTTTATAAATTCGAGTAAGGAGAAGTTTGGCCTCTCAACTCAAATACATATAGTTTATACTTTATAGTGATTAGAGTCTTGAATGTGGTTGTGAATTTGGCTGCAGAGTATATGCCTAGGATGTTGAGAATGTCGGCTCTTAGTCTCCCGACCTTCCATGATTTCACATTGGAGGAATTGGAGAAAGCTACGAATGGTTTTGACCCGGAACAGATTGTGAGGGATGAAGGGCCTCAAGGACAGGTAAAGCTCTTTGCTCTTAGCTTGAAACATTTTGATAGCGTGATTAGTGAAAATTGTCCGTCTTTAAGAGGAATTACTAGAAACGAAAAGTTGGATTCTATTTTATTGTACAACTTTACAAGGGAATGCTCAGAAGTGGATCAGCAGTGTTGATCAAGAGCATAAAGCTGAAGCAGAAGCATTCACTGAAAAGCCTGAAGCAGCACATGGAAGTGATATCACAACTAAGACACTAGAACCTGGTCAGTGTCGTGGGCCACTGTATCGTGACATATCAGGAACAGAACAACAAGGGAAGCACCATTTTTGTTGTGCTTGAGCACGTCCCGAATGGGTCATTAAGGGATCACCTCACAGGTAAAGATGCAAGCAACAAACTATGTTTCAAAAGTGCCAACCATGATGACAACTTTGAAGAGTAGATATGGAGCTTATTGGTTTTTATTTTTTGTTTCTTTGGCAGACTGGAGAAGGAAAGAAACATTGAAATGGCCTCAGAGAATGACAATCTCCATGGGAATTGCAAGGGGAGTTCACTTCCTGCACACCGGAACGACACCCCGCATCTAATGGAAATGACTTGAGCATTGAAAGAATTCTCTTGGATGAAAGCCTTACTCCAAAAGTGGGCAGCTATAAAACCCCCTTGCCATCTAAGGTAACAAGATTGTCAATTCCTGAACTGATCTTTCAATCCCGATTTAGAGTACCGTTTCATCACCTTGTTGTCTTCAATTTTCTAGGAACTTGGAGAAGGCCCTTCAAATGATGCCACTGCAGAGAAGGATGATATTTACAAGCTGGGAGTGATCCTGATTGAAGTGCTGACAAGGAAACAAGTCTCATCAGAGATCGAGCTAGATGAGCTCAAGCAAGTGGTAACTTATTCGTGTTATAAGTTGCTGCATTTCATCCTCTCTAGCTGTATAGACGACGTTGATCAAAGCTTTTCCATTGTTTTGCAGCTTGAGACAAGCTTAGGCGAATCTGCAACTGTCATACAACATGCAGTAGACACGTCTCTTAGGGGTACTTTTGCGTACCAATCGTTGAGGACGACAGTTGAGATCATCATCAACTGCTTGAACAAAGATCCAAGCATGCGGCCTCCAATGGAGGACGTTCTGTGATACCTTCAGTATTCGATTCAGGTGCAACAATCATGGACAAGCAGCGGAAATCTGGGTTTGAATAGTGGTAATCTGGGTATGAATTTGCACAAGTGATCCTAAATCATTTCAACTTGTATGTAAATTCTATGTCTTATGATATATTTTGGGTCATTTTCGTTTTTCGAAGTTATACATTTTTATGTGGTGATAGAACATAATAAGATTATTACTGCTTGTAATAGAAGAGAATACTATACAGTTCTTGATATGATGCAACTCACAGTATGCACTACATGTTCATACTGGTCCGTTTTTACATTTTAGGAATAATTCTCAATTGGTTCTACTGTTCTAGTCAAGAGATGAACTAAATTTTTGGTGGGTGTTGTTAAGCGCACTAAAAACTGTGCTATGTATTTTTAGGTTTTGATAAAAATGTATAATTGTAGTCCTAAACTTCTCAGGTTTGATATGTGGACGGTTTTACTAACTCAAGTTCTACTCACTTTCGATTTTGGATTAAATTGATTTAGATTAATTTTGAATTAAGATCATTTATTGGTAGGACAGTTTTAAGGTAGAAGTTGAAAAATGTTTAATTCTAACCTTCAAATTCTCAAATCAGTGAATCAAGCTTCAAGTAGAGTTACCCATTACCAGATTAAAAGGATAGGCAAAATTACTACCACGTAGAACAACCAAGATAACAATGATAAGTTTGTACCTGCAAGAGACTAATTCTGATCCATACTGAAATAAGATTAAATGCAAAGTCAGATTCATGTCACTTGGGAAATTACTGGAGCCCTAGGAAAATTACTGGAGCCCTAGGACTGTGTTGCACATATTCTTCTTGTCATCGTCAATTTCTCTCAGGTATGATGATGTACAGACTTATGTTGCAGATTAAGTGCTTTAATGAACTATTCACATATAATTGGCGACACTGATGACATGAGCTACAGAGAAGTCCATAATAGCAAGTTGTAAGTCTGTATGTAACATTCTATATTATTCAAATAGCGACAGGTGGAAAACTATCAAGATGCGATGTACAGACTTATGCTGTAGTTTCTTTCCCATTCTTGACTAACAATAACCTACAACAAAAAAGAAGTGTTTATAACATTGTAAATCTGAAGAGGCCAACTATTTTTACTCTTTTTTCCTAACTTGCAGGTACCATGTATTCTTGGTGTCAATTTGACTGATAACGATCTGTTAGAATTTGATAAACAAGTATGCCATATATCTCCCTGCTAATATAAAAAATGTTAGAAAATCTAATTATTTAGAAATAAATAAATATTTAATGAAGCCTGCTGAGTTGCTTGATGGTATTGCTGAGAGATTTGATTGGGATAAAGTGATGGAAGGTGACAATATAATTGGATTGAAGCAGGTAATTTGATTGTGTACTTTGTCACTATTTTTCCTTATTTCCACTTCTCTGTTTATTTCATTACATTTCCATCTGGGGTATTTCTGTTGAACTTCCATTTGCTGAGACATCCAACTATGCTAATTCTAATAAGATAAACCATTCCCAAAACCAACCAGCATGTGTTTACCTAACTAAGTGAAAATAATTCAGCTATCATTTTATTAACATGTTCTACATGTACCTTAAAATTCCTTTATCTTACATATAATATCCTTCTGTATTTCCAGGGTAAACAAAGCATATCTCTTGAACCCGATGGTCAATTTGAGCTTAGTGGTGCACCACTTGAAACGTTGCATCAAACTTGTGCTGAGGTTAATTCAGATCTTTATCAGGTAAAAAATAGCATATCTTCTCTAAAGGCAGGTTTTATACCAGTATTCTGGAGTTGGAATTTCTTGATATTGTCATCATGGATGTAAAGTTATTGTTGCAATATTGGCTTTTCAGTTATCTGTTCCACAAATAATGGTGCATCATATGATGGTTTTACCTCACTCAATCCTTAGATATATGCAGTTGAAACATTGTTGTATTTTCACTTACCCTTCATACAAATATTCAGCATATTCTTGACCTCCAGGATACATCAGGCCTATTTGTTTGACAATCTTACTCTTCATCAATTCTAAAGTCGAATACAAAATACATAATAATTTCAGAAAGGGCCCGTGCGACTACTAGTTTAATTTAATTTAGTAGATTCATCGAGATTAATTTTGATTAATATTTGGTCCCTTGCGTTTGTTTTTGAAGCACGGGCTCCTTTCAGGATAAAAAAGAAACATTGGTCGACTGAACAAGGATACCCGCAATCTTGGGTTAAATGGCCCATTATAGAAAAGCCCAACCCAAATGCTTTGATCCCATAGGCCATGGTGCACAAAAGCTTTGATCCGGTTGGTGGGTTCAAGCGTTTCAGCATGATATCTCAACCAAAGTTACACGTGATTAGCATCATCTTTCCAAGATTCAACACCGAATGTCTTGTTCCTGTTGTTTCAACACCGAATGTCTCTATCGATGTTTTCAAAATTTCCTACTTTTACTAGAGCTATCAGCTATGTTTTGGCAAGTCATGCTACTGTATCTTTCAGTTAATTTCATTATGATGGAGATATTGTTGTGATTAGAATGCAATCTACAGCTTGTTAGGTTTTACACCAGAATAGGTTTCAAGGCTGTACGTACATGAAGTTACAATGAGCGATCTAGCCCACATGTTGGTTTGGGGTGGCAAGGGAACTAGGATGGATGCTAGTATTCAGCTACTTATAGTCAAATGGTGCACCCGTTTCAAATCTCAAAACCCATTTCAGATTCCGAAGTTGCATAGATCAACTACAAATACAATCTCTAGGATTCTTTTTCTGGGTTCTTGTAATACCTTATGTTAATCCAAGTTTATTATCTTAGCCTAAGTATTGGTATATCATAGGAACATGTGTTAGGTAGAATTAAAAGCCTTATGATGAGTTTTGGGCTTATTGTAATTTTTGTATCCGAGCTTGTTAGGCGTTTTAAGCAACCCCAAGCATTAGCTTGGTCGGATGGCTTGGGCCTAATAGTGGGCTTGTGAAGCAAAGTTAGTTGGCCCATCTGAAGGTAGCCCACGTGATGTTTCCAGTTGAGCTATTTAAGCTGCTTCTTCTGGCTCTAGGGTTACTGTTACACACTTCCACACTTCAGAAAGAAAGAGAGAGAGAAGAAGAGAGAGCGGCGGCCTGAGAGCGCGTTCGATCTCTGTGGTGGCGCGTTGGCGTTTGTTGCTGGCTCCTTGAGTTCCCGGCATCCTATTGAAGCCAGATCTCCTGGCTTCTCCCTTTGTCCCTTCTCCCTTCTCCCTTGTTCTGTTTCTGTGGTTCTGTGATTTAGTACTTGTCATCTAGGGCTTACGATTCTCTCATCTATGTTCCTTTGTAACCTGCTTGGGTGACTTTGATCGTTCTAGTGCATTGGGACGAGTCTCCCTTTCTGAGACTCCGCAGACGTAGGGATTTCCCGAACTGCGTAAACAAATCTTTGGTGTTCTTGCATGCTTTCGACTTTCTGTTTTGGATCTTGCGATTGTGTGTTTTGAGATCTTCCGGATCTGGGACTACTCTGTTTTAACAAGTGGTATCAGAGCGAGGTTTCTGTTTTTGGGTTCACTTTCTTCCGCTGCATGTTAATTCGTCCCTGTTTGCATTAGTGACGATCGAGGTCAACCACTAGGATCGGGGAAAATCTGTCATTAGGGTTTCTGGACTTGAGTTTCTTGAATTTTTTATTCAAGCTCAAGGTCTGGTCCTTAGGGTTTTCTCTTGTTAATCGTGTGTGGTTGACTTCTGTTTTTCTTGTTTCTCAGTTCTTCTAAGTTTCTGAGCAAGAACTCTTCACTCTGGAATTTCTTGTTTCTCGATTCCTCTTCGAGCAAGCTTCCAGAGTTCTCAGAATTAGTTCTAATTTTCTTAGTTCTTTTCCGATTATACTTGACTTTTCTCTGTTCTGACTTCTTTACTTGATCTTGTTTTCAGGTACCTTGAAAGATGTCAGATAGTGTCAAGCTAAAACCCTACGATGGGGTCTCTGACTTTGCCATGTGGAAAGTCAAAATGAAGGCCATCCTAATCAAAGGAAAGTGCTACAAGGCAGTCTCCCAGGACTGGCCTCTGACCATGAGTAATGAGGACAGGAAGGATATGCAAGACTTGGCTCATGCTGAGATAATGATACACCTTGCTGACGACGTAGCTCGTCAGGTTATAAGTCATACTCAACCAAAGCAACTATGGGAAGCCCTTGAATCGATTTATGAGTCTAAGTCCTTGCCTAGTCGCATCTCACTTTTGTGCAAGTTGTTTACCTTCAAAATGAATGTTGGTTTAACTGTGCATGAAAACTTTGACATATTCTTGAAAATGACCCAAGATTTACAAAGATGTGATGATGCTATTAAAGATGAACACCAGGCTGTGCTTCTGTTGAATGCTTTACCTAATCAATTTGACACCTTAAAATATGTAATTCAGTATGGTAGGGATGAACTCACTGTGGCTAAAATAACTGAGGCTATAATTCAAAAGAATGAGTCCCTAAAAGTGTTTAAGTCCAAAGGTGGCCCTAAAACTGAAACTAAATCTGAGGTGCTTATGACTAAGGGTAAAGGCAAGAAGAAATTTCAGAAAAAATCTAAGAAGGACAATTCTGAAAAGTCTAGTGTTGACAAGAAAAATGCTAAGTGTCACTACTGTAGCAAAGAAGGTCACTGGATAAAAGACTGTCACAAAAGAATTAGAGATGAGAAAAACAAGAATAAGAATAAATCTGACCCTAATTCTCCTGGTTTCTCTAATGTTTGTGAATGCTGCACTCAATACTCTAATGAATTGCTCATGGTTGCTCCTATTACTGAAACTGCTTCCTGGATTTTAGACTCAGGTTGTACTATGCATGCCACTCCTTTTAAAAGGATGTTTTGTTCCTTGAATGAGCATGAGGGAGGTGAGGTCATGTTAGGTGACCACACCTCTCTACCTATAAAGGGGGTGGGCAGTGTTGCTCTTAGGATGCATGATGGGGTAGTTAGAGTTTTGCAAAATGTCAGGTGGGTCCCCAACCTTAGAAGAAACCTGCTTTCAGAGTCTATATTTGATGATTTGGACTGTGAAATTAACACTCATCATGGAATAAGGGATGTTATAAGAAATGGAACAGTCCTTATTAGGAGCATTAAAAAGGGAGGACTGTATTATGTACAAGCTTCTCCTGAAATTAATGTCTCTAATGAGAGCACTAATAAAAACAGTCCTGATCATACTAGAATCTGGCATGCTAGGTTAGGGCACATTGGTCATATAGGCTTGCATCACTTGCATAAACATGGCATGATTAAAACTAAACCTAGTGACTTGAAATTCTGTGAAACTTGCATTCTTGGTAAGAAAACTGCTCATAGTTTTCCTAAATCTACTTACATTGCTGAGAAACCCCTTGAGTATGTTCATTCAGACTTATGGGGCCTGCACAGGTTGACACCATAGGAGGTAGGAAATACTTTATGTCTCTTATTGATCATTTCTCTAGAAAAGTGTGGGTTTATTTGCTAAAATCTAAGGATGAAGCTTTTGAGAATTTCAAAGTCTGGAAAACTAGAGTTGAAAGTGAATCTAGCCATAAACTGAAATGCCTTAAGACTGATAATGGCCTGGAATTTTGCAATAATCTGTTTATTGAGTACTGCAAAGAACATGGTATAAAAAGACACCTTACTGTCCCAGGGACACCCCAACAAAATGGCACTGCAGAAAGAATGAATAGAACATTACTTGAAAAAGCTAGGTGCATGTTAATTAGTGCTGGGATGAAATGGTCTTTATGGGGGGAAGCTGTCATTACTGCTGCCTATCTTATAAATAGATCTCCCTCTTCTGCTGTGGAGTTTAAAACTCCACAGGAAAAATGGATAGGCAAAAGGCCCTGTTTAGCACATTTGAGGCCCTTTGGCTGCAGTGCCTATGCCCAGATAACTCAGGGCAAGCTGCAGCCTAGAGCTCAAAAATGTGTTATGCTTGGCTACCCTGAAGGGGTAAAGGGCTATAAATTACTCCTTGTTCAACCAAGGGGTTATAAAGTCATTACCTCTAGGTCTGTTACATTTAATGAAGAGGATTATCATTTTAAGAACTCCCTAATGCCATCTACTGAGAATGCAGGTACCAATGACAGTGAAACAAGAAGGGGCATCCACACTGGACAGTTCTTTGAACCAGATGACCACATGGAGCCAGATGAGGAGGAGCTTGACATGGATCAAGATCCCATGGCACATGACACTGAGAGTGTAAACACACCCAAAAATTCTGGAAATGCAGAACAGCACCCTCACCAATCAGGTGGGGAAGTAAGTCATTCTAACCAAGACACAGCAAATCATGATGAACCCTTGCATGATAATTCTAATAATGCTTTGCATGATTCTCTGGATAGTGTCATGGGTTCTGACAACTTGAATGATAATTCTGCTGTTAATATGCATAATGATCTTGCTGATTATCAACTTGTTAGGGATAGAGAACCTAGAGTCAGAATCCCTAATAGAAAATTTGATATCAACTTGGTTGAGAATTTTGACAAGATTATTGAGTATGCTTTCCTGATTGCTGATGTTGTTAAACACTATACTCCAGAAACTTATGAGCAAGCCTTACAATCTAAAAATGCTAATGATTGGCTGAAAGCTATGCATGAAGAAATACAATCAATGCATGTGAATAATACCTGGATTCTTGTTCCTAAACCTGCTAAGGCTAGGTTAATTGACTGCAAATGGATTTTTAAGTTGAAAGAAGGCACTTCTCATAATGATCCCCCTAGGTATAAAGCAAGACTAGTTGCCAAAGGGTTCACCCAAAAAGAGGGTGTAGATTATAATGAGATTTTTGCCCCTGTTGTTAAGTATAAAACAATGAGACTCTTATTAGCCATGACTGCTGTCTATGATTGGGAACTTGAACAAATGGATGTTAAAACTGCCTTTCTGCATGGAGATTTAAATGAGACCATTTATATGAAACAGCCTAAGGGCTTTGTTGATAAAACTCATCCTGAGCATGCTTGTTGTCTGAAAAAATCCATATATGGGCTTAAACAGTCTCCCAGACAGTGGAATAAGAAATTTGATGCTTGCATGAAGTCTCTAGGCTTTGCTAGAAGTCAATATGACACCTGTCTTTACTTTAAATCTGTGAAGACTAGAAATCCCTTGTTTGTGTTGCTTTATGTGGATGATATTCTGCTTATATGTAACTCTAAGGTGACTATTTCTGGTGTCAAGCATGACTTGAAAAAACACTTTGACATGAAGGATCTTGGTCCTACTAAGAAAATTCTGGGAGTCAATATTATAAGAAACAGGACTAAAAGAACTGTTAATCTGTCTCAGCATGATTACTTAGTTAAAGTCCTTGATAGGTTTGCTATGACTCAAGCTAAGCCTGCTCCTATACCTCTTGGATCACATCTTGAATTTTCTAAACTTGATTGTCCTAAAACTGACATTGAAAAGACTAAAATGGAAAATGTGCCTTATGATGTGGCTGTTGGGTCACTTATGTATGCCATGCTGTGCACTAGACCTGATCTTGCATTCTCCATTAGTGTCCTTAGTAGATACATGTCTAACCCAGGAAATAAACACTGGCAAGGCATGAAATACATGTTAAAGTATATTGCTGGCACTAAAGGTCTTGGTTTGACTTATACTGAGCATACTTCTAGATCTGAACTGCATGGTTTTGTTGATTCTGATTATGCTAGTAATAAAGATAACCGAAAATCTACCTCTGCATTCTTTTATACTTGGGCTGGGAACTGTGTTTCATGGAAATCCCAGCAACAATCTATAGTAGCTTTGTCTTCAACTGAGGCTGAATACATAGCTGTTACAGAGGCCTGTAAAGAGGCTACTTGGTTGAAATGTATCTTAGAAGAGATTGAAAATAAGACCTACATGCCTGTTCTACACATGGATAGCCAGAGTGCCTTATACTTGTGTAAGGACCCTGTTTATCATGAAAGGACAAAACACATCGATGTCAGGTTCCATTTTATCAGAAATAAAATTGAGAATCAGGAAATCATTGTGAAGAAGATTCTTGGAGACAAAAACCCTGCTGATTTTGGTACTAAAGTTGTACCTACTAATAAGTTTGTGTTTTGCAGGGATGCTCTCCACATCTATGATGTTACCTGAGATGTGGGAAACTGAGTCCATGATGGACTGGAGGTAGCTTGTCCAGATGCACTAAGAATGGATTGAAGTCTGAGTTTATAAACTATGGATGAAGAGGGTGTTTTGTAATACCTTATGTTAATCCAAGTTTATTATCTTAGCCTAAGTATTGGTATATCATAGGAACATGTGTTAGGTAGAATTAAAAGCCTTATGATGAGTTTTGGGCTTATTGTAATTTTTGTATCCGAGCTTGTTAGGCGTTTTAAGCAACCCCAAGCATTAGCTTGGTCGGATGGCTTGGGCCTAATAGTGGGCTTGTGAAGCAAAGTTAGTTGGCCCATCTGAAGGTAGCCCACGTGATGTTTCCAGTTGAGCTATTTAAGCTGCTTCTTCTGGCTCTAGGGTTACTGTTACACACTTCCACACTTCAGAAAGAAAGAGAGAGAGAAGAAGAGAGAGCGGCGGCCTGAGAGCGCGTTCGATCTCTGTGGTGGCGCATTGGCGTTTGTTGCTGGCTCCTTGAGTTCCCGGCATCCTATTGAAGCCAGATCTCCTGGCTTCTCCCTTTGTCCCTTCTCCCTTGTTCTGTTTCTGTGGTTCTGTGATTTAGTACTTGTCATCTAGGGCTTACGATTCTCTCATCTATGTTCCTTTGTAATCTGCTTGGGTGACTTTGATCGTTCTAGTGCATTGGGACGAGTCTCCCTTTCTGAGACTCCGCAGACGTAGGGATTTCCCGAACTGCGTAAACAAATCTTTGGTGTTCTTGCATGCTTTCGACTTTCTGTTTTGGATCTTGCGATTGTGTGTTTTGAGATCTTCCGGATCTGGGACTACTCTGTTTTAACAGTTCTCTATTTTGTCTGTAGCCATATCTAAGATAAACGAAATTCCAACTATTCTAATTTGTTACTTCATTTAATTAATTATTACAGTACGTACATATGGTTGGATATATTGATCTTCAATTCAATCTAACCGGTTCTTAGTTATGTAGCTGGATAGCTAGATAATTTCTTTAGCAGATGGAGAGGCTGGACTGATAGGGGGTGTCCTACCCGAATACTGAAGTCCTGAACCTGATCCAAATACATATAACACAGGTACAGAACCACCTTCGATATCAAGTTTATCAACTAGCTAGCTGACAATTCCTCATATATAATCAAGATATTTGATTGATTAGTACGTACGTTGACCATATATATACACACTGACACACGCACACCCACAACACAAGATCGAAGAAGAGAAAAACTCAACTGAGCTAGCTTGTTATTGAAAAATTTGCAGGGCAGGGGAGGCAAGTGTTACGTCGATCGATCCTTTATTGAAAAGCAGATAGCAGGTACGTGATGGGTTAAAAGGGGAAATTCATCTATCATATTTGGTTTTCCTCCTTGGAAAAATGCCTCCAATCAAAGGGATTGTAAATGGCTTCTTCTTCTCCTTAAGAGAAGGATTCCTCTCCAATACAGCCCTGCCTCCTGCAGCTGGCAACACAATTTTAGACGGAGTTGGATGTGCAAATGTCACGTATCTCTTCTTCTGCAACTCCATCTCGCCTTCTTCTTCATCTGCCGTTCGCTTTGATGGTGAAATCTCTAGGTATTTGAGATCTTCCATGTCTTGCAAATCTGCCATCATCTTGGTTAACTGTCTTTTGGATTCTTGGAGATCCTTCAGTTCTTGAAGCTCTCTCTTGGTCTTCTCCAGCTCTTCTTTCAGACAATACATTTGATTTGCCATTGACTTGGTCTCTTCTTGTGCCTTTTCCAGATTCTGTTTTGTACGTTCCAGCTGATCACTTGTCATGCTCTCTGGATTTGACCCATTGTACATGCGCTTTTGAGCAATCTGATACATGATGCACAAATATATACTTTTTAAATATATATATATATATTGATAAGGAACCTAGCATACCAGCTAATTAACATATATATATGAAATGAATGTCACGGATTCATACAGCCAATTATGTTAATGAATATGCATGATTTGTCTACTATAATGTATCTTAATTTTTTAATGATATGGGTATCGTATAACTGCAAACTCAAGGCCGGACAAAAGCACATGTACATATTTGTAATTTTATGATGGAGAATATATATGTTGGATTCCTTGCTCGATAATTGGGGTTTGGTGGCCAATATACATGTGAAACTGGCAAGCTAGGAAAATGGAAACAGGTACTGCATGTTAATGGAATGGCTAAACATGAAAAAGTATTCCTGTCTCATAAATTAAAAGCAAAATACGTGAGGTTCGATCAAGAAATGATCATCCCATACTAGAACCTTCAAAAGTAAATGTATTTGCTGATAAAGACAGTTCTGTGCCAAAATTAAATGGCAAACTGTGCTATCCTCCGATTCAATGGCGGCTGAGTCGCAGATTGTTGAGAGGAGGAAAAGAAGAAACAGTAGGAGGTGTTTGTGGAGGAGGACGCACCATGATTCTAGCCAGAATCTGGAAAAAAGAGTCAGAGAAGAAAAGGAATTGAAGAGAAAATCTTATTCAGATGAAAAAGATGATGCAAGACTGGAAACGGGGCCGGGTGCCCAACAAGTCCAGTGGGATTTCAACCTAAAATCAATTGGTAATGGGTGGAGAATCCCCACTGAGCTTATATACAAGGCAAGTGTGTCCCAATACTTCGATGTGGAATTCCAACTAAGACTTCAACTCTGTACATGAATCAAGCAAACTACTTATAGCTAGCGTTTATAGAGCGAAGTGGCAAAACAGAATGTAACTAATTCGGTAACAAACTTTGACAAAGAGCTACTAGCTGAGAGTGCTCAGCACTATCGATTCAATAAGCTAGCTAATAAATCATAGCAAGACAAACAAGTATATATACATATAGATTGAAGATGTTCTACCAAAAAAACTTATATATTGTAGATGATAATGGATATAACAAACACTTTGAAACTAAGGTGAACTGCTCAACTGCAATATATATATATATCCATATCTTCTTACAAATCAACATATAATCTCAAACTATAGCTAGATATAGTTAATTTATGATGTAGATGTAGCACAAATTAATCTCAATTAAGTACCTACAAATCAATCAGATGGATTATAAATCATGCATGGAAATTAAATGGAGTTTCTAGATAAGTAATTAATTTTGTTCACCGCTTTAAGTTTGGCACTGTGGAAATCAAGAGTGAAGACCCTTTCTCCAAACAAGGAGACAGCTTCTTTAACAGATCGAAAGGGAGGGCGGGTATCGATCTCCGCCCCCCCATTCACCATCGTCGTCCCACCATCTCCGCCCTCCATTTCCCCTTCAATTCAATATAATTAAACAACACACAGAAATATAGTATTTGGAGTTTAATTAAGTAACTGGTTGATGATCATCGATATATATATATATATATATATACATGTCCTCTCTCTAAAGTCTTAATATACTGCAATAGCAGTAGCAAGTAGGTTAGAAGCTTTGAAGAAGAAGCAAACTGCTGGGGAGGAAACAGAAAGCTTCTTTTCTTGGCGTCCACTTCACTGGTATTCCGTTAACGAATGTACTCTTTTTTTAAGAACAAATAAAAATTTGGTTGGTTTTCTCTGATTACTAGTTATTACCAACTGCATGCATGTGGAAGCTTAAAGATGGACCCATTAAAATGGTCTTTGGATAATGATCCTCCACTTGCCTTTGCTTTACGGATATATTCGGGTTGGGTTTAGGTCCCATTTTTATTTCTGGATCTGTGGATATTTTGGCCCATCTCATCTGAGATTACTATCAGCATCACTATTCAGTAACTAGCATTAGAAAAATGTAAAGATTATTTTGAGTATTCGTAAGGAAAAAAATTCATGTTATAGATAAAGGGAGAATAAGCGAACACCAACAATTTAATTTAATTTATTGCTCGGACACTCACACTCCGTTGTACTTTTACTTAAACTATATAGGTAGATTTGGTTGATAGATAAAATAAGAAGAAGAAGAAGAAACGAATAGTGGCACCCAAATTCGATGTCTTTGTCCAGTCAGATTTTATGTACCGCCGATTGGGCTGGCCCTTCTTGACAAATTATTGTTGTCCATGGCCTTATGATCGAGTATACTCTGTTTTTTGTTGTTGAACTAACTACAAACTATCCTTCTTTATAATTCGACCGTTTGATTTTGATTTTATATTTATTTGGAGGAGCTCCCATTGTGTTTGCATATTCGAGACATTGTTTTAACGGAAATTTTGTGTAGTAACTCTGAAAAATTGTCAATTTCTCGAAATCGTCTCAAATTTTGATAATTTCGGATGATAATCCCCACTTTTTATTTCTTTTCGCCACATACACATACGTTATCCTAAAGTTAACAAACGTTAGTTAAAAAAAGGAAAAGAAAAGGTAAAAAAGAAGGCAAAGAAAGAGCGATTGAACGAAGCACATGGCTCGCGTTGGGCATTTGAGAAACCAGAGGAGGTGAGTCGGTGGTTCTGGTGGACGATTGGGGCACGACGCCGGTCGTGGTCGGATTGGACGATCCGGGTGGAGGATGAGGCCAGTGGTGGTTCATGGCGACGAGGAGCCGGGAAGACAGAGAGTTGTCGCTGGAGGACAAGGCGTCGTTCGCTTGGAGGATGGCTCAATCAAGTACGAATATCAGTTGATCAGACTTATCCTAGCTTCTTCTTAGTTTTTGAATTTGATTGAGGGCTTAGTTCTATCTGTTTAAGACAATTGATTGTAATTATCATTAATTTCTTGCTAATAATCTTAATTCTAGGATTTTATAAACCTCGGTATTGACTTTAAACTTTACCATGTTTTCCTTCTGATAAATTTTAATCTCCATGCCTTTGATTGTCCCTTTTGATGAATTATAAAATCTCCTTCAATGAATGACCAAGCCAAATCTTCTAGCAATTAGCAACAAACAGTGGCAATTTGGTCACTTGCACACTTGCAGAAAGAAAAAAAAACAGTAGCAATTTGGTTCGTTGAACATGAAAGCCAACAAACCAATGGTGTCATCGTACAAGAAAGCTATAGAAGTAACATGAAAGCTTATTTGTAGCCTTTTAGCTCAAATGGTAGAACAATGTGTTCATACACAATGATGTGAGTTCGAATCCCACATAGACGTGTTAATTAATAAAGCATTTGGTATTTTACTCATGTTAAAACTAAGATAATGAATTATGATTTCTATTTCCTACTTGTATTCATCGTCTTGTCATTGCACTAAATAACGTTTGAATGCTTGTAGCCTATGTGGGATTCGAACCCACATCTTATGTGTATTGAACACATCGCTCTACCATTTGAGTTAATAGGCTAAACGATTGTGTATTATAGTTTACTAATAAGTTTCCCTTCTATTTGTTTATAATTTGAGATCAATATAGTTTATCATCTGATTTGGTGGTTGACAATGATCAACCCGCTTCATATCCATCAGCCTAGATTGTAACTGAACATCATACCCAGCAGCTTTTGGTACAACCTTCACCATATTCATCAGTGGCATTCAATTACCTTGAGAATTTACACCGTGAACCCTGGAATGATTATATTGTGCACTTCGCTTATTCAGTATCCACTTCTCTGCATCATTCCACTTGTATGATGTCGGTCTTGAAAATGACCTCGACAAAGACCTAACTGCCATCTCTCCTTTGACAAACTCAAAGCTAGAAGAGTTAGCATTGCTATTATAATCAAGGTTTTCATCTTCCATGTATTTCAGCGGGTGAACCGCACTTGAATTCGCACTCGAATTAGATTGTTGTGTCATATCATGACTACCATTGCTATTTTCCTTTGGCATGGTTTGGCTGCAAATTGTGATATGAATTTTATAGGCTATGACATGCATTTACATTTTTGACACCCGAAATAAATATGCAAGTACTAAGATATAACATAAACAGAGAAACACAATAGCTTGAATGTAAAAGAAACCTTCATTACCAAAGGCTTCAGTTCTGGAGGTAAACAAATTCTTCTTGGAGAAACTCAAAATCTTCCCCTCTTACTGGAGATGTTCTAGAAGAATTTCTACTCAAACCATCTCTTTTCTTTGGTGATCCCATCAACTTCATCCATAGTTTACTATGAAATTCCAGTATGCATTTAGGGATTAGAAATTTAAAACCAAACCCAAAAATCCCTAGCAAAACTTTGAAAACCTTCTCTACTACACCATGTTTGGAGAAACACAAAATTCCTTCCCTAAAGCTACGTGAATCAGCTTTTTGGTTGTAGAACAGAAAACAGTAAATACATATTTCATTCACCTAGAGTAGAGCTTAATTATATTGTAAGAGCCAAGTCCCCAATTTTATCAAAAGAAATTACCAAACCCACTTCAGTAAAAGCACAAAGCAAACCAAGATCAAATTGACCCCCCAAAACACACAAACAATAAAATCCAGAGCTAAAAAAGTGGTGTCCAGAGCAAAGGGCCAAAAACAAAGAAATGAAAAAGGAGTATTTAATTGCTTTTGTAACAAATATATGATTCCCCAAATCAAACAATTAAAGCTATGACAGAAAATAAAATACCTAATTCAAAACCCCAAATTGAAATAAACCCTAAATTTCGAAAGCCAAAAATCAAATAAAATCAAATGGATAAGAACTCAAATTCGTACCTGAATTCGCCCTCCACCTTGTCGCCTCCTCGTCCCACCAGTAGACTCTCCTCCGAACAAATGACACCTCGTCCTCCAGCCGCATCCCTCTGTCTTCCAGGCTCCTCATCGTCACGAACCACCATC
The DNA here is from genome assembly GCA_027886185.1 of Rheum nobile. Classification (NCBI taxonomy): domain Eukaryota; kingdom Viridiplantae; phylum Streptophyta; class Magnoliopsida; order Caryophyllales; family Polygonaceae; genus Rheum; species Rheum nobile. The sequence continues at coordinate 237,511 of WOAB01000170.1, forward strand.
GGCCTCGTCCTCCATCTGGATCGTCCAATCCAACCACCACCGGCGTTGCGCCCTACTCGTTCACCAGCACCAACACCACCGACTCTCCACCTCTGGTTTCTCAAATGCCCAACGCGAGTCATGTGCTTCATTTTTTTTTTGATAAGGTAAGAATTAGACTAGTTGTCAAGAAAGCTTGACACTTAGCCTATAGCATCCTTGCGGATGAGAGCCTTAAGCTCGGAGTTATTCAGGATATCGTTCGGAGACAAATTGTGGCCAAGTTTGGCGATAAGGTCGGCCACCGCATTCATTTCGCGAAAGATATGAGAAATCTACACTGCTTGAAAGCATTGTAATAAACATAAGATATCAGAGATAAGAATCTCGATTTCCCATGAGCAGTGTCAGATTTTGTTGATAACGTTCACAATGGTGAGGTTGTCAGTTTCTATTAAAAGCTGGTCATATCTAATTTCTTTGGCTTTAAGGAGGGCATTCCGGAGGGCTAGAGCTTCAGTTCTGAGGGGAGTCGAAATTCCACACTTCTCTGCATGGATAAAAGTGGGATGTCCTTGGTTGTTTCTGCAGATAATGCCAATAGAGGATTCTCCATTCGCTATGGTAGAACCATCAACATTAATTTTGGTTGTTTTGTCTGGGGTTTTTTTTCACTTTAGTTTCCGATGTTTCCTCGTATTTGTCTTTTTTCGTGATGTGGGAATTTGTTCGTACGTACAATCAGGGTTCCATTTTTGTATTTTGTTCCATGCACATAAAAAGTTTTGAATGTAGATGGGCAAATCTTTGATGATGTCCCTATCAGGGTTGTCATTTGAGAAAGTTTTTTGGTTTCTGGAAAACCAGATACCCCACCAAGTTACAGATAGCTCTATGATTTCAATCGGTGAAAGTTTCAGTTTTATTTCTTCAAAAATTTCGTCAATACGTTTGTTCGTAGTAGTGATTGTTCGTAGGTATAGGCTAGTTGTCTTATTCATTTTGGCAATTGTTTCTAGGGTGTGTTTGCAGTTAAGGAGGAAATGGATCGTATCCTCCACTGGGTGGGAGTAGGATATGCACCCCGGGGGAACTGCAACCCCTTTTTCTTTTAGTCGTGTTTTTGTTGGTAATCCGTTTTTTAAAATTTTCCAGAGAATTTTTTTGACTTTCGGGTAAGTGTTCATTTTCCAGATCCAAGAGGAGTCGTATGTTGTAATGTGCTTATTTTTGTTGATTAGTTCCATTGCTGATTTTGTTGAGAACCATCCATTTTTGCTTGGTTCCCAATACATCCGGTCAGTAATGTAGTTGATAGGAATGGGAATTCCCATTATCTGTGTCACCATTTCGTCTGGTATCATTTGTTGGAGTTTTGTCTTATTCCATTTCTTGTCTTGGTCTAGGAACTCATGAACCTTGCAGTTTAGGTTTGAGTCTAGTGTAGGGTTGAACATTTTATAAAGGGGTTCATTTAGTGCCCATCTGTCTGTCAAGAAATTGATCGTTTTTCCATCTCCAATTTGCCAGATGAGCCCTTTTTGGAAATCTTTTTTGATTCTCATCATATTTGACCATTGCTACGATCCGTTTTTATTGTATTCATAAGATAGAAGGTGCGTTTCTTTAAAGTACTTTTCAGTGATTATTCTTACCCACCAATTGTCGGGTTCTGCTAGGATTTTCCACAGTAGTTTGTATTGGAGGTCATGGTTCATGTCTTTAGTTTTTCGGATACCAAGACCTCCTATTGCGAGTGGCTGGCAAATTTTATCCCATCCAATGAGGGGTTTGTGGGAGGAGTCTTTATTCCAGAAGAACAATCTATTGATTCTGTCAAGTTCAGTTTGTGTTGAGGTTGGGAGCATAAAGCTTTGTATAATGAAATTTGGTTTAGTAGCTAGGTTTGATCTTATCAAGGTTGTTCTTCCTGCTTGGGATAGAGAATTTGCTTTCCATTTAGTTAGTTGTGTTCTAGAATTTGCTATCATTTCTGCAAAGGTAGTAGAGTTTACCTTTCCATTAATAATAGGGCATCCGAGGTATTTGTCTAATGATATCATATTTGTGATTGTAAGGATCCCTTGTATTTGTTGTTTTCGTGTGTTCGGTACTTTCTTTGTGACTTGAAAAGCCGATTTATGGAAGTTAACACATTGTCCTGAGATTAGGCAGTAGTCATCGATTATTTTCTTGATTTCCTTGCAGTTTTCAGGTTTTGCTTTTGAAAATATCATGATATCATCCGCAAAAGCCAGAAAAGGGATTCTTGTTCCATATTTGGTCAGTTGAAAACCCAGAGGTTTCATTGGTCTCTTTGTAGCTTTTTGTAATTTCCTAGCAAGTATTTCTGCCCCTAGGATGAAAAGGAAAGGTGAAAGTGGGTCACCTTGTCTCAGTCCCCTTTCAGGTATGAAAATTTCAGTAGGTCCATTGTTCACCAGTACCGAGAAAGATACGGATGATATACATTCTTTTATCCAGTTGGTGAACGTAGAGCAGAAGCCAAATTTTCGCATCACCTCAATAATAAAGTTCCATTCGATTCGGTCATACGCTTTTTTCATGTCAAGTTTAATTGCAATGTAACCTTCCATCCCCTTCTTGGCTTTGAAGGAATGGAAAATTTCATATGCAATGAGGATGTTGTCTTGGATAGATCTATTGGAGACAAAGGCTCCTTGGAGGGGGTGAGTAATTTTTTCCATTTTCTTTTTGAGTCGTTCTGTTAGGATTTTCGAGATGATTTTGTATATGGTAGAGCAAAGGCTTATAGGTCTGTAGTGATTGGTCGAGTTTGGGGTGTCACATTTGGCAATAAGCGTAATGAATGTATGATTGATTTGTTTCAATATCTTTCCAGATAGGAAAAAACTTTTTACTGCTTGAATAACGGAGGGACCAACAACATCCCAGTATTTTTGGTAAAACTCAGCGGTCATACCATCCGGTCCAGGAGATTTATCTTGGCCGATGGCAAAAGTCGCTTTCTTGATCTCTTCATTTGTCACTGGTTGGGTGAGTTCTTGGTTGTCCTCCTGAGTAATTTCAGTATGGATGAGTTCTAAGTGTTCATGTAAAATGTTGTGATCGATCGGTGTGCTCTTGAAACGCTTAATAAAATCGTTGCGAAATTCATTTCTAATATTTTCCTCCCCAATAATCATGGTGCCTTCATTTGTTTGGATTTGTTTGATGATTTTCCTATTTCTTTTTCCAGTGGCAATTTTCTGAAAATAACTGGCATTTGTGTCATTAAACTTAATGTGTTTAGTTTTCGCTCTCTGATTCCAAAAGATCTTTTGGAAAGTCAGTAGGTTTTCTTTTTTTTTGTGATGAGTCTAGTTTGCTTAGTGGCCAGGGTTCTGTCAGCATTCAAAACAATAATCTTTTGTATTCTAGTGAGTTCTTCTTCAATTTGGTTTAGTTGTGTGAAGAGGTTGCCAAATGTTTTTCTGTTCCATTGTTTGGCTAGTTTCTTTAGTATCATCGTTTTTCTGGTCAGGTCATACATTCTGGACACATGAAAGCTTGATCTCCAAGCCTGTTTAACCACATTTCTGAAATCTTGTCTGGTCAGCCAGACCTTTTCAAACTTGAAGGGTTGATTTTTAAAGTGGGTAGGTGTAGCTAGTTCAATCGAGATCGGGCAGTGATCTGAGGACGAAAAAGCATGGTTTTTAGTATAAATTTCAGGATACCATTGCAGTATTTGGTGCTATAATAATGTTCTGTCTAACTTTTCATATGTATTATTTATTTTCGTTTTATTTTTTCGCCACGTGAAAGTGTTCCCTTGTGTCGGAATATCTATGAGTTCACAATCATTTTTTATATTCAATAGTCTATTGAATCTATTGGCTTGCGTAGGCGCCCCTCCACTTTTTTCAGTGTGGTCTTGGATCTCATTCAGATCCCCCAAAAGTATGCAGGGGATAGAACAATTGGTGATAAAGGAGGAAATTTCACTCCAGGAGGAGTTTTTGTTGATTTCATTCGGTGGTGCATAAGCTATAATTAGCATGAGCTTATGTTTTGTTGTTGTATTTGTGTATTTAATGCAAGAGAATCATGTAGTGCTGTGTTCTATTTCGAGTAGTTCGTTAGTCAATTGATATGTTTTCCACATGATACACAGGCCTCCGGAGAATCCGATAGCCGGTGTGAAATGAAAAACATCAAATCCAGCTTTTCTCCAAATTCGGTCGTTTGGTTGTTTTTCTGTCCTTGTTTCGAGAATTGCACATAGTTGGATTTTTTTCGATTTTGCAGAAAGATTCAATATCTCCCCATAGATTTTTTCTTCCTAGCCCTCTACAGATCCAGACCGATATCTTCATGGAAAGTAATCAAAGAGGATGAAGTTTGTCATATTTCTTATTTTTCGTAGGTTCAGGTTTGTAACAAAGGATGGAAGATATTCGATTGTTGAAATGATTTTCCCATGCCTTGTATTTCCATACTTATCATAAGCTTTCTTTTCGGTCTTGTCAGTGTGTAGGGTGTTGGTTTTAGTCTTATAGAGGTAGTCTCGGTATTCCCTGTTAGAGTAGCAATGGTTCAAGAGTTTTTTGTTCATGTGGTCACAACTTTTTGGATTTCGATTTTGCATAAGTGGATCAAGATTAACTCGAAATCCACTTAACTGGTTCATATGATGGTTTATGTTCAGCAACACCAAATAAATTAAAAGTTTGTACAAGTTTTCAAACAGTTCAGTTTTCACAGACGCTTTCCAGTTAGTACAGGACTCAAGATCAGGAGAATTATAAATGCCAAGAGCTTGGTGGCTCATTTCATTCGCAGCAGTGGGGCTTAGACCGCATCTGCATCTATTGGGGTCCTTTGCGTGGTTGTTATGTGCATTCTGGGTCCAGTTGGCAGAGAGTACTTCAAGACGCATGGAAGCATCAGTTGTCACAGATGGAGCTTGAGGTTGACAGGGTGAGCTGCTGCAAAGGGAGAGCACAAAACAGAGAGAGAGAGAGAGAACAGAAAAAAACAGCGACACAGAGCAGACACAGAAAAAAAGAGAATGGAGATCACCAACAGAAGCCCAGGACCAAACCATAGCAAGCAAAGAGAGAAAAGCAAGGATCCAAATAAAAGGGTAGATAAAATTAGAGTCAGTGAGTAAGCCGTTCACCCAATGAAGCAAAAGACCAGACAATGGGGAACAAAGGAAGCAAAGGAACCAACAAGTCAAGGGCTTAATCCAAATACCTGGCCAGCTAGGATTATTTCTTAACTTGGAGTTGTCCTCTTCAATGTATGAGTAGTTGAGGTAGGTAGTCCTTCTCCACAGTCTCAGACAGATATGAGGAAAAGAATTCCTGCAGTCAAGAAACAGGGAGTAGTGAAGGGTGACAGTAAAAAAATATCAGAGCATTTAGGTGAGTAGCATAATTTAAGAGCTTGGGGTTCAGATATTCAATTTTCATGTTAATGAGATCAATGTTAAACAAAAGCATGTCAAGAGCCAGAACATAATTCAAACAAGAATCTCCATTCATAAACTGATCCATACAATCAGTGGGCAACAAGGATAGCACAGGGAGATACTTGAGCAAAACAGAAAACATAAAAAAGGAGACAAGAAAGAAAAGGTGTTCATGCAAAGGGCAATTTCAATAGATCGAGGGGGGCTGTAGTTGTTCAGGTTGTTCCAGTTTCTGCACATACAGTGCATAGGATTCTTAGAGTCACATTTATTCTTGTTCTTCATCAATCATAATTTTAATCTTTTTGTGTCCCTTCAGAATGGAGGAAGCGGTGTCTTTCATCCCCTCCTCTCCTTTCCTCTTGCTGGATTCAGTGGCCGAAGGCTGGTCACCTTTTTTCTCATTTTTATCATGATCAAGAGCCTCAGATGGGGGGTCCTCCAGATCCTGGAGGTTGAGTGAGGCCTCAGATTCGAGGTTCTAGTCACCCTTCTCAAATTGGTCCTCTTCAACCTCTTCCATTTCTTCACTTCCTTCATCTTCAAGGAACTCATCTTCCTCTTCATCCAGCAAATCATCATTCTCAAGGTCAAGGTCTTCCCCAATCGAAGCCTCGGCATCCTCATCATCCAGTTGAGCAGGGAGGAGGTGAGGTGCCCCCTGGCTTCCCTCCATAATCTCATCATTAGGGTGGGGGATGGTAAAAGAGGGGTCAGGCTTGAGGGCATACTAGGGGGGATAATGGGTAGTATAGGGTCAGCTGGGCACGGTTTAGGATCATCTCCAACAAGAGTGGATTTGGGAGTGGGATTAGAGCTAGATATAAAGGGGTTAGTCATTCTTTCAGGATCATAATGTTTAGGAACAATATCAGAGGAATCTTCATCAGAGAGATAAGTAGAGGAGACGCCATTCTTCCTCTGGATAGCAGCAGTGGAGTTGGGGTTCATTTTGAGGTTTCTTTTGGCAGTTTTTTTTGGAGAAGATGGTTTGCTAGTTTTCAAAGGGATTGGGGTTGTGTTTGGCAGTGGTTTCAGAGGTGGAAGATACAACCAGCTTTTGGAATTTCAATTGGATATTTTGAGATTTCACATTTCTAAGGGGACAGAAATCAAATACATGATCCACATCCCCACAGTTCCCACACCCTTCAGGCATTTCCTTAAACCAAACCCTGTACTCATGGGGGTCTCCCACTTCATCAAGCACAATGACAGATTGGGTGTGGAGAGCCTGAATGTCTATATTAACACACATTCGAGCATATTTCACTCTTTGTTTTTTCTCAGTGTAAGGGTCAAGTTTTAAGAGTTTTCCCATGTTGTTTGCATCAAGGATAGTTTTGAGAACATCAAAGCTAATGTACTCAACAGGAAGAAGGGGAATTCTAATCCACATATCAACAGTGGAAAGGGATTCAGTGGAGGTGTCAAAGGTGGATTTTCAGGGTTTCAAAAGCAGTAACTGGCCAAAGATATGATAAGGTCTATTATCCCACACAGTGTTTTGGTCAACAAGGTTGGTGAATCTAAGCTCAAACCAGAGATTGGTTCTTTTCAGGATCTCAACAGACCCCTTGATCATTTTCCAGTCATTTTTAATTTTAGCTTTGATACGAGAAAGGTCAATAAGGTCACCAATCATAACACCCATAAGGGAGGAGGCTTTTAGCTTCTGAATATTTTCCCTAACTCCAGAGAGTCTGGAAAAATACTCAGCCATGTCTATGTTCAGCTTCCCTTTACCCTTGAAGGAGGCAGGGAGGGTAGTAGGTTTCAGGATCTTGGGTTCAGAGGAAGGTTCAGAGATCTTAATCCCTTTAGATTTTTTCATATTCGAGGCTTTCAGGGGGGCTTTATTAGATTTCCCATTCTCAGTTCCAATATTGAAAACTGGATCTGAGCATAGGGCATCCTTCATGGTCTTATTCCCACTATCCATGAGCTGGGATATGGGAATAGGGTGTTGCCGATCACAAACACAAACAAGATTATTAGAGAGAGAAATATTGAAACACAACCAGTTGAGGGGAATGGGAGTAGAGGGTTTAGAGATTTCAAAAGAAGTAAGAGATTCAGAGTCATAGATCAAGTATTTATACAATTTCAGGATGTCAATAATCATAAGTAAATCTTCCAGTCTACAGTGCTTCTTGGGGTTGGTGGGGAAGGTCACCAGTTTCTTCATCTCCATTCTGGAGTCCCAAAAGTACCAAAGGTACTAGAAGAGAACAATGCATCGCCCCACCGGATTTCTCGCTCGACCATACTGCAGAGGATTCAGCGAAAGTTGCTTCAGGCGCTTGCTAAGACTGCCACGAGGAAGGGTCCTCCACCCACTCCATCGACGCTCCCAGATTCTTGTTTTCGATTTAGATCTTCTCTTTCCGGAACTCACGGGATGCGACAGGGCGGTGACCCGAGAGATTTTCCATTTGGGTTTCTGATGAGCTTTTTCAAATTTGGATCTTCGGTGCTTATCAAAGATCAGAGGAGATGAAGATTTAGCGCAGGAGATTTGGGGGATGTGGAGGCCCCACTTCACGGAGAGGGGATTAGTGGTGGCTTGCTTAGTGTTTTCAGGTTTTAGGTTTGGGGGGGTGGCGGCGCCGAGGTGTTGGTGAGGGGTAAGAATTAGGGTTTTGGTTTTCTCTGTAGAGAGCATTTTCATGTTTTTACAGTCACGTGCTTCATTTAATCGTTCTTTCTTTCCTTCTTTTTTACCTTTTCTTTTCCTTTTTCTTAATTAACGTAACAGATGGGTATTTGGCGGAAATAATTAAAATTCGGGGTTACCACGCGAAATTGTCAAAATTTGTGGGCATTTCGCGAAAATGACAATTTCTCAGGGTTATCATACGAAAAGTCCGTTGTTTTATTTATCGTTGGCTCTATCGTAGCTATGGTTTGTAATTAGAGAAGACAAAGATGAAGAAAGACTTCACTTGTTGATTTGGCTCGAATATACAAACTATAAGGCTATTTATAGGAGGAGCTTAAGCGGAATAACTTAGGCCTTGTTTGGCCTAATATTTATAATGTTATTATTTATAAAAAGTATTTTTTTTCTCTCCTTATACACTTTTCCATACCACACAAATTTTAAAATTTAAAAATTATTTTTTATAAAAAAAACTTTTTAACCAAAAAAGTCTTTATAAATACTCTCACCAAACAAACCCTTATTAATAGAAGACCTAATCATCTTAACTAACTGCACGTGACGCACACTCACGTGCTTCTATTTTTCAATGCCCACCTCTTAAATAGGTGGTGCTGGAAGTAACCCCAAATTTGTACAACACATAGCAATGAGAAGGTCTTGAGATTGGCTTCGAGAAAATGTCTACAAGCTAGAGGTTAGTGGGAACGTGAGACAATGTAATTAGGTCTTGACAAGTTTAGATCGAATAAAGTGACGATCGATCTTGAGGTAGCAAGATCCATTTCTCTTTTTTGATAAGGTAAAAATTAGACTGGAAATCACAGAATGGGCGGTTTCTCAGTCTATAGCATCCTTGCGGATGAGAACTACAAGTTCTAAATCATTTCTAATGTCTTCCAATCTACTACGCTGCGCCAGCTTCACAATGTAGTCCGCCACAACATTAGTTTCTCGGAAGATGTGACAAATCTGCACTGAAGAAAACAGTTATAATACACAAAGGATATCAGAAATTAAAATTTTGATATCCCAAGGACAATATCAGATTTTGTTTAGAACGTTAACAATTGTAAGGTTATCGCATTCAATTTGGATGTTCTTAAAGCCTGGGTCATAAGCTTTAAGCAAAGCATTCCTGAATGCGATGGTTTCCGTTTTTAGTTGGGTTGATATACCTCAATTTTCACCAAAGATGTGTAGCGGCTCTCCTTTGCTATTGCGGATGATATATCCATAACTAGATTCTCCATTATTCTTGGTGGATCCATCCGTATTTATTTTAATCATGGAATCTGGTGGTTTTTTCCATTTTTTCTTTAGACATCTTCTTTTTGTATTGATATTGGTTTTCTTAATTTGATCTGTACTCAGGCAGTTTGGGTTCCATTTTTTAGTTTGTTTCCAATTATGCATTTGGTTTTGGATGTAGGTAGGTACATCTTTAATTTGGTATGTGTCACTGTTGGTACTTCGAAAGCTTTGTTGATTTATGTAGAACCATATTCCCCACCAGGAATTAAGTAGTTCTACGAATTGTGATCTATCAGTATTTTGTCGGATTTCTTCAATTAGTTCATATGATTTTTTATTTCCAATGTTAAGTGATTTGATAATCCCAAGAGTATGGAGATTAATTATTTCCATAGTTTTCATCGTATGATTACAAAGGAATAAGATATGATTAGTATCTTCAATTTGTGCCCTACAACGAATACATCCTGGAGGAATCGAAACTCCTTTTTCCGCTAGTCTTGCCTTTGATGGTAGTCCGTTTTTCATAATTTTTCAAAGAAATTTTTTAACCTTTGGATAAGTATCCAGTTTCCATATCCAAGAGGAATTATGAGCGGTATATCGTTTATTTTCATTTATCATGTTCATGGCTGATGTTGTAGAAAACCATCCGTTTTTACTGACTTTCCAATACATCCTATCCTCAATATAATTAAAGGGGATTGGGATGGATGTGATTTGTTTAGCTATGTCACCAGGGACACTTTGTGTAATTTTTTTCTTATTCCAGATTTTGTTTGGCAGAATGAAATCTGCAACCAAGGCATCCATGTTCTGATTCTGTAGTGTGGTGGAGATGTTGTTTAATGGATCTTTTGATAACCAATTGTCTGTCCAAAATTTGATGGTCTTCCCATTTCCAACTTGCCAAATGAGTCCTTTTTTGAACTCATCCAATATTTCAATCATTTTAGCCCACTGCCAAGAGCATATACCTCTTTTTTGATAATGTAAAATGTGCTGCGTTTTTATATATTTTTCAGTGATTATTTTAACCCAGCAATTATCAGGTTCTGCCATTATTTTCCAAAGAAGTTTAAATTGTAAAGCTTTGTTCATGTCTTTTGATTTTCGAAGACCTAGTCCTCCTTGTTTTGTTGGTTTGCAGATTTTTTCCCAACCGATAAGGGGTTTATAAGCTTGGTCTTTGTTCCAGAAGAAAGTTCTATTTAATTTATCTAGTTCATTATGAGTATTTGTAGAAAGCATAAAACTTTGCATCAGGTAGTTAGGTCTAGATGCAAGGTTGGTTTTAATCAATGTTGTTCTTCCAGCTTGGGATAAAGAGTTTGTTTTCCACTTTGATAATTGTTGTTGTGTGTTTGTTAAAAGGTCAGCAAAAGTATTTGAGTTAACTCTACCATTAATAATAGGGCACCCCAAATATTTTTCAAGTGATGTCATGTTTGTGATTGTCAGGATTCCTTGAATCAACTGTTTTTTTATACTTGTCACTTTCTTTGTAACCTGGAACGCTGATTTGTGAAAATTTACTTTTTGTCCAGAGATTTTACAGTAGTCATCCACAATATCCTTGATATTCTTACAATTTTCTGGGTTAGCTTTTGAGAAAATCATGATGTCATCCGCAAAGGCCAGAAAAGGAATCCCAGTTCCTTGACTGCATACTTGAAATCCGATTGGTTTTCGCGGTCTAGTTGTTGCCTCTTGGAGTTTTCTGGCTAGAATTTCCGATCCTAGAATGAATAGAAAGGGTGATAGGGGGTCTCCCTGGTGTAATCCTCCCGTTGGTCTAAAAATCTTTGTCGGTCCATTATTAACAAGAACCGATAAAGATACTGTTGTAATACACTCTTTGATCCAGTTAATGAATTTTTGGTGGAATCCAAATTTTGCCATAGTTTTTAGAATGAAATCCCATTCTAATCTATCATAGGCTTTTTCCATATCTAATTTGATTGCTATGAAGCCTTCCTTTCCATTTTTTGCTTTGAAAGAGTGAAAAATTTTCATGGGCAATTAAAATATTGTCTTGTATAGCTCTGTTTGCAATAAAGGCTCCTTGTAAAGGGTGAATGAGTTTTTCCATTGTTAGTTTTAATCTTGTTGTTAAGATTTTTGATATGACTTTGTAAATAGTCGAACATAGACTTATGGGCCTGTAATGGTTCGTTGAATTAGGGTTATCACATTTTGGAATCAGAGATATGAATGTATGGTTAAATTGTTTGAGTAGTTTTCCCGAGAGGAAAAAACTTTTCACTGCTTGGGTAACCGAGGGTCCTACAATATCCCAATATTTTTGGTAGAATTCTGCTGTCATTCCATCTGGTCCAGGAGATTTATTTAAACCAATGTCAAAAACAACCTTTTTGATTTCTTCATTTGAGACATGTCTAGTAAGGTTTTCATTATCTTTAGATGTGATTTCTTCTTGAATTAACTCCAGATTTTCCCGCAGTAGATTCTCGTTCACTTCTTCACTCTTAAACCTATTAATAAAATCATTTATGATATTTTCTTCTCCGATTATACTCGTTCCTTCTTGTGTTTTAATTTCTTTTATAATTTTCTTGTTTCTTCGACCGCTAGCTATTTTATGGAAATAGCTAGTATTTGTATCCATGAATTTAATATGTTTAACCTTTGCTCTTTGGTTCCAGTAGATCTTTTGAAAACTAAGAAGCTTTTCTTTTTTTTTCAATAAGTGACAGGGCTAAAGTCGTGATGCCTATCAAAGAAATCCTAAAGTACCTACTAAAGAGTATAGCAAGCAAGTCAGGGTCGATCCCACAGAGAGTCAGGTTATATATTCTTGTAATTCACGTCACCAACTAGGAACTAGGGGGGGGGGTTTGTAGAAATCTCGAAACAAAGTAACAAGTAAGCAAGTAAACAAGTTTGCAAGTAAAGGTTGTGAATATGATGAGGAAAAGCGCCACACTTAACAAAGATCCACACAACAAGAGAATGGTCGATCACGGAATTCTATCAATCTCAAGTTCTTAACTTTCCTATAGTTGTCCTTATCCCGATCTTAGGTAACTATTAGTTCTACCAGCCCTAATAGTACTTATTACTAAACCAAATCCGAAAACCTTCAAGACTCAATAAAGCAATAGCAAACAAATAAGGATTCAACAAGATACATGCAATAGAAACAACCCGTTACTATAAGCATGCAATTAACTCTCTCTCACGATGAACACTCGTAACCCGCTTATGTAAATCGTGCTTGCCACTAGATATGCAATCCGAACCCGGAATCACAAGTCCTAGCAATCAAGAAGATATCAATAGACCTAGGTAGCTACTCTAGATAAATCAACATAAACCAATAGACAATCAAGCACAAGAGAATTAATCCAACTAGATAGGAAAACGAACAAGAGTAGAAAACTCACAACCAATCAATTGCTGGCTTCAAAGTGTCAAGTGCAACAATGGAGGTTTAGTTCTCCATAGGGTTTGTGAGAGGAGAAATATGAAAAGTGGCAACTAGGGTTAAGAGTAGATGATGCTCTAAAAGAGTCTTAAACCTAACTTAAATACTAGAGTAATAATTCAGAAATAAAAAAAATAAAAATAACAAACTAGGAAACTAAGTCTCGGAAATAAAATAGAACGAAATAAAAACTCAGAAATAAATCTCGTCAGCGCGTTGCCACCGCGGGGTGCGGTGGCCTTCATGCCGCGGGGTGCGGCAGTCTTCATTGGCCTTCAGCATCTGCGACACTTCAGGCAAAACGCCATAACTTTTGATTTCCAACTCGGATTGCGCTCATATTTTGAGGACTTGTAGTAGACTTCAAGATCTAACTCCTCGAGTTGGAATCACTCCATTTGGACATCTGAGTAGAGAGAACGAACCAATTGAATTCAGCACACTGTTCTTCTACTCTTCTCTTCACTTCCTTTGCGTCTTTTACTGGTGGCTTCTTCCTCAGTGTCTCCTATGATCTCCAAAACAGCTCAAACACCTCCAAAAATACCAAACTTCGCCCCCAAATGCCATGCATATAAATGTGTCTAAATCTACCCGAATGACACCAGTAAACCCTCTAATGACTCTTACTTAAGTCCTACAAAGTAGTGCTTATCAATAAGCCTTAGTTGTTTCTGTATTAGGCTATTGTTAGCGCCCATGCAGATTTCAATTTGAATGTCAGAAGGTTGTTTTTCTAGATTGTGAAGTTGTGTAAACACATTACCAAAGGTGTTTTTATTCCAAGTTTTTGCATGTTTTTTTAATAGTTTGGTTTTGGATATAAGGTCAAACATCATTGATCCATGATAGTTTGTTCTCCAGGCTTGTTTAACAACATTCCTGAAATCCTTTCGCGTCATCCAAATTTTTCGAATTTAAAGGGTTGATTTTTGAAGTTTGTTTCTAAAGCAAGATCAATAGAAATAGGGCAATGATCAGAGTTGGAGAAGGCATAATTTTTTGTATATATGTCAGGATACTATTGTAAGATTTGATTGTTAACCAAGACTCTATCCAGTTTTTCATAAATGTTATTAATTTCCGTTTTATTTTTCATCCAAGTAAAAGTATTTCCTGTAAAAGAGATATCCACCAATTCACATTTATCTTTGAAGTGTTTTAATCTAGTGAATTTTGTCAGTGGTGGGATTAGACCACCCTTTTTTTCATTATGGTCTTGAATCTCATTGAGATCACCCATCACTATGCTAGGATATGCACTATTTTTAATAAATCGAATAATTGTATCCCAAAATTCATTTTTCCCCGCTTCATTGGGAGGTGCATACGTGAGGATGAGTAGTGTTGTAATGTTTGAGCATAAATTTTTATATTTAATGCTCACAAAGCGTGGGTTTATTTGGTCAACTTCAAGGATTTCATTTGTGAGTTGATAGGATTTCCACATCACACAGATTACGCCTGAAAAACCAATAGCCGGAATGCAGTGGAAATTGTCAAACCCTGCTTTTTTCCATAATTTTTCACTTGGTTCTTTGTTCGTCCTTGTCTCAAACAGAGCAAGAAGTTGAATTCTTTCAATCTTACAGAAGGATTCAATATCCATCCAAATTGTTTTTTTTTTTCGATCCCTCTACAGAGCAAGAAGTTGATTTTTTCCATAATTCTTTCAATCTTACAGAGGTAGCAAGATCCTGAATCACTTGATCATTAAAAGAAAAACAATTGAGGGCCTAAGTTAAATTATGTGCATCATCTGCTAAAGATGTAATAAACTACTTAAAATAGAAGGGTAAAATAGTAATTTTAAAGTGATAAAAATAAAAGTTTTAAAATTGATTTTATTTTTCTTTTAGAGGAATAATTTCAATTTTAAAGAACTTAGGTTCAAATATGGGTTATGATAATTTTTGATACAAATCATCATATAATAATAATAATAATATGATGTTAAAATAATAAGAGAAGTATAGCAATGGTGGTAATTTTAAATAATATTAAAGAGCATAAGAATTATTATGTTATCCATAGAGGAATAAAGTAATAATTGCCCTAATTAAGTTATTTCTTTAAGCTAAGGATGATTTAAATTATGATTAACTTTATGTTAATTATAATTTAAATAAGACTTATCAAATTTGACCTAGAATATTTAAATCAACTTAATAAATTTTTGTTAAGAATTTAAGTATGGTCAAACTCATAAGAAAAATAACTTAAATTAATTTTAACCTAAGTTAAATTCTCTATAAATTAATTTTGGGGTTAAAATAATATTATAAATACAAACTATTAAAATAAATAAGTTTGGATATTTTTTCTATTTTTTTTAAAGTTAAAATAAGGATATGTTTGCCACAGCTTAAGAAAGTTGGGCAAAGTGTGCAAATAAGCTAAAATTGGGGTGGGCCGTGTATAAATAAATACATGGAAAAGGCTTTCTTCCTCCTCTTGAATTGAACAGAAGTGCCCCGTAAGCTTTTTCAAAGCTTTAATGGTGGATTTGGCTACCACTTTGGATCCGATCGAGGGTAATAACTCATGTGAATTCAAGACAAATTAATCCTCCACGTAATTCCTCCATCAATTGGATTGAATGACATCCAAAATCATGAAATTTCAGCCACAAACCCATGCGTCCTCCATTGAAGCCGATTTGAACAAATTAAAAATTGGATAGGATCGTCTTCAACTGGGTCATATTGATTGAGGTTTTATGCTGGGTACATCCTAAGCTCCAAAATCCCTATAAATACCGCTCCAATTTCTTCCCCAATTCATCCAATTTTAAGCTTGAATCCAAGAACCCTAATTTCATTTCCGAACTGTTCGTGGGCAAAATTGAGGGCCAAGAAGAGTTGAGTTCGGGCAATTAAAGGCTCCACTATCTGATCCAAGAAGTTACCTTAGAAAACCCTTAGGCTTCCATCACCGGATGAAAACCGGAACCACCCCAATTTGGGCGTTTTCCGGCGAGACGCAGCCAGGACGGGTAGGGGGCTGTTTAAACCCGATTTCGGGTTGATTTTAATTCGATTTTGATTTTATTTTGGCCTAATTTGGGTTAATTTAATTAATCCAAAATAAGGTTAAATATTTTTAAGATTATTTGGATTATATAAAAAATTAAAAAATTAATTAATTAATTTTGTTATAATTTTATCTTATATTATGAATAGGTAAATTTTGCCTATTCATTTAGATAATATTTTGACTTGAAAAATTCAAGATTAAAAATAAATAAATTTGTTAATTTATTTATGATAAGATGATTTAGAATATACGACTAATTAATTTTAATCGTATAAATAATTATTTTATCATAAAGCCTTGAAATTTATTTATTTAAGGGTAAATAAATTCAATTAGAAACCGAGACATGATATACTTTAAATAATGATATTGAATAAATTATCCAATATAATTTATTCATTGTGTTTGATTTGGATACGTCTCGGGATTTCGTTTGGAACAGGAATAAAGCAGGGAGCCGATTTGCTTTTCGAAAGCAACCATCTCCAATACGCCGTTCATCCATTTCGTGATTCAAGACAAGTGGTGGTTCTCTGTTGCTAATTTATTCCATATTTTTTTCTTAATTGACAATTAATATATTGTCTTAATTAAGCTGGGATAAATATTCTTAATTTCTCGTTTGAGAACTTGTGTGTTAATGTTGTATAAAAAGAACCTTATTATTATGTTGTATATATGCTAGCTATAACCCTTATATAAATATAGGATAAGTGTCATGTGAGAAAGATTATTATAATACAAAATAAGAATGAATATAGACCATTGGATTAGAAATAAATCAAAGGTCATGATTGAACTTTCATTACAAGTCATGTGCCATGCACATATCTTTAATTCAAAGGGTTGACCATCGGAGCACCATCATCGACCACCGGACCACCGTCGCCGGTCACCGGGCCACCACCACCGGTCGCCGGACCACCGCTGTCGATCGTTGGACCACCGCCGTCGATCGCCGGACCACCGACGTCGGTCGCCGGACCACCGACGTCGGTCGCCGGACCACCGCCGGTCGCCGGACCACCGCCGGTCGCCGGACCACCGCCGGACCACCACCTGACACCAGACCACCCTTGGGTGCATGTGAACTCTATTAGAAGTGCAAGCCTTTGAGTGTGCATGTTTTTTGACTTTCAAGTGCATGTGAAATCTAGTGCATGCTCTATGTGTTATTAGTGTATGCAAGTTTTATTGGGAGTGCATGAAAATTCAACTGAAAAGTGCATACGAATTAGAAAATTGGTGCATGTAAATTCTACTAGGAGTGTGCATGTGAATTCAACCGGAAGTGCATGTGAATTCTACTAAAGTGCATGCCTTTGAGTGTACTTATATGTCTTTTGAGTGCATGTGAAATCAAATGCATGCTTTATGTGTTGTGAGTGCATGCGAGTTCAACTGAGAATACATGTAAATTCTACTGAAGTGCATGTCTTTGAGTGTAATTATATGTCTTTTGACTTTTGAATGCATGTGAAATCAAGTGCATGCTTTATGTGTTGTGAGTGCACGCGAGTTCAACTGAGAGTGCATGTGAATTCAACTGAGAGTGCATGCCTTTGAGTGTACTTATATGTCTTTTGACTTTTGAATGCATGTGAAATCAAGTGCATGCTTTATGTGTTTTGAGTGCATGCGAGTTCAACTGAGAGTGCATGTGAATTCTACTGAAGTGCATGCATTTGAGTGTACTTATATGTCTTTTGACTTTTGAGTGCATGTGAAATCAAGTGCATGTTTTATGTGTTGTGAGTGCATGCGAGTTCAACTGAGAGTGCATGTGAATTCAACTGAGAGTGCATACAAGTTATACATGCACAATAATTCGCATGCACATTTAAGCCAACAACTTGCACAGTTGCACTCCAATCCAAAAAAATACATGTGAGTGCATGCGAGTTCAACTGAAAGTGCATGTGAATTCAACTGAGAGTGCATGCGAGTTATATATGCACAAAAACGTTAAATTCACATGCACAATAATTCGCATGCACATTTAAGCCAACAACTTACACTCCAATCCAAAAAAATACATGCACAAAATATTGAATTTGCATGCACAGAAGTGTTGCATTCGCTTGCACTTTTCAAGTCATCAGCTTGTACTTTTAGGCCTCCGGCTTGCAAATTGTCAGTAATGTTCAAAAAACAAAGGCATGCACAAAATGGCCTCCGTGTTGCACTTTTTTTTAGCTTTTAATCTGATCTAACAGCTAGGATTCTTTCTTATTTTGTATTATAAGGCTCTTTCGCACCTGAATCGCACCCATAAATATATATATTATTATTGAGTTGCTAGATAATAATTGGTGTGGATTGTTGTCCTTTGGTGTGTTTAATAATTGTTAGTTAGCACGAGTATTCGTAGAAACGCTAATGCCTTGTGAGGATTAGTCGTTTATCTTATAACTTGGTGTTATGAGGATTATTGCCCTAATGCCTTTGGTCATGACTGTGCCCTTATATTGCATAAGTGGTGGTGCACTTAGCTAGTGCCAAATCTTTGGGATTTTATCTCACTCTTCCTCTCTTTATGAGGTTGGCTATAAAAGTCTTAAACGTGAATGTATGTTTTGGAATTAAATAAGATAAGTTCAGTTTTGCACATAATTAATATACTCTCGGGCGAGAAGTACACCGTGGAACCCGCCCGGTCTCTTGTCTAAATTAAGCCCTCTTTCCAATCTGGATTCGCAATACGCGGTGAGGTTGGCCGAGGACCCAAATATGCAACGAGATGTTTTTAAAACTTTGTGTGTGACAATATAATGTTCCCAAACAAATTCATGTAATTTCCCATAAGACTCAAT
The DNA here is from genome assembly GCA_027886185.1 of Rheum nobile. NCBI lineage: Eukaryota > Viridiplantae > Streptophyta > Magnoliopsida > Caryophyllales > Polygonaceae > Rheum > Rheum nobile. The sequence continues at coordinate 256,143 of WOAB01000170.1, forward strand.
TCATTGGAGTCTTTTCTTTAATCATTCTTGTTCATTCTTTTCGATAGAAGTTTAGTCATATACCGTTTACCGAGTTTCATTCGAGAAACAAGGGTAGTGATTATATACAACTACGAGAATCAATATGTTTTCACCCTTGCATAGTCTTTCATTAGACTAACAACCCGAGTTTTATTCCTTGCATTGTTGGCTGGTGTCATCCGTTCTCTACGACACATCAGAGGTTGATCCCCGACGATTTGAGGTAACCAATCGAAGAGAAGGCTTGTAGTTGAAGTTTGCGTTTTAAGAAGTAATATTTTTAGGGTGTGTATGTTTAATTTGAAATAAGTGTAATACATAGTCATGTAATTAGGGTTTCTTTAAAAGAGTCTTCCGCTGTAACTTAAAAGTGTTCCGTTGTCACTTTACTTCGTTGTAAAACCATCCTTCTCATTTTACGAGAGGAATCTTAATAAAAGATTGAGTTTTATTTACAAAGTCTTCCGCTGATTATTCTTTCATTATTTAATATTTATGTATTTACTTAAGCTTAATTGTTTCGATTAAAGCCTAGGGTGACTTTGAACATTAACGTTTGAGGTCACTGACGTGTGACACTACCGACATAAGTCAGAGGTGTTACAAAAGAATGATCAAATGAAAGAAGTGTACAAGGAAATTATGCACCCAATTCCCCTGATTTAGCGTTGGGAGGTACCTCCATCGATTGCTACAATCACTTATCATTCACCGTTGTTAAGAAGGCATGTTGGAAGACATCGGAATAACATGTTCCATGCACATTGAAAGAGTAATTATTGTATTCTTCGTTGTTGCGGATTTCGTTTGTTTGGAAGTACATTCTTTGGTTTGTTTTGAAGTACTCTTTTAGAATTGACTTGTTTACGAACATGTTTGTTTTTAGGTTTGGTTTAATGAATGTTGTTTAAGTTTGAATTTAATATGATGTTGTGGTTGACAGCTATCCGTTCTGACTAACAACTTATTTTGTTGTAGAACAAATTTGTAAGCATTTTGTCGATAATTTTTATTTAACATGTCTTCTGAATCAGAGGTAATTCCAAGTCTCCTATATTTGGTAAATAAGACACTTTCAATCGGACAAGATATAAGATTTTCATCGACTTCTATATTTATCATGGAGTTCTTCAATATTTATCCTGTCATCGGAAAATATATTAAAAAGTGGAAAAATAAAACATTTTAGGAAAAATAAAACGGGAATACTTACCATCAAGCTCGTTTTTTTCCTTCTCTTATAATCACGATTATTAAAAATGGAAATAACTAAAATATTTTGTGAGATCTTAACAGAAACGATTTTCCTTTAAAAAAACAATTATTAATGGAATTAAAATTTATCTTTTTCTTAAAAAATCATTTTTTAGAGTTTGGATATTTGTTGCTATTATTTAAATATAAATTTAATTAATTTTAATCTTTTTTATAATTTTATAAAAAATAAAATATTTTTACAAAGGACTTTCCAAATTAGAATATGATCTACTAATCTACCCTAATAAATTAAAGCTGAAGGAACTTCTTTAGAAAAGAATTTGCCACTTGACCTCTTGTATGTCTGACATGTAGGGATGAAAATGGATCGGGTGGTGGATGGATGTACCCATACCACCATCCGATCCGCTAAATAATTTATCCATCCGCTCCATCCATCATCCGTGAAATCTTCAATCCGTATCCAATCCACCATCATCCGTCGGTTATGTGGATGGATCAGGTGAAATATACGGATTTTCATATTTTTACATTTTAACTTGAAAAAAAAACATACTATGACAATAACGATATAAAAAAGTAAATATAAAATACAAATAAAAGTCGTTAATAATCCATATGGATTCAATATTCCATATATAATAAAACAACATAATTCAGAAACTTGATGAACAACTTGACAAAATATAGTTCCAACTACAGAAATCGACAAACATAAATTGCAAAGCGATTCTTCTTCAATAGTTGAGATAACGATCCACTTCAACATCCTAGCAAAGTAGAACAGAAGAAATAAAACAAAATAATAATAGTTATTAGTACTCTTTCACTTGATTATGCGGTAAAAAGATGAAGATGAACTTTAACGTAATATAATTTAGAAAAAATGCATACTCTTTCACTTAATTGCATTGCAGATTCTTCCACATCAACATCCTCCAACATCCACATCATGTGTACCATCCGAAAGCACTATAAATATATATATTACTAATTTTGTAACACCCCCAAATTTCACACCATTTGAAAGCATTACTGCCGATGACTCCGGACGTAAACCCCGAAGTCACCCCAGGCTTTTCCAACGACATAATTGTCTTAAACATAGTTACAATACTAAAATCAAAACTTTTATTAAACCACATGGTCGCGGAATTACACGATTCCAAAAACGACCCAATTAATCAGAAATACAACAACGGAAGACTTTTAATAATTTAAATAAATATAACACAGCGGAAGTCTTTTAAATACAACGACAAAACAAGTTGTCGAAAACAAAACACCGTCCATCCTCATAGTCGCTTCTAGCCTTCACTGATCTGCATGTGCCGAAACGGACGGACGACACCCCCATGACGTTACAGATAAATAAAATACAAGGGGTTAGTCTAATGAATAGACTAAGCAACGGCGGAAAACATTCACCAATCATTCACACAAATGCAACACAAGCAGTTCCACATATCACAAATCACATCAAAGTCTCAAGCCACATAATTACAACATATCTCTTATAATAGCGTTGATTCTAGCAGAAATACAACCTAATATAATATCAGATTTTAATTATCTCAAATTAATTAAAAGCCACTTGCCTGGAATAGACGAGCTCAAACAAAGCTTAAGAACAGATATACAGCTTTAAACCTTAGGGTGACAATTAAGTCCACCCAATTAGTACAACTACCCAAGCTTATTAATTATGTGCACTCGGGCACATATCTTATTTAATTATAAAACACACGTTACTGGAATACATTAATGTTATTAAGATCGGCACACAGTTTAATCACAGGGTGACTATCAAGTCAACCCAATTTAAAACAAAACACAAACACACACACGAGACTTAACATTATTATGCCGAGTAACACCGGCGTTATTATTATTACACCGGGTGTCCTTACATTCACCCTGATTGCACTTATAAAGTGCTTACACTTATTAATCATGTGCTATTATGCCGAATAACACCTGCGTTATTATTATTATTACACCGGGTGTCCTTACGTTCACCCTGATTGCACTTATAAAGTGCTTACACTTATTAATCATGTGCTTAACCGCACTTATCTTATTTTATCACAACACATACTACTGTTAAGACTTTTAATTATTACTCCGAGTAACAACGGAAGTTTAATACACCGGGTGACCTTACGTTCACCCTGATTGCACTGCCACAGTGCTTACACTTTACTTTACAGGGTATCAACCCCAATTGCACTAGCTAGGTGCTTAATACACAGGGTGACAGCTATGTTCACCCAATGGCGCTTGCAAGGCGCTTAAACACTTCATATCCTTATCGGTGGATAGAAGCATAGGTCATGACCCTTAAACGATTATGGAATTAACTCGGGAATTACTACGATTTAAGAGACGACAAATCCTTACTTGGATTGGCGTTCCAACAATCATTAACTTATTAAGGAACGACTAATCCTTACTTGGATTAGAGTTCCTACAAATATTAACTTATTAAGAAACAACTAATCCTTACTTGGATTAGAGTTCCCACAACACACACGAGATTAAGCATTAAGTTATAAAGAAGCGACTAATCCTTACTTGGACTAGCGTTCCTACGAACACACAAGCTATACGAGCATTAAGATTAACATTAAATTCACAACTATCCCATTATGGTAATTATCACATATGATCACGTCGTTATTCTAACAGTTATACACCCTATTAAAACATTACCTTAATCACGTTACAAGCTTTTAAATCTCCACACAAGAGATATCGGATCTCCTCACAAGAGATATCAGATCTCCACACAAGAGATATCGGATCTCCTCACAAGAGATACCAGAGGGAATAAATCCCAAATGATTTGGCACTAGCTAAGTGCACCACTCTGAATAAGGGCATGGTCAATACCTTAGAGAGTACTGGGGAAAAATCCACCAAGTACTAGTTATAAAGAAACAGCTGAACCCTCACAAGGCACATAACGTTCCTATGAATACTCGTGCTAACTAAACAGTTCAACACAGTCATATATCACATCAAATCAAAGCCATCAAGGCCAACATCATAGATCTATCAATCTATATATATATATATATCAAAATAGCGTTGCTACTAACAGTATATGCAACCTATTATAATCTTTCATATGAAATTCACCTTTAAAATCCACAACAAAACCATTATGAACATAATAACGCTGTATCTAGCAATATACAACCTATTATAACAGCACTTCTTTTTATCAAATTATTTATCAAAACTGTTCCCAACATAAACAGTAAATCATCCCAAATTAATTAACAACAAACAATTGATAATTAATGAAAGTATGGAATGATGAGCAAGAGCGAACCGCCACTTGCCTTAGATCCGACAAATTCGAACCAAGCTGAGCAACGTCTAGTTCCTGGATCTGAAACTGGAGCAGATCTTGGATATTAAATCCCTAAGAAATAGCCCATAACAAGACCCTAAGTTAGATTCAATACACTTATATATGAATCTAAAAGAATACAAGAAGAAATCAAAGGAAACGAGCCATGCCCAAAGCCAAACCACAAAAACACACTTTCGGACAAGGCTCGCCGCGGGTGCGGTGAGAGTCATACCGCTGGGTGCGGTGGTCAGACAGTGGCAAAAGCTCGACAGCTTCCATGGAGAATTTCTTACCCAAACCGATTTGTTTGCCTTCGATTTGTCTATGGTTCGATCTCCCAACACCTCAAAGCTTCAAACAACACTCAAGAGCACCTTCTAACACTCAAGAGACTTCTCGAATCGAGCTCAAACCGAGCGAAAATTGAGGAAAAACAGAGGAGAAAAGGAGGAAGAAGAAGAGAGCTCTTGGCTTCGGTTTCACTCCCTTTTATAACCCAAATCCGAACCACCTCCAAGGGGACAAGCCGGGGACAAGGGGACAAAGCGAAAGAGCCACTTGCAAGCCCACTTGGACTGCCAAACAGACGCTACAGTAACCGCCTGCGAGGAAGACGACACCGACCCTGTTTTCTGGCCTTGCCGCGGGTGCGGTGGCTCCTGGCGCCGGGTGCGGTCACGGCCAAAAAGCCTTTGTCTTATCCGAAATCACTTTGGGTTAATTTCCTTAAACCCGGGTTAAATATATTCGTACACTAACGATACATTAACCCCAAAAATACTTCAACTGTATTATATAATGCTCGGAAAAATTTACAGAGCTCATAACATATTACAGAATGTCCGATCTTCTCTGAATTAAATCCGTCTAGCAAAACGGGCATAAGAAAAAATTCAAAATACCCTTAAAAATTACGGGATATTACAAATTTACTATTAAAATAAAATAAAATAAATATATATACTATTTTAATATTAATAAATTATACGGATTAATCGGGTCAGGTGGTCGGGTGGGTGATGGATTGGATGAACCTTCATCCGTATCCAATCCGTCAACCATCCGTTAATCCATTCACCCGGTTATCATCCACTTAACTTCGGGTTTTCGTCCACAAATTCGGGGCGGATGATCGGGTGGATCGGGCATCTGCGATCCATTTCCATCCCTACTGACACGTGGCTATACCAGGTGCTAGCACATGTTCCTAAAATTATAACTACAAAACTTCCCACCAGCCCACTATCCAATTTTCATGGCCATGTTCTCCTATTTTTCTAAAATTAAATATTTCTATCGATTAAAAATATTAAAATTTGCTCCAATTTTTTTAATAAATATAGATGTCATCTAAGTCAACTTATTTAATTATTAATCATTGTTAGGTATGGTAAATTACTAATTAAAAATAAAAGAAGTAAATATAGATGTCATCTAAGTCAACTTTTTTACGCAGTCCAACTTGTTTTTCTCCTTATATTTAAAAAAAAAATTAGAATAGATATATGTGTTAACTTTTGACCAAGTTAATTCGGATAGAGTTCATGTTCAATCACTATTAATTATATGATATATATATAAATATTATCTGATTGTTTATAATCTACTTTTATTAATTTTATTTTCTTATTTAGTATTGTATTTGATTATAATATATATTTTAAATTTCACATTGCTATATTTTTTTTTTTTATTATGTTAAACCGTACTACGTACGGGTGTTATACTAGTTCTCCTTAAACAAAACTAACATTTTGAGACAGCTCTGCTGTTTGAGCCTACCGCTGCGAACTTCAAAATATAGCCGTTTCTTACCGTTAGAGGGGTATTTGTGGTATTTCAGCACCGAGTTTATTCCAAAAGAAAAGGAAAGAACACATTCGGCACCTTTACAACAAACGAATAGCCGTTACGCTCCTCTCTCTCCCTCTCTCTGCCCAGAAATCCTTTGGCTTTCTCTCAGTCATTGTCTTTGTCCATTGTTCCGTATATCGATCTGCAATGGGCGTAATTGAATTGAAACCGGAAGTATTTTCGAACCCAAAGAAGGGGAAAAAGGTTTTCAATGCTCTTGTGCAAATACTAGAGACCCAACAATCGCAGCTCGAAACCCTAGCCGACGAGCGCAAACGGCAAGAGGAACGGATCAAAGTTGAATATGAACGTTGGATCTCTGGTGTTCGGTCGTTGAAAGATATAATCGACCAGGTAAGCCCTAATTTTTAAGAATTGTGCTCTCTTCCGGATTTATTTGATTCTAGGGTTTCTTTGTCTGTCCTTTACAATTGAAAGAACTTCAGGAATTTTGATTGGTTATGAACTCTGACTTGTGCGTTTCCAGTTGAAAAGGCAAACGAAAATGTCTGAAATGGCACGTTTGGTCGAAGCTGCTAAGACAAATCTGGTATTTGGTCTTAAGATGAAACATGAATTGGTCTACAAGCTCAAATTAGGTATGTTGTTGCTCTTCGTTTTCCTGACTAGCCCTGGTTTCTTTCTTTCCTTTCGTGAAGACAAACTTAATTTCATGTTTTTTCTAAAGGCAAATTGACGGCTCCGACTTCTGATGCAAGATATCATGATTATCTAATTTATAAGCTTTGCGAGAACTGGAAATTATGAACTCTGTACTAGCTTTAGAAGATTCTACAATGCGTAGAAGATTCTACATTGCTATCATAATTTTCAGTCCATTCATGCAATATTTGAAATACAACTTACCTGAAGTCAAATCTCTTATGATGAAATATGGGGTGATGCCATGCTTCTTGGTGATGGTTGCACTTTATCTGGGTTAGACTTGTTATTCCTTTGTTTTATATCTTGTTGTAAAATGAATGCTAATAGGATCTCATTATATGTGGAAATGCAGAGAATTCGGAGGATGAACTGACTGATTTTAAAGAGTGGTTTGATATCCTCTGCCATAGATGTCCCATTGAAAAGGTGCATTAACAGTGCCTAGTTTATACATTATAGGAAGCAATTTTTTCCTAGTTTATTGTGAATTACATTTCTCTGAAAATACAGTTCATGTTTTGTTCCAGGATGTATGCCCGGAAATGCTGCACAACATCATAGAAGAATGCGACGGAGAAAAGGGCTCTTCAAAATCTGCTAGCACAAAGAGAGTTGGCTGTAGAGCACTCGAGAAAGAAGTTAAGAAACTAAAATGTGAATATGAGAAGCTGTCCATAAAAAACAGCTCTGAGGTATCTGCACTTTTGTCGGAGAAAGAATTTGTTTGGAACCAGTATATAGAAATGGAGAACAAGTATACCACTCAGGTCAAAGAAAAGAATGTTGAAGTCAGCCAAATAAATGCTAGGGTCACGAAGCTTCTGGAAACTGTGGAACAATTGCAGTCATCAAGCATGGAGAAAGATGCACAGATTGCAGACCTTAAAGTAAGCCTTGCAAAAATGGAGACCGAGGCCAGTAAGAAGGATGGAGAGGTTTCCAGAATGTTGGAGGAATTGAAGTTTCTTAAAAGGTCTAACTGTGAGTTACTTACTCCTGTTTTAAGGGTTTGCACCGCTGAACCGAAAGCTAAAGCTTTAAGTTCTGATGGGAAACATGGGAGTAGGAGTAGGAAGACTCCTCCTCCTACAAGATTTTGTACTGCTGAAACAAAGGCTAAGGCTTTGACCTTGGCTGATGAGCATGGGAGCAGGAGGATTTCAAGAAGCGTGAAAAGAATGTCTTCATCCCAGGTTGTAGTGTGTTATATTAAGCAAAAGCAAATAATGATGTACTTATGCATGTCGTTTTTTATGCCAGATGCTTCTATTTTTTCAGTTACAAGTTTCATAGACTAATAGCTTGATCCTTTTTGTGCTTGCTTCAGGATAATACAAGCAAAAGGAACAAAAGAGCTGCTTTTGAACAGGAGACCCCGAAACTATTCTCATCAGAATTCAAGATTCCCAAATTGAAAATCTCATCTCTTCGGCAAGTATGATTGGTCGACTACTTACTACTTGTATTCTAACTGTTCAAATTCATCAAGAAGTTATCCGTATATTTAATCACATAGGTTTATTTACTCGTTGTCTGTCTCAGACAAAGGGGGGACTTAGTCTGTAAATCGAGCTTTGTTAGGTTTAGGCTGCTGCAGCATGTGCGTCCTTTTCCTGTAATATCTATGTATGAGCATCATTGTTGGATTGTCCTAAGGACCTAATCCAATCCAGCTTTGTAACAGTATGTTCTTTTTCTGGCCTGACAAACTGTTTAGCCAAGTTGTTTTTGACTGAGTGTGTGTGATGTGTAATTTTGTATATGTTCTTATGAAATAAATGTAACGGATAACTTCCTAGTTTGCAACTCAGATTCATGAATTTGTTCTTAGTGGTAGAAACCCTTGCAGTTTCCCAACGAGAACACGCAGCAGAGCAAAAACATAATTGCAAACCACATGCATACATACAGTAAGCTTACAAGGGGAATGGATAAGGATACAAGAAATAGACAACAGAAGTGCTTGCGTTGCAATCTAATGCAGGGGGAGGAGGCGGGGAATACAAGTAGGGGGAATGTCTAAGATGAAACAGACCACTTGGACTTGAGAGAAGGGTGATAAGAAATGAGCAGCAACAGAGCTACCCTGACTGCTCCTCCTCCTCCTCCTCCTCCTCCTCCTCCTCCTCCTCCTCCTCCCCTATGTTCCGGTGTGGGGCTTGGAACACTGAACCTGCCATCCTCTGCTGAGTTGCGGGCGAGGAAGAAGATGATGATGGGAAGCAAGAACAGGAAGACCTTGAAACCAAAAAAGGCGCGTGCATATGAATCAGAGAGGTAGAGGTAGAAGACGACTATAGCAAAGACAGCCAGCAAGGGCAGGGGAGGTGGGCCTATGGAGGACAGGGTCCTTTCTGTCCAGCTTTGCTTCCATGCTGGCCCCCCTCCTCTTCCGCTCACAACCCAACTACTCATCTATCTATGGCCTTGTGCGCGGGCTAGTGGACGAGTGACGACGCAAACAAGAGCGAGGTGCGGGCTTGTACTTGCAATGGTATAAATGCTTGGTGCCGGTGGAGGTGTTTATTTGTTTCTATCTCCACCTCTAAATCGACTTCGAAGTTTGAACACAATACTGATTTGTTCGTTCTTTGCCAGGTGTAACTCTATCCTAGTTTTTTGTTTATCCCGTTCCCAGGTTTAGGATTTACACGGATGTGCATGACAGGGTTTGGAGGCTGCGGCAAAGCCGCAAATCCCGTACTTGATTGCATTTAGGCTATGTAAATTTCAAGGACCAAAACCCGGTTGGTGTTGCCCTTTGCCTCATAGTCATATCTACATAGGCCCATAAACGTGCAACTCTGCTATTCATCCATTTATTCTAGTGGCTTGGCTCCCCTCTCTCTCTTGCCCCTCGCTTATATCAGACTTCCAGTACGAATGTATCTCATCTGTATATAATAATGGTGAAAACAACAGGAAAGTTGGCCGATGTTGCAATTGATTAGACAAATTCGATACATCTACCCTTTGAGTTGGATTGTATAGATAAAAGTAATTAGACTTTGAATTTCTTCTAAACATGATTTTTTTTGGTCGGATCTAAACATGATTTTTGAGGCAATAAGAAACTGTACTTCAAAGAAACGTGGATTGAGAACCTAACCAAATACACTCAATTCGGCTAGTTTCGATTTTTTTTCCTTGTTCAAAACTCAAAATCAATTTTGAACAACTCTTGTTATGTAATCTAATCCTAAGTTGTTGTAACTTGAATATTATTTGGTTTATTACAAGCACTTAAGAGATGTAGACTAAGACACAATGTTGAGACAGATGGGTTAGCTGGCTAGCTTAGCCATTGAGGCACATGTGGGCTCGGATGACTTAATCAAGATTGGTTCAAGTCACTTCAAGCCGGCACATGAGGCTCTGGCATAGCTTTGGGCCTGTTACACCACTTGGTCTCGGTTTCCCTTGTAATGGGCTTGTACTCCTTTATGGGCCTTATCAGCGACCTCGGGTTGAAGGCCCAATTTGCCGGGTTTGACTGATGGTGGAGACTCAGCTTCCTTGCTGGTGGAACGACGTGTTTTGGGAAAATGGAGAGAGGTATTTAACCTCTTCTGTTGTCCTAAGCGCCGTCACTTTGAGCTGCTCTCTTCCTTTGCAGTGATGGAAAACCTAGAGAGCTCTCTTCACTGAGAGCATAACTCTGGCTCCTCCATTGTTGCTCGAAGATGTAGCTTGAAGCTCTAGAGAGAAGATACCAAAAAAAAAGAGAAAGAGAGATTGTGAAGAACCTTCCTTGTCGATGTGGTGTCAAGGTGGTGCAAAGTTTAGGAGCAAGCATCGCGGTTGTCTTTTCAGGGGACATTTCTTTATCTCGTCTTCTTCTTTTGGCTTGTGTGCCGCTTCTTCTCTAGTGTTGTGTTCTGTGTTTGCTTTGTGTGTGCTTACTTGTAACCGAACTTGTTCTTGGCCTTGAGTTGCCTAGTGGATTGGGTGAGCCTCCCCTCTCGAGGACTCCGCAGACGTAGGACCTTGGTCCGAATTGCGTAAACAACTCTGGTGTTCAAGTTTGTTTTCTGCTTTTCTTAACTATCCAAGCATTTGTTTTTGAACGATCGAGGAAGATTTGAGCGGATCTAGTTTTACAAATTGGTATCAGAGCCTCTGCTCTCGATTTGTGCTTCCGCTGGTGTTTTTTAGGGTTTTAGAAAAGGCTTTCTGTGTTGAGTTGTCTCTTGTTGCTTCTTTCTCTGGAAAATCTACTACTTTTGCTGCTGTGAGCATGCGGTTGTTTGAGAAGTCACAATCTGTGGTGGCTTACTTGAAAGGCTACGAAGGTGTATTTTTCAGATTTGGAAAACTTGGAGAAGCTTGACTACCTGCTTTCTCTTTTACCTATTTTTAAACCTATTTGCTCATCTGCTCTCGTTCAAATAGCTATTTTGCTTGTTGACTTTTAAGATTCCTGTCTTCTGTGACAATGAACCTCCAGTGGACGAAGCCCTAACTCTAAGTTAGGTGTAAGCTTTATCCCTAGGATCTTGAGTTGTGTGCATGTGCTGATATTCCTTGCAAAAGGAGTTGTGTGTGTCTTTACTCTTGACCTAGCTTGTCAAGTGTGAAGTTGGACTGTGTGTCTACTGTTGTGTGTTGCTATTGTATTGTTCTTCTGATTTTCTGACTTGTGTGTTGGCTATGGCAGAGAACAGTGTAAGGGTTAAACCCTTTGATGGCACCACAGACTTTGCCATGTGGCAAGTCAAAATGAAAGCCATCCTCATAAAGGAGAAATGCTTGAAGGCAGTGACAGGAGTCCTACCTGCTGACATTATTGCTGAGGCTAAGGTTGAGCTTGATGAGCAGGCTCATTCTGAGATCATGATTAGGCTTGCTGACGATGTGGCTCGTCAGGTTGTAAGTGTTACTGACTCTAAATCTCTCTGGAAGGCTTTAGAGGATTTATACTTGACTAAGTCTCTGCCTAGTAGGATTTCTTTGATGTGTCATTTGTTCACTTTTAAGATGGATATCAACTTGTCCTTGAATGAAAACTTGGATAAATTTTTGAGAATGAACCAAGACTTGAAAGATGTGATGACAAGATAAAAGATACTCATCAGGTTTTCTTCTTCTGAGCTCTTTGCCTTCACAGTTTGACACCTTTAAAGATGTTATCCAGTATAGTTTTGAGAAATTGACTAAAGAAAAAATTGTTGAGGCTATACAGGAGAAAAATGAACTTATGAATGTGTTTAAGTCTAAAGGTGATAAGAAAATTAAGGCTAAGTCTGAAGTGCTTATGGCTAAGACTAAGACTAAAAACAAGAGGTTTCAGAAGAAAGACAAGACTAAAGGTGAAAGGCATGACAAAGCTGAGAATGAGAAGAAAGATACTAAGAGCTGCTTTTACTGTGGTAAAAAGGGTCATTTTATTAAAGACTGTCACAAGAAACAAAAAGATGAAAAGAACAAGTCTAATAACAATGAAATGACTGTAGCTCTTGTTGAAAATCCTTCTCAGTATCCCTATGATTTGCTTATGTGTGCTCATTCCAATACTTGTGATGCTTGGATACTTGATTCTGGATGTACTATGCATGCTGCTTATGATAAGTCTTCCTTTAGTTCCTTGCATGAGTGTGATGGGGGTGAGTTTCTCCTTGGGGACCACACCTCATTACCAATTAGGGGTATTGGGAATGTGCCTTTGAGAATGCATGATGGGGTTATTAGGGTTCTTCAAAAGGTCAGGTGAGTGCCTGATCATAGAAGAAATTTGATGTCTGAGTCTGTTTTTGATGATTTGGGGTGCCATATTGTTACTTACAATGGTATAAGTGATGTGATCCCGCCTCCCATGACGGCCACAGACGAGGAGAATGCCATGAGCCTACGCTCAGAGGGCCCAGTGACAAGGTGTAGGTCCAAGGCCATCGCCGACACCATGCACTCGCTAGTCACTCACGTCATCGCTAGCCAAGGAAGCCCAGACACCAAACCTAGACTCGTCGTCCTCGTCACCATCGGCATCGGAGAATCAAGCCCATCGCAGCTGGAACCGGGTGCACCCACTGCCGAGCCAATCGACCCATCGTCGCCGCCGCTCGCAATGTCTGCGTCCATGCTCTCGCCGCCACCGGGTTTTGACACTTATAGGTTTATTTGCCATGCGTTTTGGCATTGTTTTGAGACATTTCTATAATTAGTAGTTTGCTTGTTTTAGACACTTTCTATTTATAGTTATTTCCATATTTAGGGTGTGTGCCTATTGCATGTTGCATGGGCTAGCCCACTAGGCTCGACTCGGCCCATCCGAGTTCTCGCCTCTAGTATTTAAGTCAAACTTTGTTATTGTTTTTACTTACGTTCAATTTTAATCAAGGCTTTAGTAGAGTGTTTATCCTCCTACCCTTGATCGGACGTCACCCTCTATCTTCGCATCCCATTCACCCGCGCTGACGCTACGGCAACCGCTTGAACCCTCAAGCAAAGTCTTCCTTTGCATCTCCCTTCACTCTGCGCCGACGCTACGGCAAAGACTTGTCCTTTCAAGTCATCTATCCCCAAATCATCACACCATCACTTCCCCAAACCAACCATTCAGTCGCTTCCGCCATCGCAACACAATCGCCTCACCAATCGCTTCCATCACACCCACTATCGGACCCAAACCCTTTGTTGTTGCCGTCGCTAGCATCGCGTGAGACACTCATCCTCGCCTTCGCTATCGCCGACGCCACCGAGCCCAGACACTCACCCAGTCGATCGATCACCGCCTCCATTGCATTCGTCATCGTCTTCACCATTGTCGTCGCCAACGCTGTCGTGACACTCATCGTCGCCGCCGCCGATACCACCCAAACATCCTCCACCGGGTTCGCCATCGACCACCACCGTGTCCGATAACCTCTAAAAGCACTATTCACTTTGCCACCAATCTTGTCAACCTTTCGTGCAAGACAACAAGGGTTTGCACCCAAGGATTCCACGGCAGGTTTGACAAGGAGGACTGTGACTTCTCGCCCAAGACTAGATCCAAGGTGTCACCTTTGACAAGTGTGCTCGTCATCGGAGACAAGAACACATCAACTGGTATCAGAGCCCAGCAGTCTTGTAAGTCACGAACTCAAGTTTGCATTTTGTTCACAATTTTTTTTCTTGACCACCATCTTTGATTTCGCCTAATCATCGTTCAAGAGAAAAACCAAAAAGTTTCCATATTTGCTAAGTCCAATCGGTTTCTACAAGGTAATTCCTTGGCCGATTTTTTTTCCTTGCTCCCTAAGTTTTGGTGTGTTTGGTAACTTTGATATCTTGCATGCTAGAATAATTTGTTTTCTTATTTCTTGCGTTGATAGAGTTTCCATATTTGCTTGCTTTGCTTTTTAGGTTGTTATCCGAATTTCCTTCTATAAGATATTATCAAATCTTATCCTTTTTCTCTCTCCAATCTCTAAGATCAAACACGTGATCCTTCTAGTTACTTAGACCAATTTTATTTTCCTTTTATTTGTAACACCCCTGACTTACGTCGGTAGTGTCACACGCCAGTAACCTCAGACGTTACTGTCCAAAGTCACCCTAGGCTTTAATCAGAACAATTAAGCTTAAATAAGTATATTAAATAATGAAAGATTAAGCGACGGAAGACATTTTAAATGAAACTCAACCTTTTATTAAAAGATCTCTCATTAAACGAGAGTGACGTTTTTACAACAGAGCGAAATTACAACGGAAGACTTTTAAATTACACAGCGGAAGACTTTAAGAATAAACTTATTACACGACTAGGTTATAAGAATATATACAAAAGTAATACTTAACAACCTTTAAAATACTGTCACTTAGATCTTCAACTGCAAGCCTCTTCTTCGATTGATTACTTTAAGTCTTCGGGGACTAACCACTGATGTGCCGTATAGGACGGATGACACCAGCCAACCATGCAAGGAATAAAATCCGGTTGGTTAGTCTAATGAAAGACTATGCAAGGGTACAAACAGAATGGTTCTAGTGATCGTAACCGTTTACTATCATTGTCCCTCGAATAAAAACCGAAGGAACGATACATAACCCGGAACTTTCACGGAATGATTAAAATTAGACATGCACTGAAAAGAAGACTCCAAAGGAATTGAGTCTTATGGGAAACGTATGACAAATGTTTGGGAACGTTAAGTTTACACACAAGTTTAAAAATGACCTTGATTTTTTGGGCCCACGACCAACCTCACCGCGTAATGTGATGCCAGATTGAAAAGAGGACTTACTCTAACAAGAGTCCGGGCGGTTTCCACGTTGTACTCCTCGCCCGAGGGTTCATTAATTATATGCATAACCGCACTTATCTTATTTAATTACAAAACGTATATTAATGTTAAAGCTTTTAGTACAATCTCGAGTGACTACGAGAATAACACAGGGTGACATTACGCCCAACCCAATGGCACTAGCAAGGTGCTTAAACACCTCGTATCCTTAACGGGTGGATAAGAAGCAATGGTCATGACCTTTTAAAAGTATTAGAGAATTATTCCGACTAATATCAAGTTATAAAGAAACGACTAATCCTCATAAGGCATTAGCGTTCCTACGAATACTCGTGCTAATCTAGCATTTATGTTACATTTAAATCCACACCAAAATTCATTACAGTAATAACAGGTATAATAACGTTGTTCTAGCAATATATACAACCTATTATAATATCATATTTTAATCACATCATTTTATTAAATCTGTTCCCAAACGAAAACAACGCTTTACCCCATTTTAATTAACAATCAAGTAATTGATAATTAAAGGAAATATGGAATGATAAGCAAGAGCGAACCGCCACTTGCCTTAATCTCGACGAATTGACGATGTCGGGTTTCGGGATCTGGAAACTGGAATCTGAATACGGATTCCTACGACGACGTCGAGACAAAAAGACGGAACCCTAAGTTAGATACGATACGATACGAATAAGCGGAACGAATACGAAATGAATCGAAATAACCGAGACGAACAAGTGAAACGAAGGAATGGAAGCTAACCGCGGTCGCGGAAATTTGGGTCGAACCGCGGTCGCGGAAGTTCATACCCGCGATCGCGGTTTGCCCTCCCGACGACGGATTGGAGGCGAACGAGCTTACCAATGGCGACGAATTCCTTCACTTGGGATGGATGAACACCACCACAACTTCCTCCTGGCTTCACGACACCTCCGGTGACCTCCAACACTCCGGCGAGCACACAAATCCGGCGACGAACAAGAAATGAGAGAGTGAAGGAGATGGAGATCTGATGGTGTGGAAAATAGGCGAATGGAAGCCCCTTTTATTGGGTTGGCAGGAGCTCAACGTCGGCCATACCAACCGTTTCACATCCCCCACTGGCGAAACGCCGACCAACGAAGTGACGCAACGCGGAAAGAAGGAAAAAGACGAACAGGGCCATTTCCGCGGTCGCGGAAACGGAGCCGCGGTCGCGGAACGCGGGACTTTCTGCTACACAGTCATGCCCTTCGGGCTCAAAAATGTTGGGGCTACCTTCCAAAGGCTAGTGGATCTAATATTCCGAGGCCAGATCGACTCCTCCGTGGAAGCCTACGTGGACGACATTGTGGTAAAAAGCAAGCAAGAAGCAGATCACGTAGAAGACCTCCGCGAGGTGTTTGCCACGTTACGAAGACATGGGATGAGCCTCAACCCGGAGAAATGCATTTTCGGGGTCAAGGCAGGGAAGTTCTTGGGATTTCTCATTAGCTCGAGGGGGATAGATGTAAACCCCGATAAGGTTGAAGCCGTGTTGCAAATGGCCCCACCCCGAAGCATCAAGGAAGTTCAGAGGTTTGTGGGATCCATCAACTATCTAGGACGCTTCTGCTCAAAGCTCGCGGAGCGTAGCCTCCCGTTCTTCTCCATTTTAAGAAATCCCCAAGACTTCCAATGGACACCCGAATGTGAGTTGGCATTCGCGGAGCTAAAAGCGCACCTGGTCAGCCTCCCTACTTTAGCCTCGCCCACTCCAAGAGAAGAACTGCAGCTATACTTGGCCACAGGATCAAGAGCAGTCAGTGTTGTTCTAGTACGCGAACAAGAGAAGCCAGTGTACTTCATAAGCAAAGCATTAGGGCCGGCAGAAACCAGGTACCCACCCATAGAGAAAGTTTCTCTAGCATTGATCACAGCTGCTAGGAAATTGCGACCTTATTTCCAAGCACATCCGATTCAGATCTTGTATGATCTTCCGTTACGAAGCATGTTCGACAGGCCAACCATGTCTGGAAGGTTGACCAGATGGATAGTTGAGCTATCGGAATTCGATATAGAGTACAGACCACGCCCATCGATCAAAGCATAGTCTCTCGCTGACTTCCTCGTGGAGACCAATTTCCGCAAAGTAAACAGCAAAGAAATGGCAGAAAAAGACAAGTGGATTCTCTTCGTCGACGGGGCTATAAATGAAGAAGGAAATGGGGCCGGAATCACTCTCACATCACCCGGAGGGGAACAGTTCGAGTATGCGCTATGCCTAGAGTTCGAAGCAACGAACAACGAGGCCGAATACGAAGCCCTCCTTACGGGTTTGGACTTAGCTCTAACCAACGGCGCTCGCAGAGTTACCTGCTACAGTGATTCAGAAATAGTGGTGAAGCAAGTACATGGGGAGTACGAGGTCAGAACTAGAAACTTACCCGCATATCACTCTAGAGTAAGAACACTCATCGATGCTTTCGATCGTTTCGAGATTCAAGCAATTCCGCAAAGAGAAAATGCTAGGGCAGACGAGCTCGCGAAACTCGGATCGAGAACCAGAATGCAGAAAGGCCAGGTTTGGGTAGATTCCAGAGCCACCCGGGCCATCGATGCAGATCTAATGATAATCGCCTCTGAAGAAGACAGAGATGACTGGAGAACTCCCATCCGCCAATATATTATGTCAGGCGTCGTACCAGAGAACGCTCACGAAAGAAGGAAGTTGCAAATAAGAGCAAGTCGCTTCTACATGAAAAACAGAACGTTATACAAGCGAGGCTATATGGATGCGGGCTTAAAATGCATCTCTATCAAAGAAGGGAAGGAGTTGATGGTTGAGATACATGGGGGACTATGCGGCGGCCACGCGGGGTGGCGATCCCTGGTGTACAGAGCCCTACGCGCTGGATACTTCTGGCCCACAATGAAAGGAGAAGCTCTTCTCGTAGCCCAGACCTACGACTCATGTCAGAAACATGCCCCCGCCTCACATAGGCCTGGTGTCGAAATGCAAACTATCAGTGCTCCCTGCCCTTTTGCCAAATGGGGAATGGATCTACTCGGACCCTTCCCGCGAGCTCCTGGGCAGTTACAGTTTATACTTGTAGCGATAGATTACTTCACCAAATGGATTGAGGCCATGCCG
This sequence comes from Rheum nobile, assembly GCA_027886185.1. NCBI lineage: Eukaryota > Viridiplantae > Streptophyta > Magnoliopsida > Caryophyllales > Polygonaceae > Rheum > Rheum nobile. The sequence goes on from WOAB01000170.1 coordinate 274,606, forward strand.
CTCGCTAAAACCACTGTAGAGCAAGTCAAGAAATTCCTATGGTAAAACATCATCTGCCGATTCGGGCTCCCGCAGAGCATCGTCACTGATCGAGGCCCGCAGTTCAACACCAAGAAGCTAATCGACTTTTGTGAAGGCTTGGGCATCAGGCTGCACTTCGCGTCAGTATCTCATCCCCAGTGCAATGGCCAGGTAGAGAATGCAAACCAACGAATCCTCTTTGATCTTAAAAGGAGGCTCATAAGAGCGCAGGGGCAGTGGGCAGAAATCCTTCCCTTGGTGCTCTGGGCTAACAGAACCACCTCTAAAAGAGGCACCGGTGAAACACCCTTCGCACTAACCTACGGGTTTAAAGTCGTTATACCGGTGGAGCACCTATTCCCTAGTGAGAGACTCCTAGATTATGACGAGGAGAAAAACTCTGAAAAACTGCAATTGGAGTTACAACTGGCAGAAGAGACGCGAGAGATGGCAGCCATACGCGAAAGTGAATATAAGTGCCGTATAGCCGCCTACTACAACAAAAAGGTAAAACGACGGGGCTTCGTGGAAGGCGACTTGGTGCTCAGAAAGACTGACGGAGGAAAGCTTGACCCCGGATGAGAAGGACCCTACATAGTCGTACGCGAAGTAGCCCCCGGAGCCTACCGCCTCAAGGACCACCCGAGAAACATGGTCCCGAACTCGTGGAATGTAATGAGGCTCCGAAAGTACTACTCGTAGAGAGAGGCACGCCCCAGGTATGACCCTAACCTTGAAACTAGCCCTATATACACCCCCTGCCCCAAGTCGTGGAACTAAAAACTTTAGCCGTACAGGCAGCAACACCACGACTCAGAGCGACTAAAAGGCAAAAGGCATAGGGGCGAAATAAAGAAAATAACAAGGTATCACACACAAAATATTACAATAGAAGCATACACAAGACATCTAAAAATAAAACAGGCAAGACAAAGAAGCTAAAGCCATCACTTTTTGTGTGGATTTCAGGAAAGATGACAAAGTAATAAAACAGACGGTATTGGGCTCAGCCACACCGAGCCAATACGCGTAGCAACACCCAGACGACACTGGCTTGGCAAGGATTAGCCAGTACGCGTAGCAACACCCAAACGGTACCAGCCCAGCAAGTCGGCGGTACGCGTAGCAACACCCAACGGTACTAGCTGTGAGTCAGCCAGTACGCGTAGCAACACCAACAAGCCACTATCGCAAGCAAGAAACAAAGTAGCGATAAGGTATCTAAACGCAGCATTATTCTAATCATGCAATTTATCATTCAAAACAAGTCCCTTATGAGAAAAGTAAACTTGAACAGGGCTAGACCAAGATAAGGCAAGCACGCGAGCAATTTCGAAGCAAGACGAAGTACAAAAGGCACTACGCCATAGCTTTTCTTTTCGCATTAAGAGACCTTGTAATTACAAAAGATTGTTCTTTCATTACAAAAGTTCGAAGGGATTTCACCCCTACTATCCAAAGAGATTACACTTAAGAACACAATACAAAGTCGCATTACATACATCCCCCCTCTAGGGGTGCAACATCCAAAAGATAATATAAAAGCAAATCATCCTCTGCGACCCCCTTCCTATCCTTCTTCTAGTCTCCCAGACTAAAAGAAGCATGGGGGGGAGAAGGGGGATTACAGACAATAGTAAAAGCAAGAACGAAAAACCCTAGAGACCAACAACGCGAAGGCTTCGAGCAGGGAAGCCCATGCACAAAGATATGGGCTGGTCCCTCTCGGCCCAAACGAGCAATGCGGGCAGTATCGTAGTTTGTCCTGACCTCGCACAGACGACGTCCTCTGTCCAAGGGCCGAGGAAAGTAGAAAAAATGCCCCACCCCCAAGCGAACAACCTCTGGAAAAAGGCCACCAAGCAAGGTCTAATCACATTTATAGCCAAAACCACATAAAGTCAAACGCAAAGCATTAAGCAAAACCAAGAAAACACACGCGAACTACGAAAGCGAAAGCCCCAAGACAAATATAAGCACCGGCCATACAACTGTTCGCGGAAAATAAAAATAAGCAATCAAATCCGCCCCTAAAAGAGATATAGAGTATCTTACAAACATCAGTCAAACACCAGAATCACGAGTAGCAAGAAGGCGAACGAAAGACTACGTGGGGTAAGCAAAGGTAAGATCGAAGTTGAACTAAGGATGGGATACAACAACACTCAAAATCCCCCTACGCGGAGACCCTTCCCGTGTACGTTTGGTCCCAATAGACGTTGCCGCATGAGAGGATGGTTTCCTCACGAGGGGATCACCGTCCTTTAGAGATGTCACACTCCAGGCCTCCAAAACCGCATCATGGTCTTCCTTCACCTCCCCCACTGCTGGAATCTTGTAAGGATCTCTCGGCTTGTACTCCACCCCTGTGGAGTTGCGAGGATCAAGACGTATTGGCTGAAGCTTGTAATAGTCAATCACATGCTTGGCACCAACCTTTAAACCATAAAAGAATTCCCCGGCGGCGAAATACATATATCGGGCCTTCATACGGAAGCCCGACACATACTCCTCCACCCCTTCCTGTTTTCCGTCCTCCTTAGCCTTCTTACAATCCCCAGTCAGCACCATCACTCTCTCCTCCAACGCGGAGCACTTCTCGGAAAGAACCTCAAGTTCGCGGAGCTTCTCAACCTCCGCCCGCAGCGATGTGTTCTCAGACAAGGCAGCATCCCTCTCCGACTTCATATGATTCACCTCTGCTTTCATCCGCGAGACCTGCTCGTGAAGCAACTCTGTATCCGCGTTATGAGACGTCATCTTCCCTAAAGCACCTAGGGCATCACGACATTCCTTCATGGCCTGTGCAGAAATAGAAAGGATCAGTAAAAGATAGCGGTTCATGCAAACCCATAAAAAGAAGAAATAGTGCGTACAGCCTCTATGTGATGAACCACAGATCCCGCATGGTTAGACTGGTCCCTAACGTGATGCCTCGTCTTCTTGCCGCGGGAAGATTTCTTCTTCAGGTTGGCCAAAGGGAGTTCAAGACTCTCCCTCAACTCTATCACATGAGCTTTCCCTCCCTGAGACGAAGCACAAACGTCACCGACGTCTTCTCCAACCCCTCCCGCGTAGCCTTGAAGATCCCCCGCTCTATCCAAAGCAACAGGAGGGCCTGGACGATCTTCGCCTTGAGCCGGGTCCCCTAAAGTAAGCCCCGCCTCCAAGTCCTCAAGGCCGTCCATATAGTCAAACAACATAGTTGGCGGAGAGTCTGAAAAAATGGAAACAAAGGCTTTAGTAAAAAAAATGTAATTAAAAAGAAAAAGAAAGGACTTATCAATATATGTCTCCACGAGCATCGCAAGACTCTGCCCGTGGAAACCGAGGTCTCAAAGTGACTAAGGTCATCTCACCCCCGCAAGGGTGAGGAGAACTCAAGCTCAGCTCTTTAAGTTTTTCCACTGTCATTAGCTGACCATACTCATAACACGAAGTACGATCAAACTTTGCTATCAAGGCCTTCTTCTCGCTCTATTGTCTCTTCTTAGCAGGACCAGAAGCGAGACAGGAAAAGTGGAGAGCTCTCCCAGGGCTAATATTAACCCCAAACGCTCCTGGAATCCTAAGCAGGAACCACTCATTCCTCCACGTGCCCAGATTCGTAGGCTTGGCAACTCGTTGTGCATACTCAATCTTCCAAGACCAATATCCGTTGGTAATATCACGCGTGGAAATCAAATTCCGAACAACCTCAAGATAAGGCTCGACGTTTAACTCACGGCAATGAAGGAAGAGACAGCAGAAATTCCTCCATAAGTTGGGATGCAACTGAATAGGGTTGGTGCCTTGAGCATTTAGGACCTCCTTGAAGAGAGGGTGAATGGGAACGCGGAATCCTACATACAAAGCTGGCAGAGATATCGCCATAAAGTTCGTAAAATGGTGAAGGGATCGCGAGCCCTCCTCCGGAAGAGCTAGAATGGACCCAGCAGGGAATGGGTACGTCCGAATAATACCAACCAAATGCTCAAAATCCAACACAGTTTCGTCCCCGTCATCCTCCCGGAAGAAAGAATTGTCTGTGCACGACAGTCGTCTTACGCGCCTCCTTAAAATCCGGAGTTTACCTCCCCCCAACGCGGTTTGCGAGGGTGAAGATATAGGGGCCGCGCTGGCATAGGGCTCACCCCTACTAGAATACGAAGGTGATGTTTCCTCGTGAAGTCCCTCCTCGCAGAGACTCGCCACATCGTATCGTGGAGCACAGTTGTGCTTGGCCTTATAGCGAGCCTCGGGAAGAACAAGGCGTTTCCTTGGACACTTCTTTGGAGTAGCTGACTCCGTCGACTCGGAAGATTCCCCAGACAAAGAGCGTTGTCTCTGTTCACTGGATGTACGGACCTGGTGTTTAAAGTTCATTGCTCCCTCCGATGGAAAAATCCTACCCAAGCTTGACAAGAAGATAAAAAGAGAAAGTGTCAGCCCCGATTAGAGGAACCAAGCCAAAAGGTAGGAAGACCAAAGCAAAACCAGAAACCACTTAAAGGCCAGTGAGGAAGAAAAGCGACGCTTAACCCGGGAAAACCCTAAAGGAGACTAGAGAAAAGAAACAAAAAGTTACACCCTAAGAGTTTAGAGAGGGAAAACTCAGAAAGTACCTCGGAATCGCAGGTTCACCACCGGAGAAGGACTTAGGCCAGATCTGGGTCCCGGCAACCGAAAAGGAGGGACCTTTGTCCTTAAAATGGTACGACATCCACACCCCCTCGTTGACCCCAAACCAGAAGGGAAGCAAGAAAGAAGAAATAGGAAGAAAGTAAGGGAAAGAGGTTACCTGATAAAGCGTAGAAACTGCCGGAGATCCGAGATTGACAAGAATCAGCCACCGGAAAATTGCCAAAGGGAAAGCCGTCTGAAAAGAAGAAGAGCGTAGTGGAAAAGAAACCCAGAAGGTAACGGTTTATAAAGGTTTGCGAATGGGTATGGCAGTTGAAGAGGCACTTAGAAGAGTCACGTGGATTACCCCGGACGAGACACCTGTCGACTAGAAGGGTCCTCGCTGAAAATTCAAAATTTGAATCCCTAAAAAAGAGAAGGCAGGACAAGAGGTCCATGAAATTGCCCCCAACATCCGAAGACAAAAAAGTCGACGCAGGGAAAAGCTCTGGTAAAGTTCTGTAAGCTCCCACGAACCAAGCTTTTGTTCATTCTTTGCGAAAAGCTTGGGGGGCTGGCTGTGGGAGGCAGATTTCCCCTTCCCCCGCGTAAGAAGGCCCACGCGTGGAACGCACACACATGGAGTGTAGAGGCTACCAGAATTCTATTATAGAGAGAGAATGTCAGAAGAAAAGAAGCTTCTATATCAGTTGAGAAACCCCTTCAATCCGCAGTCGACACTTGGCAGTGCAAGAGTGGATGCTAATTCTTATAAATACCCCTGAAATCTTTGAACAAGAGGGAGGAATTTTCGGGCAAGAGAGGGAGAAAAAGAGAAGCTGAAAGCTCCATTGCCGTTTTGGGTTTGGGGGGTTTTGAGTTCTCTGAAGCTCGAAATCACTGAATGAATCTTCCATACTTTCTCCCCTTTTCATCTTCCTTCTCTACTGATTGAAAATCCCTGATCTCGTTACTGACTTGGGCGTCGGAGAGTGTTCTCCCGGGGAAGCTCTCTCCGGGATTTGCAGGACAAATCGTGGAGCCTGGCTGGGGAGAAGAAATCGAACTGAAGGTTCCAGGAGCTGATCAAGGAGAAGAGAAGTTGAAGCCAGGAGCAGGTTGTAAGGGAAGAACTCTAGCTCTCTCCGACGACGAAGCAGTACATTCAGAAGGCCGATCTGAGGAGGAGATCAAACCCCAAGAAGGCTCAACTCAAGCCCTACGCGAAGGCTACCAGAAGAAGCTGCGGCTGAAAATCTCCCCCGAATCAAACAAATCTCAAATACATTCAGGTTGGGGTAGTATTGACCTCCAACTTCTTCATGAAGGGTTGAAACGAATTTCAACAGTAGCGATTGTCGATAGTGCGCATGGTTTAACATGATATTCAGAATTGTGGAATTGACCAAAAAAAATACTTGTTGGATCATTAGTAACTAATTAAATAATGTACGTGTGTTGCTTAGGTTTGAATAGTTTAAAAAGGAGAGCAGACAGAGACGGCCAAATTAAAGCAACTAATTGAAGGGAAGCTTCGAAATTGACATTTTGCGTGGACCAAACCCATCTCTACCAGAAATTAATTAATTAAATAAATATCCCGAAGACCGGCCCCCAACACGTTGTTTTGAATTTCTTCGTCCTTTCTGCGCAATTTGTAGGGCATACAATACGATAGTACGTACATGATTTTATCTATATCTACTATAAAGTTAGAACTCTAAGGCAATAAATACCATCTTTTAAGACCTAAAACACTAAAACAAAACAATAAAACAAATGTTACAATGGGCCAATTTTGGGTCCTCTACTGAATTGGGCCTCAAAACTAAACCGTAATTAAATTCTGGAATTGAATGCTGGAATTGAATTTCAGGATTTATGTAACTTCTCAATTCCTCAACGGCTGTCCCTTGAGCTCCACCTACAGGCCATAACTCCATAATTGAATTTCTAGAATTATGAGATTGACTCTTCACCTGCACGAATAAGAAACATTTGGAGAACATGTCCTTTAAATAGCCTTGGTAATAACATGGGAAGCAAAGTTTGAGAAGGGAAAGAAGAAGAAGAGGAGAAGGCAGAAAAATGTTCTCACTGTGCGAGAGCTCAATCAGGTGATCTCTCTCTTTCGTTGATGTTTTTCGATTTTCAGAACTTTGAAACACTCCACAAACCTTCTCTCTTCGATTGCACTTCTATGTTGTCTGTTATCCCTATTTCGTTGTCCTGCACTTGAATTGCCGTCTCCTGCAGGCCAAAGTTGCAAAGAAGATAACAATTGAGATAAACAAGTCAATTGCCAATACGGAAGGGATGAGAACATTGAGAAGAAACATACAGCAAGCGCATCAGAAAAAATTCTTAGCATAGAAGAACAGAATATGAGAACCTTCATTTGGTATTATACAGTGTGGTATTATACATGCCATTGTTCAATTGTTGTTTTTGCTTAGCTTCGGGTGAATTGTGGTCTTCAAAGACAGCACATCTGGCCATAGTGTTCATCTTCTGTGTCCCAACCTGAAACCTTAAGTCAATAAATTGATCAAGGCAAGGTTTAAATATAAGGATTAATATATTAGATAGAAGAGACATGTTCTTACGGATTGCAGCCCCCATTAACCTGAGATTAAGGCAACCACTATATGTTGGAAACGAACAGTAGTAGAAGCAATGAAAGTCAAGCGTATTGAGATAGCACCCATCATACGCAATGGTCATCCATACGAGTTCAAGGATATCTAAGGTCAAAGAAATAAGCATATCCACAGTCCAAAACAAGTAGAAATACAACATGTCTTTGTAGGAAATCCTATGAAAGTGCAAGTTATGAAGATCAATACCCACAAAGAAATGCATATGAGGTTTCAGGCATAAACAACCATATGATTTAAACTCAGCAATGAGATACTGAAAGAATTCAGAAATAACACCACAAATTGTAAGAACGAATTGGGTGTTATCGTCCGAATCTCCTCAATAATCAAATAAGCCGAGGGTTCAGGTTGAATGTACATGATCTGTTTCAAGTCAATGTAAAGATGAGGATTAGAGCAAATATTATAATTCCTCACATAAAAATCAGACTCCAAGGGTAAGGGAATCAAAATCATCCAAAACTTATCGCTCAGAGCAATAACCAGTAAGTAAGGACAAACCCCGATAGACATTGCACTGAGGCAAAAAGGGGATTCACCCAAACCACGAAATAGTTAACAACCTAGAATACCGATGGGTAGTGATTGGGTCCCAGTTGCGACTAGGCTTGATGAGGCACTGGACCACCGACACACCATCTCGGCAAGGACACAGCGGGAAGTTTTTCCGGTGCCATAGATCTAGAGTGATGGAGGTCTTGATCTGCTGGAGGTACAACGCCACAATAGAGCACCGGAGGAGGCAGAGCTCCAGCTGTAACCGCCAGATCTAGAGTGAAGGATGCAGGATGAGATTAGGGGGCCACGTACGGAGCTGAAGGAGCAGGAAATCGGCGCAACACCACCAACTCCCTCCCAGATCATCCCAGGAAAATCGGGGAGACCAAAGAGAAGAGAAGTGGAGGTGAGAGGTTTTTGTCGAACGGGAGAAATTAGGGTTTGTTTGATTTTATTTTTTGGGGTCGGCAATTCAATTTGTATTCTGTTAATTTAAAAATTGGGGAGGGTAAAAGAGGTAGGTCGATCTATGTTTACTGAGAGGGGTTAAACTGAATCCATTTTAAATTGCTTTTCAAGTCCGATCGGATTTGCAAGCGCCTGCACAAGTCACGGACTACACTGTATTATTTAGGGCATCTTTAATGGAGTTCATGGGTCTTATAGGGGTTTTTTGAGAGAATTATTTGTTATAAGACTCATGATGTATTGGGGGTTTTTATTAGAGTCTTTTAGATTAGTCTTTTAGATTTAGTTTAAATTATAATTATATTCTTTTGTTTATATTAAATTACCAATATATCATTTATTATATTATTATACCTCTTATTATATATTAATGTTAAAAAAAATAGTACATTAAATTTATTAATGCTATTTTATTTTAATTATTTAATTATATTATATTAAAATATGATCTATTTGAATTTAATTATATTAAAATTTATAAAAAAATACGTTAAATTTATAAAATTTATGTCAATTTGTATAGCATAATATACACAAGGGTTTTAATGTGAGATTTCATTCTCATCACCCTCATATTTGTAAGCCTACATTGTTATATTATTTGTACTTTCCACTAAATTGAAGGTCACTTTATCCCTCTTGTATTTTTTTGGGTCGAAAACCCTCTTGCATTTTAAAACTACTTCTTTATATATTAAGCAATTATGTACTTTCCAGATGGCTTCTTTAGATGAAGTATGATGTCGCTGACAAATAAAATAATCTATGTATTACATAGTACACCGTAACATATTATTTATAAATCAGGGGAAAATGTCAAATCGATTAAATGATGTGATTCATTCTTGGTTTGCATGTTGAAGTGTTGGTAACGCATAATATTTACGTCCCACAAAAATACTTCTTTTCAATAACACATAACATAACAAACGTTCCAATAACACTTATTAGTAATACACCCAATATACCAAAATAAACCAAAAAAATACCGCATACCCATGCGAAGCACGGGCTTAGAAAACCTAGTCTTATATATATGTACATCTCGTAAGGAAATTCACTTCAATCAACACATCCGATCCTTTTAATTCACTTAACGTTAACGCACCAGTAATACTTGATGAAGCCCGATGCCGATGAACCTGCAGGCTTATCCAGTTGCCCCGGGCCAGGGCTATTGGACCACCGGCCTCTGCGGCTGCTCCTCCGATTGCTCTAGTTGTAAGTGCTTCGATCTGCAAACAATTTTATTAATAATTAGTTATATATATGGGCGCAGCATGTCTACGTGAAGAATTCAAGCAAGCAGTATATTGGAAGAATTTCCTCCTGTTCTCATTAAAAACGTAGGCCATATATAGTATATACAAAGAATTGAGCTTGTGGAGCAAGGAAAAGATATTGTCAAATCTTAACAAATCCTAGAGATAACAGAAAGATAAGATACTTAATAAACTTATAATAATAATATGTCTAGGATAGAATATGCCTCAATACTAGGCTCTAACCATATTTTACGTCTTCAATTAATTAATTAACAGAGCAGTCTAATGAATTGAATTTCGATCCTCCGATCTGCCTTGCGTGCAGGCTGCTTGACATGCTGGTGTCCTTGCATTACTTTCGGGCGAGTAGCTGAAATTGTCGACAAGGGGCAATCATGTAAGTTAATTAGTCATGCTCTTGATCAATTCATTATTATGTACTCATAATATATACAGTATATATGGTGTACGTATTAACGTACTATATATATATAAGGAAATTCATATTGACTTAATTATATACGTACATACGCTGTGGGTGCAGCTTGTTGTGGGAGTGGGTGTCTGTACACGTTGCTTCTCCTAGCTGGGTCCCAGTGGGTGTACTCGTGTATGTTCCGATCCAAGTTGAAGATGCAACTGGGTGTTGAGCCCGGCACGTGTGCTGAAATATGTTTTATGAGATATTTTGACACATTTAGGGTGGAACGGTAACACGGCGAGGCAAAATCAAGGAATCGGCATGGGTGCCCCGCCCCTCCAATGGTGCCCGCTGGAATGATGAGATAGACCAACGTAACTCTCTTCTTTATTTTATCCACTCTAAAGGCTGTCCTGTTGAAAATAAGGGGCTTTGACCTCCACGTGTTTTTTAGTTACTCCTCGGCTTGTTAGTTCAAAATGTGTATTCAATTTGATCAGTACTGATATTGTATGCTACATTCTCATAAATATGTAAGTCCTATGTCTATGAGAGAGTACAGGTAAAGAAAGACGGGTCTAATATAGCCACATCCATGTATGCCTATAATAGCAAAATGGAAGAGTTGAAATTAAGGAACTCAAAATTTGACCAAATCTCCTGCTTTGAAACTGACCAAGCTGCGAAGCGCATTCCTGGGAAATATATCGCATATCTTGGATTGGATTCGGTCGGCCCAGCAATAAAAAACAAGATTGAATGAATGTACTCGACACGTGCACTAGGAAAAGGCTGTGGCATAAGAATAGATACTCATTTAGTATTCAGCTGAGAAATGTCTGATACAGAATTTTGTGGAGTGAGGATTTATACAAGTAATGGTGGTTTCTTGATGCTTAATCTGTAATACAATGCACAGAACAGGCCAATGCCAAACTATATCCACCTTCCTTCCAACAAAATAAAGAAGAAAGAACGAAAGCTGAAAATGAGAAAAGAGAGGATGAAAGACCACAATCTACAAGCAAAACAAAATTGAATTTCACAAATGAATCATTTGGGCAAGGATGGGAATCTGCAGGAAAACGTGGATCTTAAAAAATGTTCACCTCCAGCCAGCTTTACTCTGTGCTGCTCACAAGTTAAGGGCCGTTAAGATCTGCTCGGTGGATGAAGCAGCCGTCACAATGTGTCCACAGAGCTGTAACCACAGAAGTGGCAAAACCCAATCAAAGAGTATGTAATAGGAATGATGTAAGAGGACTGTACTGGCCAATGTAAGATAAAAACACATAAAGAGGAGCAAAATCAAAATGACTGCTGCAAGTCATCAATGTAACGGTGCTTGGTAGAATATATTGATGAGATAAAATGCATTTTATTCTTTTAGCATGAATGTATCGCATAAAAAAGTAAACTGGAGTGTTAATTACCGCATTGATTCCTATTTTAGGGGCGAAAAATGGGTCTAAGAGAGAAAAAAGATAAGAAACTTGCAGTAAATTAAGATGATGTGGAGTGACTACTTTAGTTGTAATTCTCCTCAATAAGTAGCATGTTCCCTTCCTTTTATTTATTCCCAGACAGCCCTTCTCTTATAAAAAGAACACCCAGGAAGCTGAATATTTCAGCACAGGATCCGTACCTCTCAATTGCTTCAGGTCATAATATACAGCAATCGTCATCTGTCAAGAGGTTGAACAGCTACAAGGTTATTGTCCAGCAACCACCCTTTAGGATAGCCAAAACCATGAGCATCCAAATGGAGATGCCAATTCATGATCCTTTTGCAGCCAGCAGGCACACCTTCCATCTGACTTTCATCTGCCACAAGTTGTTCTATAAATGTGGTTTCCTGTGGCACAAGCAGTAGATAATAAGATCTAAACACATCATTTGACAGCAAGTTCATCTACAAAAAGAAGCACCAAATCATTCATGACTGGAATTGCAGGGTTAATACCTGAAAACCCTCCTTCACTGTGTCCAGTTGTCTAATTGGATTCAAATAGGGGCGTTTCCATCTTCTTGGATCCCACAAGATGGTGCTGTTGAATGCAAATCCAGACATATCAACATGAAATCTGCGTAGTCTCTTGCTTTTCTCATTCGTATGCCACCCAATAACTTGAGTCTCATTGCATACTGGACCTTCCAGTATTGCTTTGCTTTTACTTTGAGCCAACATTGCAACAGGCCACGTACCAAAACGGCTAAAAAGAATACAAAAGTATTAGCATAATATGAAATTGTTTCACATTTGACACCAATTGGAATCACAGCCATGTTTGATCCTTGCCATATGCTACAGAGAAAATCACGAACAAAATTGACATAAAGATCAACTAGCTAAACTCCCTTTCTGTTGCCTGTCCAAGCAAGTGAAACAACTAAATCTAAACAATATTTCACCGCTGAAGCCTGAAGGTATGTATGATCCAAGGCCCAGAAAATTGGGCGTTAGATGTTTAACTCTAAACAAAATTTGAACTATCAAAACATGGATTGAAGGCTCATCATAATGCCTTCAAGTTGGAGCAGAATCAATTCCTCCTAGAGGAAACATAACTGAATGCATTATGGAGAAATAAGGCCTCTTGTGAATCACAATTGCCAAGTAACAGGGTGGAAACCACCCAGCAGACACTGCTACATGAGCTCAATCTTCTTTTTCTTTTTCCATTCTGATCGAGGTTCAAAAGCATATATATTCTATAAATAGTGTCCAACTAATGAAAAGGAACAAACCCAATGATGCAAGTACAAAAACAGATTGAGCAAATGCACTATTCAAACAGACCAGAGATGTTTCTCTAAAATGCATAAAAGAAAACACCACTTACACAATAAACTTCACATCAATATAATCTTTAATGTTGAATGAGCTTTAAGAGCACAATATTCAATTTGTCCCCTAATTCTTTTCCAACTGACAAGCAAGAACAAAGCCATCCATGGAAAAACAATACCAAATTGGGTAATTCCACAAATCAAAACAGAAGTAGCTGTGACAGCATAAGCATAAATGAAAACACCTAACACGGTGAATAGATATGAATGGAGTATATATACCTGATTTCTCTGATTCTCTCAAACAGCTCCAATGAATATATATTGTCATCATCGGCAAAATATACAATTCCATCAAGCTTGTGGCGCTCAATATGCTCAATTGCTGTATTCCTTTGCTGAACACCCCTATCTTTTATATGTGTCATGTTCTTGGTACACGCCAAGTGTCTATAAAGCACGCCTGTTTTCCTCAAAATCTCAGCTGTTTCAGGCAACTGAGCATTCATTTCCACCACTATCCACAAGACAGGAGGATTCACAAGCCTAAGAACGTGACCTAACCTGTTCAAGTAATACGCTTGGAGCGCCCTATTATACGTTGGAGTCACCACAATTAACAGATACCTAGATTTGTAATCGAACCTCTCCTTCATTTCCCAATCACTCAAGGCCACCGTACCAACTTCAGCATCATAAGGCCGGGTAACCGGTGTCTCGCCCTGACTTTGCCCTTCCTCCCCGTGAATGGGCTGGGATTTAATCTCAAAAGAAAAATCATGACTCCTGACGTCATCTACATGCCCAAAAGGCATCAAACCTAGCAATATTCCGATAATGAGAAATAAAAAACACCTGGAAATCGATCTCCTCCACGACTGCTGGCATCTCCGATATTGCTTCATAGAAAACAACCCCACGACAAATCTTCGTATCGCAACGAATAATGCGCATAAAGAAGACGAGGGTTTTGAGTTGGATAGAAACTTTTGAGTCGGAGAACCCAATGATAACGGGCTGGCTGAGGATCCGTTCCGATACGGCGTCGGATCGTGATGCGCCGGCGATAGAGTTCGTCGGATCGACGCCATAATGTCCACAAAACTCAACAAAATTCCATTCAAATCCAGAAGCTCAGATCAAAACAGGAGCGATCTGAGCAAAAGCCGCGCTAAATAGAAGAAAGCAACTGTAATCAAGCAAATTTACTCAACGTAAACTGAACAAGCTTCGCGCTAAATAGGATCAACCTACATAAACATAGCGGATCTTGGATCAACCCGCTCTGAATTTACACAGGAAGGGAGATGCGAAAATCGCATTCGATGAGATGTGAATTTTTTTAGTGTGAACGAACGAAGAACTGGAGGCTGCGAACAAGCTTTCAGAGATTTCCGGTGGGGTGGGGATGGGTGCGCATCTGCAATTACGCAGCCAGGTAAGCGGGCAGCTTCTCCATCATTGACCCCTTGGCGCTTGGGATCTCCATCGTTACATGATTTTCCTTGTTTTATCATTAAAAAACAATATTTTTTTCTTGTCGTAAATTGTTTATAAGTGTCCGTTTAATTCACGAATGTTTTCATTTATGTATATTAGATAGTATTCCCTCATTCCTTTTTTATTCTTCTTGATGTGATATGGCATATCTGTCGAGATGGTTTTGTATCGTTAATATCTCGTTACATAATTTTAAAGATTATAATTTTTTGATATTATCAAAGTACTCGTTGAGACGAATCAAACAAGACCCCACATGACTATATTTTTTCTTATATATTGATAGAAATCTTGAAAATTCTCTTCCCCGATAAATAGTGTCCCAAAATGAAACAAGAAGAACAAAAAGGGACGGAGGGAGTACTAGCTTAGTTTTCAGTACCGTGCACGGGTCTGCGTAAATTTTATGTTAATATTTTTTAAATATTAAAAATATATCAATTTCGCATTTAAAAATATTTAATAAATAAAAAACATATCTAATTAGTGACAATATAAATGAAAATAAGATAAGTACGATAAATAAATATCTATTAATAATCAATTAATAGAGAAGTTTTGTTTTAATAGAGGATTTGTTTTAATAGATATATTATATATAATAGATTAATTGTAAATTTATCGTATTTGATTTCAAATTTTATTGTAATAATCAATTAATAATTTGATATAATTTTTAAGTGAATTAATAAAAGAAAGTACTACATAAAGCTATATTATATCATATCCAATGAAATCATAAAGATTTTCCTAAGGCTTAAAATTGGAAACGAATATATAAAGTATTGAATTTTGAAATAAGATAAAGATCTTATATATAATTATTATATTGAATTTTTGGAAAAAAAAATTGAGAAAATGTCATGTGGCAAAATAAATATGAGTGTGCCATGTGGCATAAGAAATTTATAGGCTTGATAGAGAGTGTCATATGATATAAAATGGTTTTGGTTTAGTAGATTATATAGTAGATTTAGTAGATTGTTGTGCATGTTTTGTATTGATAATATTTGTTATTGATTTGTGTGTAAAGTATGAAGTAATTAGTTTATTTATGTGATTAATTGGTATCAAAATTAGAAAATTGTATGTAAATTAGGAAGTGATTAGTTTATTGTGTGATTAATTTATATCTAAATTAGGAATTAGTCTAGATTTATGATACAAATCTTTTATATATAAATTTATATTTTTAAAAGTAAAATTCTAAATAAATGACATGTGACATTTTCATTGTGGGAATGATATGTGACATAGTGAGATTTTTTTTAGTATATATATAGTAAAATGAATTTACTAATATTTATTTGTTAATATTTCAGCAAAAATGTGTAACAAAATCAAGATTAAAATTTTGGTTAGACTTATTGAGATTGTTTCCTTAGTTAGTATCCTATTGACATTCAATGAATGATATTATTAACAATTTTTTTCCATGTCAATTATGTATAGATTTGGGTTGAAATTATATGATATGATACTATATAATTATAATGTGCAAGGAAGAGATATGCTATCTTATTCAACTTTTAATTTGGAAATAATTGATGTTAAAAATATTGCATATTTATTTTAGTGCATTCGAAATATATTGCAGAGAATAAAAATATGCATAGAATGTAATATTTTGTCTTACATTATGCAAAGAAATGATTATAAAAATATTATAGACTTATTTTAGTATAGTATGTAATATGCATGTTGTATATAGATATAGATTACGTACAAAAAAATATGGCTGAGAATATTATTTGCTACATTTTTTGAAAGATTCAAAGATTAGAGTAATAAAAAATATTCATATTGTATGCATATCCGACTAATATAGATAGCGATTTGATTTTCTTTTATTTATTAGATTTTCGAAAAAACAACCAAAAATATGAGAGCTTGACACGTGACAAATTTAATGTAGTGATACCACGTGGCAGTAGAGGGGTTTGATTCATTTTCGGAGCGCCATGTGACGTAGTCGGTATTCTGCTTTAATAATTATATAGTAGATTGAACGTAAATTGTGTATACGCAGTTATGGCAAGTCAATGTATATTTATTGTAACCTTTATTAATCAATAATACTAAGTCAGTTTATTCAATCGTATATGGTATCAGAGTCTCCTTACTCTGATGTCAGTGCTTACCGCCATGTTGTTGGTAGCTTACAGTATGCTTTCATCACTCATCCGGAAATCAGTTTCGTTGTCAATAGGGCATGCCAGCACATGCATAACCCTCTTATTTCCCATTGGCAGCATGTCAAACGGATCCTACGGTATCTCAAAGGTTCCTTAGATCATGGTCTCACTCTCTCTACATCGTCCACTTGTGATTTGGTGGCTTATTCCGATGCTGGTTGGGGCACCGACCCCGTTGATCTTCGATCCCAACATGGCTTTGCAGTGTATTATGGCGGTAATCTTATTAATTAGTTGGTCCAGTCGAAAGCAAAAGGTTCTTGCCCGTTCCAGCACCGAAGTTGAGTACCGTGCTCTTACATTCACCACTGTCGAGATTGTTTGGCTTCGTCAACTGCTTCAGGAAATCTGGCTTCCTCTTCGAGCTCTGCCTGTGTTGCTGTGTGACAACCTGTCTGCTACCTTTCTTGCCAACAATCCTGTTATCACCACCCGGTCCAAGCATATTCGATCAGTTGGATTATCACTTTGTCCGTCAACAAGTTGATTCTCGCCAGCTTATTGTTCGTCATATTCCTGCGAGTGACCAAACTGTTGACATCTTTACGAAGGCTCTCATTGGGCGCTTCTTTACTGGTGTTCGTCCCAAACTTCTGGTCACTTCGCATCCTTCAGCTTGCCGTGGGTATTGGATAAGGATATTAGTCCTACTTGATATCCTTTGGTATTGTCATATCTTGTATATTAGATAGTTAGAATATTGAGCATATATCTTGTATATGCAATTATGGCAAATCAATGTATATTTATCGTAACCCTTATCAATCAATAATATCAAGTCAGTTTTTTCAATCGTACATAGTCTCCTTCATACCGATAGAAATACATGTAGATATATATCTAACTAATAATGAATTTTGCTCAAAAAAATCTTCTATATAAGAAAGTGATTAGAGTAGATTATGTGTGTTTATAATCTCGATAATAACGATTCGGTATTTTCTAAATAAAAGGATTATTAACGACCAACGATATATATACAATGTACTCATAACTCATAAACAATGATAAGTACGTCCTTTCAAAAAAACCATACCGTATCAATAATTTAAAAGCTATGGTAACGGTACGGTATAATCTTTTCAAGTAAATTTGTGTCGTGACACTACCAAATCATACCATGTAATTAAATCTTCGAAAACATACAACTCATGGTCATGGGTCCAAACGACTAGTGAGCTATAAAATTATTAAACCTACAACACAATTTTCATTCAACATTAACAACAAGGTTACTTGTCTCACAAATATCTTATACAAGCACATATTAATTTATATCAGCAAGCTAGCCATCTACACATTAATTAATATTGGACAATCACTAAATTATCACGATTAAGAGTTGTAACTTGTAAGAGTACTGATATACATGTTAATGTCGTCTTTGTTGTAAGTTCTGATTCTTAAGTCTTTGATCTATATGTTCACTACTCAACTCCATGAAATAAACGTGTGTTAATATGAACGTTTTGACTTGGGATTTGTTCTATACTTGTTTCATAAACCTGATCTTATCATTCATTTTGGGTTGTTTTACTTTATGTACTAAATTTACATAAATTACATGATGAATGAGAAAATTATAAAGCTGTCATATATATTTCTCTTATAAAACTAGGATTTGTTAGTTTTGATTGTTAGTACTTGGTAGGGTAATAAGTTGGTTCTCACATCTTACTTTCATACTATATAATTATCTTTAATAACTCGTTGTGTTAGTATCAACATAACATTATGTTGTAAACAAGCCTAGCTTGGAATCATGTTGGATGTACGAGAGGTGCGGTATGTTGAATGGATATTTCTAAAAAGATTATGTATCAATAAGCTAGAAATTGAAGCCCGTGTTTGTGTATATGTAATGTCACGATATAAAAATGAGTTTGTAATACATGGATCGTTGTTCAGTTTTTTATGTTAGACATATATTATTTGATATTTATTTAATTGTAAATATGTTATGTATAAAATGTTATGATTGTACATAAGAAGCGGAATATTTTATTTTTTATAATTTTGATTAGAAATATAATTTTAATTTTAAATTAAAGTGAAAGTTTGTTTTTGTAGGGATGTGTTTATATTTTGATGAAAGTTTTTGTGAATATTTTAGAAATCTATATCTAATATAAAGTTTGCATTTTTGTGCATTAAGTGCATGTGTTCATTCAATACCATACAATTTTAAAAGTATTAAATCGGCTCTGGCTCTAGCGGGTGGAGCAGCCATGAATGTTTCTCTATCGAACTTTTTGATCTTCTACGATCTATTGAACAAAAAAACTACAGAGGAAATGATACGAACCCTAAAAAGGTAACAGTTGACTGAAAAGACAAGGGATATAGATATCAAAGAAGAAGTCCAAAAAGGAGAAAAAATCTATACCGGAATATTTTTAAAATGAAATTAAAAATAATAACATTATCTAAATTGTGTTCTAGTTTTTTGTTCTTTGTTTTGAGAAAGTAAGGAATTCAAAATTTTGTTGCTTTTTATTTTGAAAAATTGAGGAGTTCACAAAGGTATTTCTTAAGAAAAAATATTTTCATCTTTTTAAAAGTTGTGTAAAAGTAGAACTTTCTACACATTTCTCTTAATTGTAGTACATATATTTTTCTATTGATAATTACATTTTAACCAAGCAACTTTTAATAAGAAAATATATATTTGTATAAAAGTCTTTATAAATAGTCACATCAAACAAATCCTTCTAATCTAACCTATTAGATTGTTATGATCACGGTGTAGAGAATTTGATAATATTTGTTAATTTGTTGTTAAAGGGTTCAGTTTGAATAGAATTGGAAAAAATAAGAGATGTAGAGTTGAATAAATCTTGAATTCTTGATTGTTAAATAAGATTTTTTAATAATGATTATCTTTTTTATATATCTATTTATATTTTTAAACTTTTAACTTTTATCGACATATAACCTTTTTGCTATATAGTTTTTGAATTCTACCAAAGAGTTTCTTAAAAAAATACCATAATATGACCAATAATGTTTAAACTTCATAGTTGAATTTTTACATCAATATAACATTGAGGATTCAATCGATCTTTTAATATTTATGGACATTTTTTGTATTTTTCTATAGGGCACTCATTGCTTAGTTTAAAACATTTTATAGAGTGAGGGCATGTTTTATGATAAAAATAAAATAAAATTTTGTTTTTAATCTGATAAGTATTTTGAAAATCTTTACAAAAAAATTTTTACTAAACAAAATGTTAGATTTAAAAAGTACAAAACTTTCCTACAATGAGTTCCCCAAGACCATCCTAGTCTAACACCCAAGCTTCCAAAATTCCAACTACTTCAAAATTCCAGCTTCAAAATTTGTCATTACCCATACCAACACCATTTGTATAATCGCTAGAAATAACGTAAGCGAAAGTTGTTTGTTTAGTGTTAATGTTTTTTGGGTTTAGTTTTAGTAGAGTTGACAAAATCTAACTCTATGTAAAATTGAAGAGATCTTGACCGTTTTGTAAAAAAATAACGATTATAATTATCTTTTTCTCTCGTTATATCTATATATAATTTTTTTTTATGATGGATTTCTTTTTTTTTGCTATATGTTTTAGGATATACTAATAGAGTTTCTTTAAAACTTCACCGCAACATGAAATAATCAGATAATGATTTATCCCATTATCTTGTTTAACGTTATGTTTGGATCGATTAGATTGACAATTTTTTGTGCATATCACTTAAATCATACATCTAATCTAACATAATTTTGGGTTGATTCACATACTAATTTAATTCTGTGCAAATTCATTCATTACATCAAACTATTTTCTTGTAAAATATTACTCTTTTCGTTTGAAAAAAAATTGTTTTAACCATTAATTTTTATTAAAAATATTTATTTATTAATAAGTTCGAGATTTGTTATTAAAAATTAGCATGTTGATTCTATGCAAGAAAAAGTATTACTTTGCTAGAAATAAAATGGATATTTAATAGATTTTAAATTTTAAATTTTATAATACCAATAATAATTAATTTATAAATAATTTTGTCGAAACCTAAAATAACATGGGCTACTTTTTATTATTTACGCTACTTTGACAAGTTTTTTTTCCTTCTAAAAAACAATTATTAAAACCCCACGCACTTTTCAGGTGAAATTTCTCTCTCTCGATAGAGAACAATCTCCGATCTTTCTTTCTCATCCCATTCCATTGCATCTCTACTCTACCTTCGCTAGATCTGTTGTCGTTGTAATCCTCTCGTGCCCGCGAACTATCCGAATTCCTCGAAAATGGTAAATTTCGCCCCCAACGATCTCAATTTTCTGTTGCTAGGGTTTTCGTTTCACTCTGCTGATCTTCGTTCTCTAACTGGCATATTTTGCTTGATGGTTGGTGATCGCTCGAATCTTCCAAAAAAAGATATGTTTCTTCGCTCTCTCTTTTCTATCTATTGACTATGAGTGTGTTTCAGTTCGACTAGGAATGCGTTGATAAATTTTCAAGTGTACTGAATTGGATTTTTTCGAGTTTATCGGTGGAGGAATTTCTGAATTTAGTGGATTTGTTGTGTTGATTGAATAAGATTTTTTAGGTTGACGGATTCAAGATTGGATTTGATTTGCTTTGAGTCATTTTCCGATCGCTCAAATCCTGATCTGTAGTTCGCTTGCTTGGAGGCTGTAAGTTTTGTTCAATAAAAATTGAGGCTTTGTTGTTGGATTCTTGTTAGTGTCATTATTGTTAATGGATTCTTGCATTTTTGTGCAGAAGCTAGAGAGTTGTGTGGTATGGAAGAGGAGAGTAGTATGAGATAAGAAACAAAAAGAGGTCTATTGGTAGACTGGACTTGGTGTATTTGGTCTATATTAGGATATCAAATTTCAAATATGCAATTTAAATAAATGTATGACATTAAACCACTGGCCTTTCTATCATAAGAATAGTGTTTGGCCATATATGCTGCATCACCTTGGCTTCTCAGTTCATTACAATTGTGTCACCAATATCTGGTTTGAGATGGTAGATAACCTTAACAGGTGGTTTTATTTTGAGGCTGTTTAATTTTTTTGAAGAAGTATTTTATATGCGAGATTTTATAGTCTCCAATGATTTGCTAAACTTGTAGCATTTAAGTTTCCTGTCATTCTTGTTCTCCTACTTGCAACCCTACTTATCTATTACAACATGCAACATTATTTATCAATTGTTGGTTCACTTGTTTTCGTACCTTTGCTAATGGTACTAGCCATGGACGGAAATGATATGAGCTTGCCTTTGTCAATTTAAAATTTCTTAGTTTTTGGGGGATAAGTAGGGAAAAGGTTTTTCTATCAGTTTTCATATTATTTTGTTTCTTATGCAAGATTCATGCTATTTTATTCATGTAAGGCATTTGCTAATTGTACTAAGATTCTCACTTTACTCTTGATTTCCATGCTATTGTTACAAATAGTTGAATGATGGGCAACCTGTGATCGCAATGTAGGTTCTATTAGCCAACTGATCTGTCTAATTTTTCATATCTTGTACATACATGCAGGAACCTGAACCAGTAAAGTGGGACTACTACATGAGGGGAATTGGTTCTAAATTGGTTGACATGCACAAGAAAGCTAATGACGGTATGTCTTATACATGTGTCCTATTTTTCTATAAATGTGTTTCTAGCATTGCAATTTTTTAAAGAGTTGTATCGTTGATTATTATTCTCTTAGTGGGATAATAGTGAAAAGTTGACCTCTGAGCAATTGAAACTATATTGGATTAGACTAAAATAACAAATATTATTAAACAGATGGAATATTAATTAATGGATCTAAATATAAAAGCTAACCTCATATGATGATGTTAATTTGCTTAGGATTGTCAATATATTGGTCTCTTCATGGGATAATAGTGAAAAACTTATAAGAAGTTTTGATAACAGAACTCTTTTCAGGCAAACTTTTATATAATTTTGGATTAGTAAAGGGTGTCTATCGTGTCATTTTATGCACTGATAAATCTCTAAGAAAAAATTCAAATACGGTCTAGGAAACAAATAAAGGAATTAGTGACTTTTTAGGTGGAAGCTGGATAACCTTTGTTCCCTAAAACTTGACCAAATAATTTGAATATGTTGTTTATGAATCTATAAGACACATGACCTATAAAGATATTACTATCGGGCAATTGCCTAATGCTTGTCATATGGTTGTCAATTTCACTCACCTACAGTCGTTACCTTAGAAGTGATGATATACTCCAAGTTTTCTGAAAGTTTAGACTACTGATAATATGTCATTTGTGCTTGTCTATATGTTGTTTGTTTTGGTGACTGCAAAGTCAGTGCAAGTGAAGATTCGATTCCGGTAAGGTCATTTTCTTAGGTGCAAATTGGCTGATGCTGGAGGTTTTTTTAGAGGCTGCAGAGTCAAGATTCGATTTTGGTAAGGACATTTAGTAAGTCTCCGATAAGGTCATTTTCTTAGGTGCAAATTGGCCGATGCTGGAGGTTTTTTAGAGGCTGCATGGTCAAGATTCGATTCCCTAGAGCTAATTGGAAGAGGTTCATTCGGAGATGTCTATAAAGGGTATGAACAATTGATTCATTGTATAATTTCATTTTATCTGTTTCTTGATATATCCAAGAGTTAAATATGTTTTAAAGTTTAATATGCTAGAATTTACCGACAGTCTGAGTTCATGCAGTGAACATTAGCTACGTTTATGATTCCTAAGATGATACCCAATGCCTGCCCAATACAGAAGTTTCGATTTCCTTGTTCTATTTAGTTCAAGTTTTTTTTAGGAACAATACTTAATTATCTATGTTGGATTGATGCAGAAAAGGTGTATTGGTAGAAAAGTTTTGGTGACATACCGAGAAGGAACCTGGACCCATTACTCGTACTGTACATGCCGTCCCGAACGTGAACTCACCAAGAGCAACGTATGATTCTTCTGCATGTGCCACTGCTACAACAAATCCCTTCTTTTAGGGGGGAGGTCCAGTAATGGTGCTGGTATCTTTCGCTTTCATCTTTGACGTCGTCGATGCAACATATCCCTTCTTGTCCGTGGAAGAAGCC
This sequence comes from Rheum nobile, assembly GCA_027886185.1. Taxonomy (NCBI): domain Eukaryota; kingdom Viridiplantae; phylum Streptophyta; class Magnoliopsida; order Caryophyllales; family Polygonaceae; genus Rheum; species Rheum nobile. Next base: position 298,080 of record WOAB01000170.1, read on the forward strand.
ATGGTGTATGAGATGTGAGCAAATGGATGTAACACCCCCAAAATACCCTTTGGAAATATTACCGCCAGTGACCTCAGATTACACATCTGGGGTCACCCAAGGCTTAACCATTTTATAACAAACTATATAATAACATAAACTTTATTAAATGACATACGACTGCCCAAATAATATTTTATTACAAATGTTGAAATTACAATTCGATAACAAAATCGAGTACAACTATTTATTACATCGGAATTCTTGAAATAAAATGACTCAACGGGTCTTGACCTTGCGATCTTACGCCTAAGATCTCAACCTTGGAAAAAACACGGAAAAATGTAACTGTCCTCACGTCGAGTCCTTGCCTTTACTGATGCGGAAACTTATCTGATGTGCCGTATGAGACGGATGACACCAGCCAACCATGCAAAGGAAATTAACCGGTTGGTTAGTCTAATGAAAGACTATGCAAGGGTAGAAATAAAAAGGTTCTAGTGATCATAATCGTTTACTATCATTGTTCCTCGAATAATAACCGAAGGAACGATACATAATCCGGGACTTTCACGGAATGAATAGAATTAGACATGCACTGAAAAGAAGACTCCAAAGGATTGAGTCTTATGAGAAAATATGACAAATGTTTGGGAACGTTATAGTTTCACACAAGCGTTTAAAATGACTTGATCATTTGGGTCCACGACCAACCTCACCGCGTAATGTGAATTCGGATTTGGAAGGAGGACTTACTCTAATCGAAGTCCGGGCGGTTTTCCACGTTGTACTCCACGCCCGATGGTATATTAATTATGTGCATAATCGCACTTATCTTGTTTAATTCCAAAACGTATATTCACGTTACAGCTTTTATCATATAAATATATCATCTCGATACGAGAGATATCTTGGGAACATTTCCCGAATGTTTGGCACCAGCTATGTGCACCACCCCCATACTCGGATAGGGGTAGGTCATGACCAGGAAAGGGTGTTAGGGCTTGAACATCCTATGCACCACGGTTATAAAGAAACGGCCAACACTCGCAATGAGATACATAACGTTCCTACGAATACTCGTTCTAACTATACATTTAGGTTCACACATCAAATCCACACCAATACCATCACGGTAATAACAGATATAATAGCGTTGTTTCTAGCAATATATACAACCTATTATAATATCATATTTTAATCACACATTTATAAAATCTGTTCCCAAACGAAAACAACATTTCATCCCAATTTAATTAACAATTAAAGTAATTGATAATTAATGGAAACTTGGAATGATAAGCAAGAGCGAACCGTCACTTGCCTTAGATTCTACGAACGAAGATTGATTTGGTAACGGATGGAATCTGGAAACGCACACACTAACAGCTGAAGATCCCGTCGAAGTCCAATTTCGTCCCGAAGATCCATCCCGGTGACGCACACGAAACGAGGCATGAAAACCTAAGTTAAAATTTCCCTAAGGTAGGAATAATACGAAAAGAAGACCCAAGGCCGCGACCACAGCGGGTATGCCACGGTCGCGGTTTTCACACCCGCGGTCGCGGTTTTCTAGGTAGGCCGCGGTCGCGGTTGTTCATCAGACGTGACTGCGAGAGGAGTTTTGAAGCATTACCGAATTCGACGCTTCCTCCTCCTCCTCCTTGGCGCAAGTGTGACTCTGGATGGCTTCCCACAGTGCTACGATGCGATTCTGGCGACGACACGAGCTTCCGGTGAGCACAAATTCCAGAATTGAGAGAGAGTTTTGAGAGTGAGAGCTTGGATCTCAGATGGGAGGAAAGAAGGGAGTCCGACCCCTATTTATAGGATGGAGGGAGCCCAACGCCGAGCAACCCAAGCGATTCGCCTCCCCCACCGGCGAAACGCCGGACAATCGAACCAACAGACGCTCAGAAATCTTGAAGATAAGGCTGACTCAGAAACCCGCGATCGCGGCGCGCCCGCGGTACTTAACGGCGGTCACGGGCCTTACTACGGTTGCGGTTACTTGGCCGCGGTCGCGGTAACGCCACGTCCGATTAGTTTGGTCCGGGCACACGGACCTACCGTGTCCACGACTCCCGGTCCACGATCGGCTCCCGGTCCACGATCGGCTCCCGGGTCTATGCATGTGGGTCTCTGAACGTTCCTGATTCGGTCCTTATAGCGTTTTATATTAGTCTGAAGTCGTAGGCGTATAATACTCATATCCATAACGTTCATACAACGAGATCGAATATGTCTAACACATCATACTTATAGACCGAGGGTTGGGAAAATTACCCAAATACCCTTACTGAAATTGAGGGTTATTACAATGGAAGTGAGGGAATTGAGGTTCTCACCAACCGTAGGTGCAGGTGAAAGGTCGATCGTTTACTTTCTTACATTCCTCTTCATCGTCCCTGCTTAATTATCATAATTATATGTCGGTAAATGAAGGCAGGTGTAGGGTTTAATGTTGTTTCAATGTTAGCAGATGATTACTGATTAGCAGATGGTACACGCCATATTGGCAGGCCTTTTGGGCCAATTTAAACATAAGGCCTTTGGGTCCATTGAATGTTAGCACATGCGTGTTGGGCCAATTTTATTTAAATGGTAGCAGATGTTGTGTAACATATTATAGGAGCAACGTGTAAATTTTTCTGATGATGGAAGCAGATGCATGTAAGTCATATTGGCAGGCCTTTTAGGCTAATTTAAACATAAGACATTTGGGTCTATTTCAGCATAAAATGTCTTTTGTCATTGTTTTGTCATGTTTATCTACTTAAAAGCTAGCATTGAATGACAAAAAAATTAACTTTTAACAAGCGACTCTATTGGTCCCACGTTTTTTTAAAGAAACTAACCCCTATGAAACTAACCCCCTTCCCCTAAATCCTACACCCTAAATCCCAAAAAATAATGTGTTAGAGAGAGAAAACAAAGAAGAGAGATAGAAAAAAATAATAAAATAAACTAGTAGGAATAAGAAAAATATATAAAAACTAGTATAAAATAATTTTGTTAATTAAAAATTCTTAAAAAGTCAATAAACCCAAAATACTCCATTTATTCCGTCCTTTGGATATATGATCCTTTAAGGAGGATAAAATAGCAGATTTGGACCCCAAATTTTGATTAATAGCCGCTTGACCCCTAGATCATCATCCACATCGAGAATAGGAGCGCTTCGTTACTTCTCGAAGTCACCACATCGTGATTTGTCCCGATTGTGGCAGCGGATTCATCGAAGAGCTCGATGAAGGCGATTCCCCTATCGTCCCTCTCTCCCCTCGCCGCCTCCCCCGCGCCTCTCAATCGCCGTTCGCAACCTCCGAGGGAGCCGGTCCCAGCCCCGTCCTCTCCCGTACCTCGAGCATAGGAGCAACTGTTGCTCCTCAGAGGCGTCGTAGGAGAGGCGCGTATGATCAATCTCCGAGTTTCAATCCCGTAATCGTCCTTCGGAACGGCGGTGAGAATGAACCAGTTGGTGGAGATGAGGAGAGGCAGGCGGAGAGGAGGAATTATCAGTTGTACTACGACAATGGGGCGGGATTAGGGCTTCGACCGCTGCCGGTTAGTATATCCGAGTTTCTGATGGGATCTGGATTCGATAGGCTCCTCGATCAGCTCGCGCACATGGAGATTAACGGCGTGAGGCCTATGGAGAACCCGCCGGCGGCGAAATCGGCCGTCGAGTCGATGCCTGTAGTGAAGATCGTTGCCAGCCAAGTGGCGGTGGAGTCGCACTGTGCGGTTTGCAAGGAGGCCTTCAAGCTTGGCGATGAGGCTCGTGGAGCCTCATTCCTTGGTTTGATTAGTGTTAGTGGTTGGTTTTCTTCTTGCTAGTAATAGTATACATGTCTAAGGATCTGACTTTTTTCAAGTCGTGAATGAGTAAGTGTTCTAATACAATGCATAGTTTGATACCTCTTTTTGTTAATGTGTTTTGAACAATCTAATTTTCTCTGAGGCCTGCCATTTTATTTCTCTTGCATAATTATTTTTATGCCTAGAATTGCATCAGGACGAGAAGAAAGTCTCTTTGCTTCTGTTTGTGGACTGAAGCTGATAGAGTTTGATAATTGAAAGTAATACTTAATTGTATTGCTGAGATTCAATTTATACAGAGGAGAGGAGCCTAATATCTCTCCATGATCTTGACCACTAACAATATGGACTAAGGCACTAACAAGATCCTAAAGCCACGTCCAGATTAGCTTAATTAACAAATAGAAATAACTAAAGATAATGGGCTGAATGGGAAATTAATTAAATGAGATTAATGTCACTACCATTAACTGAATCTGACTTGGTCTTATCTTCAATACGCCCCCTCGAGCTTGACGGCCTGCGGGAAAGTCCAAGCTTCGAAAAGATGGCGTTGGTGAAATGAATGAGAATGAAAGGTCGAGTTCCATGAGCGGGATTGGTGATGGTAGTTGTGATTTCGGCCATTGTTGGAGCTGGGAAGCTGATGTAAGGGTTAGGTGGATTAGGTGTTGGATGTGGAATGGGCCGTGTAGGTGTTTCGAATATGGGCCGAGCTGGAGGATGAGGTTGGTGGTTAGTGGGCCTGATAATGGGGAGCATAGGTTGTGGGCCGGTAGGAGAGGAGAGAGAGGCGTGGGAGAGGTATCAGGGAATGACTAGGGGTCTGTTCGGTATGACTGAGACTTATTAGGACTGAAGCTGAAGTATGAGCTGAATTGGGCTGAAGCTGATTGAAAGAATTTAAGTTGTGGGCTGAATTGAGCTGAGTCTGAAGCTGAATGTAAGAGTCTGAAGCATAAATGACTGTTCGGTATAAATGAATTATTAAAACAATTTTATAAAAAATTACAAATTTACCCTTATTAATTTTTTTTAAGGATATCACATTTATCCCCAAATTTTTAGGGTTCGTGATTGCATCATCTCTCCCAATTCTCCCCTGTTGTCAGCCTCCAGGAGCCTCCTTCCCCAACCAGCAGCGATGTAGCACCTCAGATACCCAACAACCTCCTTCCTTCCAGCTTCCGACGCCGAAGAACACCAACACCGCACCGAAGACCACCGTAGTTGGTTCGAAGCAGCGAAGCCAACCATCACTGAGTTGCCGCTGATCTGGGCGAAGAGGAAGAGTTGCGCGAGGACAAAGAACAGAAATGAGGAAGATGCGCTTCCAGATCTGTGCGAGGAGGATCTCGCCGAATCGAGGAGGAAGAAGCTTCTCTCCGGATGTCGCTGATTCTCGCCGGAAGTCGCCGGATCTCGCCGGAGAGGAGATGCAAGGTTGAAGAAGAAGTCGAGAAGTGATGTTGGGTTGCACAGAAATTGTCGGGGTACAAGGGGTACTTCCAGCATAAGTCACAAAAATAAGTCCAATAAGTTGAATATCCTAGCTTATGAATTTGCTTAAAATTCAGTCAAAATAAGTCATGATAAGTAGGGATAAGTCACTGGTATACCGAACATGTTTTTTGGGTGAACTTAAGCATAAAGACTGATTTGGAAGGATAAGTCATGATAAGTCGGGATAAGCCCCGTACCGAACGAGCCCTAGGTAGCACTTGTGCCGGGTCGTCCCTATCTAGGGTTTCTACCCCTCGCGCTCTAGTTTTCGCATATAAAATCTCGATCAGCAGCGGAAGAAGAAGATAGTCGCTTCCAGCTCGGAAATTCACGATGACAGAGAAGGCGGAGAGCCCTTGTTGGTTCTGGATGAGGCCGGAAAGCGGACTCGGCGAGTTCGGATCTGAAGGATCCGGAGGACGGCGGGTAGGAGGTACTTGGTGGAGTTGGCGGGGTCGACGAAGACCGCGTTGCGGGATTGACGACTTTGGAGGCGGAGGGGAGGTTGTTGGCTAAGGCGGTCGTAGTTGACTCCGATGGAGCCTGCATGTGTGAAAGGAGAGCTTCATCTTCATCGCTCCAGCTGTACCTTAGTGGTGCCGGAGATGGACGAAGTGGTGCGAGGCCTAAACTGGTTTGGGTTGTTTTGTCCGAATTGAAACTGGATTCAGATCACCCAAGAACACTGTTGTGTTGGCCGGTAATGGTTTTGGCCAAATAAAATAAGAGCAAGAGGCCGACATGGTTTTGGCCAAAATTGGGTTGGCTAATGCCAAAATTGGATAGCCCGAAGCCGGATTTTTATTGGCCTAAGCCATTTTTGAGTTGCCCATAGGCGGAAATTGAAGAGGATCGAAGCCGTTAGGCGACGAGCTCTGATACCATGATAGAGTTTGATAATTGAAAGTAATACTTGATTGTATTGCTGAGATTCAATTTATATAGAGGAGAGGAGAAGATACTAACAAGCCTAATATCTCCCCATGATCTTGACCACTAACAATATGGACTAAGGCACTAACAAGATCCTAAAGCCACGTCCAGATTAGCTTAATTAACAAATAGAAATAACTAAAGATAATGGGCTGAATGGGAAATTAATTAAATGAGATTAATGTCACTACCATTAACTGAATCTGACTTGGTCTTATCTTCAATAGAAGCTATGAAATATTGATAGGATATTGTGATCAAGATTAAGTTTGTTTGAAATCTATATACCAGATGAGATAAGTCATCTTTCATAATACGTCGACTTCAACATGTTGTTGATCTATGATATGCAGGGATACATTTTTCAGCCCTCCTTGTACTTTGATTCAACCATCAATGGCTGATGTCAGTGGCAATATTAAGCCTGTACCTGATTTCGGTATGTATTTTTCTATTGTTTTGTATCTGCTTGTTTTTTCTCTAGATTTAGTACAATGTTTTGCTTTTACTATGGTTATATAATTATATCTAAGGGAACATAACATCTTTTGTTTTTTGGGGTTGTACAACGAAGGACTGTTGTCCTGCTATTTACCCTCTGGGAGAACAACAGTTTCAACCGCACAAGGGTGTTCCTCTCATCTGCATTTACTCTCTACAAGTCAAGCCTATTCCGGCTCCACCACAGTTTGCTTCACAAACAGCCGTTTACTGCCAACCTCTTTTGGTAGGTTGCTAGTGTGTCAGACATCCTCCTAATTTCATAATTTAGATGCTAATATTTTCGTCCTTTTCTCTTTCCCCAGGTGCATCTCCAGGAAGTATCGTGTTTCAGGATATCATCATTTTTAGTTGATGGTATTGTAGCTGGTCGTGGCACTGTTCTGCAAGAGTTTTCTGTTAGCTCCCTTGAAGTTACCCTTGGAGAATTAGATATAGTTGTTCCACTGAAACTTGAGAAACTGGATTATCTTCCTAGCAACAAAGACAATGCTTTCTCCAGGTCTTTTGCCGGAGCAAGGCTTCATATGGAGAATGTATTCTTTTCAGAATCTCCTTCGCTAAAGATGCATCTGCTTGATCTCGAGAAAGATCATGCTTGCTTCTGCTTCTGGGAGGGTCAGCCAATTGATGCTTCCCAGAAGAAATGGACTGGTGGAGCCTCATTCCTTAGTTTGTCACTTGAAACAAGTCCCTCGATTTCGGATTCCGTCCAGGAGGACTCCGTGGGGCTGACAATTTGGCAGCTCCCTGGTGGCGAATTTGCAGTCGGTAGGTTTTTCGATGGGCGGAGGATGACTGAGGGAGGAGAGATACAATTTCCAATTGTCCCTAGAGACACAATGTAGTTAAACAACTGTCCCCACTTCCAAGAGACATCTGGGGACAATTGTCCCAATAAAGGCACTTCAAAGAAGTCTCTCGGACAGTTTCCAATTGTCCCGAAAGAGAAAGTATTGTTGAATAACTGTCCCTGAAAAAGACACTTCCAAAATGACTTTGGGGGCAACTGTCCCTAAAAAGACACTTCAGAAACGCATTTGCTCCTAAAGAGACAATTTTCAACTCTTCCTAGAGAGAAAATATTGTTAAATAAATGTCCCTAAAAAAGACACTTCTAAAATGTCTTTGGGGACAATTATCCCTAAAGAGACACTTTAAGAAGCATATGAGGACAGTAGGAAACTATCCCTAAAGAAATAATTTTCAACTGTCCCTAGAGAGAAAGTATTGTTAAACAACTGTCTCTAAAAAATACTGTTGTAGATTTGAGGGATAATCGAACAGATTAACGCAAGAGAATGAGAACAAAGTTTGAGAGAGAAAAACGCCCCTTTAGGGTTTCTATTGTTGCTATGGATAAAACAGTTACAAATCCTAATACAGTATTTATACTCCCAAGAAAAAACCCGAAACGGATCCAAATACCCGTACCGTACCGCGGGGGGCTCCGCCCCCCGCACCCCCTGATAGCGGCAAGCAATACGCCACGGCCCACTCTCGCGAGCCCGCTACAGCCCCGGGCCTCCGGCCCGGGTCTTAACTCCTGCTCGCTCGAGTAGGGCCCCCTTGCAGTACTTCTCGATTTTAAGTCAACAACAACAAATACATTTTCAAAATGCATTTGGGGACAACTGTCCCTAAAGAGACACTTCAAGAAATATATGGGGACAATTGAAAACTATCCCTAAAGAGATAATTTTCAACTGTCCCTAGAGAGAAAGTATTGTTAAACAGTTCTCCAAAATGCCTTTGGGAACAACTGTCCTTAAGGAGGCACTTCAAGAAGCATATGAGTACAGTTTTCAACTGTTCCTAGAGAAAAAATATTGTTAAACAATTGTCCCTAAAAAAAACACTTCTAAAATGTTATTAGGAACAACTGTCCCACATGTTAGAACAATAAGGGATCATGCTTGTAATTTTGAATTAAAGTAGTCTATGCGTGCTATTTATGTGTAAATTGGGCCCAATTTACTCCCATTTATTCATGTATGGTGTAAGAAAAAAGTGGATCAGCCGAACCGCCATCATAGGCCCATTGGGCTTCCGTATAGGCCTGAAACCGGCCTTCGGAAAAGTGAAAGGCGGTGCCTTCTCCCGCGCTCAATTTATTTGACCACGACATTGGTTGCAATTAGTTAGGCGGCGAGAGATGAAGATTAAGAATGTGCGTTCTACTGGTTCGCCATGCCAGCTCGACTCTTCTAATGTTGCGATCGTCAACTGGAGAAAGAGGAAAACATATAGATAATACTCCCTTCTGGTACCAAGATTTTCAGATTCGTGTTTTTTCTTACGGTCATTGTGTTTTCTCGATCGTTCGGTGGTAACTTCTCGATAATTGACGTATCTAGGGTTTTGTTTGTTGCCTTATCGGTTTAATGGAGTGATTCTTGTATCTGTCACGAGTAGAATTTATCTATTTTGGCGCCTTCTTGATTGAACTATTCGGAATTTGAATACTTAGGGTTATTACGGGTAATCATATAAAAACAGGCTCTTTTGTATCTGTTCTTGCTAATTGCTACTTCTTAGTGGTCGTTTCAACCAGTTAATGCTTTTTCCACGGTATGGTGGTGGTGGAGTTTGACCTTGGAAGCTTCAAAGCGACACTTGAGGGAATAAAGAAAAGGAAAAGGTTTGCACACAAACTTTAAGAGATCTTTGGCTCTACATAATTATTGTGTTCCAATTGACTTTTACGTGTTAAATATTCCGCCCCATCCAAAGTTCCCTTTTTATGGGTGAGAAAGCTTAAAAAAAGGGAACTTTTTTTAAGCTTTCAAGTCAGAGCACTAGCAAAAGTTAATTGGGTCAAATACTAAACCGAAAAACAGTAGCAGGGGCTTCATTAGTTCGTCATCTCTAAGCTTAGAGAGCTACCGTGGCACATGAAAACCCGTATTCCCGATCTCTTTCACTTCAAAGTTAGGGAGATGCGTGCATTAATCACAGTCCCAAACTTGCAGTGTCTCTAAATCTCTTCGTATAAGCAAACAAGGTGATCAGTGGGTGTCCGGGACCCTTTGTAACTTTTAAGAGTTGGATTTGAGCATCATATGTGATTTTATCAATTTGTATTGATAATACTATTTAGCAAAAAAGTGAACTGAATGGTATCTTTTGAAATTTCCAACCATTTCTTTTGGAATAAATTCTTCCACCAATGCAGAAATAATAAAGGTGGGAGTTCATCTTACTGTGAGCATATCACTCTTGTAAAGTTGTCGTATTAGGAGAATCTTCAGTGGACCAGTTTGTATTGCTGAAGCTTTCAAGTGGTGGAGAGATTATTGAGGCTTCTTCTGTTGGATGACATGACACTCAAATTATAAAGATGAGAAATTTGGACTTAAGGGGTTCTTGATGCTACTAGTTCTTCTAATCCATAAATTACTGCAAACTTGATTGTCGTCAAAACAAATAACTCTCCTATCCCTTTTCTACCTTGTACCCTACAAAATTTGAGGCTTTTGTCGTTTGCCAAGTGAATATTATTGTCTTAGTCTACCCCTTTACCCTCAACCCAAAGGACATTCTTTTGCCAAAACCCTGCCCATATAACAGTCTAACAGCAGCAGCCCTCCTTAGTCTTTTTCTCTAGAGGTTATTTTAACACCTTACGATTGACATCCTTCTTTGGTTTAATTTAATCCATCCAAATTCAAGTTGAATCTAATTCTTTCTTTATCTTTATATTTGTATTTGTCTTATTTGTTGTCACCTTGTTCAGGCCTGAATGCCTGCATGCCCAGGACCCTTACCTTAACAGTGTCTGAGCTCAGATTGATATTGACATAACTTGTAGATATGTACTTGCACAAATACAGAAAAATGTGTTTGGGGGTTGGATAGTAGTAATTGCGATTTTTTCCCCTTCCACCTATCATATATTGCATGAGATTGCTTGGGATTCTTATTCCTTACAGATGGGATGAAAGTTAGAATTAAGGGATGAAAAGCCTGAGTTTTCAGGCTTCTCCAACTTTAAGGAATATGAACCTTTATTCTTGAATCATGTATAGAGAAAGTTGTATAGATTAGAATTGTTTTTTTACCTCTCTTTGTTCTTTGTTATTGTGCTATTGCTTTGCTTTGTGTTTTATGTTTGGTTTTTATCTCCAACGGCAGTAATGTTGGAACTTTGTTAGGTGTTTAATTTCCACCGATGCTGGGAGAAGTCAATGACATGGCTTTCGTCTTTGCGCCGACAGTTGGATTGGAGATAAGTTCTCTCGTGTCTATCACACATGAAGAAGATTACTTTTAAGTATTACATATATAATGTTGGTAGTGGTATATATAAGTTCATTTGAACCAATTAACTATACCGTTGACTTTGTTTATTTCTTATCCATTTTGATGGTAGTGGTATGTTTGATGGTTTACAACAGTTGTTGGGATGCGAGAGGCTTGGGTGGTTTGTGGTTGGAATCTTGAAAAGATGTCTTAAGGGAAAAAGGGGGATTCTAATTCCTTAACCCACCCTAATTTTTATACATTCGGCAGACAAAACTAAAGCAATTGCCTTCCAATCTATGTTACTAAACAATATCATCAGTTAATAGTTTAATGTTAATCAAGCACTAATCACTATACTTGTTAAACTTCAACAACTTTCTTGGCATTTTCAGCCTATTTATACTTGCCAGTTGCCACAAATGAAGTGTCTCCTCTATTTTCATCGTAGCTGCTTTTCTTTTCCTGCGCCATATAGGGTTAGTTAATTCAAGGACAAAAATGGTATGATGCTATCTGTTGGCCTATAGTACCTGAGATTAGGCTCTATATCCTCTTTTTTTTGGGGATCAATATTTTTATAAAAGAAAAAAAGAAATTTAGTAATAAACGAGGAGCTCAAACACACGACTTTAATACTGATGGCAAGGCTTGATAATTTGATTCCTTGTTTATGTATAGTTAGGCTTAGATTACTCCACAATATTGATATAGTAGTGAGATTTTACTACCAATGACACCTTTTGCATTAGGAACAGAAATAACAAATTCATTACTTCATGAAATTGATTCTTAGAGAAACAAATTAAGGATTTATCACATTTTTTGAAGGGAATAAGGCAGTTTTTTTTTTCCAAATGCAGTATTGACATATTCTGTACTCATGTAATACAGAAATTGTATTAAGCAGATATAAGAAGGGTAAAATTGATCAACTAGGATTTAAATTTACATTTGAATGCGATTCTTAAAATTGTAATATTTCTTCTTATACAAATAGTATAAATTTGTCTTTCTTGATGTGGAATTTCCATTGATTTGAATCAGAAGGTGACCTTAAACTGTGGTGCAGTGCACTTTGATCGATGGCCACCTTGAGCTGTAGCTTTCTGTTGAGATAGCACTTCTTTAGGGACTCCCTTCTCAAGCTTCTATACAGTAAATGCAGTAAACAGAATAAGCAGATCTTTCCCCCTCTTTTCTAACTGGCTGTGCGGTGAATAAGATGTGAGATTGGGTAAATTTTTGACGAGAGGATGAAAGGTGTATCTTCTCACAGCTTGATTAGCGCCCCAAGATGAGACAGCAGAATTAAATTTCAATTCCATAATCTTGTGGTAAAATCTTTTTTTGCAATTTTTTACTGTGTTACTGTTACAACTGAATCACCCTATATTGCTATTAAGACCACTTTGAAATCATCTTCGAAATAGAAATGGAACTGAAAAATATGTCTAGTGGTCCTTGCTCTGATTCTTTGATTGGCATAGGACATGGACCACGCCCCTCCCTTGGGTTTTGATGAAAAGCTGTATAATTTTTGTTTTTGAAATGGTGATGTTTTATACAGTAGATGTATCAAAGTTATATTCTTACATTTAAACAAAAAATGAAGGCAATCATCTCCATAGAGTAATATTGTCAAGTATGTTATATTATGGCCCTCTCAAAAAGTAGACATTGTAAAGAAGCTTACTCATCTTGATCCAAATATCATTTGTTTTGACCTTTTCATGTCCTATAAATTCCGGTCCCATCATGAGCAAGAATAACTCTTCAGTATAAAATGTTTGGGATTGCCGTAAACCTGGTCACTTGTGCACTCTACTGTTTCATTTATGTAACCATGCTTCTAGAAAAGAAATGCAATATAACTGATACAAATTAGTAAACTCTGTTGAGTATAGAGGATGGGTTAGATATTATTTGCTTGGTAAGGAGTAAGGAGAGTATGTATATTCCTCATGATTGACAATAATGACCAAAAGGGTATTGCTGGTATGTGGGGAAAATGCGTAGCAATTGGAGGCGGGAAGAGGTGGTGGGTGGGGCGTGTGAAGGGGTAGGAAGGAGGTTTTGGAAACTGCTACTGCATGCATCATAGAGCCACTCATCCCTTCATCTGTTTTTTTCCCCAATTTTATTTTGTCATCAGAGAAGTGGACAGTGGTAATAATAGCTGGATTTTGTTTCTTCAGTATGAAGCCAGGGCCCCTTATTCAATATCACCAGATGAGATGAGATTCTCTATTCCATTAATTCTTTGGTACTGCTTTTTTAGTACACATGCATATCTAGTATGAATGTATGTTAGTTTTAGGCCCTCTCTTAAATGTGCTTGGTGTAGAGTATAGACAAGGCTAGTTTTATTTGGCTTTATGTTCTCAACACTTTCATTTGTCCTTTTGAATGTACCCTCTTTGGAATGCTAGCTAGTTCCAGGAAATCTGAGAAAATAAGCCCAGCCTTTATTGTTTAAAAGCGCCAGCCTTTGTTATTCATGCTCAGTTAAGTACTCAAGTATGATACAAGTACAGGGTCGAGATCATGTAGTGATTTTGTTTTGTCCTGATAAAAGTTAGCTCGAATTATGGAGGTGAAAGCTTTCTAGACAGTCCAATTCCGGTTGAAGTGGGGAGTATGGTAATGCTTGATGCTTACAAAGATGTAGAACAATATTAGCGAGTGCTGAGTGGAAATAGAAAAGCATTCTAGTTGAAGAAAGAGATTGTGCTTTGACATGAAAATTATGCTAATTCCATTGTAGGGAGTCCTATAGTATAGCATGTCCTTTTATAGTAGGGTCCAAGAAGAAAGGTTAGGCATAGATTCTGATCGACAACTTTAATGTTAACCCCTAGCTTCGTAATACATTGTATAGTTATTGACAAAGTTAAATGGAAAGCCAAATTAAAGATGAAATTAAGCAAGTTGGGATCTAGGAAAACCAAACTACGTCTCTAATATACAGCACAATCAGTAAGTGGAATCTAAAGAATGGATATTTTTCAGGACGAGAGGGAAAAAACAAACAAATTGATGCATGATATATCAATGTGTGAATAGAAGAGGGTCAGTTTCAAGAGAAGCTGACTTGTCCATGTCATCTTTGATGCACAATATTTTCTCAAGATTTGGCATATTCTTGGCTTCCTTGACGATGTTATGATCCTCTGGAGTAATAGGTAGAATAGCTGCTGAACTTGTGAGGTCTCTTGCTCTTTGTGCCTGTGCATTCCAATCTGTCCTGAGGAGAACAAACATCATGAGAAAGGCACACGATGCCTGAGCTGCTAAGAGGCCAAGCCATAGGCCAGGAAATCCCATCTTGACCACAAACCCAAGGAAGATAGCAAGTGGCATGCCCACCAAGTAAAATGACCCCAGATTGATGTTGGCTCCTACGGTAGGCCTGGCGCTCCCTCTTAGAACCCCACAGCCAGTTGTTTGTGGGCAATTCCCCAACTCACACAGCCCTGCAATTGGCAATGCCGCTGCTGTCAGCTCCAAGATCTCCTCATCCCCTGTGAACAACCTCCCCCAGTGGTGCCTCATCAGAGTGGTGAACACCATTGCTCCCAGGCCCATACAGACCGCGCATGCCACCGACACTATCATCGAAGTGCGGGCCCTGGCGGGCCTCCCCGCCCCGAGCTCGTTCCCGACCCGGGTCGACACCCCAAGGCTCAGGGAGGACGGGAACACATACACCAGAGAGGTCGTTTGGATGAGTATCCCCATGGATGAAATGGTAGCCTTTGGGCTAACCAAAAGCCCACAGAGCATTATCATGAACTCGTACCACCACCACTCGAGGCAAACTGAGACGCAGGTGGGGACTGCGAGGGAGAGAAGAGAGCGCCATCCCCGGAGGCAGTCGGTGCTGGGGGTGATCCACGAGTCCCTGTGGACGCCGGACAGGTAGAGGAAGAGGGAGAGGAAGATGCAGAGGTTGAGGTTCGTGAGCACCATTGCCATCGCCACCCCTGCAATGCCCAGCCTGAGGTAGACCACGAGGAGGAAGTTGAGGGGGACGTGGAGGAGGATTGTGATGGCTGTGCAGTAAGTCAGGGGCAATGTGATCCCCTGAGTCCTGAGGTAGATTCTGAGAGGGTGGAGGAGGGAGAGGAGGAAGAGGTCAGGGACGGAGAAGAGCATGAACACGTGGGCCGCGGAGGAGATCTGTTCATCCTGTCCACACCAGGAGAGGATCCTCTTCATGTTGAGCCACATGAAAGAGATGGGTATGGAGGTGGAGAGGAGGAGGAGCACTGTTCTTTGGAGGGTCAGGCCCAGGAGCTTCATTTGTCTGGCACCATAAGCTTGCCCGCAGATGGGTTCCATCCCCATGGCCAGGCCCGAGATCACCGAGTACCCCGTGATGTTGGCGAATCCAATCGACAGAGATCCACCCGCTAGCTCTAGCTCCCCGAGGTAGCCCAGGAACAGCATGGAGATCATGGCTCTTGAGTATAACAGGAGCCCAGTGATGGCCGTTGGACCAGAGATTTTGCCTATTGCCTTCATCTCCTCGTAGGCCTGGAGCATGCAGATCCAGTAGTTAATATAATTTCATAAATTAAATGGTGGACGTGGTTTAGAGTTTAATCACCTCTGTAGGAGTCGGCCATCTATGGAGGTCTGCTTCATGATCATCAAGACCCATTCCCCCCTTCTTGATACACATTTTGTAAGCCTGCTTCTTGCCTCTCTCTAGTCTCTACCTAATTGTTTTTCTTGGGTGGGTTTTTATAGTAAGTTTGTTTGGTTTCTTGTGTTAGCACTTAGTAGTGAGGCAAGCATTGTCTATATAGTTGGAGCCGTTGGGTCCCACCCACTCTTCCATCCACGTGTCAAAACCTAAACAAAAGAGATATCTTCTTCCATGGGTGTAGTGCAGTGTTGACAGAGGGGGAGGCTGGCCGGTTTATCTCCAACCAGAGGTAAGTCTATATATATATATATATGTATGCGCCAATGCCATGATGGTCTCTGTTAATTTAAAATATCGGGTTTTCACTTTTCACCGTCTTGACTTGTTCTTCATTGCTTGATTCAGAGTGGGTTACCTTTCATTGTTAATGGGTGGATTTAATATTATCATCACAGTTTTTTCTCATGTTCATACGAGGATAATCTAATGAATTGTCTGAGTTTAGGTTGCTGTTAATAGCAAATGTTAGGTTTGAAAAGAGGCAGATTTGGTGGCAATGACACGGGAATATAGATTGGGAATAAATTAATCTTCTTGCTCTTCGGTTTTTGACAGTGACTTTGCTTTGCAATTGGGGTTTCGCATTGCGATGAAACTGTTGTGGTGAATTATCACGACTCGTGCATTTCTCTTGCTCATAGCTCCTCGGGCGGGTGCAGGGACCGGCTTTGATTTTCTCTCGATTTCCCCGGGTACCTGTTTCTGGGTATCAGGGTTGTCCAATTCTACGCCTATTCCTAAATTTATAAAGTTTTTTTATCTATGTGCGCATGGATAAACTATAAAAATTCTTTTTTTAATAATAAAACTCCATTTTTATTATTAATTTAACTTTATTTGTTAAGATTTTATCCATTTTTTCTAGGAAATATTTTAAAAATAATTTTTTATTTTAATTTGTTAACATATGCTCATGACACACTATAAAAACCCTATTATAAATAGGACCCCTTTATTATAAACCCTTTTTCTCCTTCCTGCATATAATACTCCCTACTGTATTATTTAAAGTTAAAATGATGGTTTGTGACTTAAATTTAAATATTTGGAGTTCGTTAGTCCAGTAAAAAATAATTGAACTCTTAAGAGACTCAATCCCTGAAACAAAAAAAAAAAGTACTTGACTGACAAACATAGGGTAAGACAAGAAAGTGCTTTAAAGTGAGACCATTTTTCAAATGAAGATTGTTTTCAGAGGTAAAATGGGTAAAAAAAGAGCTGGTAAATAATGAAGATTCCACAGAGCATATGGAACAAATCAAGAAACTACCTTGGGAAAATAAAGAAAGAAATAAAAGGACGGATTTAGGTGCATGTGTATGATGAATGATTGGTTGCAATTGTAGCATGGAGTGTCTCTTAATGCACCTAAATCCGTCCTCATGGAGTGTCTCTTAATGCAATTGTAGCATGTGTATGATGAATGATTGGCCTGCCCTCTCTTGGTGAGGCAGACCACCCAAATTGCATACACTCTGCCATCCCTTCTTTTGAATTTTAACTCTCCACAGTCCACACTAGTCAATTTTTTATACTCCTCTCCTCTGAACAACTTCTTCTCCAGTTTTCCTGATTTTATCCTTTATTTTCTTTTTGTTTTTTCCTGCTCCATACCAATAATTGTTCTCTGCTTTCTGCTGCTATGACAATCGCTCCACATTGCCATGCGCGGTGTGATATTTGATTATAGTATCAATTTCAGTTGATATTTTCAAAGATTGAGATATCTTAAATATTTATTTTCTTTGTATCATGTCAAGTTGATAAACTAACATATCCAGCCACATATGATATGATGCATGTTGACTGAAATTGCATTGATTTGTGGAGTTTCTACAAGGGTATGGTATGGTATGGCCCTGCAACTGCACATACACAACCTGCAAGTTTCCATTTAGATGTACTGTAGGTTTTTTTTTGGGTAGAAATAGATGTACTGTAGATAGATATGTGCTGATTCTGTTGTGCACAGACACAACAGGCTGGTGGTGAAAGCTACAAACAATATGTTTTATTGTGTGGGAGAGATCGATTTGGAGGATTCCTCCAAATCTCCCCCCCTCTCATTATCCAAAATACTGACAAAAGTGGGGTTCAATGGGGCACAAGCAGATACCACCATATACAACACATTGACAGAAGTTGACAATCTCTACAGATCAATTTTTAGATGCAACTTGATTTCTTTTTACAAATCCTTCATGAAAATTCGCAAAATGGAAGATCCACGGAGGTCTGATTTTCTAATATAAAGCAACTTGAATTGAATGTGTTAGCATTTGCACAATTAAGGAGTGGAAATTTCATGTGTAATAGGGTGGGACACGGAATTCACATGTGAATGGAAAGCCAATCCGGATTAGCGACCGGGTAACTGATTATGAGCATCCCTGACCCCATATGGTTTAATCTTGTTATCGTTACACTAACATTAGCATATGTTACTATAATATGAAGAATTATATTATTGCATTTTCTTTTATTTTTGTAATTTTAGCTTGTATGATGCCCATATAATAACACGTCAACAGCAACAGCACAGGACTGCAAAATAAAAGGAACAAAAACCCCCAAATCACAATCTAGATACCATTTATGTGCAATCAATGTTAGAATTTGTTCCATTGTTTCAAGGAACATAAATAAAGGTGATAGATATTGATTAAATTCCATCAGAAATAGTATTTTTCCTGTCACTCTATCAGGCCTGTTTCCGTTAAAAAAAAAACAGCATCAATTCAGTTTTATAATCAACTTATACAGATAGACAATACACTAGTTAAGATTCGAAAGCATAGCCACCAAACCAGACATAAAACTAGAATCAACCACTTGCACAGAGAAATGATATTTTTCCCCTTCAAAATTAATGACCAAATGCAGCTATCATATTTGGCTCACAATGAGCACTATCCTGTTATCCAACACAAGCTGCTCCTACTTCTTTTCTACAGTGAGCACTAATTTGGCTCAAAGGGGAATTTTAAAGAATGCGTGGTTGTTCTTTTGAATTCCACTTGGTGTCATCAAATCACTTCATCTATACACCATAAATGAAGCACAATAAGTAGTGAAACTGATTATTCGTTTGCAGCAATGAAGATAATACCAGTCATGACATAGACCTTAGGAAACAAGGTTCCTTGCCTCATAATTTTCTGTTTCTTTTTGCATGTCTTCATTCACTATTAGGAGATAAAGATAAGACAAAACTACAGATTTGTAGCTTAAATTGCGAGATTGACAAGTTCTTAGAACAATTCAATTTAACAGGTCATTGATAACAAACAAGACAAAATATTTCCAACTTCTCAATAACACCATAAATTTGAAAGTTACTACTAAAATCAACTTATTTAGCACTGAAATTCAATGTGAACATGGTCACTCATAATCAACTTATCTTAATCAATACATTCCATTATATTTATGGATAGGTGTTCATCCATAACTATTTTGTGTCTCTGATATAATTTCATCTTTGCTAGCCCGATTATAGATCCATTTATACTATTGGAACGAATACAAATGAAAATTGAAAACAGCTAACTTGAGTAATGCATGCAGCCAATTTCAGCCTCAAAATTTGGCAGGATTTGTATTTTAAATGCATGTAGCAATTTTGAACATTATTCAAGCCTCAAAATTCATCCTTTCGCTATACTGAAGAAAAAGCAAACACTTATCAAACAACAATCATACAGCATTGAAGATTCACACCTCCAATTAGTCATAACATGAGATAATGGAGATCTGACTATGCACCAAGTGGAACAGAACTTTTCTTATTTTGACTGGTTGCAGTTATGTACAAATTTCAAGACTTGAGAGTTGCTATCTGTCAAGAACAGATGTGCAAAAATAGCATGATGAATTACCTCAAGTGTGGATCACATGGGTTCTCTGCTTTTCAGTTCTTGACCGAGGTAGAGCCAGAATGGCTAGCAGTCCACTGGTGAAGGCAGCTGCTGCTGCCACAGCCAAGGATGGAGAGTTTCCACCACCAAATAGTTGATCCCACGGTCCACTACCCAATGATACCACAACCTGATCCAGAAAAGCAGATGGCTCATGATGGGGACGGGGCGAAAATGTAGTAACCCAGAACTGGTTATCAAGTAGTCAAGATATACAAAGCAGTTTTATTTTTCTTTGTTAACCGTCCTTGTTACAACGCTAAGCATGATCGTGTTAAGAAGCGGAGAATAAAAGAAGCTGAAAAGAATATTAACATAGCTCACTGGGTTACTATAGGGCACAGTTGGTTCAGTTCAACTCATACCTTCAAGGCAGTGGAGGAGAGATAATTTAAGGTAAGATTAAAGACTTAAAGCAACAATTATGTTACTTCCCATATGTTAAGCATAAAACTGTTTCAGTGACGACACATACATGAATCTTATAATGCAAATAATATACTTTTACCAATAGTTTTTTATAGACTACCAGATTCTTCTTCATATATAACAACACACTTCAGTTCCTCTCGAGCATTTAGTTATAAAGGAGGATTGTCAAGCTATACCTGTGGGAGCACAATTGCCAGATTCAAGACTCCCATAGATAAGCCTGCAGTGTAAAGCCATCAACTCAATTAATCTTTTTTATTACCCTTATCAGACAAAGAGGTCGAAGCAATGTAGATGGAAGGGAAGGTAGTAAAAAGCTTGAAGAAAAGAGAAACTACCTTGACCCAGCCCCAAAGATTCTATTCGAGAAGAAATCATCGCATATGGTACACTGTATGTAATCTGCAATGGAATACATAGCATATATCAAGTCAGAGAAATCTCCAGAAAGCATGATAAAAAAAATTTATTTAGGATTATTAAGCTTGTGGCTGTTCAGCTACTAGTTAAACTGCGATATGGATAACTAGAATAAGTACTAGCTCATTTTCTTCTTTAACAATGTTCAGTTCCTGCAAAGACTGACTTATCCAAACAAGAATAAACATTTACATGATAAAGATCAATAAATTTAATCCCTTAATTCAACAGAATTCAGAAAACTTACTGCCAAAGGTATACCCAGGACTGTAAAAACTATCAGTGCAGCAAGAACCGCAGCATTTGACGGCAGACCTTGGCCATAAGAGTCTGTTCTGCTCACTACAAAGGCTATCACGAGCATTGCTATAAAACATAGAGACATAAGGATATTTGAAACGCCCCAAACAATCCCAGCACCCCACTTCTTGCAGAGCTTCTCCATCAGAAGTGAAATTATACCCAGTACCACGGCATTCAGCATTAGACCAAGAGCACCCATTCTAACCCCTAGATTGTAGTTTTGACCATCATTGGGCTTGCCGGCATAAATCTCCCGACCCATCCAGTCCGTATCAAAGAGGAGAAAAGGAAACCATCCAATCCATGTGAGAGCAGTAATTGATAGGATTAGCCATATAGATCCTGATAGATAGCGGAAAGTTGCAAATAGTT
This sequence comes from Rheum nobile, assembly GCA_027886185.1. Classification (NCBI taxonomy): domain Eukaryota; kingdom Viridiplantae; phylum Streptophyta; class Magnoliopsida; order Caryophyllales; family Polygonaceae; genus Rheum; species Rheum nobile. The sequence continues at coordinate 319,218 of WOAB01000170.1, forward strand.
CCCAGAAGAAGGCCTCTTGAGCAGAACCTGAATGCTCAGACTGTTGAGACGTGGCTGTGGAGCTGTCGTTGGGATTGAAAGGCACTTCCTGAGCAGCTAAGACACTCACACTCGTAGTCACCACAATGAAAGCAATGTCAATGTAAAATGCAGACTTGAGGTTGGCACAGTTGACACCACAAGCACTTGTAACAGTGAATGGGAGAAGTGAGGACCAGCCACTATAAGATCCAGTGGCAAATCCAAGAACATTTCCAACAGCCATAAACAAAGAGAAGTATGCATTTGCAACTCTATTCCTCCTGTGATCCTTTCCTAACAAGATAGACAATACAAAATGGAAGGAATGATTATGCGCTGGAATTTGCAACAATACTGTCATTCAACCCCAAGAAAAGATAATAATACTGATATTCTCAATTACTCCCCGGAGAATACGAGAAAACTTCACCGGCAAAGGGACATACCTGTAAGATCGGCAAGCAGAGCTCTACAGGGACCCTGGGTGGTGTTGTTAGCCACATCAAGCAGCCAAAACCCTAAGACAAACGCCACCACCGCCATCGGCCGCTTCTCCCCTCGATCGCCTAGCAAGTATCCAATATCCGCCGAGTGTCCCACTATCAGCACCGCTACTATGATCATCGACGCCCCGGCTACGATGAACGGCCGACGGCGGCCGAAGCGGCTGGTGCACCGGTCGCTGACGTGGCCCACTAGCGGCTGCACGAAGAAACCGGAGAGCGGCCCGCACAGCCACACCACGCTGGCCCAGGCGTGAGGGATTCCCAGCTCCTGCACGTATGGCGTCAGCAGGGAGAGCTGTAGGGCCCAACCGAACTGGATTCCACAAGCAACTGACGTCACCCGCAACAACTTTTTCAGAGAGAGACGGCTCTGAATCCCCGGCTCAGCACGAGATTTGGCCGAGTGGTGGTGGTGCTCTGTGATGGTCACCGATCGGTCTTTCCTCTCCCGGACGATTTCTGGTTTTGCTTCTTTGATTCTCATTTTCAAGTGTAAAAAGATGATGGCAGTTGAATTTGAGTTGCCCTGGCGTTTTGTGTTTTGGAGAGAGGAAGACCGGAGGAGGAAATTCCGGCCCAGAAATTGCCCTCCGAATTTGATCAAAGTGAGATAGGCATGAAGAAAGGTATTAGTGGGAGTGGAAAATTGAGGAGGGCAATTTGTTGATAGGGGCATTTTAGGGTTTCCCAGGCTTCAACTGCTGGTCCAGGTCAAGTACTCTTCTTCTCAAATTCTACTCGCTTTCTTGATGGGATTTGAATGACCAAAGGGTCCTTGGAGATATTATACTCATCAATTATTGTGTGAAAGAACTAAGAAGCAGTTTTCTACACGGTATCATCATATAATATGTACGGAGTAATTTGCGCCTTTTGTGTTGATTTCATTATATTCCTCATTAAGCAATAAAGTATGCGACAATTCAGGATGGCAAGAACAAGCTTTTCTTAGATCTAGGATGTAATGGGTAACGCAATACTAAAATTCATGTGCGAGCTCCGCAGGAATGATTAGTTTAGATGTAATATTATTAAGTGATCATCTTTATCTTCATTGAGTTGCAACAAAAGTGCTTTCTATGAGGGGGTCGGTCGGCATAACAAGTGTGATGATATGTGAGTTGTAAGAGCAGCTCTTGGCAACATACTCCATTACTTTAACAAGACAAACGTTACGTGCGGTGTGTCACTGTCAATTATGGATCAGATAGGTAAGGCCGGATGAGGTATGACAGGTTTCGCTATCGTTCTAGTAATACGCACCTTCACTTGTCCTTTTTGCCTAAGTAACTATGAATGGGCCTCTAGACATGACCAGATGAAACTACTAAATTTCAAATGGGCCATTCAGGCCCAGATAAATCTGGACTCCCTGTGCAGAAGAGCCCAACTATGCAGCAGAGATTAACTTGCCATCTACGGAGTAAGGTACTTTGAGAATGTTACTAACCTGGATTACCATGTAAATGTGTAATTTCTCATGCAGAGAACAATTTTCGCACATGATGACAATATATGTGCATGACTTTTAAATTTCTAATCAGGTAATATGCAATGTTCTTGAATATGCAGTTACCATACTCTACTTTTTAGAAAGTTGAATTATTCAAACTCACCTAGCCTTTTGGTTTAGTGCTGTCCAGATACAATGCATATCATATCAGTCATGTAGACAATAAAGACATGAAAAAAAATATGCAAAGATTGGCAACAATATTGAGTAGAAATGACACAAAAGTCCTTTCGGAAAAAAATCACCAGATGACATTATATTCCCACCAGGCAAAAAAGGGGAACAAAGAGCTGGAAAAAAAACAATCATCCAATCCAAGGAGCAAATATTTTTTTTTCAACAAGCATGGATAAATGATGTTGCCAATTTAATTTGCTGTATTATATAAAGTGCATCTTTCTTCCAAATAATCCTTCCTAATAAGAATACATGTCCTGTAAATCTATAATAATAGTGGATAGAATATACCACACGGCTGTAACTAATGCAAAATTTGCATATGTTATTATCATCCAGACCTTTAAGGGATATCAATACATTATACTGCAGATAGAAGTCTTTCAAGTAGGATTACGCAAGAAAAAATGTCAATCTGTGGATAAAGTGAGTTTGACGTTTACAATTACATTAAGATTAAGAAATACAAATAACTACATTGACTCTTGAAGTAGTGAAACCAAAGCCGGTGGAAAACAACATTCTTGATGTAAGATAGTATATAATTTTTAACCTTTTGGATAAAGTGAGTTCTAGCCCCATATGCAGACTCCCTGAATATTACAATTCAAATTCATAGCTGTGGGAGTCAAAATTCATAGCTGTGGGAGTCAGATTTCCCACGCGTATGGAATCCTATGCGTAGGGCCTTAGACCTACCAAAATTCAGTTATAGCGAAAGAATCGGGTGTCAGGCCAAAAGAAGGCTCGACGCATGTGGGTGGATCCTCTCAATCAACAAGTGACACTTGGCAGCACGGTAGTGGATAGCAATTCTTATATATACCCTTGAATTCCACTGAGAGAGGGGTCGGTGGCCGCGATTTGGAGAGCAAGGGAGAAGAGCTCTCGGAGACTCCAAGGGAGATGACCGGAAAGGGACGAGAGCGAGATCTCTGCGAGAACAGTTGACACCTCGCATCTCTCTAGTCTAATCCGTCATCATCCCCAGCCCTATCATCGCCCCCTCTCCGATCTCAAACAATTCGCTGAGAGGTTCCGGCCTGAACTCGAATGGCCAACGACGTCGGCGAAGCCCCGATCCCCGCCGGAGAGGATCTTATTCTCACGATCATAGTCGATAGCTTCATCTCCAGCTCCTCCGCCTTCAGTGATGTGATCCCTGAAAGTATACGTTGGCTCGTTGCTATGCCTTTGGTGGAATAACTACCACTGAAAAACCCAATGCCCGACTAATGAAATATAGAGCGAGTATACTCGGTCAAGGTAATTCAACGGGTTAGTAAACCTCTCAACCTTAACTTCTCTCTCTATATATATGTGCCCTTCGTATAGAAAACTGACTTGAGCGTCGGAGAGCCCGCCCCGGGGAAAACCATCTCCGGGGTGTTTTCAGGTGAATTTCACGTATGAGAAAGTTGCTGGAGCTCGAGAACAACTACATGCAATCTGGAGAGGTGTGAAGGAACGATATCAACATCAGAACTGAACCATGGAGCCGGAGGTCCCGCCCTACGCGAAGCAAGTGACCGGGAAGTTGCTGAGGACGTCCCCCAAACAAACAAATCCGAGTCGAGGGCGTGTTGACCCTCGACGTCTTCACGAACGGTTGAATCGGGTTTCAACACTGGCGCCGACCGTGGGGATGTCCTCACGCACTAGAAACGCTCTTGCCATGACGAAACGCCCGCTCTACGAAGAACCTCCGGCAACCAAGCTCCACTACACTCCACCTCGGTTTCGGTTAGCCTTCTCTCCTCTCTACTTACACTTCGCGTAGCTCTCACTACTTTACCTTTGTCTTCGCGTAGGCTTTACGACATCTCACAACGGCTGGGACTCGTATGTCCCTCAAGCCAACGCCACCACTCATGCCTTTTACAAGGCTAAAAGAAGAAAAGCAATATGGGGTCGAAAAGGAAGAGACAATGCACTTTAGAGCAAATGGAGCAACATCGTAAGAAAAACTGGCGAGGCATCCTCCGCGAAGGCCTCCCCGGCCCTCGCCCTTGGCTTCCCCGTTCTTCGCTTGGCCTTTCCCGGCCTTCGCGAAGAACTCATGGCATGTGCTCGTCGCTCCCCAGCTTGAGCCTATTGCCTTCACAAAAGCCTCCCTTCACGTACGGCTTCCCAGCCGCACACCCTCCAAGGGCTTAAAGAAAGCAAATTACAAATGTGATACGACAAAAGCAATACGTAACAGCAAGGTACACAATGCAAAGTACCCCTAGAAATACGCGTGCGAATCATTAAAAATTACAATCCGCAATACGAAAGACAAACAAAAATCCTAAGCTATTTTCTTATGTGCAAGTGCGAGTTAAAAGCAAGTATGCACGAGTAAAAGCAATGTATCTGCAAGTACAAGCGAGCATGAGCAAGTGAAAGCAACACCAGACGGTATTGGGCTCAACCACATCGAGCCAATACGCATAGCAACACCCCAAACGGTATCGGCCGAGAGTCGGCGATACGCGTAGCAACACCCAAACGGTATCGGCCGAGAGTCGGCGATACGCGTAGCAACACCCAAACGGTATCGGCCGAGAGTCGGTGATACGCGTAGCAACACCCCAAACGGTATCGGCCGAGAGTCGGCGATACGCATAGCAACACCCAAACGGTATCGGCCGAGAGTCGGCGATACGCGTAGCAACACCCAAACGGTATCGGACGAGAGTCGGCGATACGCGTAGCAACACCCAAACGATACTGGCCCGATGAGGCGGCCAGTACGCGTAGCAATACCAAACGGTACTGGCCCGATGAGGCGGCCAATACGCGTAGCAATACCAAACGGTACTGGCCCGACGAGGCGGCCAGTGCGCGTAGCAATACCAGACGGCACTGGGCCTGTCAAGCATTGGCCAGTGCGCGTAGCAACACCAGCAAGTATGCGCGAGTTAAAACAATTTTTAAGAGCAAGCGTCAAAAGCAATACCCAAAAGGCAATACGCGTGTAAAACAAATAACCATTGAACACTATTACATAAGCAAATCATGAAAGCAACACCCTTGAGAAGCAATAGGCGCGAGAAAAAGCAATACAGGTGAAACAAGCAATTCGTACTCGAGAAAAACTCAACAAGTTAAAGGGGCAACTATCGCCTGCAAGAACCTAAGTGGCGATGAGGTACGCCTTCGCGAGGATACAGCAAGGGGCAATTTACAAACAGAAACGTTGGAAACAAAGAGACACGCGAAAGAAGTCGTATGTTCGTACATCTACTTGTTGCTCTTCAAAAAGTGAGTTGTAGATACATTGTTTTGCCCAATGCAAAGCTTCATTACACTTACCATTACGCGTGTCTGAAACATACAAGATGGCTCCAAAGGCAGGCACCATAACGGATACTAAAAGCTAACCCCCCTGACAACCCCTTCTGCAATCCCTCCTCCAGTTCGCAAACTGGTAGGAGGGATGTGGGGGAGAGAAAGGGGTTGTGCGCGAACAAAGTCAAAAACGCGCGGTCTGCCCGAGTAATTGTCATGATGACTAAGCCAAAGTTGATTAAGACACGTCTAAAAACCGCGCACATGACATAGTCAGCCTCGCGAGTGAATTACTCGAAGAGTTACATGCACACAGAATTTATATGCTAAATACAGCTAGCAACACACGCAAAACCCCGCGAACAACGTAAGAAGGCTTGCCGCGATGAAGTTAGGATAATGGTGCAACGACCGTGACCCTTCTTCGGGAAAAGCAAGTATGGGTCCCATGGGGAATGGATAAGTGTCTACCGTCCCCTCCAAGTTCTCAAAAGTAAAGACGAGTTCATCTCCGTTGTCTCCCCGGAAAAGCGGTGCTGCCAGAAAAGGGCATTCGCCTCACCCGTCTCTTAAGTATCCATATTCTAAGGGTCTGTCGCGTCACGCAAAGAGGAAGACGATGATGAAGTCCCTTCGCGAGATGAAGCCTTGTTTGATAGTGAGAGCGGGGGCTCCTTAGGGAGGCCCTCCCTACTACAGCAAGAGGCACGATAGTGCCTAGCCTCATAATGATTCTCTGGAAGAACGAGATGTTTTCTAGGGCGACTCTCTAGCGAAGGTAACCAACCTCGTCCCAAGCGGGTCTCCGGCGAAGGCAGTTGAATATGCTCACTAGAGAGCACTACTCTGATCTTGAAGTTCATGTTCCGTTCGCGAACTACAAGATTGAGACGATGAGGTTTCAACCCATCATAACAAGCCTTCACAACTCTAGAGCTGAATAACGAACGAGACGAAAATGAAAACCAAGACGATGCATGAAACAAGCAAAAAAAAGCAATTAGTGAACGCGGCATGTGAAATGCAAGTCTTACAAAAAGTGCGCGAGTATGAAAAGCATTATGCAAAAGCAATACGAAAAGACGATGTGAGAGAGCAAGCACAAACGTAAAGCAAGAGGATAATACAAGGAAAACAGTATGAGAAAGCAAGTTGAACAACAACGCGAGAAATCTAATGAAGTCGCCTTCACGAAGGCTTTACTGACCCTTGTGTGGTACTCATAGCCCATACTCGTGGCCTCCCGGCTCGTGCCTATGTCCCTTCACGAAGGAAATGCTTCACGTAATCAATTCTTCATGAAGGCCCATAATTCACGAAAGCCCGTCCTTCACAAGAGCTCTCCTTCACGAAGGTTTCCCTTCGCTCATAACTACCTAACCATGCACCCTCCATGGATTTAGAGAAAGCGAGTAAAAAGGAAATACAAGAAAGACAAATGTATAAGTAACACGAGAAAGCAAGCAAACAAAGTGAAAAAGCAAGCTGAGCAACACGAGCAAGCTAGCGAAATCACCCCCTCCCATATACCCTCTATGGGATTGCTCTCTCCGACGCTTGGCAGGTCCTTTGTTCACAAACGCATCCCTCCTTCACGAGTCTCTTTTCTATGACGCACATGCATGTGCTTCTCTACGCGCAAGTCTGTAGGCCCTCAATGGGAAACTCGCATTTTCCTTCAGATAACAAGGTTCATGCTTACACTATTAACAAGAAAGTGATAGAGCAAGAATAAAACAAATACGAGTAAACAATTAAAAGAAGAGTGCAAAGCACACCAAGAAGCGACCTAACCAGAGTGGAGCCATGCTCCCCGAAAAGCAATGTCTTGGGGCTTGGCGCCCACTCGACGAGTTCCCTCGCGAACTCTAAAAGCAATGTCTTGGGGCTTGGCGCCCACTCGACGAGTTCCCTCGCGAACTCTAAAAGCAATGTCTTGGGGCTTGGCGTCCACTCGACGAGTTCCCTCGCGAACTCTAAAAGCAATGTCTTGGGGCTTGGCGCCCACTCGACGAGTTCCCTCGCGAACTCTAAAAGCAATGTCTTGGGGCTTGGTGCCCACTCGATGAGTTCCCTCGCGAACTCTAAAAGCAAAATCTTGGGGCTTGACGCCCACTCGACGAGTTCCCTTGCGAACTCTAAAAGCAATGTCTCGGGGCTTCACACCCCACTTGACGAGTTCCCTCGCGAACTCAAAGTGCAATATCTCGAGGCTCCGCGCCACTCTACCAGTTCACTCACAAGCTTGCACTTTAACCTGCGCTCCATCCAACCATAGAGATGGTTCAAAAGTCAATACGAAATGAGAAGTGACGCAGGAAACGAGCAAATTAAGGAAGGCCCTAACCAAGAGACAATGATTAGCCTAGTCATTCCTCAAAAAGAAAGATAAAAGAGGAGACAACCCACAAGCAATGTCCTGCGGAGCACCCGAGCAAGTGCAAGCTCTTGTGAGGCCGCCAGTGAGGGGCACCAGGTCCTCTCGCAGTTAAGATCGACACAACTCTTGAGAGAAGCAACCATGAACAGAGACATATCAGTAGGAACCGAAGGAGAAATGTCTTCACCACAAGGAGTGCCCAACGACAGTACGCGAGAAGTGTTGATAAACGACGAAGAATGGGAGCAATTCCGCCTATTCCGAAAATGGCAAAAGGTTAGCCGGGGACTCCCCGTGCCAGAAGCATCACTACCACAGCGTCAAACAACGCGACCCCACCCAGAACCGTACATCCCGCTAGACCCTCGCGAGGAGTAAGAGGAGCGTTACCAAGGAAACTTACGCGCAGAGAGCCCTGAAAAGGTTCTGGAGGCTCCCACGAACCAAGCCTTCGCTCATGCTTCGCGAAGAGCTTGGGGGGCTGGCTGTGGGAGTCAGATTTCCCACGCGTATGGAATCCTACGCGTAGGGCCTTAGGCCTACCAGAATTCAGTTATAGCGAAAGAATCGGGTGTCAGGCCAAAAGAAGGCTCGACGCATGTGGGTGGATCCTCTCAATCAACAAGTGACACTTGGCAGCACGATAGTGGATAGCAATTCTTATATATACCCTTGAATTCCACAGAGAGAGGGGTCGGTGGCCGCGATTTGGAGAGCAAGGGAGAAGAGCTCTCGGAGACTCCAAGGGAGATGACCGGAAAGGGACGAGAGCGAGATATCTGCGAGAACAGTTGACACCTCGCATCTCTCTAGTCTAATCCGTCATCATCCCCAGCCCTATCATTGCCCCCCTCTCCGGTCTCAAACAATTCGCTGAGAGGTTTCGGCCTGAACTCGAATGGCCAACGACGTCGACGAAGCCCCGATCCCTGCCGGAGAGGATCTTATTCTCACGATCATAGTCGATAGCTTCATCCCCAGCTCCTCCGCCTTCAGTGATGTGATCCCTGAAAGTATACGTTGGCTCGTTGCTATGCCTTTGGTGGAATAACTACCACTGAAAAACTCAATGCCCGACTAATGAAATATAGAGCGAGTATACTCGGTCAAGGTAATTCAACGGGTTAGTAAACCTCTCAACCTTAACTTCTCTCTCTATATATATGTGCCCTTCGTATAGAAAACTGACTTGAGCGTCGGAGAGCCCGCCCCGTGGAAAGCCATCTCCGGGGTGTTTTCAGGTGAATTTCACGTATGAGAAAGTTGCTGGAGCTCGAGAACAACTACATGCAATCTGGAGAGGTGTGAAGGAACGATATCAACATCAGAACTGAACCATGGAGCCGGAGGTCCCGCCCTACGCGAAGCAAGTGACCGGGAAGTTGCTGAGGACGTCCCCCAAACAAACAAATCCTCAACAAATCCGAGTCGAGGGCGTGATGACCCTCGACGTCTTCACAAACGGTTGAATCGGGTTTCAACAATAGCAACCAAGACGAACAAGATTATAAGTTCCTAACAAAGTAGCCAAAATGCATGAGATAAACTCATTCCATTTCTCTCTTATATTTGTGACTTGTAAGAAGATTGAGTTTGTGATTCTAAATCAGGATCCTATAGAGTTGAATGTTTAAGTATTTAATTGACCAATGATTAATTGACCATGCTAAGGCTTCCAATGAGAGATGGACACATGATACTTCACCAAGCAATTCCAAGTCGTACGTGAAGTCGATGCCCACTTCGGTTGATGAGTGGGCATCTTCTACTTTGCATTAAATTCTATCATTCAGGACCCCTCTCTCTATGACTATGTATATATTACGGAGTATGTATTTTTATTTGATTCGAAATACCTGGGCCCGTATAGTATTTCGGGTCTTCCCATCATAGCTCATCAGCAAAATATATGGATAAGATATGTGAGCAAGTCAAAAAGAATATTCTATCAAAAAAAAAAAAAGTCAAAAAGAATATGATCCTTGGTAAATGGTTAGCTTACAAAAAGTAAAGCGATTTTTTGACGTTACCATCCCATAACATTCTCATGTTGCTCCTACAATTTTCATCTTTAACAACATTGTGGTCCAGTTAGATAAAAGCAAGATTCTCTTATATTCATAAGGAAACTAAGGGCTGAACTCAACGTACAATTATCAAAACCATATTGATATGACGAGAACAAAGCTTAATTAAGTAGTAACCAGTATCCAATATATATATGTAGAGGGCAACCAGTATATTAGTGAAAAAGATGGACCAACCATTTTTAAGCTAAGGGCCCTTTCCAGATCCCTAATCAATAAAAAATGAAATCATATATAAGCAAAAGTAGTAGGAAGGAATGCACGTGGAGCTAGTTTTTGCATGGCAGATGCTTAATGTCAGACCCGGCCCAGAAACAAGGAAAATGAGCGTCGACCTAGGATCCAAAATTTCTAAGGGCTCAATATATTAGAAGTGTATGTATTAATTTGAGCAACTAATTTGATTAGGATAATAAACTCAGATGGCCTAATGCTCATAGTTTACAAATTGAAAAGGCACAAATTTGTTTTGCCTTCGTACACATTATTTTAAAGTAGAAAAATTGTTATCGATCACATTACTTTTGTATTTTTTTTAAATCAAAGAACTTAATTAGTTAATTACGTGTAGTCAGTAGTCACTGTACTTGGAATTTAGTTTAGTTTATATATATTAGGTGATTATTTAGAATTTAGTTTATATATATTGCCATATCGAGTAGAAATTTTATTAGTAATTGTTTATTGATGTGTATTTATATTGATGTGTATTATTTCATTCTTTTGGCTTTTACTTTACTTCTTGAGTGTAACTTGAACTTATTCAATCATTTGGCTTCCTAATGCTTTTCGATTTTGAGTTGTTGTTGTTCTGATCTTATGTGTTGTCTTTTTAATTATGTACTTTTATTATAGTACTACTTTTGTTTTTATCACAGATATTCAATAATTTTTAGTGTAATATGCAACTTTGCCTTGTTTTTAATATTAATTATATGATATTTTAAATAGGATATGTATTAAGTAAGTAATATATTAGGGTATATAATTTACTTTGGCGCCATGACCTCTAAAATGTAATGTCAGGACCGGGTTGCTTAACGTACGAAACCATATACCTTTTTTTTTTTTTGATAAAAACGAAACCATATACTAGCAGAAATAAAAGCTTGAACAAAACAAAGAGTATTTATTTGGGAGAATGCACCATACCATTTATACACCTCTTGTGTTCCTTTGATTGTATCTTCCTCACCACCTGACCTGACCTGACCTGACCTGCACAAACCATTAATTATTCAGCACAAAAGCCGTTGGCCTCGCTAGCTCCCATGGCTCTCCAAGTCACCTGTTTTGGCTTTGTATTGCTTCTTTCGTTTCTCAAATACCCTTTGCAAGCCACAAATCTGGATGCACAGGAACAGTTCATTCAAGTCATGAGGGAATCCCTCTCTTGGGGTGCTCCAGGGGGGAACACTAGTTGCTGCAGGCACCCTGGCATCGGCTGCAACAAGCAAGGCCTCATCACACAAATCCAGATCCCCGGGAGGTCCCTCTCGGGCTCCTTCCCACCCGGAGCGTGCTCTTACCTTCCAGAGCTCCGGCTTCTGGACATCAGCAACAACAACAACATCCAGGGCCACTTTCCCCAGGGCATCACCAACTGCTCTCACTTGCAACTCCTCAACATGAGTTCCTTGTCTCTTACAGGACAACTGCCTGACTTGTCAGGCATGAGATCCCTCGAGGTGATGGACTTATCGTACAACCTCTTCCAAGGAGATTTCCCGATGTCCATCACCAACCTCACCAACCTCCAAGTACTCAACTTCAACGAGAACAACCACTTCAACTTGTGGGAGCTTCCCCTCAACATCACTCGCTTGCCCCTCAAGGTCATGGTGCTCACAACCTGCAATCTTCAAGGCACCATCCCACCCGCCATCGGCAACATGACCTCGCTTCTTGATCTTGAGCTCAGCGGCAACTACTTGGTGGGTCCTGTCCCTAGCGAGATTGGGAGGCTCCGAAATCTTGTGCTGCTCATGCTTTACTACAATGGCCTCACAGGAAGCATACCTGAGGAGTTTGGCAACCTAACTCACCTCACTGATTTAGACATGTCAGTCAACCAGTTAACTGGCGGCGTCCCAGCGTCCATATGCCGCCTCCCCAAACTCCACACGCTGCAGCTCTACAACAACAGCCTAAAAGGAGTCATCCCCGGCGTTCTAGGCGACTCCACAACTCTCAGTTTCTTGTCACTTTACGACAACCAACTCACAGGAGAGGTCCCAAGAAGCTTGGGGAGACTGTCGCCGATGATTCTCCTAGACTTGTCGGAGAACCAGCTCTCCGGTAAGCTTCCACCGGCAATCTGTACAGCAGGTAAGTTGATGTACTTTCTTGTCCTTCAGAACATGTTTACTGGAGAGATCCCTCGGAGTTACGTCGAGTGTGCCTCCCTCATTCGGTTTCGTGTTAGCTATAACCGTTTAGATGGCTCCGTCCCTGGCAACCTTTTCAGCCTGCCCCATACATCCATCTTTGACATGGCTTTCAACGAGCTCACAGGAGAAATACCCAACACCATTCGAAATGCCAAAAACCTGTCTCAGCTGCTCTTACAGAGCAACAGAATTTCAGGAGCTGTGCCTCCTGAGATTGCCGGAGCAACCAATCTGGTCAAAATTGACCTCAGTAATAATCTTCTGTCTGGTCCGTTACCCACCGAGATCGGCTCCCTCACAAAACTCAACTTGTTGCTGCTGCAGGGCAACAAGTTCAATTCCTCCATCCCGGATTCACTCTCTTCACTTAGATCACTCAATGTTCTAGACCTCTCCAGCAATCAGTTGACGGGCCAAATTCCACAAAACCTATCTGCACTGCTGCCAAACTCTCTCAACTTTTCACACAATCAGCTTGCTGGTCCAATCCCACTTTCACTCATAAACGGAGGGCAGGAAGAGAGCTTTTTGGGAAACCCTCAACTTTGTGTAACGATTGACCTCAACTCCTCGGCGCATTTCCCCTTATGTCCAAAACCAAAATACCATAAGAAAGTGATGGATAAGCTCTGGGTCATAGTGGTTTCCCTGCTAGTTGTGTTCTTTAGCATCGCAATGCTCCTAAAGCGATGGCTCGCAAAGGAAGAGGCCACGATGGGACAGGATGAAACCATGTCCACGACGTTTTCTTCATACGACATAAGAAGTTTTCATCGCATAAGTTTTGACCAGCGTGAGATCCTAGAAGCAATGGTGGACACAAACATACTTGGGCATGGAGGATCAGGGACTGTGTACAAGATCGCGTTGAGCAACGGAGAGGTTGTTGCAGTGAAGAAGCTTTGGAGTCAAAAGACAAAGGACTCTGCTTCAAAGGACCAACTATTCCCAAACAGGGAATTGGAGACAGAGGTGGAAACTTTGGGTAGTATAAGGCACAAGAACATCATAAAACTGTACAGTTATTTCTCGAGTTGGGATTGTCGTTTGCTGGTGTACGAGTACATGCCAAATGGGAACCTCTGGGATGCACTTCACAAGGGAAAGATGCTTCTTGATTGGCCAACTCGCCACCAAGTTGCATTAGGAATTGCCCAGGGTCTAGCCTACCTCCATCATGATCTCCTACCGCCGATCATCCACAGAGACATAAAGTCCTCCAATATCCTACTTGATGTCGATTATCAGCCCAAGGTCGCAGATTTTGGTGTCGCCAAGGTCCTCCAAGCAACGCCTGCAAGAGACTCTAGCACTACTGTCATTGCTGGGACTTATGGTTACTTGGACCCAGGTAAGCATTCTATTCAACTTCCTTGTACCTAGAGTTCCATTCATCTTTTCTTATCCAAAAAACAATGCATTTTTTTTGACAGATTATGTAAATTCATCCAAGGCCACAACCAAGTGTGACGTCTACAGTTTTGGAGTGGTGCTAATGGAGCTAGTGACAGGGAAGAAGCCGGTTGAGACAGAGTTTGGAGAGGACAAGAACATCATAAATTGGATAGTGAGCAAGGTGGAGACAAAGGAAGGAGCTATACAAGTGTTGGACAAGCATATATCAGGGTCGTTCAACGATAAAATGCTTCTAGTGCTTCGGTTAGCCCTCCGTTGTACAGCCAGGGCCCCAACTCCTCGTCCAACCATGAATGAGGTCGTTCAGTTGTTGATTGAGGCAGACCCATGCAAACTCAGTTCTTTCAAGTTGCCAAAATGATACCAACACAGATATCTACAACAAAAATGTGAGCTTGACAGCAAAAATGTATTAGGTGAAGTAAGAGGGTATGTATAAAAACAGTCTTCTCTCAGTCAAGGGACATTAAGAAGTTGCACAATGTACTGATTTCCTTGGCAATTTGCAAAGGTAGTTGATATAGTAATGCCCTTGCTATTACCTCCTCCTCCCTTGCTTTTCCTACCCTCGCTAATTGTCTGTGTAATTCTAAGAGATAGTAGAAGAATGTAGCTATATTAATTATGGAGTATATGACTTGATTCTTTAGAGAGAAGCAAGTAGCAAGTATCTCCATCACACAAACTCATAAAGAAAATAAAATTCTGTTGCTTTAATTCCTCTGCCTTTTCCCCTCTGTATATTCTCTTTTTCTGTATGAAATGTATATTCTCTTTTAGATATGTGCGAGTGACCAAAAGCAACTACCAAGTAAAGGGCATGATTCCATCCACCTTTATTTATTTGTTTATTAGTGGGTTCCTGATTCTAAACTTTTGATGATCCATTTGCAAATGTAACCTTTACACACTGTCTGAAAACCAATTAAGTCCGATTGACGAGCATTTTGTCTGCCATGAAGCTATATAAGGGCATAAAATGCAGCTACGCATGCTTTATAAATTAACACGATTGCTAAAAAAGGAGAGAGAAAAGAGATGATGAAGCGGTAGAAAAATTAAAATCGCATAAACAAGTTACACAGCAAGAGGGGGCAAAATAAATTGAAACAGAGAATCAAGGACTAGGAAATTCACTAAACGAACGACAATCATTAGGGTTTAGTGACAAACGGCGGTTACGCTATCATTTTACGTAAATTTCCAGCATTCCACCACAATATAGTTTGTTCACTTGTCAATAGCCAATTCATCATCTTTCAATAACTTGCATAGATTTTCGATAAAATAAAATGATGAAACTGACAAAATAAATGAATTTACAACTCACCTCTCTCTGGAGATTCACCACCGGCTGGATCGAAAACTAGACCTCCCTAACCATGAACTGCGTTCTATGGTTTGGCAAACCATGAGACAAGCTGCCGTTTTGAAGTGGGCCTGGACTCAACTGACCCTTTTGGTAAGAATTGGACTTGGCCCAAATATTGAGTGGTAATACTTCCGCAGGCCCACTCGTGAGAACAGAGAACTCGTGTAGTGCATAACGCACAGCTGCACAACAAGTTTTGGGTGCATTTAACATATTTGTCGCATTACATGCTTGTACAATGTGTAGTTTTTTTTTCCCCAGCATACACACCTTTAGCGTACTTTACACCCAAAAAAAAAAAAAACTTCACCCAAAAAAAAACACCTTTAGCATACTTTTTTTTGGCGGTGTATGCATGCATTTTAGATTTTTAGTTATATGTGCTGTTATAAAGACAAATATACATACACTCCAATTCGGGTCTTAAAATCCCGAGAGAAAAGATAAATAACAGTAGTAAAAAACATTACTACAGTACTCCCTCCGTCTCAAAATAATCTCCCCGTATTTCTTTTCGGACGTTTCAAAATAATATTTCCATATCAAAACATATCATAAATAACTTTTGTCATTTTCCTTAAATCCACCAACCTATCATCTTCTACCCACTACTCATTCATATTCTCTCACCTACCTTTTCACATTACACCATTAAAATTTCTTCATTTAATTCTTTCATTAATTATCTCACCCACTCACCTATCCAAACCCCCTCTATAATCTCGGCCCACTCATCTACCCAAACTCTCTCACCTACCCAAACCCTAGAACTCTTTTTTTTTCCGCCGCTGTCTGAAAACCCTAAACTCCATTTTGCTCTTCTCTGGTTCGATTTCCAGTGCTTTGCTCCTTCTCCTTGGAGCTTCCTGGATTCCTTGCTCCCTCCCCACCACCGAAACCCTAAACTCTATTTTGCTCTTCTCTGGTTCGATTTCTAGTGCTTTGCTCCTTCTCCTTGGAGCTTCCTGGATTCCTTGCTCCCTCCCCACCACCCAAACTCTAAAATGAGTACTGGAATTGGTTATGGGTTCTCAATGTGATACCCCGTATTTTCGTAAGGATATTCTGGAGTTTTGGGTATTTTGGAATTTTTCCCGAGCGCCGTTTTGGTACGTCGGATTAATTTGGGAGACAGAAAGACATTTTGTAATGTTCTCAATCTCTGTAATATTTTTCTCAGTGAAATAATATACAGTCAACGTACTTTGGGATTTAATACTTGTTCGTGTACGATTATTTTTATCCCAGGCTAAGCCAAGCTTATCCGAAGCCCAAAAGGATAAGAGTTGACTTGGAGGCGACCGCTGCCCAGTGGCGGCGACCGCCGCAGGTCACCTTCGTCGAAGCTTCGCATCGCCAGGTGGCCTAGGAAAACGGCGACCGCTGCCCAAAAGCGGCGACCGCCGCTTCAGGAGATACAAGGTGGCGACCAAGGGTTGTCAGCGGCGACCGCCGCATCTGTGCAGAAGTAGACTCACCAGCTGCCGGCGATCGGACGTCGCTCGATCTTGGCCCTCCACGTCGCATTCTGGCCAATCTTATCCTCTTTGAGTGTTGGGCTATAAATAGAGATGATTGGGATCAGAATTGAGCACAGAATCGAAGCTCAAATCCTCAAATTTGTCTCGCCGGAATTCGGAGGTATCGCCGGAGTTTTGAAGCCGATCGTCGGAGTTCGTTTTGGTGTCGTTCCCACTCACCTACCCAAACCCACTCTATAATCTCGGCCCACTCATCTACCCAAACTCTCTCACTTACCCAAACCCTAGAACTCTTTTTTTTTTCCGCCGCTGTCTGAAAACCCTAAACTCCATTTTTCTCTTCTCTGGTTCGATTTCCAGTGCTTTGCTCCTTCTCCTTGGAGCTTCTTGGATTCCTTGCTCCCTCCCCACCACCGAAACCCTAAACTCTATTTTGCTCTTCTCTGGTTCGATTTCCAGTGCTTTGCTCCTTCTCCTTGGAGCTTCCTGGATTCCTTGCTCCCTTCCCACCACCGAAACTCTAAAATGAGTACTGGAATTGGTTATGGGTTCTCAAGTTCTTGTGAAAGTCCCCTAACTTCTAAGACTTACCATTGCTCGATGGAGCCATATTGCGAGTGGGGAGATGATTGTGTTGGGAATCACAGTTTTAGCGGCTTCACTGGAGAAGGAGATGCGCTTGGGAGCGAGTCCACTATGGAGCATAAGGCTTCGGAGGTCGTGGTTGTTGTCCAAGCTCTCCCGTTCGTTATTGATCTGGTCTCCGATGATGAAGATTCAGGGAAGAACTAAGTCTTTTGTCCCCTGTTGTTAAAGTTATCCCTTTGAATGTTGATTTATGTTCACTGTTGTTCTAATGCATGTTGGATTCTCTGTTTTGAGCACCGAACTTTATGCATGTTGGATACTCTGTTTTGATTTATGTATGAACTATTTTGTGGATGCTTGGAAAAATAGCTTGGAAAAATAGATTGAATGATGAATTGGGTGTCCGTTGATGGTTCTGAATGATGAATTGGTATGGTTCTCTGGTTGTCCGCTGATGGTTCTAAGCTCAGTAGGAACAACTTGGTTATTTCGCATTTTGTGACATTTTATTTGTCATTCTATGTCAAGTTGTTAAGCACAAATCTCATGAACACACGGTTTGCTTGCTTGCATTCATGTTTCCAAAAGAGTTGATATACAAAAGTTTCTAACTTTCACATGACTTAATAGTTATGTGAAGGATAAAAGCTTATTACAAAAGTTTAAGTCCCCTTCTGCTCCCTCATGCATCATAATCTTGAGTTTCTTGCATTGTTGTCTCTTGACTAAGTTGTTGTGCATCAAGCATGTCTTCTTGAGTCCCCTGATCTGCATATGTTGCTTGTGCCTCTGCTTGTGCCTATGCCTCTGCCTGTGCGCCCCCATTAACCCAATCTCATGCCTCCATGACTGCCCACATAGGAGCCTTAACTACTGTTTCTAGGAGCCCCTGAGCCTCCAACCTTTTTTTGCCCACATGTGGAATGTCATAGTCATTTGAGCCTTTGCACTTCAATATCTCATTCATTACATGTTGTAATGTAATCCATACATTGCTCAGAGTCTTAGGATCTAACTCATAAAAGGCTGCATTAACTGCCTCTAGCATGTGATCTACATCTCGTGGTATTTTTTTGTGCATTAATGATTGGATGCTTCTAAAGAAACCAAGGACCAATATGTTTAGATCAGGATTGTTAGGAGGTTGCTGAATTAATATGAAAGTGAACTCATCTTCCTTGTAAACGTGTTGCCATTCTGGATCTTCTTGTGTAATGTGGGCCTTGGCATTGTCCTGCTGTATGTATATGACTTTGGGAACTCCATCTTGTGGCCATTTGCTTTTGATTGCTGGAATGATGTCATGTATGAGCATGTGTCTTGTGACTTTCTGGTTGACAGATTCCACTATTTTTGTCACCATTGTCCCCTTTTGCCTGTTTTTTGATGACCTTTTTGCTGCCTCCTTATAAGTGAATGGAAAAATCCCAATCTTACCATTAAATATGCATTTCCCTTGGCTGTTAAATCTTGGTCTTCCTACCACTGCAGTGAACATGACCTTAGGGATGAATTTACTTGAATTGGATGATCTGTATTTGGCCTTTTCATGTTGTGATTGATAAACTCTTTGTGTTTTTTTGGTCAAATTAAACCACTTCTCATCTATATGCACAAAGTCATACATGGGGTAATAATGTGTCTTACTTTTTGGTGTATCCCCTTGCAACAAACTCAATATCCACTGTAATCTTTTGAATTTGTTTGAATCCTTCAATCCTGGATGTAGTAGATTGGTATGAGGCTTGATTTGTCCCCTTTTAATCATCCTATGAACTGCGCTCTTTGAAATGTTGATCATGGCTGCTAAATCCCTTATACATGATCTGTCTCCCATATTGACTGCTTCTATTTGTTGGATTAGTACTTGTATTCTCTTTCTACCACAATTATGTGACTTTGTGGTGACATTGTACCTGACATTTGCACTTCTCTGTTGTTTGGCTGTGTTCCATATTTTACCTATGCTCCTTCTTGATACTTGGAACTCGTGTGTTGCAGCCATTATTGTCCCCCTTGGCAATTTTCCATCTTTTGCTCTATGAACAAGCCATACTAGTATGTGCATTCTCTCTTCACTGCTGAGCTTCTTTCTTGATGCCTGATGATTAGATTCTTGTGATAGCTGCTTTGTTTCAACATGATTTGGGGATTGATTATGTGTTGTTGTCTGGGAGACTGGTTGGCCATACTCTTGCTGAATCTCTGGTGCACTATTAAGATCAATAAAAGGCATATCTTGGGCCATACTTCTGTTGAATCTCTGGCTGGCCATACTCCTGCTGAATCTCTGGTGCACTGTTAAGATCAATAAAAGGCATATCTTGGGCCATACTCCTGTTGAATCTCTGGTGACAGGGAGACTGGTTGGACATACTCCTGTTGAATCTCTGGTTGGCCATATTCTTGCAATGCATCATCAACTTCCTCATCATCTGGAACCCAAGGAGCATTTAAATCCAAGTATGAAGACATCAAGAAAGGGCAATGATGCTCTGATTTCTCTCTTATCTCTGTTTCCTCTGGGTTTTTTGTGTGTTTATGGTACTGGTTGTGGAACAATGAGAATGTTCAAATTTTTTCTCTTTTATAGGGTGCAGATTTCAATTCCTAAACCCAATTTGATTTAGGCTCCATATTAGCAAATTGGGTTTAGTGTGTTTCATTGGTTCAAAATTTATAAACTCTTCTGTGATTGGTTGAAAATTAATCACATGGATTCATGACTTGTGAATCTCTGCAGCTCTTTTATATTTTTTCTACGACTCTTAAAATTTGTGCAATTTGAAAAGTGGGAAAATTATATTGGGACAGAGGGAGTATAAAACAATGAATTGAAATTAAGTGGTTTAGGGATTTGAGATTGGATAGATTGGGCTAATGGTTAAAATTTTGTACGGACACGTCGGACATAAGATGTTATTGGAACCATTATCTTTTCCAAGGCAATATATTGATTGAGTGTATCTGTGTATAAATTAACAAAAATAACAAACTTGTATTTTTATGTGTTTGATAGTCATTTTTAATTCGTATTCATGTGTTAATAAGGGAGAATACATTAAGCCTTTTCGATTCATGTACAAGAAGTCAAAGTATATCCTGAACTATTTTTTATAAGGAAAAAATTGAAATATCATAATAGATCGTGAGTCTAAGCGACGTTGACAAAATCGACATGAAATAACGCTTTTTTAATTTAAAATTAAAGACAAACATTTTAAATCCTTTTTTGAGAATTAGACGGTACGGAGTATATACTTTCGTAATTTCTTGCAGGTCCGTCTGTATGAGCTACACAGAGGTAGGTAGTTTTTGGAAATTCTAAAAAAGGCGTTTAAAAATTCAAAGTATAATCAATATGGTGTGACACAACACGGCTTGGCTTGGCTTGGCTTGGCTGGCTGTCGTGCTGCTGCTCCCCAACCCGCTTGAGCTACATAACATACAAGTAGTTATCAAAAAAACAGACAAGTAATTCATTCATCTCATTGTTTTAACGCAACGTATAAAGTCAACTATGCTTACTCTCTACTCTTAATGAAGTACGGAGTGTATCACAAGCCTATTGAGAAAGAAAATCTAATTTAAAGTTGATGGTTTGAAGATTGAGATCTTATAATTAACCCTATTTAAATTATATATATGCACATAAATATCTAACTAATCAATTAGGCTCGTTCAGTACATATATTAGAGTTGAATGAGTAGCTAAAACTATAGTTATAACTAAATAATTAGTTGGAGTTAAAGCTTAATTTATACTATCGAGAACATCGGACTCGCCAATGCCACGCCTCCTTCAAAGCTCAATCGTCATCGCCAATGAGCGTCAATTTTTTCCTCCATGGCTGATCTCCCTTTATCGTTATCGTCACGCCATCACCGGTGAATGTCAGTCTACACATTCCCTGCCACATCACTGTATTGAAATTTTTGGTTCTTTGCGGCGTTTATCACGATAAAGGCTTTGGACCTTTTTAATGACAAAAAAAATCCCTTAAAGTTGCATTAGTCATTAGCCGAAATACAATAATTCAAATACTTGTGCATTTCCAAAAAGTGAGACTAATTGAGATTATATATTGGAAAGTCTTAACAACAAAGATTAATGGTTAATTGAAACTTCAATAGGATTTATAGAATTCGAGATAAGCATTGAGATAACTAATTGATACATATTTATGGATATATGATTGTAAACTAAATAAAAGTTATAGAAAATCGAAGATCATGAATTTTTATTATAACTATTTTTTTAGAAAAAATTTAAAAGATATTCAATATGCGATTGAAAATACAATACCTAAAACTAGTTTAAGATATCATATTTATGATTGATTTTTTTCTTTCAATTTCATCATTCTCCATTTTAGCTATGATTCTTAATTAACTCGAGTATTATTTTGCACTAGTAACTTATATTTTATTTTACCTAATCGGTATGATATGTTAAAAAAGTTGGTTATAACAACTTTCTGTAAAAAAAAGTAAATAAAACATATTTGATAAAAAAAATTAAGAAAATGATGTCTATACCGAAAACTTCCCAAATAAACTAAAATCCATATAAAAAATCGTGCATTTTATAAATTAATATTTATTTGTCAACACAATATCCAAATCAAAATTCATTTTTGTTATTTTCATTTTTTTAGATTTAAAATTCAATCTAATCATAAATATCTAATCTAAATGATATATTATATATACTAGGATAATTTTAATGTTGCTTTAGTTAATAGTATTCAAATATCTCAAAAAATTGAAGTAATTGTTCATGGAACAACATTATTTCAAATAGTTTTAACTTTTAATCATATATTTTAACTAATTTATCACATCTTTATATTTCTAAATTTACAATGTTACCAATTTATATGTTTGGTTTGAAACCTTAATTGATGTCTAAATTACTAGAGTAAAACAAGATCACTTGTCGTTTTGATATTACACTGCGTCGTTTATTGTCACATATATACTACATGTCATGCCATAACTAAATTATCTTTTTTCTATTAGTATTATTATGTAAAATATGATCCTAATTTTCATATTAGATAAAATATATTATGTATTATTGAGTATTCTCTTTTAATTTTTCATTTAATTAATTAGTCATATTTTATTTTAATTTATTTATTTATAGATATAAGACCTAATCCAACATCTTTTGTATTTATGAAATCACTTAGATATTTGTTAACTGGTTATTAGTAGAGATTTATTTATGTTATCACAATTTTCTTAATTTCACTTATATTGTCACTAATCAATTTTTTATTAAATATGAAATTAATATATTTTTAATAATTAAAAAAATTAATATAAAATTTTATCTAAATTACGTGCACGAAACGAAACTAAGCTAATATAGTGGGTAAGTGCAAAAGTTTTGGTTTTTATACATATAAAAGCACATTATATCATCTTTCCCTTAACGGCGCGCGGCTTCCGTAATACATATAGTACTAGTATGATTACTTTTTCGCTATTATAACCAGAATTCATTTTACTATAGTTTTTTACTCGGTTAAAAATGTCTTAATAAATGTTACACCAACATTCATTTATAATGTCAACGAATTAGTAATTAGGAGTAAGAATAAATTTATGTAAGAAAAAGAAAACGGAGTATATAAAAGAATTCATGCTAAATAAATTAATAACCCTTCTGTCCCGAAATGTTTGTCCTAAAGTACAAAAAACTCTTGGATTAAGAAAATTAACAAAGTACAATTGGGGACATGACCTACTACAGTGAAAATTAACAAAGTACACAAGGGGACATGACATGCTACAGTGTAATCTGTGGTTATTTACCACAGATCAAATTTCAGCCAATGAGAAGGCTGATTTTAGGGGCACACGGATCACTTACAATTTTTGGGAATATAATTGCCCTAAACAAAAGGGGACTTAGGGCATAATTGCCCTGACAAAATTGCCCCTAAACAGAGTATAAAAGGGGATTACAGCTTTGGGAAATGAATTTACAGAATTTACATTCAAATTTACAGTAAAATTCAGAGCAAAATTAAGCAAGTAAACAGTCTCTGCATCACAGCCTGGTGGTGTCATGACCTCAGCTTTATGGGACTTAAATGAAGCTCCACTTTCAGATGAACAGTACATTTATGATGGAGAAGAGTTCGAAGAGGGACAGTCATCAGGGGACATGGAACAAGATAGTGAACATATCTTTGATCTCAACCAGGAATCAGGAGATGAAGAGGGACAGTCATCAGAAGCAGAGCACAACACAGAGGCAACACAACATCATCAGCCAACACATAATACCAGGCTCAGCAGTGATAAAAAAATGCACATTTTGAATGCTCTGCTAGCAATATCTAGAGAGGGACAATTACCACATGGTGCAATAAAGAAAGCTGCAGAAGAGTTCAAAATGTCAACAAGGTGCATAGGCAGACTTTGGAACACAGCAAAGAAGCAACATAATGCACATCAGAGGTACAATCTAAGCACAAAATATCACAACTGTGGTAGAAAATGAATTCAAGTAGAGATGGATTCAATCACAGCACTGGGAATGAGAGACATGCCATGCATTAGAGACTTAGCTAGCAAGCTTAGTCTTTTAAAGACCAAAGTGCATAGGATGGTCAAGCAAGGTACAATAAAGCCACATACAAATCCAATCCATCCTGGTTTGAGTGAGAGACATAAAAAGGCTAGATTTGATTGGGTACTGAAGTTACTTTGTGGGGATACAGTAGAAGAAAAATCAGTGTATTATCCAATGTTTGATTTTGTAAACTTGGATGAGAAGTGGTTTTTTCTATCAAAGAAATCACAGAGAGTATATCTAGCACAGAATGAAAGGGGCAAGTACAGAGCTGCAAATTCATCTAAATTCATTCCCAAAGTTATGTTCACTGCAGTTGTAGCAAGGCCTAGATTTGATGCAGAGGGACAATGCATTTTTTATGGGAAGATATGAATCTTTCCATTCACATATCAACAAGCAGCAAAAAGGTCATCCAAAAACAGAGAGAATAGGACACTAGTTACAAAGCTAGTTGAATCAGTCAACAAGCAAGTGACAATGAACATGTTGATAAACCAAATCATTCCAGCAATCAAGGCAAAGTGGCCACAAGATGGAGCTCAAAGAGTTATATTCATACAACAAGACAATGCAAAGGCCCATATAACTCAAAGAGATCCAGAATGGCAACAGGTATACATTCAGGATGGATTCACTTTCATCTTAATACAACAGCCAGCTAATAGTCCAGATGTAAACATCTTAGATCTAGGATTTTTCAGAAGCATTCAGTCACTCATGCACAAGAAGATGCCAAAAAGTATTGATCATATGATAGAAGCAGTGCATTAAACATTTTTTGAATTGGCCCCTATAACTCTAAGAGATGTATGGATGACACTACAATTTG
Source organism: Rheum nobile (assembly GCA_027886185.1). NCBI lineage: Eukaryota > Viridiplantae > Streptophyta > Magnoliopsida > Caryophyllales > Polygonaceae > Rheum > Rheum nobile. The sequence goes on from WOAB01000170.1 coordinate 343,843, forward strand.
TTATGAATGAAATACTTAAAAGCAAGAGAGGCAATGAGTATGATTTGCCACATGTAAACAAGAAGAAATTAATGGCTGAAGGAAATCTACCAAGAGAGATCAAGGCACCTATGTGGGCTATCATAGAAGCATGGGACATAGTGCATGGGGGTGCACAACAAGCAGATCAAGCAGGAACATCAATAGCAGGTCAACAGAGTCAACAAGGGACAACAGAAGTTGAAGATCAAGACACTGAAGAAGCACTTGAAGACAGTCAGTTTATTTAGCAATATATGACAAAGATTGAACATTTTGTGTACAGAGCAAGAACTTTTGTAATTTTGTAAACAAGCACAAGTAATGGCACAACAATGACATAGCTTTGATCTCAGATGTCCCTAATACCATCATAGACACAAACCCATTCACAATACCTTAGCATACACATAAGCATCAATCAGTCATTTGACCGTGTTCCAATGGCACACTAAGACAGTGAACATGCAGGGAATGCATCTCAGTTTCAAGACTTCATCATAGATAGACTCAAGGAGAATAACACCACCAATCACAATAGCTTTTAGAACTTTAGGACAAATATTTCGGGACAGACAAGGGAAATGCATAAATAATCTCAGATGTCCCCATAGCCATCATAGACACAAGACCAATCACAAGACCTTAACATACACATAGGCATCAGTCAATCACATGTGAAAGTGTTCCTATGGCACATTAATGCAGTGATATTAAGGTCTTGCATCTAAGCAAAAAGACTTCATCATTGAAATGCACAAATAATCTCAGATGTCCCCATAGCCATCATAGACACAAGACCAATCACAAGACTCAACATACACATAAGCAACAATCAACCACATGTAAAAGTGTTCCTATGGCACATTAAGGCAGTGACATTAAAGGTATTGCATCTCAGTTTCAAGACTTCATCATTGAAATGCATAAATAATCTCGGATGTCCCCATAACCCTCATAGATACAATACCAATCACAGTACCTTAACATACACATAAGCATCAATCAATTACATGTGACACAGTGTTGCCATGGCACATCAGAAGTCCAGTGAACATAAAGGTTTTGCATCTCAGTTATCATGCATCATCACCGATCACAACACCGAGGTAACACAACATAATCCAACATCAGAACAGCAACACCAAAACAGAACACCAACACACCAAAACAGAGAATCAACTTAAACAGAATACCAATGTCTTAGTCATCAGAACATCAACAACAAAACAGAATATCAATGTCTCAGTCAACAGCACAACAAACTCATTCAACAACATGCATAATTCAAAGCAATAATATCAACAAAAGTACCCATGCAAAAACAACTAAAAAAGAGTGAGACTTAGCTAAAAATCAGAATTAGAGGCAACATCACCATAACCGGGGACGATTCATCTCGCAGCTTCATCGTCAGAGGAATCAGGGATGAAGATAATCTCAGGGGAATCAGGGAGGACGACGATCTCAGGGGTAGGAAAGAGCTCAACGAACTCAGGGATAGCAGGGAGCTCAACGATCTCTGGGGGCTCTTCGCGCAGCTTCCCCTCCACAGTTTTCTCTGAGCCAACAAGAGTGAATCTGTGATCCCCAATACAATCGCCACCCCACTCGCACTGTGGAGCTTGAGAGCAAGCAACAAAAAGTGCATCAGAAGTCCAGGACCCATCGGACTTAAATATGTCCGAATCACCCATTTTTTATGCAAACAGAGAAGGGAACCCAGGGGACCAGGGTTTTCAAAGCAACGATCTCTGAGATTTATGGTTTTTTTGGGCGGGTTTTGGGAGATCTGGGTAGATCTAGACGAGGAGCAAGCCTTTTCTGTGTTTTGGGGGCAGCCAGAGCAGATTAACCGCCAGCGAGCAGATCTGCAACAGATCGAGATCATTTTTGTGAGTTAGGGTTTTAGAGAGAGCTCAGAATAGAAGAGAGGATTCAGACGAGAGCGTAGAGAAGGAGAGGCACCTTCTCTAGAGAGCGAGAAGTCAGATGAGAGCACAAAGGAGAACTAGAGGTGAAGAGAGCTCAGACGAGAGAGGAGACAAGAGAGATCAGATCTAGGGTTTCAGAGAGAATGAGAGAGCTCAGAAGAAAAGAAAAGAGAGTGGCGAAGAGTGAGACGAGAGAGTGAAGAGTGAGAGCTCAGAAGGGGGTATTTAGGGTTAGAGTGAGAAATGGACTGGGCTGGGTAGATTAGGGTTTCGGTAATTGGGCTGGGTAGATTAGGCCGGGTTAAATGGGTAGATTAGGGGTATGTTAATATGGGTTAGAGATATTGGGTTAGGGTAAATTATGGGTTTGAGTTTGGGTTAGTTTGGTTAAAAAAATGGATTTGGGTTAAGTTAATGAATTTAGGAGTAGTTTGGTTAATTTTGTTAATTTTATTAGTTTAATTAATTAATTAATATTTTAATTAATTAGGTTAATGGAAAATGGTTTATTAAGTTTTAGGTTATGGATAAAAATGATGTATATTAATGGAGTTTGAGATGAATGAAGATGGTAGGTGAGAATGATTGGATGTGTAAGGTAAGGATAAAATGGTATAAAAGATGGAATGAATAAGAGTAATATTGAAAAAAAAAATGGATAAAAAAAAAAGTAAGACAAATAAAAAAGGACGTTCAAAATGAAAACAAGATAAATATTATGGAACGGAGTACAATAAATACTAGAGATGTAAAGACAAAATTGATTAGTACGTAGTGGCGTTGAGGGGGTTAATTATGGGTCTGTAGAGTCAATACAACCTCTTGTGACCGGACTGCCTTCTCACATTACTCGCCTAGCTAGGCCTGGCTACAATAAATATTAATACTACAGTAGGAGTCAATTAATTAATAAATTCATAATTGTTGTCCGTGTCTTATTAATTTACAAAGCAAACTTACAAAATACATACATTCAGCTGTTTCCTCAAATTATATACCTTTTCATGTATGAAAATAGACCGACGGACCGAAGTAATAAAAAAGAAGGTTTTTCCTAGTGTGTGCCCATTGTTGATATATTCTAAGAACTTTTTTTTTGTCAATTATTTAATTAATTATTAGTTTAATCTTGTTTGTTAAGGGTTTATCAATTTTCTATTAAAGAATATTTTAAAGATAAAATTTTTATTTAAACTTATTAGCATACATCCATGAACACAAATTAAAAAAAATGGAAAAAAGAAATATGATATTGTTGAAACAATAGCTGGATCTAAAAGGAGTAGGTTATGGTACAGACATCACTCAAGAGGGTTTGTGGTGGTGGTGGGTGTGGGAGTACACTTTCAAACACGTGGAGTCTGGATTATCAAAAGACTAAAATGAGTGGATCCGACATAATGTGTATTTACTGTAAACTCCTCAGACTTTTCTTTCTTCTTTTCTTTTAGAAAAAGTCTCTTCGTCTTCTTCTCAGTCCTCCTTCTCCAGCAAATCCTTATTACCGACCTCTGGGCTCCGACAGACAACCTCCTAGTGTTGCTACACTGTCCGACTTGCTACCCTTCCCTTCTTTTTTTAGCCAAATCTGAAGGCATGTCCACCTTCAATTCACCGCTACTATTTAAAATTAACTCCCAACCATAGTACGTAGATCTATCATTATTGCCTTGGTTTTCCCAAACCCGCGAATATTCTATACTATATGTGAGCCCATCCTGATAGAGATCCCAATCAAGAATGGAGAAGAAGAGGAGGAATCGATGGTTATATTTTGGGGTTTCCATGAAACTAGCACTTTCTCTTCTGATTATAACAGATGGGTTATTTAATTTGATGTTGGGTTCAGGAGAGGCAAAATATATGAGAGCTTTATATGGGTGGATGGCCATGGCCATGGCCGACGGATTAATTAAAGATGGGTCATAGAAAGGAATGACTAAGCCGCTCCTTGTTGATGATGATTTAGAGTCAAAATATTAGTGGGTTTGAAATTGAAAGAAATTGTTATTATTATATTGAGTGCAAGATGAGGAGGAGATGTGGATATGGTAAAGAGGAATTATGACCGACAGTCATATAGAAATTACCAACAAAATATAAGTGATTTTTGTTGTTGTAGAAAGATCTCGTTTGTGATTCTCCTAAAGGAAAATTGGTGGGAGGAGATAAGAAGGTTAAATGGAGGAAGAACACTTAAATCGTTTTTATCATGATGATGGTATTCGTCCGGAATCCAAATTTAATGGTGGCATTGAAGAAGGTAAATCAGCACCAGAGTAGAGAGAGAGAGGGCAACGTGCACGACACCGCGCGTTGTGGGATGAGAGCTAGCAATTTTCTACGTACTTCAATACTCTACTACTACTACGGAGTCTTTTGGGGGGCTAGAATTTGAATGTCCCAATACAATACACTCTGGATCCCAGGCAGGCCGTTTCTCGCTCGCAGACGCAGACGCAGACGCAGACGCAGACGCAGACGCAGACGCAGACGCAGACGCAGTCGCAGTCGCAGTCGCAGTCGCAGTCGCAGTTGCAGTCGCAGTCGCAGTCGCAGCTCAAGAAGAAGAGAACAAACTGCTCATTTCTCTCACCAGAAAAGGACCTCACCCGGCCCCATAAGCGCTTCTCAGACCTACCCCACAAGTCACAACAATACAAAACCAAATACACAGGGAAAAGGCGACAAGAGTATTCAAATGAGGAGCTTCTGACTTTTTCTTCTCGCTAGCTAGCTGCTTTTTTGCCGGATTCTTGAGGGGGAATGAAGAGGAGAAATCCTGCAAAAATGCGTGGCTTCTTCTTCTTGAGCTGCAGCTGCAGCAGCCTAGCACCGGATCGGAGATGGGTTCTGCTGCGCTTCCAGTGCCATTGCCACAAATTAAGGTACGATTGATTCTTCTTTGCTTTGCCCGCCCGGGCTTTGTCAAATCAGATTCAGACCTCCCTCCTTTAATTATCTCTTCTTCTCTCTACATCTTTCACCCCTCTTTCGTTGTTGTGGGTAAAGGCAGACAGGATAAGCCAGGCACCATTAATTCATATCAACGTATGTATTTCTAGTTTTAGATCGATCAGACTTCTCTCCTCTTTCTACCGCTTCTCCATGCACCATCTTCAACCTAGCTACATCTCAAAAACACTAGGGCACAATACTTTATATATATGCGATTGTAAAACTCCATCTCTCTCTCAGACATATATGTTTACTTTCTTTTGATAGCAGTTTCATGGGCAAAAATTAATGTTCAAGTGATTAACAACTTTCTTCTTCTTAATCTCACTTCAGATTTAGGTTGATATTTAATTTATACTGCAATTAGTAGTGTGCAATTCGTTACCCATAAATGTTGGCCTTAATTTGCTTTTCTTCTTTGGCATTTTGTCTTTACCATTGCGCGCGGCCATTATTGATCGATTCGATGCTTGATGAGATGGGGTGCCTCAAAAGTGAATAAAGTAGAGCCCTTTTAATTATCGTCTTCTCCTGCTTATCATCGTGCTCATACATATATCAATCAATACTTGTATACTTGTATCCGGCACTACTACTACTAGTACTCATCTCATGGCCATTCTTTGTGACTTCTTTTATTTAATATCGACCAAATATATACTACCCTACACTTTAAAAGAAGGATTAATCAATATGATACTTTATTGACCTTTCTAGAAGGTTAGCTGTGTTTTTGCATCCATAATATTATATACTGTATGTGTCAAGTTGAAATTAAAGATTCCATTTTATTTTATATAAAGGTAATTGTAATTGTAATTTTATTTATTTATTTATATCTTTCTTTCTTTCATGCTAAAAAGTCATACATTTTTAAAGTGCCCCACTTCCTAGTTCAACAACCAAAAGAGGTAAGTGTAGAAAAAGAAATTCTATGAATTGGGCATGATTGACAACTATGCGTACCTATGTCGTCAAAGAAAATTTCATCATTTTGTTGATTTTTTCCCCTTCCTTTTCCCAAGAGACTTGCTTGGTTTGTTTCTGAGGGCAGGAGCAAATTCAGTATTAATTCAACCCTACAGTACCACAACTACCCCCTAGCTGATACACTATTTATTGGACAATAATGACCTGCATTTTGATGTGATAGTATATAAATGTCGCTCGTATGGTGCATAAAATCTCCGTACGCATTTGAATTTATCAGCGTATGTGCCCTTCTAAACAATGTGTAGCCTACTCTGACATAAAGAAACGTGTATATATATGGAGTAGTTCCAATTTTTTTTTTTTAAATGCATATATATTAGAGGTGAAAGTAGCAAATTAAACCAACTTGTTTAGTACAAGGGAAAATCAACGGGGGATATATTGACAACAAGAGTAGGCGCCCTAGGAAATGAAAAAACGTAATGGGCTTGATAGCAATTCAGTTTGGGCCAAAAAGTCGTATAGTGAGTTTAGGCCCTAGCTAGTGTGGGCTTCCCCAATCGACTAGCTATATCAATTGAAGGGTTGGAGACCTCAATAGTCAATATGTAGGAAGAAAATTCCTATAAAGGATTTTCAGTATACATGAACCATGCCTTGAAAAAGATGGTTGATTGCTCTATAGATGACCCAGCCGTTCGAGGAGTCGACTCTCTATCTCTATCCTCTTCTGACCTCTCCATCATCAAACCATACAATTTGAACAAGTTTGGATCTTCAGGATGCATAATAGATGGCTTGCAACAAAACCAAGTCTTGTCCAATCTATCATGATACAAGGATCCAATGGGTACAAACTTGCCCTTTTGATTGCACAGCCAGCCATGAGCTGCTCTTAGTGCTGCTCCTAAGGATGCCGAGTCTGCAAAAGAAAGTGTAAGAAGCCGATAAAAGTAGGCTCAAATGTTCAACAATGCTGAAAATTAACAATCTCAATTCTTGAAGTTGATTTTGAATACCTCACTAGGAGCATCAAAGATCCGTTCTTGTAGACCAGCATTATGCATGTAGCCTTGAGTAGCTGTTGGATGAGGGAAAACGTACATGTCCTTCTGAGCATGATGGAGGCTCCTCCAAAATGCCAAATACCTGCAAAGCATTAATACAACTTAATCACTACACAAATTCGTCAGACAAAATGCAAAGGACTAACTGCAAGATCACCAGAGGCATTAAGGCTCAAACCTGGCAGTCGGAATCACTTGACACAATTAAAAAAATCTTCTTGCATTGCTCAGTTGAGCTGCTGTCGGCGACTCCTTCACTCAGCTGTTCCGCCAAGGGTTTCTGTGGGTCCAAACCCGATAACAACTCCGAACCGCCATTCTTCCAGTAGACAGTACCCGAAATAGCCATCACCTTTCTCAACTCCAGCTTGCTGGAAAGCCTTTGAAGCATCCGATCCAGAGCTTCGACCCACATCAATGGGGGTGAAACAACACGGCCAGGGACCGCAGAGTCACGGTAGACTCCGCCGTTGGTCTTGTAATGGGGGAAAGCAGAGTCCAAGTGGATGAACTCCGTGGTCACAATTGCATCCAGAACAGTGGCCTTTAAGGACCTAAACAATAATATCGAATTCCATGCTTTAAGCAATGTAAGGATGTACAAGTTGATCAGCTATCCATCATAATTCATAAGAGAAGAAAGAAGATGACTTACTGGATAGAATTGTCAAATCCAAGAAAGAGAGCATCGTGGGGAAGTGCCAAATCTTCCATTGAGAAACTAGAATAACCTCAATGATTAATGAACTGGGAATACAAACAAAATCAGACAATTTTCGACCAAAATCAAAAACAGATAATACTCATCCCAAATTTGATATTTTGTTTTTACCAACTTGTACTAATGTAGCATTAATTAGCATAGCTTGTAGACTGCAAATGGATTTACAAACTGAAAGAAGGAATTTACAAGGATGATCCTCCTAGATATAAAGCTAGACTTGTAGCTAAGGGGTTCACTCAGAAAGAGGGACTTGATTATAATGACATTTTTGCCCATGTTGTGAAATACAAAACTTTGAGATTGCTTCTTGCCATGACCGTTGTGTTTGACTGGGAATTAGAACAAATGGATGTTAAAATTGCTTTTCTATATGATGATTTGCTTGAGACTATTTACATGAAACAACCTAAGGATTTTATAGTTGAGTCTAAATCTGAGCATGTTTGTTTATTAAAGAAATCTATATATGGACTTAAAAAATCCCCTAGACAGTGGAACATTAAATTTGACTCTTGCATGAAAAATATGGGATTCACTAAGAGCAGTTATGATACTTTACTTTAAGGGCATTAAATCCAAAACTCCTTTGTTTGTGTTCCTGTATGTTGATGATATCTTAATCATGTGTAGTTCTAAGGTGCTTATTTCTGGTGTGAAAAGAGACTTAAAACTGTATTTTGATATGAAAGATTTGGGCCTTGCCCAGAGAATTCTTGGCATTAATATCACTAGAGATAGGAAGAAAAAGAAAACGTGACTTTTCCAATGTGATTATGTGCATAAGGTTCTTGAAAAATTCAGCATACTAAATTCTAAACCCACTTCAATACCATCAGGAGGGCACTTAGATTTGACCAAGGAGCATTGTCCTAAAACACATGTTGAGATGGCTAAGATGTCTCATGTTCCTTATGATGTTGTTGTTGGGTCTGTCATGTATGTCATGCTATGTACTAGACCTGATATTGCATTTGTCATTAGTGTGCTTAGTAGATTCATGTCTAATCCTGCTGAGTGTCACTGGAATGCCATGAAATTTCTGTTGAGATACATGGGTGGAGCAGAGAACTTGTGTCTTGTTTACTGTGAGCATACTTTTAGAAATGAACTTCATGGTTATGTAGATTCTGACTATGCCAGTAATAAAGATACTAGAAAGTCCACTACTGCCTATTGTTATACTTGGGCTGGTAACTGTATCTCTTGGAAATCTCAACAACAGTCAGTGGTGGCTCTCTCCTCCACCGAAGCAGGGTATATTGCTGCTACTGAAGTAGCAAAAGAGGCAATATGGTTAACTAGGATACTTGGTGAAATATTGACTATTCCATTGATGCATGTCTTGCATATGGACAGTCAAAGTGCTTTGTACTTGTGCAAGGATCCCATGTACCATGAGAGGTCTAAGCATATTGATGTTAGACACCACTTTATCCGAGATAAGGTGGAAGAAAAGGTTCTGGTGGTAAGAAAGGTTAAAGGGGATGAAAATCTTGCAGATTTTGGCACTAAGATTGTAACAACTAATAAATTTTCATTCTGCAGGAATTTCCTGCACATTTGGGATGTTGCCTGAGACCACCTTAACCTAGAGGACGATGACGGACAGTTGACTCTAAACCCCATCCACTACTGACGGCACTTGGCACTACATCAACATTTGGATTAGTAGGGCATTTGTTATATAATCTAATCCTAAGTTGTTGTAATTAGAACATAGATTGGTTTATTACAAGCATTACAGATGAGTAGATTAGGATACAATGTAGAGACAAAGAATTAACAGGTTGGCTTAGCCATGGAGGCACATGTGGGCTCGAGTGACTTGACCAATGATGGTCCTAGTCCCTTTGCAGCTACACATGAAGCTCTGGCTCAAGCATTGGGCTTGTTTTGCCCCTTGGTCTCGGTTTCACTTGTAATGGGCATGTTTATCCTTGTGGGCTTCCTCTGCTATCTGGGCTTGGCCGAAATGGGAGACATTGGCCTCCACTGGTGAAACGACGCGTTTGGGTTAATGGGTAGAGGTATATAACCTCTACTGTTGCTCGAAGCGCCGCTGGTAACTTGAAGATGTTCCTCTTCCTTGCTCCGATGGAAACCCTAGAGAGCTCTCTTCACTGAGAGCAGAACTCTGGCTCCTCCATTGTTGCTCGAAGCTGTAGCTTGAAGCTAGAGAGAGAAGACACAGAAAGAGAGAAAGAGAGATTGAAGAGCCTTCGCTTGTGTGCAAGCTCCGTCGTTGTCCTTCCAGGGGACATTTCCTATCTCGTCTTTTCATTTGGCATGTGTGCCTCTTCTGCTCTTGCGTTGTGTTTTTAGTTTGCTCTCTGTGTGCTTGCTTGTATCCAAACTTGTTCTTGGCCTTTGAGTTGCCTAGTGAAAGGGTGAGCCTTTCCTCCTGAGGACTCCGCAGACGTAGGACTTAGTCCGAACTGCGTAAACAATTCATAGTGTTTAAGTTTGTTTTTCGTTTGTCTTAATTGTTCAAGTTTTAGTTTTTGAACGATTAAGGTAGATTCGAACGGATTTGATTTTACAGTAACTGACGAGTCTCTTGAAAAAGGTGCAAGTTAATTTGATTTGTCTACTTAACGTTTCTATGAAACTGCTTTATCATTTTCGGTTCGAACCTTCCTATTTCGAGTTGCCCTGTTCAATTCTCTCCGAAAGTGATGGCGGATGGGCGAGTTTTGGTGGGATTTGGATTTGTCATTGTGGATTTGTGGGCGGTGGCAATTTGGGGCCCTCAATTAATTTAATTTGTCCTTTTGTTAATTAATTCTACGGCTAGTTTCGTAATTAACCAAATCTCAACATATACAAGTCCGGATAAAAGTCCGGATAAGAGATTAGAATGAAACCAGTCGTCTTTGACACCTTCTTTTTTACATTATCATTACATTTGTCATTTGTTATGGATGAATATACATATATAAAATCTTAGAAGACTGCTTTCAAAGTTGGTTCATGTACTAGCTTTTGAAACTTATCCGGTTAGTTGGTTAGCCAGATCATGATACATTCGTATAAAACTTTGAAAGGAGATGAATAAATTAAAGATATATGGTGATTGAAGATTTAATATAAAAAATCAAGGATGGAGATTATATAGTGATAAGACGTACGATTATTTAAATACGAGTCTGCTATATACACGACAAAATTTTTTTATACACACGACATTCTGTACGTCTTTTTCCATCATACGGCGTACACTTAAAATACGTACAAAAAAAGTATAATTTTTTTACGTTGTATTTCTAACGTAGAAGAATTATACAATTTTTTTTTTCTAAAATAAATAAAATAGACCTGTACGCCAGCAGATGACGTATGCCCTATGATGGCATACAGATTGCTGGGCCGGCCATAAATGGGCCGGCCCAAACCTGTACGCTAGAATAGGGCGTACGCCCTAGGCTGGCGTACAGGTTAGGTTAAGAGGCCGCGTCGCGCGGCCTCTTCTTCTTCTTCCTCCTCCTTTTCCATGTACGCGAGACCGACGGCGGCGATTTTCGCTCCTTATTTCTTCTCCTCCTCCATTTCGCTCCTTCTTCCTTCTCCTCCTCCATTTCGCTCCTTCTCCTCCTCCATTTCGGTATTCTTCCTTCTCCAACGATGGCGAACAGTGGCGGTGGCGACCACGCCGGTGAGGCTCCTGGCGGCGAGATTGGCGGCAGACGAGGAGACGACGGTCCTCCAGGCGACGTGGAGAGCGCGGCGGCTGGCGGCGGTGCTCCTGGTGCTTCTGCAGAACCGGTCGACGAGTTTGTCGGCGACGGAGAGGTGGCCGGCGGCGGTGCAGATGGCGGCGAGGCGGCGGCACCTAGTTCTCCGTCCAGCGGGGGCGGGGTTGAGGGTGAACGAGGTGGTGTCCGGATCCGATTTATCCGAGCCCGTGGCAGACGAGGAGGCGGAGACGTTCCTGCGACACCCGATCAGACTTCTACCTGGGGTAGTCGAGATGTATGAACGGAATAAAAATTTATGAATTATAGAAATTGAATTTATGAAAATTTAGAATGAAATAAGTATTGAATGTTGAAATAGGTATTGCATTTAAAAAATGTTGGTATTTTAGAATTTTTTTGTATGTTGTATTTGATTCTAGATTTTTTTATAAAAATTAGGTATTGAAATTTATATTTATGTTACAAAAATTGAATTTGAATTTAGGTATTGAATTTTGGATTTTAGTTATAATAATTAAACTTGAATTTAGAAAAACAAAGGAGTCTACTCTTCCAAGTTGAATTTAGGATATGAAACTAAATTTGAAAAATTTAGATATTAAAATTAAAATTTAGAAATTAAGGAATTTATGTTTTTATTAAATTGGGATTGAATTTAAAGAATTATATTTAAAATTAACAAATTAAGATGACAAATTAGGTCTATATTTGAAATTGGCATATAATATAGGTATTGAATTATGAAATTTATATTATAATGTTGTAGTTGTTTATGAATTTCAAATTTTGATTAATATGTTATAAAAAGGCTTTACAAGCCTCGATGCTGTCTGTGAGACGGCCCCGACGTGGGTCCCGTCAACTGGCGCGGAGGAATCCGGTCACAGCATTGGCTCGTCGGGCCGCTTCGGTGGCCGCTTCGATGGATCTGCTTCCCGTCCTACAGGCAACACAGGACGCCGCGACGGGAGTGCAGGTGGGCACGGCCAGATCTGACTCGTCGTTGTTTTCGTCTTCCTCATCGACCTCGTCCATGGAGCTGGACGAGGAGGCAGTTGACGCGTCCCTCCACCGCGACTATTATGAGGGATTTGAGGAGTCTCCCGGACCCGCAACGGACTTGGGGATGGACGAGGCTCCCCAACAGGCGGATCCGGCTCCCCAGCAGGCGGATTCGGCTCCCCAGCAGGCGGATCCGGTTCCCCAACAGACGGATCTGGTTCCCCAGCAAGCGGGCCCCGCAGAGCCTTGGATGCCAAGAGGGCCCCTTGTTCCTCACCTCCTCGCTACGTATACGACCCACGTCGCCAAGGTCCTATGGGACATGACATTGGCGTTGGCACTTCCGGATCCCCCACCACCCGTTGCGCGCGTGGATGATACGGTACGTCTTTGATTTAGTTTAAGATTTTTTAAATAAAAATATCGAAACATTATATATAAATTTATATTTATAAGTATAATACTAATTTTGTTATTTCTTTTTCAGATGAGGAAGGTTTTGAAGACATACACCAGGAAGCCATGGCATTGGGAGATGAACGCCCACATTACAGCGGCTCCGGACACCTGGTGGGATTTTGCTCAGCGGAGCCGTATCACCTCCATGAGGGAGGTGGACTTTAGGAGGATCGACGACGTGCTTATTTTTGCGTTCGTCGAGCGCTGGCATCCGGAGACGAGCTCGTTCCATTTCCCGTGGGGCGAGATCACTATCACGCTCCACGATTTACTGATTCACAGCACGGGAGAGGAGAGGGCAGCGGTAGAGTCCCCGACGATGACTAGATGAAATATAATGAAATACTATAGTATATAAGTGTAACTATATGAAATATAATGAAATACTATAGTATATAAGGGTAACTATATGAAATATAATGAAATACTATAGTATATAAATGTAACTATATGAAATATAATGAAATACTATAGTATATAAAGGTAACTATATGAAATATAATGAAATACTATAGTATATAAGTTTATATCACATGAAATATAAAGGAAATTATAGTATATAAGCTTATATCACATGAAATATAAAAGAAACTATAATATATAAGCTTATATCACATGAAATATAAAGGAAACTATAGTATATAAGCTTATATCACATGAAATATAAAAGAAACTATAGTATATAAGCTTATATCACATGAAATATAAAAGAAACTATAGTATATAAGCTTATATCACATGAAATATAAAGGAAAGCTACAGTATATAAGCTTATATCACATGAAATATAAAAGAAACTATAGTATATAAGCTTATATCACATGAAATATAAAAGAAACTATAGTATATAAGCTTATATCACATGAAATATAAAGTAAAGCTACAGTATATAAGCTTATATCACATGAAATATAAAAGAAACCATAATATATAAGCTTATATCACATGAAATATAAAAGAAACTATAGTATATAAGCTTATTCACATGAAATATAAAGGAAAACTATAGTATATTAGCATATTCTCATGAAATATAAACGAAACTATAGTATATAAGCTTATATGACATGAATAATAAATGAAACTATACTATATAAGCTTATTCACATGAAATATAAAGGTTACTCTTTCATAAATTACGATAATTGCCCAAAACTCTTATTTTGCGTCAAAAATGCCCTTCAACCGAACATGAATAAATTACAATAAGTGTCTGAAACTCTTGTTTTGCGTTAAAAATGCCTTTCAACACTTTTCATAAATTACGATAAGTGCCCGAAATTCTTGTTTTTTCAGTTTTTTACCCATTTCTTCAATATTTCTTCCTACTTGGGCCTAATTTCTAGTTTTTTAATTTTTGACCCATTTCTTCAATAATCCTTCCAATTGGGCCTATTTGGGCCTAATTTCTAGTTTTTCAGTTTTTGACACATTTCTTCATTATTCCTTCCTATTTGCCTACTTGGGCCTAATTTCTAGTTTTTTAACTTTTTGACCCATTTCTTCAATTTTCCTTTCTATTTGGCCTACTTGGGCCTAATTTCTAGTTTTTTCACCTTTTTACCAATTTCTTCAATATTCTTTCTTATTGGGCATAGTTGGGCCTAATTTCTAGTTTTTTCACTTTTTGACCCATTTTTCAATATTCCTTCCTATTGGGCCTAATTTCTAATTTTTCAGTTTTGACCCATTTTTTCATAAATCCTTCCAATTGGGCCTATTTGGGCCTAATTTCTAGTTTTTTAGTTTTTGACACATTTCTTCATTATTCCTTTCTATTTGGCCTACTTGGGCCTAATTTCTAGTTTTTTCACTTTTTGACTCATTTCTTCAATATTTCTTCCTATTTGGCCTACTTGGGCCTAATTTATAGTTTTTTCACCTTTTTACCAATTTCTTCAATATTCTTTCCTATTGGGCCTAGTTGGGCCTAATTTCTAGTTTTTTCACTTTTTGACCCATTTCTTCAATATTCCTTCCTATTGGGCCTAATTTCTAGTTTTTTAGTTTTTGACCCATTTCTTCAATAATCCTTCCAATTGGGCCTAATTTATAGTTTTTTAGTTTTTGACTCATTTCTTCATTATTCCTTCCTATTGGGCCTAGTTGGGCCTAATTTCTAGTTTTTCAGTTTTTGACACATTCCTTCCTATTGGGCCTACTTGTAGGGTTTGTTTTGGATTTGATGTATGTTAAGAAAACAGATATATTATCGGGGTTTTCAAATTGAGATTAAAAAAATAAACCAGACCCAAATGTAAAGTTGATATCAGCTCTTAAAATAAATTACATCTGAAATTATATCTAAAATTACATCTGAAATATAATCTACATCTCAAACTACACCGGAGGATCTGGAGGACGGTTATATCTAGTGCAATAATCCCGAAATAGTTGAATCCTCGACTGAAATTGAGAGTCCCAATCATCGACACTTGGGTGTTTGAATCGACGCCAAGCGTACGGAGGGGGAGGTAGTGGACAACCATCCTTCAGCGACACCTACATAGAAAACACAAAATATGATCGAGCTTTGTGTTTTAGGGTAAGCAAAACATTAGTGTTATTTAAAAACAACAACTATACCGGTACAAAGTGGTTTCGGTTCCCTACGAGGGCCATTGTCAATATCTGTGTTGGAGGGCCGAGGCTTTCGTTTGAGGCCCTCATTGGTAAGCACAAGCACGAGCCATCCCAGGATAATAGGACAAGAGCAACTTGGTATAGCGTGGCAAACACTAAACCAATCATCGGCATGTCGAGCCAGTACTCCTCGCTGCAAGGACTGATGACATAGTTGACCCGGAATATAAGGTCCTCGTAAGTGATCCCCAAGTGTAGTACGGGCAAGATGGGCATGTACACATCTCTGTTGTCAAACAACTCGCCCACCACCTGCATTCGAACAATAGGGTATGCAGTCTCTTCTGATCCCACCAATACAGCCAGTGTCCGATATCCACAATGCCCGTCTGGACATACATCTTTGGCCCCGTTATTGTACGGAAACCAAAAGTAACCCACATTCTTAACCCCAAAGTTCACCCCCATATAAATCATGGGTTGTTCAGGGAGTTGCTGCGATCCTGCCCCTTCGGATTGGCTGCCTTGGGTCCCAATGCCCGACGAAGCTCCACTTGGTCCCTTCTTGCCACGACCCCGACCTCTACCTCGGCTTCCACTGGCCTTCTTCTTCTTCTCAATCTCATCTAACTCAGCCCTCCGATGCTCAAACAAGCTCGGCTCCCTCTTGGTGTCGTACTTTGTCGAACCCTTTGGCCTTCCTTTTGAAATGATTCATGTGGGCTCCTGCATCGAAGTTTCATGCGGGTGTTGCGTGTCCCAGAACAACTCGGTGATTGGTTCTATTTGGTCGTTGCTCAATGTTTTAGCGCGCCACATGTCATCCATTAGCTTCCATCTCAACTCTTGAACACACATCTGTGTTGTGTCCTAAACTGGATCTTCTTCCGTGTAAACCCTATCCCATTGCAATTGCTTCCAGAAGCGGTGTATCTCACTCGGCATGATCGGCGTCTTATTAATGATGGCATTTGCGATTCTGTGGACACACGGCAGGCCGAAGCAGTCTCTCATCCAATTATCATCACAATCCTCAGGGAAATCCTCCTCATCTATCTATTTATACAGATCAAACAACATTCTCAAGCACATATCCGACACTTTGAAGAATAGCCTTAAAAAGAACACTCTTATTTCTAGCGGCACACCATTAAACATCGTTGGTGTTTTGACCCGTGACATCTTCATGGTCGCACGCACCTGTCCAATTTGACCCTCGATCGCATGGTGGATCCTCACTACCATTCTATTAAAACCATCAATGCTAGAATTCAGAATTTTCTTCAACACGTGATGCATACCCTCAACCCTATCAAAACACATGAAAAGCATTGTGTTAGTCCCACATTGAGCCCTGGACCTGAAAACTATTGAACATTGTACAAGGGTTACCTGTTTGTAGTCCTCGTGAAGAAGTGAAGATGACGATCAGTCCACGCTCTCACTATGCTTTCCTTGTGAGGATTAGTCCACGTCTTCTCAATGTATCGAACGAGGCCACTCTTCCACGATGTCCTCAATGTATCGAACGTAGCTTTCCTTCGTGGTTGAACACCAAAGTGCCCAACATTGGCCGCAAAACCTTTTCACTTGTTTTTTATCCTTCAATATTAGGGAAGCATATGCTTCTATGTTGTGCTTAATATGCACCCAACACAAGAGGTGTTTTACTTCATCTTTGAAAACTATCTGAATTGCATTAATAAGGGCCTTCTCTCGATCAGTCATTATGGCGGTCGGCATAACACCCACATCTTTAAACAAGCGCAAAAGTTTCTCCATTATGAACTTGTAATGCACAACTTCTTCTTGTCGTGTAAATGCATACGCAATGTTGAAAGTCTTGTGCGTGCAAGTGAAACCGACAATCTCCACCAATGGCATGTTATACCTGTGGATGAATGTGTAATACCCCTCATTTTTTAGTAAGGGTAATTATGTAATTTCCCAAACCCTCGTCAATTATTCGGGACGCGTTAGGCGAAGTTTGGATTTTCTGTATCATGTATGATCTCTGTAATATTTCCCTGAGTGGTATAAAATTCATTCGACGTATTTTAGGGGCTTAGAATATTTGTTTGGGTACAAATATATAATTTCCGGGGTTTAAACTCATGCCAAACCTTTACCCGGGCAAAAAGATGCGAAAATGCCTCTGCCGCGACCGCGGAAGAATTTCCGCGACCGCGGAAAAATAGCTCCCAGAGGAGCTGGGCATTGGAATTTTCCGCGACCGCGGAAGCATTTCCGCGAATGTGCAAAATGTGCAAAATGTGCAGGCAGGCATGCGTGCCGCGTGTTCTTCGTCGCCGTCGATCTTCTGAGCCACCGTCGATTTAGATGGGTTGTTTCTGGTAGGTGTGCTCCTAGTAGGTATTTTAGCCTTGCGGAAACAATCCTGCGACGCCCGCCCCTCTCGAAAACGCCCTGGCAGCCCCCGACCCTCTCGAGGTTGCCTATGATGAATATGTGCATCTAGATTCCTTCCCACTTGTCTCGCTGCACCCCGTTACACCCTTCCCTGAGGCTCTGAAGGACACCCAAAAGGTGAAGAACGACAAATGCTTATTTGACACCTTCAGTAGCTGCAAGGCAACCATCCCTTTGGTCCATTTAGCAAATAGCGCCACGTGCTACACAGAACTTTTAAGGGCGCTGGGTAAGATCAAAAAGAAACCAAAGGGGAAGCACAAGGAGGCATTGATACAAATGGCGGATTTCTACACGTTGGATACGGGACAGGACAAACATGCAACCCCTGAGATGTTGGGTAGGCCATTTCTGAAGATGGCAAGTGCAATCATGGACGTACACAGCGTTCCACCCATCATGAAGTGTAGGAGAATGGAGAAAAGACTCGACATGGAGTATACAAAGAGACATCCCCCTGATATTGATATCAGAAGTTCAGTTGCTATGAGCAACCCGAGTTGAGGAGGATGGAGTCTCATGTCGAGCCAACGACAATAACTAAGGCGCTGTCTGGGAGGCAACTCGAGGTTTGTATTACTTTTCTTGTTTTTTTTCTTTGTTTTTGCATTGCTTTTGGTGTGTTTTGTTTTTGTTTCCAGCTAACCTACAGGGAAGAGACCCATGCCTATTGAAGAGGGTGTTTACCACCAATGTAAGTCTTCTTTCCCTGCACTAGTCAACCCCCCGAAAAAACCTTAAACGGGGAGGGGAAAAAAAGAAGAAGAAGAAGTTCATCTCAGGCCAGATGTCCAGAGTTTCCCATGGAGATGGTGCACATCATATTGTCACGGAGGATACACTGCCCTACACTTGATTTGACAACGATGATGGCCCTATAATTGGCAACCCCGACGTATTTGCTATACCACTACTCACCAAGTGGTTCCCTTTGGTTGCACGGTAATGAAGATGATGGAGTTGATGAAGACACCCACCTAACACTGGAGACCTGTGCATACATTGTGTATACCGCCAGCAACAACGGAAGTGTCCAAGCAGCTTGGTGACGTTTGTGAGTTATTTTTTGTTTTTCCCTGTGCTTCTATTCTTTTGTCTTTCATTACATTGAGGACAATGCAATGTTTAAGCATGGGGGAGAGTTTTATACTGGCTATGTCGCTAAGGAGATGAATAAAAAGAAAAGAGCCAAATATTAAAAAAAGGCATACATAAGAAATCTTGGGATAGGTCGAAAACCCGAAAGGGCGGCCTAGGTAATAAGCAGGTGGCTTGGACCAGCATTAGGCTGGGGTAATATGAGGTCAAGAGTGATGTGAGTATATTGTGAGCCCATCTATTGAAAAATGAAATGAGTGGCTTGGTGAAAACCCGAAAGGGCGCCTTGGAAAAATGAGTGAAAAGAAGAAGAGTGATTTTTAGGAATCCTCATTTTACTTGGCATGGCGACATAAGAAGAGGTGATATAAGGAGGATTCGGGTAGGTCACTCTGGGAGGCATAAGAAGATAGATGGGAGATTAGGATTAGATTTTATTCACTCTATGGTGTTCGGGATAAGCTTGGGGAAAGTACTCTGCTTTCCTTTTAGCTTTGGTGTGTGGTGTTGTATTATTGTATGTTGTGTTATGTTGTGCTTATTGTGTTGGTACCTGGAGTTTATTGTTAGGTGAAATTCTTGGAGGGATTGATTTTTCTATGCTTCTTGAAACCTTGGGGATTGATTGAAGGAGTAGGTTGACTTTAGCTTACTCGAAGACAAGCAAGGTTTAAGCATGGGGGATTTGATCGGCACTATTTTATAGTGTATTTCTAGGGGTTGTTACCAGTTTTGAGGTGCCATTTGGATGGATTTAGAGCACAATTGTGGAGTTGAGATTTAGAGACTAGAAGTGAAGAAATCATGGGATTTACAGAGGTTTGAAGTGCATTGAAGAGTAGAAGAACAATGGGTTGAATTCAAATTGTTCGTTCTCTTTACTCAGATGTCCAAATGGAGTTATTCCAATTCGAGGAGTTAGATCTTGAAGTCTATTGCAAGTCCTCAAAATATGAGCGCAATCCGAGTTGAGAATCAAAAGTTATGGCGTTTTTACTAAAGTGTCGCAGAAGCTGAAGAAGACACCGTCACCGCACCCCGCGGTGGGATGACCGCACCCCGCGGCGAACCTTACAGAGAAGAGGCCGTGATTCTGGAGTTCCACCGCACCCCGCGGTGACGACGCGCTGAAGAGATATTTCCGAGTTTTTATTTCCCGTTTTATTCTATTTCCGAGACTTTGTTTCCAAGTTTGTTTGTTTATTTCTTTTCTTTATTTCCTTATTATTTCCTTAGTATTTAAGTTAAGTTTAAGACTCTTTTAGAGAGAATCTATTCTCTAACCCTAGTTGCCACCTTTCTACGTTTTTGCTCTAAAAAACCTTATGGAGAACTAAACCTCCATTGTTACACTTGACATTTTGAAGCCAGTAATTGATTGGTTGTGAGTTTTCTACTCTTGTTCGTTTTCCTATCTAGTTGGATTAATTCTCTTGTGCTTGATTGTTTATTGGTCTATGTTGATTTATCTAGATTGATCACCTAGGTTTATTGATATCTTCCTGATTGCTAAGGCTTGTGATTCCGGGTTCGGGTTGCATATCTAGTAGCGAACACGATTTACATAAGCGGGTTGCGGGTGTTCATCGTGAGAGAGAGTTAATTGCATGTTATAGTAATGGGTTGTTTCTATTGCATGTATCTTGTTAAATCATTGGTTGAATGCTATTGCTTTGTTGAGTCTTGAAGGTTTTCGGATTTGACCTAGTAATAAGTACTATTAGGGCTGGTAGAACTAATAGTTACCTAAGATCAGGATAAGGACAGCTATAGGAAAGATAAGAACTTGAGGCTAATAGAATTCAGTGATCAGCCATATCTCTTCTTGTGTGGATCTTTGTCAGGTGTGACGTTTTCCCCCACCATATTCACAACCTTTACTTGCGAATTTGTTTACTTGTTTTCTTGCTTTATTTACTTGGTTACTAAGAAACTCATACAACAACCCCCCCTAGTTCCTAGTTGGTAGTTTACGAAACACAAGAATTGATAACCTGATTCCCTGTGGGATCGACCCTGACTTGCTTGCTATACTCTTTAGTAGGTACTTTAGGATTTCTTTGATTAGGCATACGACTTTAAGCCTGTCAGGCTACTCTTCTCCTTTGGCTATAAATGGAGGCCAAGTTGGAGGGTTTTTGGGCACCCAACTCAGATCTCCTCTCTTCTCTCTCGTTTTTCCTTCGTTCGCCGGAATCTTTGAGGTGTCGTTGGAGCTCTCGCCGGAGGTTGTAGCGGCCGTAGGGTGGTGCCTTGGAGGCGCAAGGAGGATAGGAGTGGAAGCCCCATCGTCTCGAGCCCCCTCGCGTTGCCGTCGGTGAGTTCTCTCCCGATCTATGGTCGCCGAGTTCATGGCCGCGACTGCGGACATGAACTGCCGCGACTACGGCAATGACACTCAGGCCGCGACGCGGACGCTGTCCTCGACGCCCGCGGACGCCATGTCCTCGACGCCCGCTGCCGCGGAATCCACGCCGCGACTGCGGATCGCCTTGGCAATCGCGATCGTGGCCTTGGACGATCCGGTCTCGGGCGGGACTTTCGTTCTTTCGATTTCGTTCGTTCTTTCTTAGATTCATATTATTTTATTGTCGAATCTAACCTAGGGTTTCATTATGGGTCATTGTCGTAGGAATCTGTAATCCGACTTCCGTTCCCGTTCCGGACCCAGAAACCCGTCGTCGTTCAATCGTTCGTCTAGACTAAGGCAAGTGGCGGTTCGCTCTTGCTTATCATTCCATGTTTCCGTTAATTATCAATTATTTTGAATTGTTAATTAAATTGGGATGAATTGTTGTTTTCTTTTGGGAACAGATTTTTATAAACAATATGATTTAAAATGTGATATTATAATAGGTTGTATATATTGCTAGAAACAACGCTATTATATCTGTTATTACCATGATGGTATTGGTGTGGATTTTATGTGTGAACTTATACATTATAGTTAGAACGAGTATTCGTAGGAACGCTATGTACCTTGCGAGGTCTAGTCGTTTCTTTATAACTGATATTAGGAGGATTTTTCCCTAATACTCTCTCTGGTCATGACTATACCCTTACTCAGGGTAGGTACACACAACTGGTGCCGCCATTCAGAATTTATTCCCTCTGATATCTCTCATGATGAGATGATATATCTTAAAAGCTTATAACGTAAATGTGCATTTTGGAATTAAATAAGATAAGTGTGATTATGCACATAATTAATATACCCTCGGGTGAGGAGTACAACGTGGAAACCGCCCGAACTTCGATTAGAGTAAGTCCTCCTTCCAAATCTGAATTCGCATTGCGCGGTGAGGTTGGTCGTGGACCCAAATGGTCAAGTCTTTTTAAACGCTTGTGTGAAATTATAACGTTCTCAAACATTTGTCATACTTTCCCGTAAGACTCAATCTTTTGGAGTCCTCTCTTCATACGTTTCCCATAAGGCTCATTTCCTTTTTAGTGCATGTCTAAACTTTAATCATTTCGTGAAAGTTCCGGGTTATATATCGTTCCTTCGGTTGTTATTTGAGGGACAATGATAGTAAACGGTTACGATCACTAGAACCATCTGTTTTTACCCTTGAATAGTCTTTCATTAGACTAACCAACCGGGTTTTATTCCTTGCATGGTTGGCTGGTGTCATCCGTCCTATACGGCACATCAGTGGTTGATTCCCGAAGACTTGAAGTAACCAATTGGAGAAGAGACTTGCAGTTGAAGGTTCAAGTGTTAGTGTTTTAAGATTGTCAAATATTATTGTAATATATTCTTATCACTAAGTCATGTAATAGGTTTATTCTTAAAGTCTTCCGCTGTGTAATTTATAAGTCTTCCGCTGAAATTTCACTTTGTTGTAGAAATACTTCTCTCGTTTGATGAGAGATCTTTTAATATAAATGGTTGAGTTTCATTTAAAAATGTCTTCCGTTGTTTAATCTTTCGTTATTTAACATGTTTAATTAAGATTAATTGTTCTGATTAAAGCCTTGGGTGACATCGGACATCAACGTCTGAGGTCACTGGCGTGTGGCACTACCGACGTAAGTTGAGGGTGTTACAGTTATGGTATCAGAGCAAAGGTTTTAAAATTCTTGGCCTATTGTTAGGTTTGAGAATTTTCGAAAAATAATTTCAAAACTATTTTCAACCTGTTTTCTATTAAAAAGAATTTTGAGGATTTAATTGTTGGACTTAAAAGTTTTATTTACTCCTTGGAATTTAAAATAATGATTTAGCTATTTCAACTTCAAAAGCTATTTATAATTGATTTATAAAATGTCGTGTTATAAGCGATTAAATTAACTTTATGATTGTAACTTAAAAGTGTGATTTTGGTCTTGGTAAAAGTTTGTGATAATCATACCACTGGTTGAGAAACCAACTTTATAATAATTATTTTTATATAAAAGGGTTAGTAGTATAAAGTATGAAGTTTGAAAGTATGAAGTTTTATAATGAGTGGTTTTCAAACATCTGCAAGATTCAAGTTGTTACTCAATCCTTAGATCCATTCTTAAGAATATCGTTCCTCCTTAGGTTAATGTCATTTAAAGGTTGACATTTCTCCTAGAGTCCTCATTTTCAAGAAAAGAGATGAAGGTCATTCTACGGTTAATGGTGGTGGGCCAGTCAGACTGATATAGAGTTATTAGTTTGGACCCTTATAAATCGTATCATAACGTGATTGACTCAGTGTCATGTACAAGTTGGAAAGGTTCTAGACTAACGTTATGGTTCATCAACAAGTGATGGACACCCGATCCACCAACCAAGCAGCTAGCGAGAGTCCTAACAGCGATTCTCGAATTCAGCTGAGGAGTGCTACTCCACAAGGGGAAGACGCGGGATCTGGCTCACGTAGCAATGACCCGACCCTGCGACAGGATGTTCATCAGGGACAAGCGGACCCCCAAGCTACAAGGGGAGTTCCACCTCTTGCCCCGATCATGCTAAATGCGACAACTATTGGGCAGATAGTAGGGCTGGTGGTCGAAGTACTAACAACCCAGGTGATACCGCAAGCCCAAGCGGCCCCCATACCTCAAGTCGCAGCTAGTTCAAGCGGCCGGCGTCGCCCACCAAGATCGAGGAGTCTGGTCGTATTAGGATCAAGACGACTTCGTCCGATTCCGCCAAGGGCTCAGGCTGGAATAGCGGCGGGATTCAATGCCACAATTGTGGTAAGGCCGGGCATAAGAGCCATAGTTGCCAAAAGGAGAAGAGGGTATGTTATAGTTGTGGGAGGGAAGGTCACATGAAGACATACTGTAGGCAGAAGAGCCTAAGGCCAACACAAGGATATCAGGCCTCAAAAGCTGACTTTAGGCAGAACTCAAGGGCGGAAATGTCTGCTCCGGAGCAATCTGTTGCTCGTGATAAAGGCAAGACGCCTATGGAATTTTCGGGTCAAGAGCAGCAACTCTTTGTGATACGTCACCCCGATGGGAGGAAAGCTTTGTACAAGTGGTAGTATTTTGTAAAGCTTTTTAGAATAAGGAGCAAAGACTCATGTCGATAGTCTCCATAGTTTAGTAATCTGTCTATTCGACGTTCTATCAGTTGTTTTATGTAATGTTTCGAATAATAAAGAAGTGTTTCCTTGTTCCGAAAATTACTAAATTCGTTACTATTGCAAATTGTTCGTTCATACGAGACTCCGTGAGTGCCAAAAAACAGTTATGTCACGTATGGATAAGGGCTGCCAGGACTCACAAAGGAGGAGTAACGTATGGAGCAGAGGCGTTCGTTCCCTACATGGTTGACACCAGGGGCGACTCCATTACTGAATTACTAGATCCATTATTAGGAATCTCTCTTTGTTCTTGGAGTAATGTCACAACGGTATGACATTAATTACTCCCTTCGTTGAGCGGACGAGCGTTATCTCATAAGCTGAGTTTTCCAAAATTAATTTCTTAGGGTGTAGGAACAAATGTGTGTGGTTAATGCTCTATGAGATTTAAGAACTAAATCTCATACGTGTACCCTGAACATTTGCTCTGGTAAAAGTATGTAGGGATGGACTAAGGCAAAGTCTAGAATGCCTAGTTATGAGGTCATGTTGTAGGCATTGATGTGGATAGATTGTTGAGAAGGGAATGAATGTATAAGAGGGATAGTTCATAGGGAACTCGTTTCCTCTATTACGACCTTGAGTAAGACTTTAGAGTCCAGAGTTATGGTTATGAGATTTATAAGTGGGTACGACCAGTGTAGGACCAATGGTTAAAACTTTTCGAAAAGCCGAGTGTACAAAGTCATAGGTATTATTTTGGAAGATCTATTCGAAGTTTCGTTTTGAGGCCCATCAGGAAATGATGTGATTAAGTCTTGGAGAGATAGTAAGTATCCGTAATGCAAAAAAGGGTTGCTTTAATTGGGATAGTAGATTGTGTGAGGAGTATACGGATCTTAAGTTAGAAATAAGTTGTTTGAGACAGTTAAACAAACCGTTGGGATTTGAGTCAGGAAATGGGCGTATGGGCCAAACCTAATTGGGCCAAATGATTGAATTTGGTAAGTTGTACTTTCAGGGAATAAGGAGTTATGATACTTGTAAGGTCACAAGGTTTGATATTTGGATTTTATGTGAGTTTGTCAGTTAGAAGGCTTATTGTGCAATTCTTTGGAGAAGACTAAGTTGTGAAGTTACTGTGTTAGAAGGAGGCCACTTAAATGGAAAGATTACAGTTTAAGGATAGGTTATGTTGATGATTCCGATAAATTAAAGGATTTAGTGGAGAGAATTGTCTATGTGCGCCTAAGGAGTAAGGTAGCAAGCGTTAATCGTATAAAGCTATTAAAGGATTCTGATAGAAGTGCCTGATACGGTTGGTAATGAATCATTTATCAGGATGATACCTTAAGGAAATAGGAGTAATATCTCAAGGGATTTTGGTTATGGAAGTTGTAAGTGAGTATGTTCATTGTGGACCAGAGGATTAGACTTTCAGAAAGGCTAAGGGTGTAAAGTCATATGTATTGTCTTGGAAGATTTATTTGAGGTTCGTTATGAGGCTTTCTTAAGAGAAATGACATAAGGATTGACGTAGAGTGATCAATGTCTGTTAATACGATTTGATGTCACATTTTGGGGGGAAATCAAGTGATTGGTCACAATTGCGCTAATGGATTTATCACGACATTGTTTTGAGGAAAGTAAAGGTTTTGAGTTGGAAGTGAGCTTTAGGGCCAAACTTATTTGGGCCAAGGAACTGAATTAGTGAATTGTACCTTCAAGGGATATAGAGATATGATATCTGGAGATTTCCAAGGTCTGATATGTGGATTGTTAGAGAGTGTGACGTCTATAAGGCCTATGATATAGCACTTTCTGGAAATTAAGTTGTGAACAATTGTTTTGGGAGGAAGTTCATTTAAAATTGAAGGTTATGGAGTAAGGACTAGGTTATTCGAAGGATATCGATAGACAAAAGGATGTAGCATGGGAAATTGTCGTATGTGCGTTTAAGGAGTAAAGTAACGAATGTTACCCGTATATAGCCATTGAAGGATTTAGGACGTGAAGTGATTAATTGTGATGGCAAGACATCGTTCATCAATATGGTATTTTTGAGTAAATAGAATTGAGGAACCTTAAAGGCTTAAGTTAGAAATTGAATAATGGAATATGTTAGGGTAATCTTGGATAAATGGTAAATATCCGTAAAGCAAAAGGGTGCTCGATTTGGGATAATAAATCATATGAGGACAACTGGTTACTTAAGGATTTTTGGGTGAATAGCAAACTCGACCGATAAGAGTTTGTTGCGGTTTGGAGGTCAATAATGTGGTATGAAGTAAGTATGTGGATGATATCAAGTGGACTTGAGGAAAAGGTGACCTACGTCTATTAAGGTGATCGTATGACGCATTGAGGTAAAACGAGAGTATAATCCTATGGAGAGGATTAGTAAATCATGTTGAGGTAATCGGACATAGGTTGTGGTGTGAGTAATTGTGGGATCACAAGAGTGAAGATTTTGAGTTAAAGATATGGCACAAGGGCCAAATGTGAATAAGGTAACCAATGTAATAGGTGAACCGTGTATGTAAGGAGTGAGGTCTATATGACAAGAGAGGTACTAAGTTGAGGTATAGTTGAATTCTACGTATGTACTCAAGGATCGGATTGTCGAAAGGAAGTTAGTAGAAAGATGGTGTACTCTTCTATGTAAGGACATTAAGGCCTTTAGGAGGAAAAGGGCATAACATCAAGGATATATTGGAGATTATAATGGATACTCTGAGTGAGACAATGGTAATCTTGTGAATGATCACATCTGTTCTAGCAAGAGTAAGGAATGTAGGCAGTATGTTGTAAGTGGAATCATGATTGAGTAAATAGTTTGATTTTTGGTGGTACAGGTTTCGAAAACCAAATTTATTCAAGGATATCGACTTAAGGAAGATAAGGTACATACTTTAGGAGAAGTTTAGAGAAAGGTGAAAGAGAAATATGTATAATCTCATGATTAAGGTATAGCGAGACTAGTGCGATGATTTTAGGAGACAATTATCCTAAGATAATTATGACTTTGAGGATGGTCACGAGTTAGTACAAGAATAGTACGTGGAAGTAGGCTATGCGAGATAGTGGTATGGTTGAGGAAACAAATCATTTTCCAGGAGCAAGTACTTGATGCAATGATTAAGGAAGTTAAGATCAGGTAGTGAGATTATGGTGAAACAGGTCCCATTAGTTAGCAATGCTAGTTTCGGGGTCGAAACTATTTTAAGAGGGTATGATGTGATCCGAGCTCACCTGGGTCCGCCTTCCCATGGTCTGCCTCGTTCGGCGTTCTGACCCAGCGGCCCAACCCACGGTCTGCCTCGATCGGCGTTCTGACCGCTGGCGCCCTGATCACATAGCAGGGCTACAGCCCCTGCACCCCAACCTGGAGGGAGCCCAATTGGTGATATGATGGGTATTCCACTGCCCTCATATCAAAGGGTCGGGGGTTTGATTCCCCCCTCCAACATCCTGGGGGATTAACAGGCGCAAGCCTCCCTCCAGGTTCGGGTGCAGGGGCTGCAGCCCTGCTCTGTGATCAGGGCGCCAGCGGTCAGATCACCGATCGAGGCAGACCGTGGGCTGGGCCACTGGGTCAGACCGCCGATTGAGGCAGACCATGGGAAGGCGGACCCAAGTGGGCTCGGATCACATCAAAAAAAGTGCAGCAGGGCTGTAGCCCCTGCACCCCGACCTAGAGGAAGGCTTGCGCTTGTTAATCCTCCAGGATGTTGGTGGGGGGACTCGAACCCCCGACCCTTTGATATGAGGGCAGTGGAATGCCCATCATATCACCAACTATACTGCAGTGTAGTTGGTGATATGATGGACATTCCACTGCCCTCATATCAAAGGGTCGGGGGTTCGAGTCCCCCCACCAACATCCTGGAGGATTAACAAGCGCAAGCCTCCCTCCAGGTTGGGGTGCAGGGGCTGCATCCCTGCTCTATTATCAGGGCGCCAGCGGTCAGACCGCCGATTGAGTCAGACCGTGGGCTGGGCCGCTGGGTCAGACCGTCGATCGAGGCAGACCATGGGAAGGCGGACCCAGGTGGGCTCGGATCACATCAGGGTAGTAATGTAATAATCCTTATTTTATCATAGAAGGGTCAGGTGATAGAAGGTATGTCTGGTGAAAGCAAGTTATAGAATTCTCGTAGGTAGTGAATAGTCTAAATTACGATTAACCTGACGTTAACTGTAATTCGAACCAACTTATGAATTTTAACTTAGAAATGCTTGAACCAATTTATAAAGTGTTATATGGGTTAGGTATGGTTAAACTTATACAGTTTGGTTAGCTTAGTATAAGGTAGCATCTCCGAGTTGTTACCAGCCAAGTTTCGGGGTCGAAACTTTTCTTTAGGGGGTAATGATGTAATACCCCTCATTTTTTAGTAAGGGGAATTGGGTAATTTCCCAAACCCTCGTCAATTATTCGGGACGCGTTAGGCGAAGTTCGAATTTTCTGTATCATGTATGATCTCTGTAATATTTCCCTAAGTGGTATAAAATACATTCGACGTATTTTCGGGGCTTAGAATATTTGTTTGGGTACAAATATATAATTTCCGGGGTTTAAACCCATGCCAAACCTTTCCCCGGGCAAAAAGACGCGAAAATGCCTCTGCCGCGACCGCGGAAGCATTTCCGCGACCGCAGAAATGTGCAGAATGTGCAGGCAGGCATGCGTGCCGCGTGTTCTTCGTCGCCGTCGATCTTCTGAGCCACCGCCGATTTGGGTGGGGGCTGCTCTCCTCCTTTGGCTATAAATGGAGGCCAAGTTGGAGGGTTTTTGGGCACCCAACTCAGATCTCCTCTCTTCTCTCTCGTTTTTCCTTCGTTTGCCGGAATCTTCGAGGTGTCGCCGAAGCTCTCGCCGGAGGTTGCAGCGGCCATAGGGTGGTGCCTTGGAGGTGCAAGGAGGATAGGAGTGGAAGCCCCATCGTCTCGAGCCCCCTCGCGTCGCCGCCGGTGAGTTCTCTCCCGATCTGTGGTCGTAGAGTTCATGGCCGCGACCGCGGACACGAACTGCCGCGACCGCGGCAATGACACTCAGGCCGCGACGCGGACGCTGTCCTCGACGCCCGCGGTTGCCATGTCCTCGACGCCCGCGACCGTGGAATCCACGCCGCGACCGCGGATCGCCTTGGAAATCGCGATCGTGGCCTTGGACGATCCGGTCTCGGGCGGGACTTTCGTTCTTTAGATTTCGTTCTTTCTTAGATTCGTATCATTTTATTGTCGAATTTAACCTAGGGTTTCGTTATGGGTCGTTGTCGTAGGAATCTGTAATCCGACTTCCGTTCCCGTTCCGGACCCAGAAACCCGTCGTCGTTCAATCGTTCGTCTAGACTAAGGCAAGTGGCGGTTCACTCTTGCTTATCATTCCATGTTTCCATTAAAATGTGATTTATATAAACAATATGATTTAAAATGTGAATAGATTTTTATAAACAATATGATTTAAAATGTGATATTATAATAGGTTGTATATATTGTTAGAAACAACGCTATTATATATGTTATTACCATGATGGTATTGGTGTGGATTTTATGTGTGAACTTATACATTATAGTTAGAACGAGTATTCGTAGGAACCCTATGTACCTTGCGAGGTCTAGTCGTTTCTTTATAACTGGTATTAGGAGGATTTTTCCCTAATACTCTCTCTGGTCATGACTATACCCTTACTCAGGGTAGGTGCACACAGCTGGTGCCGCCATTCGGAATTTATTCCCTCTGATATCTCTCATGATGAGATGATATATCTTAAAAGCTTATAACGTAAATGTGCGTTTTGGAATTAAATAAGATAAGTGTGATTATGCACATAATTAATATACCCTCGGGCGAGGAGTACAACGTGGAAACCGCCCGGACTTCGATTAGAGTAAGTCCTCCTTCCAAATCTGAATTCGCATTGCGCGGTGAGGTTGGTCGTGGACCCAAATGGTCAAGTCTTTTTAAACGCTTGTGTGAAATTATAACGTTCCCAAACATTTGTCATACTTTCCCGTAAGACTCAATCTTTTGGAGTCCTCTCTTCATACGTTTCCCATAAGGCTCATATCCTTTTTAGTGCATGTCTAAACTTTAATCATTCCGTGAAAGTTTCGGGTTATATATCGTTCTTTCGGTTGTTATTCGAGGGACAATGATAGTAAACAGTTACGATCACTAGAACCATCTGTTTTCACCCTTGCATAGTCTTTCATTAGACTAACCAACCGGGTTTTATTCCTTGCATGGTTGGCTGGTGTTATCCGTCCTATACGGCACATCAGTGGTTGGTTCCCAAAGACTTGAAGTAACCAATTGCAGAAGAGACTTGCAGTTGAAGGTTCAAGTGTCAGTGTTTTAAGATTGTCAAATATTATTGTAATATATTCTTATCACTAACTCATGTAATAGGTTTATTCTTAAAGTCTTCCGTTGTGTAATTTATAAGTCTTCCACTGAAATTTCACTCTGTTGTAGAAATACTTCTCTCGTTTGATGAGAGATCTTTTAATATAAATGGTTGAGTTTCATTTAAAAATATATTCCGTTGTTTAATCTTTCGTTATTTAACATGTTTAATTAAGATTAATTGTTCCGATTAAAGCCTTGGGTGACATCGGACAACAACGTCTGAGGTCACTGGCGTGTGGCACTACCGACGTAAGTCGGGGGTGTTACAGAATGTAAGAAAATAAATGAATGTAAGAAGTCATAGAATATAAGATATAATTCAAATCGATGATATAAAACACTACTATTAAATTGTGTTGAAAATGTAACACAAATCCATCACGTATCTATTTGTCTTGTATGTGGCATCGATAATTACCACGTACGGGAACATCTTCAATAGGTGGAGCGAGTCCGGGTGAGCAAAAAATAGGATATCAGTCTCTTTCGTAGACAACTTTCTAAGAGGAAATACCCGGTAACTATTTTGTTGCAAAAAGTTCAGAGTCCATTGCGTAACCGTCAATTCCCCACGATCTTCGTAATGATCCTTCTGCAGAAAGTTGGAGACTTGTTTCATGGATGTAAAATTTCCGGGGAAGAAGGTCCTCAACTCCGCAACAATAGTCCTAGGCGTCACGAACGCATCGCCCAAACTTTTGGCAAGACGCTCCTCATCCGGGGTCATTCTGCCCATGTATGCATGCCCAAGAAAGCTAGTCGGAAGCTTATGGTTGTGGCATCCATCTATCACATTCATGTGTAACGCCCCCGACTTATTGTCGGAAATGCCACACGCTAGTGACCTCAGACGTTACTGTCCAATGTCACCCTAGGCTTTAATCGGAACAATTAAACTTAAAGGAACATATTAATTAACGAAAGATTAAATAACGGAAGACATTTAAATATGAAACTCAACCATTTTATTAAAAGATCTCCCATCAAACTAGAGTAGCGTTTTTACAACAAAGTTAAATCTCAGCGGAAGACTTATAAATTACACAGCGGAAGACTTTTTAGAATAAACCTATTACATGACTAGGTTATAACAATATATTAAAGTAATAGTTGACAACCTTAAAACACTAACACTTAAATCTTCAACTGCAAGCCTCTTCTTCAATTGCTTACTTCAAGTCTTTGGAAACCAACCACTGATGTGCCGTATAGAACGGATGACACCAGCCAACCATGCAAGGAATAAAACCCGGTTGGTTAGTCTAATGAGAGACTATGCAAGGGTGAAAAAAGAATGGTTCTAGTGATCGTAACCGTTTACTATCATTGTCCCTCGAATAATAACCGAAGGAACGATATATAACCCGGAACTTTCACGGAATGATTAGAATAGACATGCATTGAAAAGAAGACTCCAAAGGAATTGAGTCTTATGGGAAATGTATGAAGAGAAGACTCCAAAAGATTGAGTCTTATGGGAAAGTATGACAAATGTTTGGGAACGTTATAGTTTTTATACAAGCATTTAAAAATGACTTGATCATTTGGGTCAACGACCAACCTCACCGCGCAATGCGAATCTAGATTGGAAAGAAGACTTACTCTAACCAAAGTCCGGGCGGTTTCCACGTTGTACTCATCGCCCGAGGGTATATTAATTATGTGCATAATCGCACTTATCTTCTTAAATTCCAAAACGCATATTTACGTTAAAGCTTTTATCATATAATATATCATCTCGATACGAGAGATATCTTGGGAATAAATCCCGATTGTTGGCACCAGCTGTGTGCACCTCCCCTATACTCGGATAGGGGATAGTCATGACCAGGAAAGGGTGTTAGGCCTTGGACATCCTATCCACCACGGTTATAAAGAAACGGCTAGACCTCGCAAGGTACACAGCGTTCCTACGAATACTCGTTCTAACTATATATGTATAAGTTCACACATAAAATCCACACCAATACCATCATGGTAATAACAGATAGAATAGCGTTGTTTCTAGCAATATATACAACCTATCATAATATCACATTTTATATCATATCATTTCTAAAATCTGTTCCCAAACGAAAACAACAATTCATCCCAATTTAATTAACAATCCGAAATAATTGATAATTAACGGAAACATGGAATGATAAGCAAGAGCGAACCGTCACTTGCCTTGATCGAGATGAACGAATGACGACGGGTTTCTGGGTCCGGGAACTGGAAACGGAATCGGATTGCGGATTCCTACGATGCCAACGAATCCACAACGAAACCCTAGGTTAGATTCGATAAATAATAATACGGATCTAAGGAAACGAAAGAAACGAGGGTCCCATCCGTGACCGGATCGTCCAAGGCCACGATCGCGTTTGCTAAGGCAATCCGCGGTCGCGACTTGGATTCCGCGGTCGCGGCTTGGATTCCGCGGTCGCGAATGTCTGGACATCGTCCGCGGTCGCGGCTGTTCATGTCCGCAGTCGCGGCCATGAACCCGACAACCCTAATAGGACAAATCCTCACCTGCGACGACACGATGAGGCTCTGAACGAGAGGGCTTCGTCTCCTGGCACCACGACGCCTCTACTGCACCACCACTCGACCACTAAAACCACCGGCGAGAGCTCCGACGATACGAGAACTCCGACGACATGAGTGAGAGAGAGATTGGATTCCGGATGCTCCAACCCTCCATCCGAGCCCTCCTTTTATAGCCATCGAGCACCCCAACTCCCGGCCAGACGAACCGCTCCAAATCCCCCCCGATGAATCGACGACCATCTCAACCGACGAAGCCATTGAAGACGAGGACGAAGCGTTTTCCGTGGTCGCGGAAAAATGCATGTTCGCGAGGCTGACAACGCATCATTTTCCGCGACCGCGGAAAAGGCATGTTCGCATCCTTTTGCCCGGGAAACGATTGAACACGTGCTAAAACCTTGCAATAACTATTATTTGTACCCAAACAAATATTTTAAGCCTCGAAACTACATCGAATGTATATTATAATGCTCAGGGAATTATTATAGAGATTATACGCGTTACAGAAATTCCGAATTTCGCCTAACGCGTCACGATTACAGAACGAGGGTTGAGAAAATTAACCAAATACCCTTACTAAAAAAATGAGGGGTATTACATCATGATCCATTTATGAGTCACTTCCCCTGGCTTCTTCTTCAATCTAACACCACACAACTCAAATGTGCATCCGGACTTCTTCGACTTTGTTTTACGAATTACCTCAACATCCTCTTCTGAGTCACTACCTTTCTTTCTCCCCGGTCTATATTCACCAAAATGCTCGCACGTCAAACTAACACTTCTGACATTTGAGTTACAAATGACTAAAACCATCATCAAATCTCTGCCCCTATTCTTAACCCACTCAACCAAGTCCTCTCGGCTATCCCACTTCAGATTATTACGAAATTCATCTCCATAATCTGTCCCCTATACATGTTTACATAATCAATAATGTTACAATATATGGATTGCGATTTGTGAAATTTATATGTTTGTAGCTAACCAATATTAACTATAAAACAAAACTACAATTGTAATACATAACTAAACTAAAGAAAAACAAATTGATAGCTTATCTCACTAAATCATCATCATCATCTTCTCCATTACCATGTTCTTTTAAACATATATGAAAATAAATATAGGACTTTTAACATATATCAAATTCACAACAATTATCAACTTCTCCACTACTACTAAATACTAATCTTTTAACATATATCAAAACAAATATAGGCCTCTACCGCTAAATCGTCACCATTTTGTCCACTACAACTAAATACTAATATTTTAACATAATAAATATAGGCCTCTATCGCAATATCGTCATCATCTTCTCCACTAATTTCAATTCTAATCATTTCATTATTAACTATACGTACTTAAGCTATATTAATTATAACTAATTTCAATCTTAATCATTCCATAATTACTAACCTCGAAATTGCCATAGTCGAAATCTTGATCGTCGTAATCTTCATTCTCTTCTCCACTACTCCAATATGCGTTTTCATTATATGCCATTTTTTTGTAAGATTTGTTGTTTTGGATTTAGAAAATGAGGAAATGGCTTGCTATTTATAGGGCACAAAATAGCCGTTGGAATAACGGCTAATTCTGTACGCCATATACGGGCGTACGCAATGGGCTGGCGTACAGGCCGTTTCCAACGGCTATTTTCTTATACGTTGTATTTTAGCGTACACTAAAATACAGCGTACAAGTATAAGTACCGAAATTCAAAAAATATATTGTTTTCATGTTGTACGCAGTATTATGGTGTATGCCTTTTTCTGGCATACAGAATGTCGTGCGTATAGGGAAATTTTGTCGTGTATATAGCAGTTGCCTTTAAATATATCAAACATATTCTCCTAGCGCAGCTAGCTGCCAAGCCAGCAAATTTGTTGGGATTAGATGCGTATAAGCGGAATTTCAGAAAACTACTTTCTAACATCTAACAAAGATCTCATGCATGAATCAAGTAAAGGTAGAGTTACATACCGTTTGATGCGAGTCTGAAACGTTTTCGCAGGATTTCAGCG
Source organism: Rheum nobile (assembly GCA_027886185.1). Taxonomy (NCBI): domain Eukaryota; kingdom Viridiplantae; phylum Streptophyta; class Magnoliopsida; order Caryophyllales; family Polygonaceae; genus Rheum; species Rheum nobile. The sequence continues at coordinate 379,228 of WOAB01000170.1, forward strand.
AAGATCAAAAGCCCCTAGTGTGGCTTCTCTACTTGGTCCACACGAGTCTGGAAATCTGGATCGCCTTAGTCTCGTCTGCTAGAACGAACGAACGAAAGGCACAAGCTTAGCTTGCACAGGGAGGGAGGGCCGTCTAGGTTAAAGGAGGAGAGGAAGTGTGTTCGTTTCCGTTTGGAAACGATTACTTATAAAACCGTATCTTTTATTTGGTAATAGATATAATATCTTTATATTGTATTTATATATCTTCTAATAAAATATCTCCTTATCTATAATTATTCATGGTAACTCTTATTCATTAATAATAAAAGTCAATCTCCCAATTAAAGTCAATGGCCGAAATCTCAATGTTCAACATGGGCTTTCGGTTCGGTTTGATCTAGCCCGATAACTCTATGTGTGTGACCTCATAGGACCCGGTTATTATAGTCATAGACCTAACCCGATTAAGTACATTAATCGTAGTTGGCTTCTAATAAAGCACTACGATTCCTAAAATATCTGAATTGTAAATCTCCATTAATAATCAAATTCCATGTTCGGTAATTGCACATTTGATTAAAGTACACAGTTTCTTCAAAATTAAGTTCGGGGTTATCTTGTTTGTTTGATGTACGTGTTACTTTGCAAAATGACAGGGAACAACAATATATGCGCCTGCTTGCTTGTTAAGCGTGCTCCATGTAAAGCCACCGTTAGGCATGTCAATGGGGCGGGTTCGGGGTGGGGAGTAGTATCCCCGTCCCCATCCCCGTTTAGAAAAACAGTCCCCATCCACGTCTCCATCTCCACATGGGGAGCTAAAATTATCCCCGTTTTCGTCCGCACCAAATCCCCGTCCCCATTAATATTCATTTCGAGTTTTTTTCGGATTCCCCATTTATAGTCAAACAATTTCCCCATGAATATCCCCGTTTAACCCCCGTGAAATTTTTTCCACTCACTTTCATGTTATGACTCTCTAATCAATCTCCATTGTCAAACAAAAAAAAAACAATGACTAAATAGTAACATTATATATAGAAAACACAAATAAAATATTCCAATAATACGTGCCTTGAAAAATCCCGCCCATGAAAATTGTATCTTCATTGGTAATTCCAGTGAGGTCACCCGTGAAAAATCCTGATGGGAAATCCCATGAGTTTCTAAATAGAGATACTCAGTGGGTAATTTCGTGGGAAAATCCAATGGGTGATACCACGGGGATTACCAATGGAGATACTCGTGGGGATTCCCGACAGGGACGGGGCGGGTAGTAGGGCGAGGGGCTCTATCCCCGTCCCCATCCCCACGCAGGGATGTGTTTTTCGCCCCATTTCCGCCCCCGTTCCCATTTAAAATCTCCATCCCCGTCCCCATAACGGGAAATCTCCACGGATAATGGGGATTCCCCGCCCCATTGACATCCCTAGCCACCGTACTAATTATATATACTACGGAGTACGTACGTACCAACATCTGCACCAAATTTACCCTCTTTAATTACTTTCATCATCTTCTTGATACCCATGCATGCTTATCTGTTTTAGTTAATTACTGGATCGATCCTTTCCTGTCTTATTGATTTTCCGCCAACCCTGCACATATTACATATATATGCTACTTCGCCTAAAAGCTTGTACTACTATAAAAAAACATGCATCATAATTTCACCTACAATTTAGTGATTTCGCTTGTCATTGACGGGTAATGCTCTCATATTATTAGGTAGATTTTGAGTAAATGGAGTGAACGGTACGTATAATATATATAGACAAGACAGCTCAAATAGGGTCAAACTTCATAATAAACGTGTGCAAGTGTATATAAGCCAGCCTAATTTATGCCAGTTACGTTTAATTCCCTGGCCAATTCGATTGACGATCAATTTTGTAAAAGTAAATTCAGACATATATATTTGGTGGGACCTAATTTTTACCAGGGATAATCTGCAGGTCACGATACTGTACGTACGTACTTACAGTACCTAGCTATTTGCAGTATGAGAAGGGATGATTTTCTTGAATATTCGTAATTAGAGGCGCTAAGGTCCAACAAATAGAATGCATGTCGTTGACAATTGGAATTAGGCTTTTGCATGCTATATAAGTAAAAATAACGAACACAAAAAAAATGAATTAATGAGCGGAAGCACCCTTATTCATTATTCGATCATTCACTTAATTGCATGGCTGGCAAGTAATTTCATTGTATGTTTATTCTAATATACTATGTGAAATATGTTTTTTGTATTTTATTAATATTTAATCTTACAATGAGGCCACGTATAGTTACAAACTTTGCGTATAACGATTAACGAACTAGATTATGATTAGGGGTAGCGTTTCATGATTACATTCCGGAACGTGGATCATCAGATAACATTGTTTTAGTTAGGGTTTGTTTAGTAATTACCTTTATAATAGACTTATTATTTATAAAGGTGTTTATTTAAAATAAATGTTTATAAAGTTTTGGAGTTTGTGAACTAATTTTTTCATAATTTACTATAAAAATATATTTATAACTATCCTTTATCAAACACCATTATACTAAAAAAATCTATATCTACAAAAAAGTCATTATAAATTTATACAACAAACAAACCCTTAATTAACCTCTCCTCCTTTGATGGGAAAGGTGATTCTACACCTGTTTTGATTTAGAGTATTTCTTTATAAGAAAAAAGTGGTCTTTGCACAATATAAAAGTCATTGTACGTGAGTAACGTGACACGGAGAACATTAGTCAAAAAATCATCATTTTCAAATATAGAGACGGAGTCAAAGTCTCAAAGATAAAGCAGAACATGACCCGATTCTTCTAGCACACTTTTATACGAGTCAGTGCTATAGTTTTCCCTGCACAAATGGAGATTCCTTCTTTCCTCCCTTTTACACTTCAACAACTACGCTTTATGCGAAGACTTTCACCTAAATATATGCTTGATATGACATTCTCCAAACAATGATCATGATTGGTATTATTTTTTTATATATAACCTATATTCTAAGGGTATAGATTAAAATTTATTGTTTTAGAAATTGTTCTGTAAGATCGTGATCGTTAGATAAATAACTAAGGAACTAAGAATACCAATTCTCAGTTCCCTTCGCAGCGGAAATAAACAATCAAATACAAATGAACGAGTTTCTTATAATGGAAACTTTTAATTGTCAACTAGCAATCCAGGATAAAAACCACTACCTTTCTTTCGAAATGATTTCAAGGTCTACTTCTTGATTTCTTATCTCTTTGGTTACAGATTATCCTAGGAACAAACACACAGCTTCTTTGTCTTACACACAGTTAGACAATCCTAGATAACTTAACACAAATTATAATCAATCCAAGAAGCAATCCTTAGCACCAAGGAACTAACTCACTTACAGTCACAAGAACTAGCACTCAGCTCTCGGGTTCCTTGACTGGTTCCTTCTGATCTCAGTTTGCGTTGATGATCTTGTTTGAGAGTTCACACTTTGATGTTTGCTATGGAGTGTGATTCTTGTTTTTGTGCTTTTTGTTGTCAATGAAGCACACTCGCCTTTTATACTCCAAAGGCTAGTTCGCTTCCAGTTCCCATCGAACCGAACTAGAAGCTCAATCTAACGGTGATCCACGAATCCCGTCAACTAGGTTGTCATAGATGTTTATGTGTGCAAGACAACTTCCATAATGAGCTAGGAAACAACATGGTGGTTAATAACTGGTTGTGTCAGTCCAAGGATGATGGGACATTTGCTTTCCGCCAACTGTTCTGCGGCTCCAGGATTTCCGTTGACACATCTCACCTACTACGTACAGTTCCCTTCGTCGGTGAGACGGTTTCCATGCTCTAGCTCCTTTGTGGCTTCGCCACTCTTCTCAAGTCTTTGCATCTTCAATAGACTTGTTTTGTGCGTGTTCCCTTGTGAGCGCTTCCTCGCTTCACTTCTACTGAGTTCCCACAGAACAAGTTTTCTTTGGTTTGCTCGTTTGGTTTCTTTGTCTTGTTTGGCTTTCATGGTTTCAGTAACTGTCATGTGGTTCCTTTAAGCACACATTTGAGATAACACATTAGTATCAAAGTATTTGTCATCTTTAAAAGTAGAGAAACTGAGAAAAAAAACTTTCATGGGAACTGAGGTTCCTGAGTTCTATTTCCTAACATGTTCTCTAAGAGAAAATATTTAAACTCTTATAAACAATTTAATTTTTTTAAAATAATACTATATTTATTAAGAAATAAGTGTCATTTTAGTCATCAAGACAACTATTAAGAATGCAATCATTAAAATAGAATACTAATATAGATAAATATACAAATTTTACAAGTTTTATAGCTAGGGAAACGCTCCCAAGGGGGCGCAAAACCCTAAACACTATCAAACCCTGCCTCCGCTAGCGCCTCTTAACACCACCCCAAAAATCGACCATGAGCCCATAATCTACAAAGAAAACCCCCAAGGAGCAGTGCTCGAGATCATCAGATGAATTCGCTAAGACCCAACTCGAAAGAAACCCAAATGGATCTGAAACCAACGACTTCAGCTCGAGAAGCACGGATTTCTCCGAAATCGAAGGCAAAGCCGAGGAGTGAGGTAGCAACAAACAAGTCAAAGTGAAGAAGAGGAAAGGGGAAAAATCAAACCAACGAAATCCCCTCTCCCCGTCGACAAGTACCGCATGATCAACTAGTCTAGTTACAAGAAAACAAACTTAGACTAGATTGATTTAGTGGAGGAAAATGGAAACCGCGAAGGTGAAAGGAAGAAGAAGATGAAGAATGGTGGGGGCTAGTGAGAGAAAAAAATGCTTTCTCAAGCTCTCCTTTTTTTTTGTGATTCTGGTTTGTAAGCTTGGGTGTAAGTACTTCTTTGCTTTTGTTGAGTTGTTCTAAGTGGAGACCGAGTTGTTCCGGTTATGATCGTGGCTATGTTTGATGTTCCTGAAGATCCATTGTATGCAACGTCAGGGTGGTCAAGACTCCTAAAGATCCCTCATCTAGGTGAGAGCAACGTCATGGTAGTCCATTCAGCACATGCCCATGATTCATCGTGTTTGACTCTTGTTCTGGTGTTATTGTCTGTTGATTTGTGCTTGACTCACCTATCTCCCTAGTTCGTTTAGCTCGCTTTTGCTTGTTGTATTTTCCTTTGTTTGCTTTGTTGTTCTTAACCGGTTTTTCGATTGCCAATTTTTTGGTCTCTCGAGTTTTCCGACGTTGTTGTCGGTACTCGAATTTTTACCTTATCAAAAAAAAAGTAGAATACTATAAACTTTTTTCTAAAAAATTAGAATCTAATAACTACTCATCTGTTTTTAAACCAATGAATAAATAGAATTTATATCAATTATATCAATATGTGTAACTTTAAATAACATATCTCGTGCCAATAAGTCATTATCTAAAACTCTAAAATGACAACTATTTTTTAACAAAAATCGAAGGATAAATGACACTTATTTCTTACCTCATGGAGTATAATCTAACAAAATTAACCTTTTCATAATGAGGTGCTTAACTTATGCTCGAAAAGCATGAGTTAAAAAATTATTAAATACTATTATTATTAGTTCCCAATTACAAATCCTGCTGTATCTATTATATACTTATGATTTCCTTAAGGTAGATGGATATATCATAAATTTAACTACAGCTTCAAATTTGTAGCCTTATGCCTGTCATGACATAGATTTAAGTTAATTTTGCTTATAATATTGTTCTAAACAAAATCAATTTTATTAAGCATACATACTTATTTTATGAATTATATATTTTTCATTAGATGATGCAAGGTGTTTTTACATTTTCTATATGAAATAAAATTAGAATTAATATTTAAAAGGAATTGTAAAAAATAAGTAATGAGAAGTTAAGATGAGAAGAACAAGTTGAAAGCATATATATATATATATATATGGGCATGAATTCATAATTAGATGTATAGTGGAGCGACGGCTGCCGCCCAAAATGGAAGACTGGAAATGGGGAAGCGACGGTCACGCACCGTTGATGGTGCGGGTGCTACTGCTTCGCCTCCGGCACCACCATCATAGCTGCACGATCCATTATCACCTATATATACAATCTTATTTTTAATGATGATTAATTTGACCTGAGAACCTACGATAGGATAATCATATATATATATATATATTCATGCATATTTATTTATAAAAAAGTTACAAATTAAATGGTACACCTAAGTACGTTATAGTGTTATACCGCGCGTTCATAATGTTACTGTGGATAACAAGCCGTTGGGATTCATTCATCCAATATTATATTAATCTATATTCAACTACGAATAGTTAATTTTTAAAAAAGAAAATTGTAATGATAATTAATTTAAACATATTTACAACAAATTTTATCCTAATTTTATCATCAAATCGAACATATATTTGCCAAGTTAAATTTGCTGTTTTGTTTCACTAAATGAATTTCTTAAAACAAGCGAAGTAGATATTTATTCTAGTCAATTACTTGGGCTAAATTTGTATTGTGAACGTTTGCTTTTGATCAATATGCTTGTCGTCAATATTATATTAACTACTGATAAAACAAATCATTATACATCAACTTACTTCCAATTAATAATAGAATTACCCACTTCCCACCCCCAAAAAAATAATAGAATTTCCCACCATCAAACGCGCGCCGCTCCTTTTACATTGTGAAACTTTATCTCAACAAAAAAAAATTAGCTTAATCATATATAAACATTTAAAGTTTCAAAATACATATTAAAAATATTTTTAAAATTATATTCCGTATACGACTAACTATGTAAACAAGTAATAAAAAAGGGGGGCAAACTCAAATTTTATCGACAATGCATAAGCAATTTGATTTTGGCAGCAAACTCAGAAAAGTATGCACTATTTTGAAAGTTATTTCCAAATTAGGTGTGGAAGAAAACTTATTCCGAAAATAGGCAGTCTTATGCCGGATTGGACTAAGTCGTTGTAGGCAATAGCAACTATCCTAAGAAAAAAAGGTGAACGAAATAGCGACTAAACCCGAAGCAGACTTGATTTATTTATTTTTTGAAAAAGGGAAGAGTCGCTGGCTCAATCAGCGACTTTAGTTTTTTTTTTTTTATTTACAGTATTGTTGATTAATCGAACGGGAAATTATATAAATAAAAAGTTATATATATATCCTATGTTGATAAGGCGATGTGTGGTGCAACGATTCTTCTCCTGATAGTCGCTCCTCCGTTCGGCGATTCTCAGCCAGGACAACCTCCAGCAGCGGCTCCAGTCGCTGATCGACGACGCCAGGGAGAGCTGGACTTACGCCATCTTCTGGCAGTGCAACGCCGACGATCCCTTCGGCCAGTCGCTACTCGGATGGGGCGACGGGTACAACAGAGGCGACGACTCCAAAACCACCTCCCAAACGACGCCGTCCAGGGCCCTGAACCCTACCGAGTAGCAGCACAAGAAAAGAGTGCTCCAGGAGCTTAATTCGCTCATCGTCGACGGATCCTCCTCCCCTGGAAACGACGCCGTCGAGGATGACGTCACTGACACCGAGTGGTTCTTCCTCATCTCCATGACGCAGGGCTTCCCCTTCGACGTCGATCTCCCCGGCCATGCGTTCCTCGGCTCAAACCCTATATGGGCGTCCGGGGCGGATCACCTCTCAGGGTCGTCGTGGGAGCGGGCCCGCCAGGGGGCCGCCTTCGGGATTCAGACCATTGTCTGCTTCCCCACCGGCGCCGGCGTCCTCGAATTGGGATCCACCGACCTCATTTTCCACACTTCCCTCCTCATCAATTCGGCTAGGGATTTGTTCAATTCCGGATCTGGCGGCAGAGGAATCCCCTCCGCCTCCGCTCCTCCTGCGCCGATCGACGAGGGGGTGACCAACCCCGCCGCCATGTGGATCAGCGATCCATCCTCCTCTGCCCCCGTCGACGCGATATCGAACGCCAAGAGCGCCGACCGTGAGAGCTCGGTTCTGATCGGATCGAATTCGATGTCGGTCGCGAGCCATCTGCCGGCGAAATTGGACGTTCAGAGCTCCAACGGCTTGATCGACGCTCAAAACCCCCACCACTACCAACAACCACGCTCAAAACCCCCACCGGCGAAATTGGATAATCACCGATTTTATATGTAAAAAATGAAAATCGTTGGTTTCTTCAGCAACTCTTCCTTTAAAAAAAATAAAAATAAACATATTCTGCTTCGTTTAGAGCCACAGCTTTGAGTCACGACTTTTATCAGTGAGTCGCTTGCGTTTGCAGCGACTTATTCCATACCTCCGCAGACAGCCTATTTTTGAAATTAGTTTCGTTACGAGCCTATCTCCGGAATAACTTTTCAAATAGTGCCTACTTTGAGAAAAAATTCCCGTACCCCAAACTTTCAATAATACAGTATCATTTGGTAGCAATGAATTTATTTTTTCCTCTTTTAGCAAATGCATTTTTTATCACATTAATTGGCAATGGGTTCTGGGGCCCATGCCTTTATATTAATCTTTTTAAACCGAGCCCAACTGATCCATATATACGCTCCTCCGTGCCTCATTTCGTCCACCTAATTAAACCCCCCACATACAAACACACACCTCCGAAATGGCGAGAGAGATCCACGGTGGCAGCAACGTGATGTGCATCGAACAAGGACACGTCGGTGGGTACCCGGATGATAATTTCCACAACGACGTCGACGACGACGGCCGTGAAAAACGAACTGGTAACAACCGCGCCCAGAATTCATTGATTAATTAATTACTTTTAATTTTCCTTTGTTTTTGAGCATGTAATCATTTTTAAAAATTACTGTACGTGAAATGGATTGGATGGATGAACGGATATATATATATAAAAAAAAATACAGGGACGGTGGTAACGGCGAGCGCGCACATAATAACGGCGGTGATAGGGTCCGGAGTGCTGTCGCTGGCGTGGGCGATTGCGCAACTGGGGTGGGTTGTGGGGCCCGCAGTTCTGATGGCGTTCTCCTTCATCACTTACTTCACCTCCACCTTGCTCGTCGACTGCTACAGGGCCCCCGACCCCGTTACCGGCAAGCGCAACTACACCTATTCCGACGTCGTCCGCGCCTACTTAGGTAATTAATTCTTAAAAATGTTCGAATTGTTTATTTAGTTCAATCTCTATAATAATTCCAAGATCTACTATATATATATATTTTTTTAATGTTCTCGTACTATATATATACTGTAATTTTTATGTTAAAAATATAGTTTGAAAATTGTGGACTCGTATATATATATGTTAAAAAGTTATATAGTTTGAAAATTGGACTGAGTATGAATATATTGGTATCCTTTTGTTTGGGTTTTCAGGAGGAAGGAAAGTGCAGCTATGTGGTCTTGCTCAGTATGGTAACTTAGTAGGTGTGACCATTGGTTACACAATTACTTCGTCCATTAGCATGGTGTAAGCGCGCAATTAATTAGAATACAAGCACCAACTACTCTACATATATATATTGATACATATAATTAATTGCATATATATATATATACCTAGTATTTTGACAGCTTGTAAATTGTAGCGATCGATATAATGAATGCTGTACATGCATGCATTTAATCTAGATTGATGTCACGTACGTTACTCCGTACGTATTTGTATTAAGATCGAGCTGCTAGGTGAATTACTTTTTTAATTATATATGTACTTACTGCGCGCAGGGCGGTAAAACGGTCAAACTGCTTCCACAAGCACGGACACCACGTGAAATGCGAGACATCGAACAATCCGTTCATGATAATATTCGCATGCATCCAGATTTTGCTGAGCCAGATCCCTAACTTTGACAAGCTTTCTTGGCTCTCCATCGTCGCCGCTGTTATGTCCTTCGCCTATTCCTCCATCGGCCTCGGCCTCTCCATCGCCAAAGTTGCAGGTCTAATTTAATTGCATGTTTTTTACTATTTATAAAATAATATAGATATTCCAAAATCCAATCGAAGTGTGACACGCATGCATCTTCACCATATCTATATAAAAAAGGACAATTAATTGATCGGAATGGGTGAATATCTTGTGTTTGTTGTGTTGTGTTGTGTTGTGTGAGTAAATTAATTAATAAAAATAATGAAGGAGGTGGGGCGCACGCGAGGACAAGTATAACGGGGGTGGACGTGTCAGGAGTAGAGAAAGTATGGCGGAGCTTTCAGGCCATCGGGGATATTGCTTTCGCTTATGCTTACTCTACCGTTCTCATCGAAATCCAGGTCCGTTTTCAACTTAACTTATCTTCATTCTTTCGTTTTTAATTTCTCATCCAGTTTATATATACTTCTTTACGGTAATTGTGCGCTAGCTGCTGCTTATTTTCTGCTGATAACATGTTTTTTCCCCCTATATATGTTTATATATACAGAATTAGTATACCTACCTACCTACTAATTCTGTTTATACAATTAATTTAACACGGCAAAAGGCTAGAAATAAAGTGGTGCCCAATTTGAACAGCAAAGATGTGACAAATTAACACCTAATTAATGTTCATATTTTTCTAAAAGGTGATCATTATAAACCTGATTTAAATATAGAGTGACATATATTGATTATTTGAACGGGAAGAAAGATAATAAAAAATTGAACTCATGACTCAAATATACTTACTGTTGTACGTACGTTGAAGATGAACTAGCTAACAAAATTTTGGACATTTGAAAGTTACAAGATAATCTAGAGTTTGTGTTCATATCGATCATGATCACAATTAATAAATAGTTAGGGTGAGTTATTCACAATAGGCATATATCATGACAATATGTATGGCATATACGGAGTAGTATATTATGGTTATGGCCGGGTGAATAAGAAGTTGGGATATCTTATTTAAATTAAACTCATAAGTATATATAGATGGAGAAGAATGGAGCTAGCTGGGAAGACTAGCTAGGTAGGTGCATGTGATTGAAATGTGTGCCTTTCATTCAATGTCCCCTGGCCTCTTGGACAACCCGATCGAGGGCCATGTCTAAACAAATATACACGTGTGCGTTTTGTAAGGTGCTTGCCAAAACCATACCCAATAGCTAGATTAACTTTAATTAACAAATGCATTGTGATCGAGAATCATCCGGCCATTAGTGCTTCTTTCCTATAAGCTAAGAAAGAAACAAAGCATAACATTAATATTCAACGATTCCTTCCTATCACCTTCGGTACGTACCAAGAAAAAGCGTTATTCTTAATCCGAGGGGAAAATAGATTAGCTAATATCAATCGTGAAATCACTTAATGTCGATGCTTTTATAAAATAAAACTATCTGGACCATGGAATAATATAAGTTTCTATAGGATGTGAGCTTTGGGCCATTGAACGATGTACGTTGTTTGTATGCCCACCCACCACGTGCTTCTCCTTCTTTCCGACCGATCGAACTGAATGCCCAAAATTAGTCCGCCGCGCCAACCATAATATCATCTTTTATGGCGTTCTAACAGGACCACAAATGTTGTCTTGCCTAATCCCTTATTAATCCACATTAAATCTTATCTTCACGTCAACCACATTAAAATTAATTAGTACTCCGTATCTATTTGAAAACCTATTGTTATACTTAATACTACGTGAGGCGTGACCAAGACTTTTGTGGCGAACCTCCTACGCAAATTTTCAACCTCTTTGATTATCTTTTTTCTTCTTCCAATGAGCTAGTCATCCGGCAAAATTGTTTCAACGTCTAGTGTTCAGATTGTCATTTTGAATTACACTAGCTCTAACTTCTTGCTAGCGGTGGTGTGCTGCTGTCATGTATCTTAATCTTATTTTTGCCGATTAATCTATGTATAATCTAAAACTTTTAATCACCCAATAACCTGTAGTAGCTATAGTTTTAGGGGAGTTGAAGAATGGTTGATCATCAAGCAAGAAGAATAGGATGAATTAATCATCCATTGTAGTCGGAAGCAAAACTTGAAGAAAATTCTCTGTTATTAGAATAACAGAATGAACTAACTATTACAATGAGAGAGAAGAGGGCTTTTATAATCTGTACAAGGAGACATGTGTAACTCTAATGACCACACAATCACTTAAGCTATATCAGCTTAGTGTTGACTCTCTTCATCCCCTCAAGTTGGAAGTGGTTGAGAGTCAACCAATCCCAACTTGAAAGACAAGAATTTATGTTGCATCTCACTTAATGGCTTGGTAAGGACATCAACAAGCTGCAGATGGGATTTGATATATGATGTGCGAAGGAAGCTTTCATTAACCTTTTCCCTCACGAAATGGCAATCTATATTGAGGTGCTTAGTCCTCTCATGAAACACAAGGTTCGTGGCTATATGTTGGGTTGCCTTATTATCACAATAGAGAGTAATAGGCAGAGGAACTGAAATATGGAGATCCTGCAGAATGTTGTTGAGCCAAACAACTTCACTAGTTGTATAGGACATGCTACGATACTCGGATTCTGCAGATGATTTTGACACAGTTTTTTGTTTCTTGGTTTTCCAAGAAATCAAAGAGTCACCAAGGAAAACACAATAGGCAGAAAGAGACATGGCAGTGAACTTGCAATTTCCCCAATCAGCATCACTAAAACTATTGAGCACCAAATTGTTGTGAGCAGAATAAAATACACCCCAATTCAAAGTCCCCTTAAGGTATCTCACAATATGCATGGCAGCTTGCATATGTGGCTCACGAGGCTGACTAAGAAATTGACTCACATGTTGAACAACATATGATAAGTCAGGACGAGTAATGTTAAGACATAATAGCCTGCCCACCAAATGTCTATAAGAAGCAGGATTCGAAAGCAATTGACCCTCATCAAGGGATAAATTTAACCCTTGAGGCAAAGGAAACACTGCAGCCTTGCAATCTAATATGCATGTGTCTTTGAGAATATCCAAAATGTATTTCCTTTGATTGAGAACAGTACCTTTAGCTGACCGAGCCACTTCAATACCAAGGAAAAATCTGAGCAAACCCAGATCTTTAATAGTGAATTGGTGATGAAGAGTTGCCTTAGTTGACATCAAAAATGCTTCATCATTCCTAGTTAGAAGCAGATCATCTACATAAACTAAAGCAACAACCATCTGAGTACCTGACTTTCTAATAAAAAAGGAGTAGTCATACTTGGATTGAACATAACCAAGCTGAATAAGGAAGCCAGTTAACTCAGTATTCCATTGGCGATAGGCATGTTTCAACCCATACAGTGACCTTAACAGCTTGCAAACCTGTCCTGACTGAGCCTGAGAGTAACCATGTGGTGGTGTCATATAAACCTCCTCTTCCAAATAACCATGCAGAAATGCATTATTTATATCTAATTGATGAACATTCCATGTCTGAGCAGTAGCAAGAGCAAGGAGTAATCTCACTGTAGCCAGCTTAGCAATAGGTGAAAATGTCTATTTGTAGTCTTTGCCTTCCATTTGATTATAGCCCTTAGCTACAAGTCTGGCTTTGTACCTCTCAACATTGCCATCAGGCTTGAATTTAACTTTGTAAACCCATTTGGAACCAACTGCTTTATGACCTACAGGAAGAGTAGTTAATTCCCATGTTTTCTTGTTTTCCAAGGTTGCTATCTCTTTAGTCATTGCCTCTTCCCAACAAGACTGACCACGAACCTGAGCATAGGAACTAGGTTCAGAAATAGCACAAGTATTAAACAATGATGCAGTATATTCAGCAGGAAAGTCTGAGAATTCTACTAATCTGGAAGACTGATAAGAGGCAGATGTTGGAGAAGAACAAATATAATCCTGAAGTCTGGCAGGCTGAGATCTCAACCGAGAAGATCTTCTCAATACTGGTGCAAGGTCAGGAGGAACATCAGTAGAAGGTGTAGAAGAAGTTGTAGGATAAGGTGAGGAAGTGGTGTCAATAAAAGAAGGAGGCACCACAGTTGTATAAGATGACATTTCCACAGTGTCATCAATCTCAGAATTAACAAGTGGTAACTAAGCAGCAGCAGGAGAAACAGAATCAGGTCTGGTTTTAAAAGGAAAAGATTCCTCTCGAAAGACAACATCTCTAGAAGCAAAGATATTATGTGTCTCCAAATCATACAACAAGTAACCTTTCTGACATGTTGGATAACCCACAAAAGCACATTTTCTGGACTGGGCACCAAACTTGTCTCTCTTAACAATATTGGGTTTACCATAACATATACACCCAAGTATCCTCAAATCATCAAACACAACTGGCTTCTGAAATAACAATTCAAAAGGAATTTGCCACTTCAAAATTGAACTAGGCAGAAGATTAATGACATGCACAGCAGTAAGAATACATTCTTCCCAGAATTTGATGGATAAATTGGAATGTAATCTCATAGCCCTTGCAGTTTCAACAATGTGTCTGTGTTTCCTCTCTACCTGACCATTTTGTTGTGGATTGCCAGGAATACTTCTCTGATGCAAAATCCCATAGCTAGCAAACAACTCTATGCAGCCTTGCTGTACAAATTCTATGCCATTGTCACTCCTAATCACTTTTACAGATGCAGCAAATATATTCTTAACATAGACCAAGAAGGAACTTATAGCAGCTTTAACTTGATGTTTAAATTTGAGCAAATAAACCCAAGTACATCTAGTGCAATCATCAAGGATGGTCAAGAAGTATGAAGCTCCTGAAGTAGTAGGAGTTTTATAGGGGCCCCAAAGATCCAAATGTATAATAGCAAAGGGAATAGCAGCAAGAGAATCACTTTTAACAAAAGATTCCTTACACTGTTTTGCAAGAATACAACTTTCACAAAAAACATCTTGCACAGCTAATGTCTTATACAAAGGCAAATGAACAATTTTGCTTTTAGAACAATGACCAAGTCTGTCATGTAATAAGCTATATGACATCTTTACATTTGCCACATTATTAGACTGCTCTGCTATATCTGACTCAATAACCTCTTCTGAGCAAAAAACTTCTACTATTCTGGATCCCAGTCTTGGTGACATATAGTCCTCCTGCTCGTTGCCCCTCAAGCACAATTTCCTTAGTGATATGGTCCTGAAATAGAATGCTATTAGAATCTATTTTCCCAAATAAACCATGTTCATCTATCAACTTGGTCACATATAGCAAATTGTGCTTAAATCCAATAACCAAAAGCACATTTTCTATTACCAATGCATCATTGATTCTTACAGATCCAATAACCTCTACAACCTTTATACTGCCATCTGGTAGAGCTACCTTTACTGGCCTCTGCAATAATGTCTTAGATATGAATAGGTTCTGATCAAATACCATATGGTCGGTAGCCCCTGTATCTATGATCCAATCTGTACTATTTGTGCAAAATAGATAAAGCACCTCAGTTCGATAGTTTACCTGTAAAATTAACTGATGATGTAGATGCACCCCTATTTTGGAATATCTTCACCACTTGCTGACAAACAGCATTCACCAAAGCTGAATCAACTGACACATTGCCATCAGCTTCTAAAGGATTATCTGGTTGCCTTTCCATCTCAGTTCCTGCAGCATCTGCTCTCCTATCTGACTGCCTATTTTTCCAATTAGGTGAAAAACCACTTAACTTGTAACACTGATCTTTCAGATGTCCTTGACGATGACATAAATCACATCTTTTATCAACTTTACCCCTTTTTGAACCATCTCTTGGCTGAAAATAAGGATGTAACTGTTGATACTGACGACCAGTGAAATTGTTAACAGAAAAGGCTGAACCATCAGGATTTGCATTCATTGACCCTGTGACAATCTTTTGCCTCTCAGCTTGCTGAACTAAATGAAATGCTCGATTAACATATGGCATAGGATCTTGTGTAAAATATTTCCCCTTATTGCATCAAACTCCTCACCGAGCCCCATCAAGAATTGAAAAACCTTATTTATGTTCTCTTTCTCCTGAAATTTCTTAACCAAATCGCAAGTGCAACCAACCATTTTACCGCACTCACACATAGGCATTACATCCAAGCAATCAAGATCATCCCAGATAACTTTGAGTTTGCAATAATAGTCACTAACAGAAAGAATACCTTGTTGCAGAGAAGATAACGTTCTCTTTAGTTGATAGAGCATCGGGCCATTAGTCTGCCCAAACCTTTCCAAGAGTTCATCCCAAAGCTGCTTAGCAGACTCCACGCTCATGAATGTGTTCGAGCTGCATTTCTCCATCGAATTGATGATCCAGCACCGGACCATATAGTCAGCACGAATCCATCGCTCCAAATCATCTGAATCTGGTGTAGGACGCAAGACCTTACCATAGATGAACCCTAGCTTCGATTTCGCACCCAAGGCCATCTTGATATTCTTGCTCCAATTCAGAAAATTCAATCCATCCAGCTTCGTGGCAACCAATTGTGCACCTGGATAATCTGAATTCGACAATGCTAGCGGATCATTCGAATTCAAGCCTTGATTTCCCTGACCTGCTCCCAAATTTCCTGCGCGATTTCCCAAAGGATCCATCTTCGCAAGAAAAAACCAGATCAAAGGAAAGAAACGAATCGAAAGAAGATGATGATCAATTACTTTATCTATGATACCATGAAGAATGGTTGATCATCAAGCAAGAAGAATATGATGAATTAATCATCCATTGTAGTCGGAAGCGAAACTTGCAGAAAACTCTCTGTTATTAGAATAACAGAATGAACTAACTATTACAATGAGAGAGAAGAGGGCTTTTATAATCTGTACAAGGAGACACGTGTAACTCTAATGACCACACAATCACTTAAGCTATATCAGCTTAGTGTTGACTCTCTTCAGGAATTGACAGCAAGAAGCTTCTCTCACTTCAATGCTTGTCCGAACTTGAATATGAAATCATTTACATGAACCCTACTACCTTTTGGAGTGATTTTGCATGAGAAAATTAATAACCGAGAACAAGGAGGAAATGTACTCTTCTGATAAATTACAGAATTATGAGCAAAACTTCCGCAAATAAAAATTACAATTTCATATGCTTTTTTTATTTTCTTGAGTGATGAGAATTGTGATGTTGACATATGGTATGACTTTTCACACACAAGTACGTAACAAGTTGTGTAAATTATTGTTCAATCCAAGATTGTCTTGATCTGCTAGCTAGAGTCCATAGAAGTTGCAGTGAAGAATTAATTAGCTCGAGATTTTGCTCTCGTCTCTATTGAGCGAGGCCCACTGTTGTCGTCAAGTGGGTTTTCTTTGTCAATAGCATGGCCCACAGAGGATTCTCAGCCTAGACCCACCTATTTGAAATCTACTGCACCTGTGGGCTTTTAATATCTAAGCCCATTGGGCTTTTAAATTATAATAATAATATGGTTTGCAGGACACACTGAAATCCAGCCCACCGGAGAACAAGGTGATGAAGAGGGCATCGCTAGCCGGAGTGTCAACCACCACTTTGTTCTACGTGCTTTGCGGCTGCGCCGGATACGCTGCGTTTGGCAACGACGCTCCCGGCAACTTCCTCACGGGCTTCGGCTTCTACGAGCCCTTTTGGCTCATCGACTTCGCCAACGTGTGCATTGCCATCCACTTGATTGGGGCCTACCAGGTACATATATACATATGATGTACGTACGTATCATAGACTTAATTATAGAGATGTGAGTATATATATTTATATATGTGTTGTGTTGTGTTGTGTTTGTAGGTGTTTTGCCAGCCAATATTCGCCTTCTTCGAGGGGTGGTGCAACAAGAGGTGGCCGGAGAGTGGGTTTATAACAGGGCAGCATCCCATCAAAGTCCCGTGCGTGGGCGTCTACAACCTCAACCTATTCCGCTTGGTGTGGAGGACAGCTTACGTCATCGTGACGGCCGTAGTAGCCATGATATTCCCCTTCTTCAACGACTTCCTGGGGCTCATCGGAGCAGCATCGTTCTGGCCGTTGACGGTCTACTTCCCCGTGGAGATGCACATTGCGCAGGCGAAGATCCCCAAGTACTCCACCAGGTGGGTGTGGCTCAAGATTCTCAGCTACGCCTGCTTGCTGGTGTCGTTGGTGGCTGCCACCGGCTCCATCCAAGGCTTGGTCACCGCTCTCAAACACTACCAACCCTTCAAGACCGTCAATTAGTTTGTATCGCTCAATTTGTATAATAATTTCTTCAGTGTGTTTGTCCAGGAGGTCGACTAAAATAACTTGTTATACCGCCAATTGAAATACTAGTGACAGTTGATAAGCAACACATGCATGATCGACTCACTTGTCTTGCATTTATTCGATTCATCACTATATATGCTGGCTAAGTCAGAGGCAATTGAGATAAATATGTTGTTTTCAGTTTTGGTTCATGAGTCTCCCCGGATTGTAATCGCTATCTACTACTGTTTTTTCTTCCTCCTTTTCGTTTGTTCTACCACATAAAGATGTGTCCTTCACAATTAAGCACATACACTATCAAACTGATCCCCTTGCACATGTATCAACAATGACAAATACTTGCAAGTTACAACTTCCAATAGTACAATTTAAAAAACAAAACCAAGCATATTGTTCCAAACAAATACAGAAAGTTCAAGGTTTTTTATTCCTACAAAAAAAATATACATTTTTTGGGGTGCAATGGTTAAGAGCATCGGATTTCATTCATTTTAATCTCCTTTACATGAGTTGCTTTCAATAGTGTTTGATTTTTCTGAGAGCTACTCCTATGGTGTCTATTGTTTTTCAAAGTTCACGCTTTTCAAGCAAGTTGTCATCGTCCTTCCCGATTGACTCTCTTCTCGCCATCGTCGGACTCCTTCGCCACCAGCATGGGGCTTCACATGATCCTCAACCTTCGAACTCCCTCTCCTGCACTTCGCCGCTGCAGCCGCCGCCTGCAGCGAGTCTTCCGCCGTCTTCTGTCAAAAGAATCTGTTCAGTTGTCCTGCAATCTTATTACCAGAACACGCACACCAGAATTTCTCCGTCAAAGCTGAATCTTGACGCTGTTGACCCGGATTCCATCACCCATGACCAGGCTATTACAGTAATGGCCTTACTTGCCAAGGATGCAGGTTCCATGGTTGCTCTCGGGTTCTTCAATTGGGCGATTGAATACCCCAAGTTTCGGCATTTTATGAGGCTCTACATTGCTGCCGCTACTTCGTTGATCGGGAATGGGAATTTGGTGAAAGCGCAGGAGGTTCTGTTTTCTATGGTGTTAAGTTTTGCTGAGATTGGGAGGTTATCTGAGGCTGTTGATATGGTGATTGAGATGGAAAGCCAAGGATTGCCCCTGGATAAGCGTGTTTTGAATCTGGCTTTGAGGGTGTCGTGTCAGATGGGGTTGGTTGAGTATGCAGAGAAGGTGTTTGATGAAATGCGCATGAGAGGGGTGGACCCGGATTCTTGTAGCTTCAAGTCTATGGTTGTGGGTTATTGCAGGATAGGGAGGATTTCAGATGCCGATCGGTGGTTAACCGGAATGGTAGAACGGCGGTTCATAGTGGACAATGCCACTTGCACTTTGGTGATCAGTTCATTCTGTGAGAGTGGACTTATCAGTAGGGCGTTCTGGTTTTTTGATAGGATGGTTGAGATGGGATTTACGCCTAATGTGATCAATTTCACATCTTTTATCAATGTACTATGCAGAAAGGGTAATATCAAGCATGCCTTTGACATGATGGAGGAAATGGTTAGAAGAGGATGTAAACCAAATGTGTATACCCACACTGCAGTCATTGATGGGTTATGCAAGAAGGGCTGGACAGAAAAGGCATTTAGGTTGTTCCTTAAGCTCGTTCGGAGTGATAACTACAAACCGAATATATGTACTTACACTGCAATGATCAGCGGGTACTGCAAGGAGGGCAAGCTAAATCGCGCAGAGATGTTGTATACCAAGATGAGAGAACAGGGTTTCGTTCCAAATAATGACACCTATACCACGCTTATTGATGGCCACTGTAAAGTCGGGGATTTTCAAAGAGCGTATGAATTGATGGATATAATGAATGTTGAAGGCACAGGACCAAACATCTGTACTTATAATGCAATTATAGGAGGTCTATGCAAGAAAGGAAAGATCATGGAGGCGTATCAACTGCTCAAAAAGGGCCTTCAGAGTGGATTAGTAGCTGATAAGATTACATACACTATTCTGATATCTACTTCCTGCAAGCAGGATGATATTTGCAGAGCTCTAGCTTTTTTCTCAAAGATGGTCAAAGTTGGTACCGGAGCTGATATTTATACATACAATGCATTACTTGGCATCCTCTGTAGGCAAAAGAGAATGAGAGAGAGTGAGAGATTGTTGAAGGAAGTTGTTGAGCTTGGTCTCCTTCCAACTAAAGAAACTTATACCTCCATGATTTGTGGCTACTGTAGAGATGCAAATATCAATTTGGCTTTAAAGTATTTTCAAAGAATGAGCGACTCTGGATGCCAACCTGATAGCATTGCATATGGCACTGTGATAAGTGGGCTATGCAAGGAATCAAAGTTGGATGAGGCTCTTCAGCTTTATAATGCCATGCTTGACAAGATGTTGTCTCCTTGTGAGGTTACCAGGCTGACGTTGACGTACGAGTATTGCATAAGAGACGATCCTGTGACTGCCATGAAGGCGTTAGAACGCCTAGACAGAAAGCTGTGGACACGAACAGTCAATACATTAATCAGGAAGCTCTGTAGTGAAGGGAAAGTGGAAACAGCTGCATTGTTCTTTCACAAATTGCTGGATAAAGATCCAAATGCAGATCGAGTTACTTTGGCAGGATTTCTTACTGCGTGTTATGAGAGCAGCAAGTACGAGCTTGTTTCTGATTTGTCAGAAAGGATCCGCAAGAGGGGGTCAGCAAGCAGCTTCAGTGTACTTGGAGGATAGCCCAATATGGATTTTTAAAACAGCTGGACATGACAGGGATCACTGCAATCTGTATCCAACTCAACCTTGCAAAGAAATGGGCTAGTGTTCACCATTTGACATAGCCAGGGAAGTATCCAAGTGTTGAGACCACTGATCTTTCTTGGAGCTTGGTTTCTTGCTTATGCATAAGCTGATGGAAAGCCTCATAAACCGAGTTGTCTCCTAGAGTGTGCCACTTACCTCAACAATTACAGTATGCCAGAGAATCTGCTGCAAACAATTTGCAAGTTGAAGTCATTGGAGTGACTGTTTATTCCGTTAGCTGAAGGGAATCAGAAGAGAATAGAGCAGAATAAGATCAGGGAGAGCGAAGACAACGTTGATTTTAAATAATTTGGGAGTTTAAATCCTTTAAATGTTGCTCTTGAGTTGGAGAAGAACAGGGTTACAATCTTATAGTTAGGAGTAAATGACGCCCCTTGCTAGGATTTTGATCACATAATATTGTAGTTTCCTTAATTCCTTACCAGATCATGGTTACAGAATGATAATCACCAAGACATATAATGTTATTATAATCGTTGCATAAGCTGGAATACATATGGTGGAGCAGTGGAAATGTGTTTTTTGGTTGTACATGTATAAACCTTCTTGCTGAACTATTTTGGCATACTGGGAAATCCTTGCAATAAACATTTAAGCTGTATCAGTCCATATTCTTCAGTTTAATACTAGACTCTTGTTTTTTCCTTTTTGTTGTTCAGTAACAAATGCAAGACTGTAGTGTGCACATGAATAATATAACCCAGATCAATTGAGCCGACGACATCCATTAGATCACTCAATTTCAGTATTTATCCAGCAGGTATACTCTTTTTTGAACCCTGAAAATCTAATTTCCTAGTAGACTTGTCAACTGATTTTTAGCTGTGCGTAGATTTTGACTCGATCCAGCAGCAGTCATTATCATGCGTAATCGCACTCTAAACTAGCGTGTTAGCACGTAATTACCTAGTGGGAGCAGCAAAGCATCTCGAGTATAGGTACTAGAATATCCAGTTTCTGGGTGGACCAAATGTTGATATAGGACAAAATTTGAGGTGAGGAAATCGTATGCAACTGGAGCGTTGATAGCAACCCCATGGCCTGTGGCTGGTATTTGCAAAAATTGACCTCAAAAAATAGGAAAACGATTAATTGGGTTGCAATTGGCCATATTTGAAAAAAAGGAGAAATGCGTGAGTCCAAAAATCCTAATCCCGTACCAAATTAAGATTTGTTCATCTCGTTGGATTTTATCACATATTGCATTCTATATTTACTAAATTTTAGGCTGCTTAAGAGAAAATTAATGATCCATACAGAATCAGCATAACATTGACATCATCATGTACGTAGGTCATATAAGCCGGGGGGAAGTCTAATTAAGTTAAAGGTAACGTAAAATGATCACATCAGCTATCACATCTTTGCTGAAATACACAATACAGAAAATGTCAACTGTATCATCCCAATTCCGAAGTCAACAGTAGAACATAAGCACAGAGCCGATGACAAGTGGGCAATGCACCCTACACAAGAATCTCAACTTTACCACCAATTTTGATTTTCTTTTTTTCTAATTAAGAGACAAAAATGATAATATATATGGTGATGCTGCCTGTGAGGATGAGGATGAGGATGAGGATGAGGATGAGGATGAGGATGAGGATGAGGATGAGGATTAGGATGAGGATTAGGATTAGGATTAGGATTAGGATTAGGATTAGGATTAGGATTAGGATTAGGATTAGGATGATGAAATTAAACAGTAGATGCATGCACCTGAGATGTTCCTATGGCCCTGCAAGTGGAGTCTCCATTCCATTTTTCATTATCATGGAAACTTAATTGTAAGTGGTTTTTATTTCCTGATATGCAAAAGCATACAAGAAAGAATCAACTAATTGTAGAAAAGAATCTACGATAATCGCCAGTAAGTTACTTTTTGAGAGTTTACCAATTTGTACAAGTGTTTAGATACTTGATCGAATAAAAGCCCACCTGATCCGGTCCTCTGATGCTTACTATTTCCGAAAATAAAACTCTTGATTGTTATATTCCAAATTATGCATAACATGCTTAAGTTTGAGATAGTATAAGATTCTTGATGGTACATAACTTTCAATTTGATATGAGGTTCACTTGATTATGTGGAATGAATTTTAGTGAATAAGCTCCATTTAAACCGGCCTGCACAAGCATGAGTGAATTTCCTTCGCAGCGATCTTAATTAGTATATATATTGCATGTTCTGCATTATCTCCATCTAATTGGTCCAATTTGATGCTCACCAGCGATATATGCTACCATGCAAAAGTATCACATTCATGTTTCCACTACTATTAATTAATATTCTTAGAGCTTTACAATTATAATGACAATTTGACAACTAACTCATTCTCTATCCTCTACTTTCTCAAGATTCTTCAATCTTGATTCTTGGATGTAATCGATCGAAGAACGCGTTTGTTTTTATCAGTATGTAATGTATATGACTATGACTATGACTATGGTGAATACAAATTCATATATCTAAGTGAAAACTCGTCACCGACACCGTACCAATATTTTGTTCGCTAATTTCTCTTCTTTTATTTCGCACCGATATCGCTCCCAAAATCCAAATCGATCGCTCCACCGATTGGGTGACCATCTCGATCAGTTCAGTTATCCGCCAAAGTAGCCTACTGCATCATCCTCAATTTGAACAGTACTGCCTCGCCCAAATGCTGCATTGATGAAATCTTTTATGTTCTTCTCAACAACATGAGGTTGATTTCTGGGCTGATTGGGAGAGAGGCATAGAAAAAAGGAAGAGAATAATGAAAGATGGCAATTTTGTCTAAAATAATATAAATGGATCGACATGCTAATAAATAAAATCGGTGATTTTAGCATTTAGATAAATATTAGATTTAATTAGGTTTCATTTTTTTATGTAAGATAATACTCCTCAGTCAAGATTTAATTGTTTTCAAACTTAAATTTTATTTATCCTTTTAGATATTTTAGCCAATTTTACGGCCCCTTACATTTGCTTATTTCAATCTATATCTTCATTTTTCATATAGATTAATTATTTTTTTAGTTATTTGTGTTCCAATTTTGTATGTGTGTACCTAGGATATTTTTGTACAAACTATTTTCTTTTATATATATGACAAGATTTTGGCTCTGGTGAAACAGTCTCTTAGAGTAAAATGATAGTATTAATCTAGAGTGTTGGATGAAAATAGAATTGATGGTCATGACTTAATCTAAAAGGTTGTAAAATAGGTTGGTGGATTCACCTACACACAATTTCTCCAAATCTTATGATATTAGGGATTTCTTTTACCCATATTATTCACTTTTCAAAATTCTCTTCTCCTTGTACGTTACTCTCTCCAGAATTCAGATTGGCTATCCACAAGGGTGTTAGGTGCATATCTCTCTATCAATTCATCCTCATCTTTACGTCCTTCATCCATAAACTCATCTCGCTGAATTCCTTCCCGAAAATCTCAGCGACCTCTCAGTTAAAACGCCATATATTTTGATTCACAACTCAGAAAATTATCAAATTTTGAGGGACGAAATTAGACTTCCAGATCTAACTCTGGGATTTGGAATCATCCAATTACGAGTCCAGACGAAAGAGAACGAGCCAGTTGAAGTCACGCTGGATTTCTGGAAAGTTGCTGTCAATTCTTGTAGAAGTTGAAGAGCAATTCCTTGCACCGAGTGATACGGGGTTAGCCGTGTAGAAGATGGATCTAGGCAACGGATCTCAAAACAAAAGAAAACACAAGATTATAACAATAGCGGAAGTGAAACTAATGGATAGGATAATAGATAGAACCAATAGAAACGACGAGAAAACCCGCTTGCTTGATAGCAAGGAACCTTGTCGAACGATCTACCAACCCGATCTCTACAACGCCACACAACCAAGAATCGATGACGAACTTGGAGCACGGAGAGGATTGCTTATGAAGTACGAAATCACCAACTCCAGAGGGACTTGACAAAGACAAAAACAACTAAGCAGGAAAGAACAATCGATTGAGACTCTCACGGGGAGCCGAGTTTTCAAAGCAAAAACCAAGCTCTGTTTTTGTGTTTTAACAATGTGAGAAATCTAACTAATGAAGAAGACAAGGGAGGCCTTAAATACCCTAGGAGGGCCGGCCCTAGCTTCCCAAAACGGGTTACACTTAATCCCGAAATATCTGAAAATAGAAAGCTGAAAATAAATAAATAATAATCCTAAAAATATCCAATGCAGAAATTAATAAGATTAAACATATGTAACGTTGACCAATAAAGTCAACGCCCTGACTTTGGACTTGTCCTCTTCGTCATGTGATACATCATGTGCCATAAACGTCTCCAGCTCTTGACGTAGTTCCTTCAATCTTGACCTAGTAATCGGTCCATCAAAGGTTGACACTAATGGCGGGGATGATTCCTCATCACCGAGAGCCCCTCAATCCTTGATCATATCACGTGTTCTCGATGCTCGTGGCCGCCGGAATGCCAAACCCGTCCCGATCTACCCGATCAAACCCATATCTGAGCCTAGCCGAACCCTTGTCCACTGTCCCGATCTACCTGAACCCAGATCTGAGCCTAGCCGAACCCTTTCCCGCCCCGATCTACGATGTTTCAGACTCCCCGGCTTGGCCTCCAAGCCCCTCCACGTCTACAGTCGTTTCCGCTCATATCTGCATTGTTATTCATGTTAACAGTATTGTTATTCACAATGTTACAATTTATTTGTTTTGATATTGTATATATGATATTCAGTTTCTGTGTGGTGTTATTCATTATAATAATGTGATATTCACGTGGATTCATATTCTACTTGTTGATGGTGTTGTATGAGTTATTTATCATTGATATTCATGTTAACAGTGTTGTTATTCACAATGTTATAATTTATGTGTTTTGATATTTATGATTTAGATATTGTATGTATGATATTCAGTTTCTCTGTGGTGTTATTCATTATAGTAATGTTGATATTCACATGGATTCAGATTATGCTTGTTGATGGTGTTGTATGAGTTATTTATCGTTGATATTCACGTTTTTATATGTGATATTCATACACATTCTTTTGATATTCATGTTGGATTTAAGTGTCATGCGTTGAGTAGTTCATATTCAAATTGTATGATGTGATATTCATTGTAATGTTGTTCATATTCATGTTGGATGTAGGTTTCATGCGTTGAGTAGACGATATTCAAAATTGGATTTGCGATATTCACCAGATACAAACACAAAGTTTCGAAGATCATGAATCGTTTCCAAAAGCTTGAAATTAACACACGAATATCAGTACAGTTTGTATGAATATCGCCTAATTCATATAACCGATAATCATCATATGCGGATTAAAATCTGAATATCGACACTATTTTCATGAATATCGAATATTGCTTATATGAATATCGATTTCAAAATTACATGAAATCAAAACATTTTGAATGAATATCGATTACTGGTTATATGAATATCTATAAAATTGCGAAGGAATGGTTGTACGTTGAAGACGATTAGGAAAGAGAATAATCTTCTCTTTCTCTCTCATGTAACAACCCATTTAATTTTTTTTTGTTAATTAAAATTTGATTAATTGTCATATTAGATTAGATTTAATAGTTACACACCTATCATATCTATTATATAACCTAATCATCCAACCATCCATCACCATCAATCCAACGTTCCAGATTAGTACTTTCGTTTTATCATAACTCTCGTTTTATCGGAGTGTTAGTCTATATGACAATATCTAAAAAGACATCTAAATTTTAATGAAGAGAGTATCGATCAATATTTTTTAGATAATGATTATACAGAGGACTTACCGAGAAAAACGAAATGAAAAAACACAATATTATTATTGTGGCCGGTTTGGGCAGCCTGCTAGGGAGAAATAGTTAAAAAGAAAAGGAAAGAGCAGATAACCTAATTAATAAAAGTATTGATTGTAACTAATACTTTGATTAAATTAATTAAGTTGCATGTTAACATTACACGGCAGCAGCATGTCATCAAGGGCACGTCACGCTAATTAGCTAGCGTGGGCTATCTATATGCATCAACTGATCAACTCATTTGCATGCAACACACGAACACAACAACACTACCATTAATTAACTAGTTATTAATTAAATCGTGCTTGCTAACTAGGTAACCTAACCATATATATCTAGCAATTAAGCTAGCTAATTGGTGGTTGCATTTTATATATATATTTGTCCAATGTGTCCATGATACATGTTAAGAGGTCAAATTTAAAAAATAAAATAAAAAATTTCTTAAAATAAAAGGAATGAATCTATAAAAAAAAATTAAATTAATGATTAAAAAAAATTATTAACAAATATAATATTTTTATTATATGTACATAAACACAAATTAGAAAATCATTTATCTATTCAGTGAAGGAGAATATGCTTGGAATCCAAGTAGTAGGCACGATCAAGGGAGGATCTACCGGGGGCTAAGGGGGCGACATCCCATGCTTTTCTTCAGTAAATCATTTATAGTATGTTGAATTTTTAATTAAGTCCTTTTTTAAAATTTGAATTTTTATTATATATACATAAAGTGATAAATAAATAAATAAAAAAATATATTGACCTAATAATCTTATCTTGAAACTTGTGTGAAACAAGCTAAAGGTCATAAATTATCTTGAAACTTGTGTGAAACAAGCTAAAAGTCATGAGTTCAAGCTCTAAGATAAAAGTTTATTGATAACATCAATGTTGTCCCATTATGAGTATAACTAAAAAATTTAAATTAAAGAGTAAAAAGTGAACATATCTAATAATTTATGATTGTTTGATAAGTGGGATCTGAAAGTTTACGGATAACATCAATATTGTCCTATTTGATACATTCACATCCCACTTATCAAACAAATAATTTTTTATTTTTTTGGCTTTTTACCCTTTTTTCTTGCTAAAGTACTAATACCTTTAATTATCAAAACATTCTTTGTTAAATTACTCTCTCCAATACGAAATAAATGTCATTTTAGAATATGACATAGCTATTAAAGTATGCAATTATTAAATTAAAATATTACAATTTTTTAATGAAATTTATAATTTAATAACATTCATTTTATTGTTAACCAATAAATAAGAGAACTTGCATGCATCATACCAATATGTGTAAGTTTCAATAACATATCTTGTAATTTTTTTAAAAATTATTACCTAAAATCCTAAAATAACAAATATATTTTCACAAATTAAAAACTAAAATAACATTTATTTCGAATAAAAAAAGTACTAAATACGGTTCAACGTGGTATAGCTAGCAAGTTTGCCTAATATATGTTAGGAAGTGGAATTTATTTGTCTGTATCCCGGACTTTGGATATATACCTAGTGATTATAGGATCTATGGCATAGATATCAATGGATATTTAATATCATAAACAATAATTGGGATATCATATAATATTACAATGCCAATTTGTACAATAAGATATTTTTTCTAACGTTTTTTATAATCTATGTCTTAAGGGCATAAGTCAAGCATACTTATAATGGAAGAAATGGTTATATATTATAGATTTAGATATTTTAATTTTTATAAAAAATATAAGACTTTCTTATTTAGGGTAACAATTTTTTATAAAAATATGCTTAATTTATACCCTAAAAACATAAGTTAGAAAAATCATTGCTTTATCCATGCTCATGAAATAACATTTTTCAACTTAATTTACAACAAACAAATACTTTAAATTTTTATTTCATATAAAAAGGTGTTTTTTACAATACGTGACTATCGCTAATTCAAGTAATGTCGTAATGATATACTATATGTTTCTCGTCAATCTCCCTCGTATGATTCGACTAAAGTATCTGCGCCGGCTATTGATTTACTGTGCTTCAAATATTAACTTTTTCGCTTTTGATATTTGCTCAAATTTTCAACTTTGTTAAACAAGAGTACAAACAAATTATCTATTCATCTTCACTTATTAAGTAGTACTCCACGTCAAATTCCCACCTTTTCATCCAACTTCGTAATATTTTTTGATAAAACGGATTTGAAATTTAGAAGACCGATATATGGAAACTTCCAACGAACCATTAAAGACTACTACTAATTGATTAGTTCTGATTCATGTTTAAAAGTGGCGGGTGCGTGTTAGAATTCACCACCTTATAACTAAGGATCAATTTTTATTCCACATTTAAATAACAATTTTATAAAATAATCTATTGATTTAATTATACTATTTTTTCTCTAATTAATGTATATTATAATATTCAATACAATTAAATAAGAATTGTTTTGTAAAAGGTATGTTTCCTTATAAATTGTTACAAGAATAATTAAAGTTTAACAATGAAGTATATGATTTGAAATATGGTTAATTTATTCAGCTTTTGAGATTTTGGATGAGCAAATATTCCCAAAAAATATAAAATCCGTATCAAGTTTAGGTGTGCGTATATATTAATATTGATCGCAATTCATAATGCAAAATTTGCATTGTTTAATATGTCCTAAACGATCACGTGATCGACAAGTTTTTTGTTCACCTTTTATAACCACGATTACTTTTCGGCGCATAGGCATTTTGCCGTTTGGCGCATAGGCTCGCACGTTACGTGTGGAGTGGATCCACACGTTACGTGTGGAGTGGATCCACACGTTACGTGTGGAGTGGCTCCACACGTAACGTGTGGTATATTTTTTATTTAAAAAAAAAAAAAAAAAAAAAAAAATTTTTTTTTTTTTTTTTTTAACATCACGTAAAAAAATGTCTAAAACTTATATTTTTTTTATCAATGTTAAAATGTTAGGAAATTAGTCATAACTGGATGGAGGATGCTGGTTTGAGAACGTGAGCTGATTTTTTTTGTCTCCATGAAGGTTCAAGCTAGCGTATTTTTTTATCTGACATTTGATCATTTCAAGGCTTAATACATCATTGCTTATACGCCCTGCTTATTGCTGTGCACATCTTAAGCATTCATTTTTTGTTCATGTATGTAGTATTGGGTAAGTCTGACACTGGTCAAGCTTGGAGTATTAAAAATTTGAGGTTATAGAAAGAAAACTTCTTAGTAAAATATATATATTTTTGTTTAGAATTGACTCTTAATTTTCCAGCTAAGATACTTCATATTACAATCATTGCTCATACCATTTTTTGTCTTTTTTGGGGTCATGTGACACCCTAAATCTCATGCCCAAGAAAACCCTAGGGTAAGTAGGGTTTCAGATTTAGGGTTTTCAAAACCATATTATTTTCATACCCTATCATGCTTGTAGCACATAGGGAGTTCATACCACATTTTGTCTTTTTTGGGGTCCTGTGACACCCTAAATCCCATGCCCTAGAAAACCCTAGGGTAAGTAGGGTTTCAGATTTAAGGTTTTCAAAACCATATTATTTTCATACCCTATCACGCTTGTAGCACATATGGAGTTCATACCACTTTTTGTCTTGTTTTGCGGTCTTGTGACACCCAAAATCCGAAACCCTACTTACCCTAGGGTTTTCTAGGGCATGGGATTTAGGGTGTCACAGGATCCCAAAAAAGACAAAAAGTTGTATGAACTCCCTATGTGCTACAAGCATGATAGGGTATGAAAATAATATGGTTTTGAAAACCCTAAATCTGAAACCCTACTTACCCTAGGATTTTCTAGGACATGGGATTTAGGGTGTCACAGGACCCCAAAAAGACAAAAAGTGGTATACTCCCTATGTGCTACAAGCATGATAGGGTATGAAAATAATATGGTTTTGAAAACCCTAAATCCAAAACCCTACTTACCCTAGGGTTTTCTAGGGCATGGAATTTAGGGTGTCACATGACCCCAAAAAAGACAAAATGTGGTATGAACTCCCTATGTGCTACAAGCATGATAGGGTATGAAAATAATATGGTTTTGAAAACCCTAAATCTGAAACCCTACTTACCCTAGGGTTTTCTAGGGCATGGGATTTAGGGTGTCACAAGACCCCAAAAAAGACAAAAAGTGGTATGAACTCCCTATGTGCTACAAGCATGATAGGGTATGAAAATAATATGGTTTTGAAAACCCTAAATCTGAAACCCTACTTACCCTAGGGTTTTCTAGGGCATGAGATTTAGGGTGTCACAGGACCCCAAAAAAGACAAAAAGTGGTATGAGCAATGATTGTAATATGAAGTATCTTAGCTGGAAAATTAAGAGTCAATTCTAAACAAAAATATATATATTTTACTAAGAAGTTTTCTTTCTATAATCTCAAATTTTTAATACTCCAAGCTTGACCAGTGTCAGACTTACCCAATACTACATACATGAACAAAAAATGAATGCTTAAGATGTGCACAGCAATAAGCAGGGCGTATAAGCAATGATGTATTAAGCCTTGAAATGATCAAATGTCAGATAAAAAAGTACGCTAGCTTGAACCTTCATGGAGACAAAAAAAATCAGCTCACGTTCTCAAACCAGCATCCTCCATCCAATTATGACTAATTTCCTAACATTTTAACATTGATAAAAAAAATATAAGTTTTAGACATTTTTTTACGTGATGTTAAAAAAATTTTTTTTTTTTTTTTTTTTTTTTTTTTAAAAAAAATAAAAATAAAAATACCACACGTTACGTGTGGATTAAAAAAAAAAAAATTAAAATATACCCCACGTTACGTGTGGAGCCACTCCACACGTAACATGGCGACCCTATGCGCTGAAAGGCAATTTTGCCTATGCGCCGAATAGTAAGGCCCTTTATAACATGTAACGAGTCAAGTTACAAGTTTAAGAAGTTTAGAAGTGTTATATATTTGAGTTATTTGTTTTTAGTCACGAAATATAAATTACGGAAATTTCGCCTGATATTCTCAAGATTTTGCATAATTCGCGAAATATCCAGAGATTTGAACATTTTCGCGTGATACTCCTGAACTATTGTTAAAATTTTGTCAAATACCATTCCGTCTTATTATCGTTACCAAAACGTTAAATCATTAAAAAAAAAAAAATTAAATCCCCTGAATTCCGAGCTCTCTCTGTCCAACAATGGCGACCATTCTTCTATCTCTTGCAATCCCAAGCACATCCCCAAAACCATCTCTCCCGAGCTCAGTCGCCAGTTTCCCCAATTTTCACTCTCCCAAACCCCTCTCCTTCCCTCGCCGGCATCTCTCTCTTTTCTCTTCGCCGCCCTCCGCCATGGCCATTGAGAAGGAGTCGATTCCACAAATTCCACAAACACCACAAACACTATCTTCCTTTCCCATCAGAACCTGCTTCACCTTCTTCAAGCCAACCTCGAGAGCAGCGCCAATATTTCCCAATTTCCCCTCGGATTTCTACCCTAATTCCTCCATCCTCTTAATCTCCTCCTCCAACCACCCCCCTCCGCCTCCAGCCACAGCCCCAACAGCAACCCCGACCTGCACAACGCCAAGCCGGTGCTCGATCCGGCGCGCCGATTCCTCGAGCCGATCGAATCGCTCGGCGGTATCGAACCTCAAGTGATGAACATCGGCTAAAAGGTGGGCCTGCAATGGACCTTGGATGAAAGCGGCCACTCTCTTCTCCAATTTCCCCATCTTCCTCGCCAATTGGAGGTTTCTGTAGACGTTCCATCGGCTGGAATTGAGGATTTCTTCAGAGAGGTCGCGGCCTTCGAGGAGGAGTTTGGAGAGGCGCTCGAGCTGGAACTGGCGGAATTGAGGGAGCTCGACGCCGGTTTTCTTGATCTCTTGAATGATAGGGAAGAGCTCGTTGACATGGCTGATGAGGCCCTCAGCGCTATCTCTGCAAAGGGAGGATTCTGAGCGATGGAGAAGAGTTGTCTGAGGAGCTCGGTGGTGATCTCGCCGGCGAGGAGGTCGGCTACCGCCATAGGCGGGAGAGATGCGGCGAAGGTGGTGGAGATGCCGTGAAGGCGGGCGAAGTAGTGATTGATTTGGAGTTCGCCGGTGGGGTATAATGATGAGATGAGTGCACAAAAGTCGCCTAACAAGTCAATGCTTTCACACAGTGGATTGTGGAATGGAGCCATGGAAGTGGAGGGACACACCGGCAAGGGATTTATTTAAAAAAAAAAATAATTTAACATTTTGGTAACGATAATAAGATGAAAGGATATTTGACAAAATTTTGACAATAGTTTAAGGGTATCATACGAAAATGTTCAAACCTCTAAATATTTTACAAATTATGCAAAACCTTGTGAATATCAGGCGAAATTTACCGGACTAACAGATGACATATCCAAGTATCGAAAGTCCAAACCATGGCAAACATGTACTACTACGTACTAGTCTATATCTACTATACTAAAAAATTAGTAATGCAAGTTTTATCAATGTCTTCAAATCCTATCAATGTATCAAATAATTTAAATTTTACTAGTTCGTAGCAAGAAAAACCGTTTATATATATAAAATAATAGTCCATATACTAACGGTTCGAATAAAATAACTGTTTATATAATAATAATTTACGTAAATTTAATCTATTTTTTTTAACTTTCTTCTAACTTCTTCTGAAAAATTAGTTTTTTGGCAATATTAAATACTTAAAATTTAATTGCTTTATATTTTTTAAAATTCTCTCCATTCTCAACAAAAACAACAAGAAGTCTATTTATATTCTATCACATCCAATAAGATAGTTTTAATTGATTTTATTACTTTAAATTGTTTTAAATTTCCTCTGTTCTGACATAGGAAGGCTGGCTGCGCGCGTATTGAAGAGGAGATTGATCGTCGCAAGGGTTCATCCGGTCTTGCGTAAATTTGGCGTTCGGTGTCCGATTGACTATTATAATACGTTTTTGGGAAGCGGACCGGCCCAACGAGTCAAACACACAGCTATGCAGTGATTTATGGGCTTTTTAGGCCATCCGAGATCGTTTCGGGCCTCAAACCAGCATTTTAATATTTTCAGTAATTTATATTTTAATTCTGTTTTGCTTTAATTTCGCCCTAGGGTTTCGTTTTCCGTATTTAAACACTTTTCAATTGTTGGAGGCAATTATCTTTTATTCAATCAAAAACCCTAAGAGTTTCTCTTATTTTCTGGTGGATTACAGAGTTTATCTTTAGAGTTCGTCGCTTGCGAATTTGATTTTCGATCTAGGTTTAGCGCTTGCTAATCCTCCCGTTTCCTACTGTGTCATGTTCTCAACAAAATTAGCCTTTTTAGGTGACCGTTCTCCATTTTTTGTGAAAAAATTTATTTTATAATTTCTAATAATAACTTCATAATTTCATATATTTTTTAGTTTATTACAATAAGTGTATAATATCGTTAAAATGATGCATGTTATAAAAATTGATGAGCTATTAAAATATAGTAAAGTTATTTGCTTAGGTTGATATTCAAAATAAAATTGTTCTAATTTGTTTAATATTTACAAAAAATAATTCAATGCTTTGAATGCTTTTAATTTTTACAAAATTCACACTCTTTTCATCCAAAATAACATAATTAATGCATTTTAATTTTATTATTTTTATTACAACAATAATAATTTATATTATTATCCTAAATGAAGAATAATATTTTATATTAGTAAATTTTATATTCAATATACTCCCTCTGTATAAAAATGATTGTCATTTTAGAGTTTGACACACTTATTAAGAAATATAATAATTATCTTATATTCTCATAAATGTTTCTTAAAGTTTACAATTATTTAATAACTCATCTCAATTGTAGTCACTATCCAATAAACATAGAAAATTTGTATTAAAAGAGCCAAAAAATACAATTTTCGATGTCAAACCTCGTAACTTACCAACAAATTATTACATAAACACCTGAAATGATAATATAAAATAATAATCGATTTGTCTAATGTTAAGAGTCTAATTTGGAAACTTTTTTCAAATATTTTGTAAAGAACTTCTAGGAAAAAAAATTAAACTAATAACTAAAAAAATTATTAGAGATTTTTATTGCCGTTATAAAAATCAATAATAATATATTTTAAATCGTATGAACCCATCTAGTGATATATAAAACTCAATAAATACATGTGAATCAACCACTCCATAGTCCATAGGTTGAATCTTGTTTATATATCTCAATCCAATTGAAATGGAGCGTGAAAATCACCCCATATCAATCTCAACGTACGAGGGTACAGCTATTCCGCACTCTTCCGCTCGTATATATAAAGGCCCTACCCCTTCGCTTCTTCTCCTCCTCCTTCAACGTACATTTCTCGCTGCTTCTTCTTCCCAGCTATCCTTACACAACACTCTCCTTTTCTCTTTGATTTCTTATTGTTGTAATTTATTCTTCACATTAGGCTTTCGAGATCTACTGTTTCTTCTCTGTTTTCTTAACACCATTGAAATTGGTTACTTGTTCAGAAATTAGGAATTTGGCGTTGAAATCTGGTTCGTTTGAACGCTTCTTTTGAAATTAGGGTTATGGTAGTCGGAGATAGAAGGATCACGATGTTATTCGAGGAAAAGGAAAAGGAGCAAACAGAAAGAGAGGAGGTAATGGAAATTGTTGAGGAGGAGGTAGTTGCGCTTCCGAAGGACATTCCATATCCACTGAGACTCGTCGTCGGGTACGCTTTAACCTCCAAAAAGACGAGGAGTTTCTTGCAGCCCAAGCTCGAGGGCGTTGCTAGGTATAACAGCACTCTAAAAATT
The DNA here is from genome assembly GCA_027886185.1 of Rheum nobile. NCBI lineage: Eukaryota > Viridiplantae > Streptophyta > Magnoliopsida > Caryophyllales > Polygonaceae > Rheum > Rheum nobile. Next base: position 414,644 of record WOAB01000170.1, read on the forward strand.
GCCATGTTCTAAGAATTTATGAGAAAAAACCATGGAATGTGTTGGCAATTTCTTTCTGTTGTGATCTATGGCACAGATTCTAATAGTATATAATAATAGGAGATGACAGAGCATTTTTTACTGGTCATCTTTATTTTGTTCATAAGTCTGATTTTTGTTTTTGTTCTGTGGGGGACTTGTTTCTGCAATAATAATTTTCAACACCGGATAGAATTTCTGTTGTAAGGGGAAAGTTAGAATCTTGTTTTCACCTCCCACCTGTTTAAGTTTAGTATTGAATATTCTGCCGACATCTATTCCCTTTTCAATGAAAGAAAGTGAGAAACATTTTGGGAAGCTTACAGTTACTGCTACGGATGGTGGCTGTAAGAAGTTTCGGATTTTTACCTTGGTAGTAAAGTTTTTCTTTGAATTGCTAAAATTACAGATGTATTGTTATCAGATAAATATCTGGATAAATATCTGAAGTACTTGTTGTTGTATTCTTTACTGATTAGATGGTATTCTACCCAGAAATCTTCTTGATCCGTTAAGGTGTTATAGGTAATTCTTGCTGGGTGTATAATATGATGAATAGGTCAATTCTTGCGGGTTGTGTGTGTGTTTGCAGCTAATTCTCTAATGATGTTAATATTGCAACTAAGCCTTTGTCTTTTGCAGGCTCCAAGGTATATGTTTTGTTTCAGTTGATCTGAGCAAGCCCCTATCGGATCAAGGTCCATTTGACATTTTGTTACACAAGGTAATGGTCTGATATTTTGCTCCTAACTTCTAAGTAAGATGCAAAGTGAACAGTTATTTGTTTTTATTTTGATGAATTTATCCTTTTTATGCAGTTGTCTGGCAAAGAATGGCGCCAAAATCTCGAGGTTGCAACACTTTTCCTCCTTGTGACATTCTTTGTATTTCTGGATGAGTTCCATTTGAGAATTAAGTTCTGTATGTTAGTATTACCAAAATTATGCTTTGTGCTGCGATGTCATTGATTCATGGGAACAAGTCAACATAAATGAAAATGCCTGGTGTCAACTTATCTGTTTGACATAAATTTGCAGTGTTTGTTCTTTCTCTCTTCATGAGTACTGACCTGATATTGAGGTTGAAGTCTCAAGATCCAGCAACTGAGGATGTTTTCTCCTCGGCCAGTCTGGCTTATTTATAAGTTCCATGCAAGCACAATAGTTCAAGGGATGTTAGTGATTCTTTTTCTTGCCACAGGTTCATGCGTACATGATGTCATGATCTAGATGGTTTCTTCTTGTCCTGTTATCAGTCTCTAGAGTTTATTGCATCTCAATTAAGATTCTCGTGTCTGTTTATTCCACTATCTATGACTCATTTATAGTTAAGAGAGCAAGCCGATTCTACCATGTCATAGTTGACAGCGTTTCTGTGACATCAAATATTGATAAGTGTATTTCTATAGCTTCCTTTCTAAATATTGTATTTGTGGGCTGGTACTTTAAAAATCATTTGCTCTTCAAAGCATGATCAGAAAGTGCCACGCCACTCACCACAAGGTGCATATTGTGCAGGATTATAGACTAATACATCCTCAAGTCACCGTCCTCGATCCTCCAGATGCCATTCAACATCTCCACAATCGGCAGTCAATGTTGCAAGATGTTGCCAACTTGAATATGTCCAACGGTTATGGTAGGCTATTTCATTGATGTTTTTAGTAGGCCACATATCTGAGCTTGGTTTACGAGCAGTGTGTTTTATAAATTTCATGACAAAGAAAACCTTCAATGTTAAACTGCAGGTACAGTTGGTGTTCCTAGACAATTAGTCATAAAGGAGGACGTGTCATCCATCCCAGATGCAGTTGCTAATGCTGGACTGTCATTTCCTCTTGGTAATGCTATTATAGTATAATTGTAACCCTAAAAATGTTTCATATTACATGCTTTGTTTTTTGATTTTTAGTTGTGACTTGTGAGGCAATCTCTGAATATTTTTTAGCAGTGCATAACTGCAAGTACTAAAAATGATTGAATAATGCAGTTGCAAAACCTCTATATGCTGATGGAAGTGCAAAGTCTCATGCCTTATCGCTTGCTTATGATCAATACGCCCTTGAGAACCTTGAACCACCCATCGTCTTACAGGAGTTTGTGAACCACGGTAATTTCTTTTCTGCTTTAATTAAAATTAAAAACATGAATTTGTCATAAAAAACGGATAATTATAGTAAGTCTCTTTCATCTTTCTCTAAACTTGTGTTGCTATACTCTAGGTGGTGTCCTCTTCAAAGTTTACATTGTCGGGGAGACTGTAAAGGTTGTCAGGCGATTCTCATTACCGAATATCAGTAAACATGAACTCTTGAAGAGAGCTGGTGTTTTCCATTTTCCAAGGGTTTCTTGTGCAGCTGCTTCAGCAGATGATGCAGATCTTGCTCCCAATATTGGTGGTAAAATAGTGGAAACCTTCGTGTGAATAGAAATCTCTTAACATAATCTTATGAACTGTTCTATAGGATGATGGTTTTGCTTGTGAGCTACAGCTCTGAATTAATTGCTTCTCCTCTCCATTGCAGAGCTTCCTCCTCGGCCTTTATTGGAAAAACTAGGAAGAGAACTGCGTAGGCGATCAGTATGCTTCCTATATTCCTCATTCTGCAAAGCTGCAATCTTTTACATAAATGGCTAAATAAATTAAACTATTTACCTTCAACCCAGGGTCTGCGGCTGTTTAACCTAGACATCATCCGAGTCTACGGGAGCCGGAACAAGTTTTATGTCATTGATATCAATTACTTTCCGGGTAAGTGGGATTTCTGTTTCCAGGTTAACTGAATCAGAGAAACTGCTGTAGAATAGTCTATTCCACATGTTTGATAGTAGGAGTTCCCTTGTAATATTTGATCCTTTTAAATGGCTGTACAAGTTGTGTTATGTTCTTACAAGGCCATGGATATACAACTACAACAGGTTATGGGAAAATGCCAGAGTACGAGCATATATTCACAGACTTCCTTCTGAGCCTAGTAGAAAACAAGCAGAAAAAGTGTCTGACAAATGGACATTGAGCATGCCAAGCTTGTGTGGGTACTATTTGAAGGGCACTCCATGAGAACCCCTCAGTCGGAGATGGAACAAAAATGTACTGTAAATGTTGCTGCTGGTGGGAAAGCTTGTTCCGAGCCACCCAACTGTATTTAACCATTCACTTGCAGTTGCACTATGGTATAATGCTGTATGCCAAAGTGCACCCTTAAGCGCAGGCCTCAGTTTTGTACAGAGTGCTTCTTTGGAATAAACCTGCTAGAAATTGGCCAAATGTTTCCTCCATTCTATTCTGCTTTCAGTTTGCTTATTAAGTTGATTCTTTATAGCTTACCACTATGGATTTCGGTTCTACCCAATACATATTACATAGCTACCGTTAAATTGCCTAAGCTCTTCGTGTTTGTGTTATTTGTCAACTTTTCAAGTTTCTGAAGCATTAAAAAAAAAAACAAGAAGAAGCAAAGCAGCAAAACTCGTCCAGTGAATAATGTTGCCACAACCAAATTGTTTAGATTAATTTCTTGAATTCGGATGATCAAGAGTAGAAAGACTATGACGTCGTAGATATGAATCCAAAATCAACTACAGGTAGAAATGACCAGACATCCATTACAGAAGATTACACAGGAAAAGAGGAATAACCTACTCGTTCTGAGGCGGAGCGGCGTCGGCGACCTCGACATCGACGTCGGCCTCGGAGACGGTGCCAACTACAGTCCAGTCTGGAGGTAGAGGAGGAAGAGGCGGATAGACGGCGGGACCACGTCGAATGTCCCAAGGCTGTGATTTGCGGGGCCTAGTCTTCATGTGGTGCGCCGTCGCCTTCTTCTGCGGCCTCGACGAGCACTCTATCGTCATCCCCATCCCGCCTCCGGTACTCATCGGTGCAGCGTAAACGCCGGTTCCCCGCCCGAGTGAGCTCGGCATCGCCGGAATTCTCGTGCTGAATATCACCGACACCGACATCTTATCTGAAATTGGAATCACCAGCTTCGTCGGATTCCTCTCTGGTTTAGGTTTTGTGAGATACTGAAATTGAAGATTGTTTCCACCTCTCAAATTCTACGTTATCCACCATTATCGTTGCTGTACAAAGCGTATTGGGCTTATTCTGAAGTGGGCTTCATGAGACCCGAGTCCAGTATTGTTTCTTACCTTTTCTCAGGCCCGAAATCCATAATATTTGCGCCTCAGTATCTTTCTAACTTAAAACTAAAGCACTCTAGTCTGATTTCAAATTAATAATCAGGAGTGAGGATAGGATTATTGACACCAAACAATCACATAATTACTGTCTAAAGTCTAAATAAAGTATCATTATGTTTTTTTATATACCAATGACTTGGACAATTTCCAACAATGACTTGGACTATAACACAAGATCTGCCTAACCCTGGCCTAATGATATTTTCTCCCCACACCATTCCAAATTTCCAATGTGTTTATTTTTTAAAGGATAACATGAGTTGGCCTCTTGGTTTGTCAACTACTACTCACCTAAAAGTGCAGGAATCCAGCTTCATATATAATACTCCAATAGAAATTTATTTATTCCCTCTAAATGCCCCCAATCTTCGCATGTCTGCATTGACAAATGGATTAAATGACAATTTGGATGAAAATGGTTCTCTTTAGGTGGCCGTATTAAATATTAAATGTATCATATATGGTCGTCTGAATTGTTTTACATATGAATGTATATATGATGTTTGATTAATATAAGATTGAAGTGCTCCCTAATCTTAATACCACGTACTGCAATTACAAAAAAGAACTAAACCTTACGTAATGAGAAATTAGACTGGTTGAGGAATAAGGAAGCAGATGTTTATAACTTAAAACGGCTCTAAATTTGATAGCCAGCAGTCCATGGTTGATGAGGCTGGTCTTTTCTCACGAGTTTGTTTTTAGCCAACTGATCCTGTTGATCCACGTGCGGTGCAGCCATACCAGATCGGCCCCACAGGCCACACCCAATCATAGAATCTCAAATTTAGTTTCACATGTGGTTGATTAGTGCTAAGTTAAATTCTCAAGAAACCGAACAATTTTTTCTTGTTGGTCTCACCTGGTCGATCGGTCAAAATCGTTCTACGTTTAGATTGACATATTATTGATACACGAAGTGATAGACCCCTCTTAACATCAATATCTCCGTATACGCCTCCAATAAGATAAAACCCTTAAAAGAGTTCAGCGCCAAACTACTAATGTTGGAATTTGAGAAACTCTCGCGAGTAAAAAGTACTAGCTCTTTAAACTTGAGCGCCTCTATATCCGATTCCCGCCATTTGCCACATCATATATCCGTCGCTCTATTGACAGATCACCATGTGGGTTTCCTGCAACTCTTCCCTGTTCCGTCAACCGAAAGCCACTCTGTTTGTCACCACGTGGCTAGCAACCATTGGACCACTCCAGCTGCCGTAGCAGCCCCACTTCGAGTGAGAGAAATCTTTCACTTCCGAATAGGAACCAAACAAGAATTGGAAATTAGGAACGACCAATAGCAATATAGCATTGATATAAAAAAAAATATGTTAGGAAATGGGTTGGTTATGTTATACTCTCTCCCTTCGTTTTTATTTGATTTTTAAAAATTTTATATGTACATTAAAATAGTTATTAACTATATTTTGAAAATCCAATATTTTTCCAATTTAACCACTCATCGTCCTTTATAACTAATAAATTAATTAATATGATTAAATTGCAATATATATTTTATGATTTGTATATGATAAATTATCTTGATTTCCAATAAAAATAAAATATCTATAAAAAATAAACAAATATTTAAAATAAACGAAAGGAGAGTTTCATATTTTCACCTTAAATACATTTACTTAATCATCTTAAAACAAATATACATACTTACAAGCACACTTGTCAACTGGGTCGGGCGGATCGGATTCGGGTCATGTCGGGTTCGGGTCAAATCGGGTTCGGGTCGATCGGGTTGATAAAATTTTCGGGTCGGGCGGGTCGGGTTCGGGTTGACCCAGTGGGTCGAACATGTCCTTTTTTTATGATTATTATTATGATTTTTAACTTTAATAAAATAATTATAATAATATAATTAATATTTTATTATTATTTAATAAAGTATATTAAAATATTTAATATAAATGAAATAAAATATACAAATAAAGAGGACCCGCGAGCTCGGATTTGCGTTCGGGTCGGGTTTGGATTCGAATCCTTCTTGACCCAGTGACGTTCGGATCGGGTTCGGATCCTTTCGGATCGGGTCAGATCAGGTTTTCGGATTGGGTCGGTTTTTGACAGATTTACTATCAAGTGTACACTTCGTGTCAAATAGAATTACTTTTGTTTGCTTTTTCAATACTATGCTCATACAATTCTTTAAATGCTCGTTGGAATCCAAAAAAGCACATTATATCAAACACTAAATTATATTTCCTTCGTCCCACAATGTTTGTCCAGTTTGACTTTTGGACACTGTTCATCGTTGAAGAGAATCTTTAAGATTTCTTCCAATATATAAGAAAAAACATAGTCATGTGGGGTCTTGTTTGATTCGTCTCAACGAGTACTTTGATAATATCAAAAAATTATAATTTTTAGGATTATGTAATTAGAGATATTAACGATACAAAACTCGCATCGATAAGTGTGCCCGGTCAAAGCAGGACAAATATACCGGGACGGAGGGAGTATCAAACACTAAATCATGACTTATATAATGCTTAGTGCACAAACACGCCAGCATGGATGCTATTTCCTTTTTATAACCGTAATTTAAATAATAATTAAATACGTTAATTTCACAAAAATATGAAAAATTCACATGGTTGTAAAAGATTATAACAGAAAAATGATATCAGTGATAATAATTTCAATATTTCATGAACATCTCATGGATTACGATTAGACATTAACAATCGTAAGATTGTTCATTTTAATTTGTTTCATCCAATAAGAGATTTAAGAGATTTATAGGATGCATCTTTACTCTAAAAAAATTATATATTGATGTTTTTGAGTTCATTATGCGTGCTAGTTGATACGATTTGCATTTGGAAGTTCGGCCTTGCATGTATATTTGATTTGATAACTGTCACACTGCCCGCTTGTGATAAAAAGTTTGATTTCTATTCAGTCTGTTGGAGTTAACCATTCTGTTAATGATATGATATACAATATATTTGTCTAGCCATGTCATGTTCGAAATTGTGAGAATTTCTTAAAGTGGTTGCTTTTAACCATTTTGTACTTTCTTATAATATCTCTCATTTTATAAGGATATTTTAGAATTTTTCTAACTCCTGTATTACAAGTCGGATTAAATTCAGAGAAGTTCGGACATTCTGTATCATGTTTGATCTCTGTAATATTTTTTTCGAGTAATATAAAATACAGTTGACATGTGTTCAAGGTTAAATAGTCGTTCGTGTACGAATATATTTAACCCGGGGTTAAATATAATTAACCCAAGTTTAAAACGAACAAAAGGGGTGAAAAATGGCCTTGACCGCACCCGCGGCGAGGACCAGTTCTGAAGCAAACAGGTGAGGCGGTCATTGGGCGCCACCGCACCCTGCCGCACCCCTGTCGCACCCCGCGGTGGGATATTTTTCTTCGGCAGCGTTATCCCCTTCCCCTGCAAGTGGCGCCGGTTGTCAGGCCTAGTGATAAGCACTACTTTGTAGGGCTTAACTAAGAGTCATTAGAGGATTTATTGGTGTCATTCGGGTAGATTTAGACACATTCATGTGCATGGTGTTTGGGGGCGAAGTTGGTGTTTTTGGAGGTGTTTGAGCGGTTTTGGAGATCATATGAGACACTGAGGAGGAAGCCACCGGTAGTAGACGCCAAGGGAGTGCAATGAAGAATAGAAGAACGGTAGGCTGAATTCATTCGGTTCGTTCTCTCTACTCAGATGTCCAAATGGAGTGATTCCAATTCGAGGAGTTAGATCTTGAAGTCTACTGCAATTCCTCAAAATATGAGCGCAACCCGAGTTTGGAATCAAAAGTTATGGCATTTTTACGAAAGTGTCGCATGAGCTGAACCGAAGAATAGCGACGGCGCCCGCCGTGGAAATGCGGCGCCCGCCGTAATTACGGCGCCCGCCGTGAAGGTTGCAGCGGCCGCCGTGAATGTCTGAAGGCCGCCGAGTCACTTTTTCCTTATATGTTTTAATTGAATTATTTTATTACGTTTTAGTAATTTCTTTTTAGGTTAATTTTGACTGAATGTTTTTAGTATTTAAGGGTAGAGAAAAGCTTGTTTGCCTATCATCAACTCTCTAAAACCCTAATTTCATTCTACGTACTTTGCTATGAAGAACTAAGCCTCCCTGGCTTAGTCAGACGCTGAAGCTTTCGTTTGGATTCAGTTGTGAGATTCTCGTTCTTAATCTATTGCATGGTTTTTATCTCTTCTCTTGCTTAAGTTGCTTATGATTAATATTGATAATCTCTAGCCTGCGCAACTAGGGTTTGTTGTTATTGATCTATTGCTAGATCTAGATTGTTACTGGTTGAGCATATCTATTTCAGAGTAGCAATTGCATCGTACTAGTATCTGGTTGTGTTAGTCTTATGCAGAAGAGAACTGATTTACATTCTAGGATAAAAGCTGGTTGTTTTATGCTAGATTTGTATCCAACTATATTCATATCCGTAAGGCTGCTGTTAAACTGAATCTTGATAGTTTCGGGGTTGTTTAATTAGTTAGTGCTAATAGTATCTGGTTGTGCTATTAGTTATATCTGAAAAAGAATTGGAATTTCCATTGCATGAGATTTTGAATGAGTATTTATGATCAACTGGTCATACGAATAGTGGATATTGTTTGACTAAGTGTTTTTTCTCATCACTGATTTCACAACTCTTTCGTTTGTTTACTTTTGCATGATTAGGTTACTTAAACTCACAAAACCCCCCTTTGGTTACGTTTGATTGACATACGAATTGCATATTTAGATAGAATCTGCCTCCCTGTGAATTGGACATGTACTTACCTAGGACTACGGTTTAAGGTTTGTTTGGATACTTTGCATAGCAGTTTTTAGAACGACAAAAACTTGTTATCACATAGGCCGCCTGAATTCGCCCCTAGTCGTCCCATCTGTTCCCTTGCAAGTGGATGTGTGTTGGGGATATAAAAGGGAGGAGTTGGAGAGGAGGATTAGCCCAACTGAACGTCTTCTTCCTCCTCTGTTTTCTCCATTGCCACCTGAGCTTCCAAGCTTTCGCCGGGGCTTCGCCGGAGTTTCCCTTGAGTGGAGATAGTACTCCCAAGTGGTGTTGGAAGGTTTAAGGTGTTTGGAGAGTGAACCATAATCGAATCGAAAGCAACGACTCAATTTGGGTGAGTTTTCTGAATTTTCGTTGAAGCCCCTCTGCCTCTGTTAGCTCGCCGCACCCGCGGCAAGGACCCTACCGCACCCGCGGTGAGTTGGATTCGTGTTGTGGCTCGTGGGTGTGTGGTCTTGAGCGAGGTTTGGCTCCTTCGATTCTTTCCGTATTCTTTTAGATTCATATTTGTGGATTTTGAATCTAACTTAGGGTCTCGTTATGGGTCGTTTCTTAGGGATTTATAATCCGAGATTTGTTCCAGTTTCAGACCCAGGAACCCGACGTTTCTAAGCTTGTTCAAGCTTTCGTGTAATCTAAGGCAAGTGGCGGTTCGCTCTTGCTCATCATTCCATATTTCAATTAATTATCAATTGTTTAGTTGTTAATTAATTTGGGATGATTTACTGTTTTCGTTGGGAACAGTTTTGATAACTGTTTGTGATTTTAAAAGATATTATAATAGGTTGTATATTTGCTAGAACAACGCTATTATAGATATAATTGATTAAAAGATGATATTATACTAGGTTGTATATCTGCTAGAACAACGCTAGTATAGATATATGTTTTGTTGTTGGCCATGTTGGCTTTGATGTGGACTATTACTGTGTTGAACTGTTTAGTTAGCACGAGTATTCGTAGGAACGCTACTGTGTATCTCATTGCGAGTGCTAGTCGTTTCTTGATAACCTGGTGGTTAGGATTTAGTTCCTACCATCCTTCTCTGGTCTTGACCATACCCTTACTCAGGGTTTGTGCACACAGTTGGTGCCGCTTGTAGGGATTTAGTTCCCGACTCCGTTGTTTGGGATTTAGTTCCCGATTCGACTTTAGGGATTTAGTTCCCGAGTCAACTCCGCCTTAGGGATTTAGTTCCCGATGGTATCTCTTTATCCCGTGTGGATGAGATTTTAAAAGCTTATAACGTGATGATCGTTTTGGAATTAAATGAGATAAGTGTCATTGTCGCACATAATTAATATACCCTTGGACGGGTAGTACAGCTAGACAATAGTGCAGCTAGGAAATCTCGTCTTGACTTTGATCAGAGTAAAGTTCTCTTTCCAATCTGGATTCGCCTTGGGCGATGAGGTTAGTCGTGAGCCGAAACATCAAGTCGTTTTTAAACGCTTGTATGATATTATTAATGTTTCCCAACATTTGTCATGCTTCCGACAAGACTCATCTCGTTGGAGTCTTCTTTTGGGATTGATTGATGTGAGACTCGGTCTCCATAATCTTCTCTTGATCATGTATTTTCATGTATTCTAGTAGAAGTATGGTGGTTGACTATCGTCATCGGTTTTGATTCGAGAAACGATGAGTCTAACCTAATACGACTACTTCGAACCACTCTGCTTTGTACCCTTGCTTAGTCTTTCATTAGACTAACCAACCGTAATTGTTCTCTGCATGGTTGGCTGGTGTCATCCGTTCGATTCGGCACATCAGATAAGTTGCCATCCCGTGAAGGCTAGAAGGACTATAGAGGCGAACGGTGTTTTGACAAGTTTATTCAGGTTAAGATCATTGGTGGGTGATCATAGCGATCAAGACCCCTTTTGTTGTTATTTCAAAGACTTCCGCTGTAATGATTCTGATTATGTATTTTGATGTATTTGGAATTATGTTGAAATTCTGAGACTTGGTTTAATGATTTATATCAACTGGAAAAGCCTTGGGTGATATCGGACAATACGTCTGAGGTCACTGACGGTAATACTTTCAAGAGGTTATTTAGGGGTGTTACAGATTTGGTATCAGAGCCGAAATTTTTTTTACGGGTGGGTTTTAAAACATTTTCTTGGAACGAATTTTTTTATAAAACCGTTTACTCGTTTGAAACTGAGAAATGTTTTCGAAGGCTCTGAATTTTCAAAGAAATTTTTTACCGTTCTAGTCGTGCCTTCTTCTTTAGTCTGATATGGAAACGAACTTCCATATTTAGAAAGACTAATTCTCTGATCGCCACTCGTAGATTATGGGTGCATTCCTTTCTCTTCAGAGGGACTCGGAAGAAGCCGAGATGGCTCCATCATCTCTAGATAGGCTTGAGTTCCCGGTTCCCTCGTCGTGTTTTGAGGTCGGTGAACCTAGTAGTCCACCCGAGGATGTGAAGACCGTACTCCCTGAGTCGGTAGTGCTAGTGTCTGACGAGGCCGTGGTTCCTATGGTAGAGCCTACAGATAAGGATGGGCATCCGGTCCGGAAACTTTTTAAAGTATGGACCGCGGACCGGACCGTTACGGTCCGGTCCACGGTCCAGACTGGTAAGATCGGATTTAAAATTTTTTGGGTTTTAAAGGGTTTGATTACGGTCCAGACCGTAAAAGTTACGGTCCGGACCGGATTGTAAATATTATGGACCGGACCAAACCGTAAAAATTACCCCTAAAAATATTTTTAACCTTTTTATTTTTATGGTCCAACCGGTCCGGACCGTAAGACCGGAAACGTAAAATCCTCGGACCGTGGACCGGATCGTAAATTTCCGGTCCGGTCTAGTTTTGCCCATCCTTACCTACAGAGGTGCCAGGGGAGGACACTGAGGATGAAGAAAAGTTGTCAAGGTACGCTAGAGAGTACTATAACGATGACTTCATGATCGAAATGATTTTCGAAGAGGATCCTGAGGAAGATCTGGAGGAAGATCTAGAGGAGGATCCCGATGAAGATCCTCAGAAGAAGGACCCCGAGGAAGGCCTCGAGGGGCAAGGCCGTGGGAGTCAATGGATACACCAGTTGTGGTCCCGACTCAACCAGTCAGGCCAAGTACTAGAGGAACGATTGGAGGTCTAGGTCAACGCATTTACGAGATGCGTGAGGCGGATGGACCTGATGCTCCAATTGCTTAAAGTACTCTATACCTTCTGTTGGTATGTTGTTGATTCGGGTGTTACCCAGTCTTTTATTTCAGATAGTTGTGTTGGTAAGTTAAGTTTAGTTTGCAACAAGGTTTGTAAACCTTTTTGTTGTAAATATTCTTAATAATGAATGTTTGGTTGATACCAAGTTAGTGTTTCGCTGCTTGGTAAAGGGTGAGGTCTCGTGTTCAAGACTCACCAACAACCTCTTGGAGATGGCTGCCTATTAATTAGGTGGAGCTACCAAGGATGGGTTCAGATGTATGGACAGCGGCTCATGGCAACAGTGGACGCTGGAAATGGCTGGGCCTGGGCTCGGAGCCACTAGTGGGCCGTCTGTAAACCATGTAATGGGCTGGTCCAAAATGGTGACCATTTAGTTGGAACCAAGCGTCTTTTGGAAATTCCGATTATCATTCAGGGTAAGGAGTTAGAAACAGATTTGATCTAGATAGCCATGGTTCCATACGATATTTTTCTCAGTATGGATTGGCTGACGCTGTAATAACCCTCATTTTAGTAAGAGTAATTTTGGTAAGTTTCCAAACACTCGTATGATAGTCAAATTATTTTCAGAAAAGTTTAGACCTTCTGTTAAGTTATTTGCCTCTGTAATAATTCTCTGAGTGGAATAAAATACATTCAATGTATTTTTGGGGTTAGAATTAATGTTCGGATACGGATATATTTAACCCGGGGTTAAAAACTCGTACCCATACTTTCCCCGGGCATACAAACCCGGACATACAAATGCGACCTTTCAGCAAAATCGTCATAACGTTTGATTCCATGATCCGTACAATGTGAAATTTGGAAGGATTAAAATAGACTTCCAGATCTAACTCCTCGATTTGGAACCACCCCATTTGGAGTTTGGAGCTGAGAGAACGACCCCATCGAAGTCAGGACGATTTCCTGTTGGTCACGACCGCACCCCGCGGCAAGACCCACCGCACCCAGCGGTGGTAGTCGAGTGCAGAAACGGGGATCGCCGGCCTGGATGCCGCGTGCCCCATGGCGTGGCGGCCGCTTGCTCCTTGGCTGGGGTGACTCACCTACTCTCTCTCACAACTTGTTGGCCTATATAAGGAGGAGATGGGAGGAGGAAGCCATGCCAAGATCACCCTCCTTCTTCCTCAAACTCTCTCCCTCAAAACACTCTCTTTTTCTGCCATTTCCGCCGGAGTTCCAAGCTCGCCGGAGTTCTTCAAGGCGTCGTCGGAGTTGCTTAGAAGGTGGAGGTGTCCCTCAAGATGGTGGCTAGTGGTCCAAGGTGTTTGGAAGCCGGAACAACCACGAGTCGAGCCCCCATCGTCGTTTTCTCCGATGAGTCATTTTTGCCCCTGGAGCCCTGCCGCACCCGCTGTCACGGCCATACCGCACCCCGCGGTGAGCCTGTGCGAGTGTGGTTTGGCTTGGGCTTTGTGATTTCGTTTGGGACTTTTGTTCCTTCGATTTCGTTCATTTTTCTTTAGATTTGTACTACCTAGTGTCGAATCTAACTTAGGGTTTCGTTTGGGTCATTTCCTTAGGAATTAACTCGCGTTCTTCCTCGTTTCGGACCCGGAAATAAGTCATCTCAAGCTTCGTAGAGCTTCGTCTAAATCTAAGGCAAGTGGCGGTTCGCTCTTGCTTATCATTCCATATTCATATTGATTATCAATTGTTTAATTGTTAATTGATTTGGGATGAATTGTTGTTTTTGTCTGGAACAGTTTTAAAATATTGCATGTGATTTTAAAAGAAATATTATAATAGGTTGTATATTGTTAGGACAACGCTATTATAGATATATGTTTATATGATTATTATCAGATATTATAATAGGTTGTATATTGTTAGAACAACGCTATTTTTATATGTGTTTGACCGCGATGGCTTTATTGTGAATTTATTATTGTGTTGGACTGTTTAGTTAGCACGAGTATTCGTAGGAACACTGGGACTCTGAAAGGTCCAGTCGTTTCTTTATAACTATGGTAGAGAGGGCGACAAAACCCCTAATACCTTATTGTAGTCATGACTAACCTCTTTACCCGACGTATAGAGGTGGTGCGCACTTAGCCAGTGGCACAAAACTCGGGAGTTGTTCCCAAAACAGATCTCTCGTCTCGGGATGAGATGATCATAAAAGCTTGTAACGTAATTGTGCGTTTTTGGAATTAAAATAAGATAAGTGCCGTTGGTGCACATAATTAATATACCCTTGGGCGAGTAGTGCAGCTAGGAAGACTCGTCTTGACTTTGATCAGAGTACGTTCTCTTTCCAATCTAGATTCGCGTTAAGCGGTGAAGTTGGTCGTGAACCGAAATATCTAGTCAGTTTTTAAACACTTGTATGTGTGAAACTATAATGTTCTAGACACTTGTCATGCTTTCCTATAAAACTCAATTCATTGGAGTTTTCTCTTGGAATTTCCCATAAGACTCAATTCAGTTGGAGTCTTCTCTTGATCTTATCTCTTCACATATTATTTTAGTAGAAGTATGGTGGGTGACTATCGTCTTCGGCTTTCATTCGATGAACGATGAGTCTAACCTAATACGACTACTTAGAACCTATCTAATTCTCCCTTGCATAGTCTTTCATTAGACTAACCAACGGAAATTGTTCTCTGCATGTTGGATGGTGTCATCCCGTCTCATACGACACATCAGATAAACGTCCATGAAGGCTAGAAGCGACTATGAAGGCTGTCGGGATTTTTGAAGAGTTTTTATTAGGTTGCGATTTCCTGGCGGGTGATCTTCTTGATCAAGACCCTTATGTTTAAACTATGTATTAAGACTTCCGCTGTAATATACTTTGTTATATGTTTTGAACCATGGATGTAATTCCAGATCATTTCCTTTAAATCAGAAGTTATGGTATTTGGTATTAAATGTTGTTATGATTTATATAAATTGGTTAAGCCTGGGGTGACTTCGGGTGTGGAATCCGATGTCACTGTCGGTAATACCCTTTCCAGGGTATTTTTATTAAGGGGAAAATGGGGGTGTTACAGACGCGTCATGGGGCGGTAATCGATTTTAGCTCGAAGACTGTGATGGTGTCATCTAGGGGCCATTGTGTATGCAGATTTAAGGGTCTGAATGACGCTGATAACGGCAGGCTTATCAATGCGATGACTGTGTTTAAGCTACTTTGACAAGGTTGTGTCGAGTACCTTTGCTACCTGGATCCGCCCATGAAATATGAACCTTTAGTTCTTAATATTCCAATCGTTTATGAATTTTTTTCGGATATCTTTTTGGAAGATATTCTCGGTTACCCCGTATCATGACGTGGAGTTTACAATTGACCTTGAGTCTGGTACTACGCCGATTTCGGAGGCACCGTACCGGATGGCTCCTGATTGAGATGCAAGATTTGAAGAAGCAACTCGAGGATCTTCTTGACAAGGGTTACATAAGGCCGAATGCATCGCCTTGGGGTGCTCCGGTTCTGTTTGTCAAGAGGAAAGATGGATCGTTTCGACCTTGTTCCGACTAGCGAGAGTTGAATAAAGTCACGATCAAGAATAAATATTCGTTGTTGAGGATTGATGATATGTTGGATCAATTGCAAGAAGCAAAAGTCTTTTCCAAAATTGATCTGAGGTTTGGTTACCACCAACTCAGGACTCGTAAGGAAGATAATCCGATGATTGCTTTCTGAATGAGATATGGTCACTACGAGTTCGTAGTCACCAATGCTCCAGTAATTTTTATGGACCTGATGAATCGATATTTTCGCCAGTACTTGGATAAGTTCGTGGTGGTCTTCATCGATGGTATTTTGATCTATTCCCCGAGCAAGGAGGCTCATGGGGGTCAGTCCTTAGACAAATCAGCTATATGCGAAGTTGTCTAAATATGACTTTTGGATTAAGGAAATGGCTTTCTTAGGCCGTGTGATCAGTAAGGATAAGGTTATGATTGATCCTCAGAAGATCGAAGCGGTAGCTATTTGGAAGCGGTCTCAGGATGTGAATGAGGTGCACAGTTTTCTAGGACTTGCTGGATGTTACAGACAGTTCGTAGAAGAATTTTCTAAGATCGCCCTACCAATGTTTGACCGAGATTACTTGGGAAACTTGGGAGACTGAAGAGGATATGCTTAGACGCTTTCCAGAGTTATTTTCGGCCTAGAATAATCAAGTTTCGGGGTCAAAACTTCTTTTAAGGGGGAGATAATGTAATATCCCTCATTTTATAAGGATATTTTGGAATTTTTTCAACTCCCGTATTACAAGTCGGATTAAATTCAGAGAAGTTCGGACATTCTGTATCATGTTTTATCTCTGTAATATTTTTTCCGAGTAATATAAAATACAGTTGACATGTGTTCAAGGTTAAATAGTCGTTCGTGTACGAATATATTTAATTCGGGGTTAAATATAATTAACCCAAGTTTAAAACGGACAAAAGGGGTGAAAAATGGCCTTGACCGTACCCCGCGGTCAAGTGGCCGCACCCGCGGCGAGGACCAGTTCTGAAGCAAACAGGTGAGGCGGTCACTGGGCGCCACCGCACCCTGCCGCACCCCGCGGTGGGATATTTTTCTTTGGCAGCGTTATCCCCTTCCCCTGCAAGTGGCGCCGGTTGTTAGGCCTAGGCCGCCTGAATTCGCCCCTAGCCGTCCCATCTGTTCCCTTGCAAGTGGAGGTGGGTTGGGGATATAAAAGGGAGGAGTTGGAGAGGAGGATTATCCCAGCTGAACGTCTTCTTCCTCCTCTATCTTCTTCCTCCTCTGTTTTCTCCATTGCCGCCTAAGCTTCAAAGCTTTCGCCGGGGCTTCGCCGGAGTTTCCCTTGAGTGGAGATAGTACTCCCAAGTGGTGTTGGAAGGTTTAAGGTGTTTGGAGAGTGAACCATAATCGAATCGAAAGCAACAACTCGATTTGGGTGAATTTTCTGAATTTTCGTTGAAGCCCCTCTGCCTCTGTTAGCTCGCCGCACCCGCGACAAGGACCCCACCGCACCCGCAGTGAGTTGGATTCGTGTTGTGGCTCTTGGGTGTGTGGTCTTGAGCGAGGCTTGGCTCCTTCGATTCTTTCCGTATTCTTTTATATTCATATTTGTGGATTTTGAATCTAACTTAGGGTCTCGTTATGGGTCGTTTCTTAGGGATTTATAATCCGAGATTTGTTCCAGTTTCAGACCCAGGAACCCGACGTTTCTAAGCTTGTTCAAGCTTTCGTGTAATCTAAGGCAAGTGACGGTTTGCTCTTGCTCATCATTCCATATTTCAATTAATTATCAATTGTTTAGTTGTTAATTAATTTGGGATGATTTACTGTTTTCGTTGGGAACAGTTTTGATAACTGTTTGTGATTTTAAAAAATATTATAATAGGTTATATATCTACTAGAACAACGCTATTATAGATATAATTGATTAAAAGATGATATTATACTAGGTTGTATATCTGCTAGAACAACGCTGGTATAGATATATGTTTTGTTGTTGGTCATGTTGGCTTTGATGTGGACTATTACTGTGTTGAACTGTTTAGTTAGCACGAGTATTCGTAGGAACGCTACTGTGTATCTCATTACGAGTGCTAGTCGTTTCTTGATAACCTGGTGGTTAGTTCCTACCATCCTTCTCTGGTCTTGACCATACCCTTACTCAGAGTTTGTGCACACAGCTGGTGCCGCTTGTAAGGATTTAGTTCCCAACTCCGTTGTTTGGGATTTAGTTCCCGAAGGATTTAGTTCCCGATTCGACTTTAGGGATTTAGTTCCCGAGTCAACTCCGCTTTAGGGATTTAGTTCCCGACGGTATCTCTTTATCCCGTGTGGATGAGATTTTAAAAGCTTATAACGTGATGATCGTTTTGGAATTAAATAAGATAAGTGCCATTGTCGCACATAATTAATATACCCTTGGGCGAGCAGTGCAGCTAGACATAATGCAGCTAGGAAATCTCGTCTTGACTTTGATCAGAGTAAAGTTCTCTTTCCAATCTGGATTCGCCTTGGGCGGTGAGGTTGGTCGTGAGCCGAAACATCAAGTCGTTTTTGAACGCTTGTATGATATTATTAATGTTTCCCAACATTTGTCATGCTTCCGATAAGACTCATCTCGTTGGAGTCTTCTTTTGGGATTGATTGCTGTGAGACTCGGTCTCCAGAATCTTCTCTTGATCATGTCTTTTCATGTATTCTAGTAGAAGTATGGTGGTTGACTATCGTCATCGGTTTTGATTCGAGAAGCGATGAGTCTAACCTAATACGACTACTTCGAACCACTCTGCTTTGTACCCTTGCTTAGTCTTTCATTAGACTAACCAACCGTAATTGTTCTCTGCATGGTTGGCTGGTGTCATCCATTCGATTCGGCACATCAGATAAGTTGTCATCCCGTGAAGGCTAGAACGACTATAGAGGCGAACGGTGTTTTGACAAGTTTATTCAGGTTAAGATCCTTGGTGGGTGATCATAGCGATCAAGACCCATTTTGTTGTTATTTCAAAGACTTCCGCTGTAATGATTCTGATTATGTATTTTGATGTATTTGGAGTTATGCTGAAATTCCGAGACTTGGTTTAATGATTTATATCAACTGGAAAAGTCTTGGGTGACATCGGACAGTACGTCTGAGGTCACTGGCGGTAATACTTTCAAAAGGTTATTTGAGGGTGTTATAAGCCAAATTTATAGAAGTTAATCTTTTGCGTGGAAATTTGACATAGTCATCGAATATTTGTATGCGTGTCTGTGCATGCGAAACAATGTATATGTGCATACAGACCAAAATACGTGTGCACACGGAATGCGTTTTTTTCGTGAAAAATTCGGCCGTGCCGAATTGTTTTCGAATTCTTTCCTTGACTGATCTGAACGGTCTTTTTCTTGATCCGACGGTCCTAGAGTATCCTTACTCCTTTCTTAAGCCTCCATCCTTACCTTATCTTTTCCCTTTATATATAATTGAATAGATGCTAATTAATCGATAATAATTTGTAAACATTGGAGTTATTATATTTAAAAAAAAAAAATGTATAGTTAATCCGTCTTAAAATTAGGATATAATTTTAGCAGAAAATAAACGGGGAAGAACGAGAGGATAGGTGGTGGAGTCCACAAATGAAGTGGGATGAGGATCGGGGACCCACACAGGCCTGAGATACCGTCAACCTCACTTGGGAAGGTGGTTAGGGTTATATACAAAAAGACAGGCTGTATACAGCTGTACTCCAACCAGTCTCCCTCCTTCTCCCCAGAACTAAATGCTTTGAACGCTTCCCCTCTTTTCTAGTAAAAGCCTCCCTATCTCTATTTCCCTATTCTCTATCAAAACCAAAAACTCAACTTCTGAGAGAGGAGAGAATACCAAAATCCATCCCACATTCTTCTATGTGACACACAACAATTAAATGTGAAGGGATGACCACCAGGCGTTCGTGATCGATCAATTTGACGTCGACTGCCATGCGAAGAGCTATAATCGACGAAGATGATGGCGATGTTCGTGCTTCAATGTTGTTATGTTGACTGCGCGAGATACCTACCTTCTTCCGTTGTTGAACCTCCCGCTAATCTCAATGCCTTTGCTCCGTTAATGGCGACTCTTCCTATCTTCTCCCGCTTCTGCAATTTGTTGTAGCACTGCTTTGCGATTAATTGTACCAGTCTCTTTCCTACTTTCCTCTTATTCTTGGTTTTGGTGAATACAGCTAGAGAAAGAAAAAAAAAGTGTTTCTGTTTCTGGTCAGAAGAGGCGATGGATCCTTGCCCTTTCGTGCGACTAACGGTGGGGAACCTAGCGCTCAAGGTCCCGCTGGCGGCGAAGCCGGCTCGCACGGTTGTGCATCCGGTGTATTCTCCCTGTTTCTGCACAATCAAGCTTAAGAGCTTCCCTATCCAGAGCGCCGTCGTCTCTTACATTCCGGCGGAGAACAACTTCCCTGACGGCCAAGTTTATTCTATGGCGGCAACCTTCCACCTCAGCAAGCAGGACTTAGAGAAGCTCGGCGGCAAGTCCATCTTCGCCGGCAAGCTCCGCCTGAAACTTGCGATCTATACTGGAAGGACGGGGGCCACCTGCGGGGTCAATTCCGGCCGGCTTCTGGGGAAAGTGTCGGTGCCGCTGGATCTCGGCTGCTTAGAATCTAGAGCTGTGATGTTCCACAATGGTTGGATTAACGTCGGGAAGGAGGCCAAGGAGTCCCCGGCGCAGTTTCATCTTACCGTTAAGGCGGAACCGGATCCTAGATTCGTTTTCCAGTTTGACGGCGAGCCTGAATGTAGTCCTCAGGTTTTCCAGATTCAAGGCAATCTTCGGCAGCCAGTTTTCACTTGCAATTTCAGCTTTCGAAACACCGGAGATAGAAACCAGCGGTCCAGGTTCTCTCTCATTCTCTTGTTTCGAATTTATTCCAATTCTTAGATTCCGTATTTCAATTGAATTGCGCCTTTCCAGTACTGAACATAAAACATGATTACTGTTAGTTTGTGGCCTTTTCTTCTACAATATAATATGATCTGAAATTCGAACTTTTGAAAACACAAAAGCATCCCATGTTCAACATCTGTACAATCTGAATTTCGTACTCCACCTGAATCGGATTCTTCTTTTGTGGATTTTTAGAGCAGTGTATTTGGCTGACTTGTTCTTCAATCTAACATACACTTTAGACAAGTAAATCTAGGTTTAGCCTTTCCTGGCCATTTCTGGTGCTTTCAGGATAGTCGTGTGAAGCACTAAAGCTAAAAAAACACTTGGTTTCGTAAGCTCCTGCTGGATGAGCACATCAGTTTTTTTTTTCTATACTGAAAGTTGAATGAGCTTTCTTATCCAAACTCTACCATCAGTTCACTTGTGTATAATTCCAAGCTATGAACTAATCGAGGTTGAATTCCACAGATCCTTGCAATTAGATCAAGGGAGTGGAAGGGGATGGTTGAGCTCCTTCGGAAGCGAGAGAGAGCGACCGGGGAAGGAGCGAAAGGGCTGGTCAATCACCGTCCACGACCTCTCCGGCTCCCCAGTCGCCGCCGCCTCCATGGTTACGCCATTCGTCGCCTCCCCCGGCTCCGACCGAGTCAGCCGTTCGAACCCCGGCTGCTGGCTAATCCTCCGGCCAGGCGACGGCACCTGGAAGCCCTGGGGACGACTCGAAGCCTGGCGCGAGCGGGGCGCCTCAGACGGCCTAGGCTACAGGTTCGAGCTCATTCCCGACATGAGCGCCGCCGGCGTCGTCCTGGCGGAGGCCACCCTCAGCACCGCCAAGGGAGGGACATTCTCGATTGACTTGACTTCCTACGCCGTAAGCAACAATACCAACAGCAACAGAGGCACGCGCTCCGGCGGAAGCGCGAAGTCTGCGAGCTCGCCGGCGTGTAGCCCACGGGGGAGCGGGGATTTCGGTTACAGCCTGTGGCCGTACGGCGCGTATAGAGGGTTCGTGATGTCGGCGCGTGTAGAGGGAGAGGGGAGGTGCAGCAAGCCCACAGTGGAAGTGAGTGTGCAGCATGTGAGCTGCTCGGAGGATGCAGCTGCTTACGTAGCACTAGCCGCAGCCGTTGATCTGAGCATGGACGCCTGTAGGCTTTTCTCTCAAAAGCTGAGGAAGGAGCTTTGCAATAGCCATGACCTGGCTTCCTGACTTAGTTAATTTCCTTTTTTTTTTTTACTTCTGCTTTAAAAAAAGAAGACCAAAACGCTGCGTATTGTAATTCCATCTCGGATCTCCCCTGTTTTTTAGACGGGTAGGGCGTTATGTTAGCTAACAGTAACAGATACTGTGAATAGTAAATTGCTAGGAGGAGGGCTTTGACCAAAGTTGTGCCAATTAGGCGGGTGAATATAGTTTCTGTCTCTTTGTTGCTACTTGTGCGCCTCCGGTTGAAAAATCAAAGGGTTTAATGAGTTGTAACTGTAACTTTACTTGATGTCTCTTCGTTTTTTCTTTCCCTTTTCCTTTTGTAAATGTTACTGCGTGGGATTGTGTAATACTATTGCTTTTGCATTTAAGTAAAAGTTGTATCATAAATGCTGTAAACAAATTCATTGGAGGATGTAGAATATAGTTTGTGGAAATCTGCTTTTTCTTGCGGACCGATGGTAAACAAAAAATAAGAAATGATATTTATGCTCTCTTTGCTTTGACGGATTACAACTTTAAAACTTATATTAATCACTAATTCTTCCCTTGAAGCATAAAATTAGTGAACATATAGTTTCCGTACTCTTATTATTGTAAAATATAATCCCATTCCGTTCATTCTGACCTGATTAGTGAGATTCGGGAGGGGTCGTTGGGGATTTGGTAGAAGACTGTGCGTGCACGTTCAGAGATTTGGTGTTAATTGTCCTCTTATGACTTTTATATACGAAATATTATGCTTACAAATAACTAATTTATATTTTGGACCACCTTAACAAGTGCTAGTGTTGTAGGTCGACATTAACTCGGAGTTTAACCAAGAGATGAGTAGATACGTGTGCGTGAGATTCATGAATTTATCTTAGGCTTCATTTGAACAACCTCTTGATGATCCTTCATTCACAAATCACACTTAGAGTTCTAGATAAAACTTGACGACATCCTATAGAGTGAGCAAGAATTTAGTAAAGATTGATGATGCCACATACCCATAAATTATGGGATGCTTAGTGCACGTAAAGTCGTGTTCAGTTCAGTTTGTTACGGAGTAAAAGTAGGAAAGGGAAGGAGTGCACGCTTTTACATTTATCTAATCTGGTAATTAAGTATTCGAATTTACTGTTTCCCATTAATGGATTAGGGAAAGTATGAAAGTGAAAGGAAGAGTACTAGCACGGTAGCACCCATCACATCACCCCTTTTGGTGTAGGATGGAGGCCGAAGAGGACCTCCTTCGTCGTGGTGGTGGCAATTTTAGATGATGGTATGGCCTATAACTGTAAGCTTTGGAAAAAGTTTATTTTTATAAATATTTAATTTAGGTGTTAACCTTCATATTTTGACAAAATCTTGCATGTATTAAATCTTTGAAAACAATTTCTCACATGTGTTGATTTCATATTCCGAACCACAAGATCAACTATAAGTCTATAACCTATACTTCATAAATGTGTTTCGTGTTTTAAGGTACGTATAACGTATTATTGTGATTTTGTTTCATATAAAATCAAAGATACCTTATGACATATGGTCTAAATTTAAAAAAAAATCTAAATTAAGATATTATATCATTTGTTGTCAAAATATTATATCATCTTTTTAGACTTCAAAATAAATTAATATTTACTTTATCATTTGAAAAAAAAATGCTTTGTATTTTAAAATAATCAACCATATTTAGTAGTCTAGTTATTCCAATTTAAACCGGAAAGTGAAGTATAGTTCAGTCCAATTTTGTTTTTGATTGAGTGTATTGCAAATTGCAGAAAATAGAGAATAATTCTTTTCCTTGTATAATTCTTTTAAGTCCCGTCCATTTCAGAAGTTGACACTCCTATTTACAAGTAACATTAGTGACCACATAAAACATTTGATTTAAGCAAACACTTGAATTTATTTCTGAAGACATCAATCATCCTACCAAACACAAATTACTATAAATAGCGGAGTAATGCTGTTAAATGTGATTATATACGGGTCCTCCATGCCTTAATGCACAAAAACATCGTGACAGGAAATGCAAACCTAAATTTGTTCGGGTTCGGAACAAAGAGAAAGCTTTATTCCTGCATTTCATGCAACATGTGGGCGGCTCAACCATTTTAGGCTGATAGTATGACACTGCCATCATCCTCTCATTTTCTGTCTCACCGCATTTGTAAAACGCCAAACCATTTTCATTGAAACCAGCAAATTCCCAACCAAGTTTTATGTTCTGCCTTGGCCTTTTTCGGCTCTGCATTATATCTCTGTTTAATGCTAGTTCACACATTCAACATGTTGGTATATGTTGCAGGTCTCCTCTTATCGCACCACGTTACGCTTTCTATTATAAACTTTACTGTACTTAGGATTTTTGACTCCTTAAGAGGGGTGAAATAACAAATTTAGAGTCTTAATTAAATAAATTAGCTCATTGATCTCTTAAGTCATTAAACTCTCTTAACCTCTAAATCCTAATCTTTAAACCCTATTTTAAACCATAAACCCTAAATCTTAAAAAAATATTTCCAAAATACTTTTGGGCGATATGTATAGTAATAGGAGATCACACTTGTAATTTTGAAAAAAAATGGGCCTAAACATGCTATTTATGTGAAAAAAGATTCGTTTGTGCCCAATTTTCTCTAAACCTTATCACGTGACAACTATAAATTTAATCAAAATTCAATAATACCTTGGGCCTGTTCTTGGGCCATTTGATCCATTATAGGAACAAGCCCAATGAGCTGAGTAGGAGCACTGAACCTCGAACAGAGATGCAGACGAGAACGAGAGAGACCAGAAATTCAACTGGAAACTGGCTGGTCGTTCCGCTGACTACCTACGAAGGAAAATTGACCTCCAAGAATCAGCAGAGAGTGAGCAATGAAGGCGTTGGGATGGTGGTTGATGCTGGTGGGATCGCTTAGATTAGCATCCGTTTGGTTCGGTTTCTTCAACATTTGGGCACTTCGTGTCGCTGTTTTCTCCCAAACTACTAGTAAATTTCTCATTCCCTTCAGTTGCATCCGTTCTTCAATTTTTCTTGATGTTTGGATGGAGATGTTATTTCCTTTGGGTTCAATTTTGCTGCATGTCAGTTTAAATCGATGAATAGAATGAATCTGCCATAAATGCAATATCTTTGGATGCCCTTCTCTGCAACTGAATCTTTCGATTGAAGTTTCACGTACACCATCAGAATGGATCTGACTTTGAATTTATCGAGAAATCTTTGCTTTAGCGAGGGCGTTGCTCCTTCCCACGGATCTCGTTGCCATAACGTGATTCGAGATCCCCAGGTGAATGAATTTGTCGATGGATTTAGCTATTGTTTATAATGAGTTGAGTATAATAGTTGCGGTTTATCTAAGAGATCATGTTTGCTGCGTTCCGGGATATGTTGTCTGACATCTGTTCGCCTGTTAATCTGTCTTTCGTCTTTAGAGTTCAGAATTCGTTTTTTTTTCTTTTTCATGAGCTTATTTTGACTTGATTGACGTTTGACCATTGTAACACAATCCTGAATCTAATAAGAAATGTCAGCTTAATCGCTTACTACATTTATTAATGCTGTTAACTGGAACTTGGGAGTGTATTTGTTTAAATTTTACTTTTCACTTTGATCTCTATTCTCATTTTTGCAGTATTCTTTTTTTCCTCATCTGCACTTCAGGATATCATAGACAAATTGAGACTTGGGGCTGTTATTGGGTTGGGCATTATGTGACCATGAGATGGAGCTGGGGGAGAAAACACATACTACTATTTACATTTTCTATATTCATCAATTTTTATATATTCAAAATGGCATTATGCCATTTTGAATGAATTACATTGCTGTAGCAAGTATCACTACTAAATGATTGCTATAATTATAGTGAAAGCTGTTCAATGACTATATGCACCTAGCCTAGCTGAACAAAAACCTGCAGCTTTTTTAAGCTTTTGGTGTTGTAACTAGGAATCACTATGCTAATTGTTCAGTTATAATTTTCACCTTACAGTGACTGAAGTGCATGGAAGAACCTTTGGCGTCTGGACTCTTTTGACATGTACACTCTGCTTTCTATGCGCATTCAACCTTGAGAACAAGCCACTTTACCTGGCAACCTTCTTGTCATTCATATATGCACTTGGTCATTTCTTGACCGAATACTTAATATATCAGACAATGGCCATTGCGAATTTGTCAACTGTTGGCTTCTTTGCAGGTATCTTTAGATAATGAAATTATCTTCAATGCTTCTTTTTCTTAATTACCATTATATTCTACAATCGATACTTTCTAGTTCAACTGTAGTAGACTTACCCCATTCCATTAATGTCATAGTCATTTATTCTTTCATCTTCGCCCATATGCAGCAAAAGTAGATTAGAGATTTGTAAATGTAATAAAAGAAAGAAATGCATGTGACTGGAATAAAATGTTTATACTTCCCTACAGGTACATCTATTATATGGATGGCACTGCAGTGGAATGCCCACGAAGAGATGAACAAAAAGCAATATTAAGGCCAGATTACAACATCTCCTGTGTTTCTTCTTGTTTTGAGTACTTCCGAATATTGTTCATCTTGTTGGTTTTGTTAAGGCTTTGTGAGGGCCTTCTGCTGCCAAGTTTCTCATACTAGCACAGCCTAGATGGGAATACCTAAATTTGTTGGATCTGGCCATTAGTCTGACCGGTGGTGAATTACTGAATCTTGAACCGTTCTTCTCTAGCTTTGAGGTACATTTAATTATCTGGTTCCTGTTGAAAGAAATTCTATTTACTGCAAAGATTGCAAAATCTGCTGTGATCAAGCTGTTTCACTTTGATCAAAGATATGGATTACTAATGTTATAACAGTGATTATTTTAATACTGCTGAGCAGATTGTGGCTTTATATGAGATAAAAGCACTCTGTTGCAAATGCATTTTTTAATTCCCATATGTCCTTATCTTGATATATATGGCATGTGCTCGTTTGATTGAAGTGAACTTGCTGTAATGATAATTACCATAGTTTTCCTCCCTTGGTGCAGGTAGGCAATGTACCATAGGCCAGACTGTTTATGGAAACGTCTTTTAGTTGTCTAACTATAATAATTTTATTAGCTAATTAAGCTTACAACATTATTTTCAAGAGAAATATATATTTCGAGTATGACAAGAGGCTCCTAAGTCCTAACCTTTGGCAAAAAGCAGCTATAATAATCAGCCTAACTGACTAGGAAAGAGACATTGAGCAGAAGCCTTTAAGAGGTTGACCTACCCCATCATATATGATATGATATGATATGATTCATGAAAAGTCTAACAACTTAGATAGGCGTAAATTTTTGGTTTAGAAATCATACTTCAAACATGAAATGAAACCAAAGAGTTAAGCAGCTAGTAATCTTCAGACCTCTTTTACACTTGAAATATGGATATAAGGGCTAAGCATCCTCTTTTTCAAGGATGATCTATAACTTGCCAACTTGGATTCTCCGTCTTGATTAACCACATGCCTAAAAGTAAACTACTGAATCATATATAGACATATAGTAATTTCTGAGAACCTGTTTATCTTTTTTACCAACTTGAAATTGCTATCTTTTGATTAGGGATAGTTGGTATCTTTCAGTTTCCTACATTATAAAGTATATATCTTGTAGATTTTAGCTTTTAGTAGAAGTGAATAATTGAGGTAGCAATAGTTGCAAAACTTTGATCTACTCTTTATAGCTAATGGAATATCATGGCCTCAGACAATTACAAAGTTTGGGTAAGATGACACTAAAATGGCAATGTGCCCAATAGGCTTTATACATAGAGTTTGTGTTTCGAAAGCTCTGTAGTTGTTGTGAAATCCTTGCTTTCCAGCTCATCAACATGTAAGACCTTCAACTCTAGCCTTTCTTTGTAGATGACCAATCCACTTGTCCATGGCAATTTTGCTCTTTTTCTGTCTTGTTTGGCTTGTCTCTGCAAGGATTCCCTCCTGTTTTATCCATGAACAAATATAGAAAACGGAGTTTGCTTACATGCAATAATTATAGTTCTTAAATACATGATATAGCACAGATGACTTCCCTAGAACTTGAAAAGCATTGAGATTGGTTACTCTAGGGTATAACAGTATATTGTACATCAACTATCCCTTTAACCTGCTATAGACTCACACACTAGCATCTGATAATCTCATCCAATAAGCTGATAACTTAGAATTATGCGCTTGACTGAGCTTTCTCTTTGACTCGTTGTTATGTTCCTGATATAACTGAAAGTCTTCGGCTAGCCATAATAACTCTTGAGCATTTGTTCATTATACTTCACATTAATATTTCAGAGCACCCTTCTTCAGCCTCGTTGAATCATCTTCTTCTTCTTCTTCTCCTTCTCTAACCTACTGGTATTCTCATCAGCATCATTTTGCAAATCACTCTCCTCCAACGGTTCCATGTCCAGCCCTTCATCCTCATCATCCCCGCCTCTCTCAGCCAAATACTCAGTCTCTACAATCTCGTCCTCGTCTTCAACTTCCTGCCCAGTCTCATTCTGACCCTCACTCTTTCCTTCTTCCTTGGTCACCACAACTGGCATAACCAAGCCTCTTCTTCCAAGGCCAAGCTTCAGCTGTTGAGTCGACCCTGCTTCATCCTTGACCAACCCACCATTTTCACTTGGTAGCTTATGACTGAGGAAGAGCCTGAGCTGATAGATCATCCACACACCAATGGCCATCGCCAGAAGCATCCGAAGCGCGAGGTTTAACTTGACCCCTTTAGGCCTCTGATTCCTGCTGGGTGAGTGCTTGAGCATTCTAGTTAATCCTGTTTTATACAGAAACATTTGGTTAGGGAAAATAATGACCAAATGGCAGAGTTTTGAGCTCCTGGGTAAGTGTAAAGAGATCACGTGAGTTACCTGATTGGTGATTCCGTTATCTGGGGGTGTGTTCCTCTGGGTGCTCGTCTATGGAGGCTAATCATAAACCCTATATAAATGAAATGAAATGAAAACTTATGACACGAGTCAGCAGGAACGTTTGTAGGGGATAGTGGAGCTCAGAGAATGCAGGGTTGAGTTCTGATGGCCCTCTATATGAACAGCTTAAGCTGTGTATTTGTATTTGCAGTTGGGACTGGGGTGGGAATCTAAACGACACCGTTCCTCTTGGCTTTATGGAAGAAACGACGTGTGGAAGGTGGGTAGCTTATAGATGGAGACCTCGTAATCGTATGGTATCACGTGGCGTGGGTCATTCTGAACCCTCTGTTTCGGCACAATGAATGATTTCGATTAAATTTTGCAAATTGAAGAACGTTATCATACCGATTTATACGCATAAAATGATTTCATTTGCTTCCCAATTTGTATTAAATTCCATATTAAAAAAAATCTATGTTAACGGAATAATTGCAGATGGAGAGAAATAATGTGAATATTTCTCATAACCGATGCTATTTCCTCTCTCGAGTCTTTAGGAACACTGACAAGAAAAGCAAGGGTCGTCGGCAAGTTAAAATACACTAATAGAGGGCCCCAGATGTGAAATTCAATTCCTTGATTCTTGAATATGTTATTCTATATTCAGATTTTACAAGTTAATGAGAAGTGGCGATGCCCATGTTTGATAAATGTCAAAAAGCTTACTCCTATAAGATAGTTGATGGGATTGTACTTCAAATTGTGAAGACTTGACTGCAAATGAATAAACTTGTTTATTGAAACCAAGCAGTCAGCAATATCAAGTAAATGTATCATCCTCATTTTGCAAATGAAATTACTAGACAATCAACATTAGTTTTTGATGGTTCTAGGCTAAACATGCATTTCTTTTTATAAAAAAAAAGTACCAATGAGATTAGACAGGTTAACAAAATCAACCCTTGGTAAATTAGGAGGAAGTGATTGAAATTGACTGCACCATGGAGAATGATGTCATGATTTGCCTTGTAGTTTTCAACTTGCAGGGGGCTGGGGTCCTGTTTATGTATACATACGGAGTACTTTAGTGTGGCTTTCAAGTTTCTACAAGCAATGAAGCAAAGCAGTTATTGCATTGTTATGATGATTTACCAAGCAACATTTATTGCTCCATAAACTGCCCACTCTCCTGAAACTCGGCTTCAAAACCCCAAAAAACATTTCAGATTCACATATGCCAAACATAAACGTCACGACTTGGTTGTTTGTTTGTTTGTTTTTAGGCTTGTAGTTTGGAAATGGCGTTTTTGTTTCTCGTGATAAAGCAAGAATGTGTACCGAGTTTTATTTGTCTGGGTAATCTGAAAAATAGAAGATGCAGGTCCAAAATTTTGCAGCCTGGCAATACAAACAAAAGGCAAATTGAGATTCTGATGGAGACTCCACGCTTGTTTCTGTCAGCTTGTAAGGTCAAATACATTGAGATTGGTGGCACATTGCACAATTTTTAATTGCACAAAACTCCAATTACACTAGATGATGATGAAAATTTGGATTCTTGGACCTGCTCAGCTGCATATTTGGTCAGTACATGATGTGGGTGATAAATGGTATTGATATGAGAATTCTACTGTATATAGAAACTTTTTATACTCTTTTGGTTATATATAATTAATTAATTTTCACTGTATTTTTGGGGTTTAAACTTTAGAGGATTGAAAATTACCATGCTGCTAACCTCATGCTTGAATCACCATTGTATGAGAATCATCACCGCGTGTTTTGGGGCATAGGATTTACGTAAGCAAAGGCAACTACTATTAGCCTTTTGCAGCTTACCGTGTGCAGGAAATTGATTTTTTTTGATTACTTCGAGAATGAATAGATTCTGACTGCAAATATGCTCTCCTTTAACAGCTATGTCTTGTATCGTAAGACACGCAAACAACAAAAGAATGGAAAAAAAAAACTGTAAATATAGAATAGAGAAAAATGAAGTTTGTGGAGATGATCATAGAAACTTAATTAGAAGAAGCATTCATTTTAATTACAAGGTTTGGGAAGTACTGTAGAATCAAGGGTCGAAGATAAAGCTACCACACTTGCATTTCCAGCTCATGGGCTTGTAATTGGACAAGTCATCTCCCCTTGAATTCAGAGTTGCAACACTTGTTGTTGTTGTTGCAGCTGAAGAGTGTGTTTCTGTTGTGGGCTTGAGCTGCTTTTGCTGCTGAGGCGCAATGGGAACTTGAATTGCTTGACAGTGAACACAAGTACTGCACCTTCTCTCACACCTTGGTGGCCTTGACCCTATTAGTGTTCTTTCTCTCATCTTCTCTTCACTTACCTGCCAATTCCAGATATTTAATGAGTGACCCAAATCAAGTGCTTACTTAGTAACACACCCAGAAAGTGATGAAATGTTTTCTAGTTTACCTTGATCAGCTCAGCTGCATTGGGCACTGCTCTGCCTGTAAAAGCAGGGGACTTGTATTTTGTTATTCAGGCTCATGAAAGTACAAATCAGGGTGTAGATAATATGTAGAAGAAGAATTTAGGAGGGTGCCCCCGCTTACCTTCAGCCATGAATGCTTTCTGGGTGGAACTTGAAATCAGCAGGAGGGCCAAGGAAATGATTAGATGCTTGTTTCTGCAGGGAAATGCACAATCTTGAATGTGGCCCATTTTGTGGGTGGAAAAATGGAATGTTTTTGTTTGTCTAGTGTACTGGGAAAGAAAGAAAGCTTATTTCTTTAAGTGATGCAAGCAAGAATTGCCTTGATGAACTCTTCTTTGTTTGTAATTTGTATGATGGTTATATCTCCATCTATTTCAGAATGATGGGAACAGGGGAAGGCATAAAAAGATGTTGCACAAGGGAAGCTTCAAGGGATAGGAGCAAAAGCGAAGTCTGGAGAAAAAGGAAGAATTGTTGCTATTATCTCTTGAAACTGAAACTGGGTTTTAAGAGAACAACAGGGAGGGGACAGAGGAAGGGGGAGGAGATGAGGAGGGGAAATAACAAGACAAGTGGGTTATGAAAGGGAGAGATCAGTTAACCACCAATTCACAGTTCATGTACTCCTATTTGATTTGCTTGCTTAATCATAAAATCATATGGGTCAAGTAATGAAGAGGGTTGGAGTTTAAATACTTAAATGGGTAATGGGTTTCATGTTACAACAAATTTGAAGTCATTTTGTCTCACCAAAATGTGGTTTTGTTTGGTAGTTGAGTTTCTCTGATAGATTGGCCATGGTGGGACTGGCTGGGCAGGTGAAGAGTAGGGACCTTGTCTGAACACTTCACTCTCAATCTTGAAAAATGGGAAGCTTCACTTTTACACGCCAACTTTCACCCTTTTCCAGTCTTTGACAAGTTATCTTCTTCCTCTTAAGCAACAACACACTAATCATAATGAGGTGGTAGAAAAACAAATGAACTACTTACTACCTTTATGCTTTTCCAATCTCTACTAAATGAGACACAATCAATATTCACAATGGAGTTATAAAAATGTTACTGTACTTTTGGAAAATAAGGTACAAAGGATGGAGTACTTATAAGGGTTGCAGGATCAGGGTAGCCGTTAGATTATGCTCTGAACTTCCTTTGTTACTGTATTTGTTAGATTATTCTTGCTGTTTATACTTGTATGTGTGTGTGCTGCTATTTACTACTAGCACTAGTGCTACCAAACACAGTCACTCTATCTCATGATCAATTGCAACCTTTTTTTATACATGTCTGTATTGAGATATAAATGCACTTCTTTTATCTTTTCTTTTTCTTTGAAAGGGGATTTAAATGCGTTCTAGACTCCATGCTGCATGCTGCCCTAGTTATTAGCTTGTTTACTTCTTTTGCAGTAAGAAGAAAAAGTATTCATTCCAGCAAAAATGTGTTAATTTCCTATCTGGTGCTGTAACTTAAGGTACAAAATCTCTCATCATATATGAGGTAAATTTCCTGGACTTCTGAATGTACATGTTCTCAAACTAATGTTGATCTTTGAAGTTAGATATCATTCTTATTGAGTCTATATGCTTATGGCTCCCATTTTAAGGGGGTTATACAGAATTTAAAGGACAAAGACACTACAACAAATAGATTTACAACATAGGAGGGCAAGTTGCTGTTCAAATTCTACAAATGTTACAGTACATATTACATATACATATTTTCTCGTGTATCCATTTAGAAATCAAAATTTTCAAGCAAATGTTCTACCACGTCGGCCCCTGCAGAATGCATCCAGTAAACTTGAACCTGGTATAAATAAGAGAGCAACGAAATCAGTAGCTAGTAAAGATCATGAAGCTTAATTTTAGTAAAACTAACAAGCTGTAATTCTTGCCTGAATTGTGCTGTGTGCAAGAAATCTTTTGACTCCGGTAAACTTGACATCGACTCGTTCCCAGCTCAGTTTTGTTAGCCCATTCAACATAATTTCCATCATCTCTGTAGAACAAAGCATTGCTCAACAGACAAATTTTGCACATGCTAAACAGATTGTAGAAAACAGGACAAACAATTACAGTGAGAAACGTAAGCAGAGTATTAGCAATGAACCTTCTGTAGTAAGATTCTTCCAGCCATCAACTATGGAATCCTGAGAGTAGATCTTTTTGGGATCGGATGCTTTTGGTGGTTCCCGATTTACAACATGTTTGAACTTCTCGTGTCTACAAAGCTGGTTGCGCTGAAGGAACATACATAAAGGGTGAGCACATAAATTAAAATCTTGAATAGTTATCACATAAGATTTCAGTGTGTAATATACCTGTGGCAGGTCACTTGGATAACGTATTGATGAGGTACACCAGCCAACTATCTCTGTGAGAGGGAGTTAAGCTTTTGTCTTGACTCTGGTAGTTCATTCAATCTCCTAGCATACTAGGACCATGAAAATCTAGGTACTAATGTTGTCAGATAATTTACAATCCAAAGATACTCACACTAATCATCAGTCTCTAAAATTCCATCTAAAGAAAGGAAATTGCACTAGGATACGGTCAAAGCGCACATTTGCATAGGCAATTCGACGCTTGAAAGACTGCAAGGCTGATCTGCACAAAGTAGATAAGAATATGTTGTGAGATTTAATAATCATGTGTCTTTAGCGGTTAGATACATCCTAGTATAATGAAAAAAGGAAGTCTAAGAAAGAAAGGAATCTTTACATAAAAAGAAGATCTTCAAAGTCATTGGACATCTGCAGTAGGAGAGGTGGCTTCCCATTCTCACTGTCAGTCAAAAACAGATGCTTTCCTGTTCTACCGAGTAACCATGACGAACGACATGCTAGTTTTTCCAATTTTCGAAGGCCACAGAACAATGGAACCTTGAAGTAAGACACGACATCAGTTAGCCAACACAATATTTTCACAAATGAGGATTGGAATATATCTAGGAAGATGGATACAGATTTGTTTCTTCAATGAGCTTCAGAAGAACTGCTGAAGTAAAATGTTGAATTGATAGCTACCTGGTTATGTCCCATTGAACCAAGATGTGGTGTTGCAAATGTTATGTAATTCACAGGCTCCAGACCAGCAATCTTCCCTTTATACTTCTCCTCAATTGATGCTTTTGTAGAACCATTGGTTCCTTCTTCTCCATTTTCAGTTGGAAATAGTTTCAGATAGTTGGTTTCATAAAGCAGAGCAATAGCATATCTCACAACCAAACCACCAAGTGAATGAGCTACGAAGGAAATTTTCTTAACACTAGGATTGCGTTCAATGACTGAGATCACCTGAAAGAAGATTTATACAAACGAAAATTTGCTTAACATTCAGACCTTACATATTGCAAATTCGTGTGCAAGTCATTGTAAGTAACTATGGGGAGAGATTGAGGTGCGGATTACCTCGTGCACTAACCGTCTTCCCATCACATCCACTCCGTCAAATGTCAATGTTGAATGATTACTTCGACTACCTGTGTGTCTCGAATTGCAACTTAGTAATTAGCACCATACTGAAAATGAATCACATCACATTGCTCAAGGATTTGGTTGTCTATGTAATGTAAGTCACATGACATGTCTCGTGGAAGTCTAAGAATAATTACCTTTGTCTACCAGGATAATAAATAATCTTAAACACATAAATACTAGCATCATACTCCATAAGTGTACCGTGTGTATTAATTAAAGGTAATCTCATTAGCAAGTAAAGAATCCTATTTGGAAAGCCAATTTCCCCACATGGATTAAGAGTCTAAGACAAACCAATGTAACCCTGTAGAGAAGGAATCTAGATGAAGAGGAAAGATGCAAGATGAACAACCAAGGACTAGGGAATCAATTAAAAGCCAAACTTACAATGAACCACAACTTCTTCCGGATGTTTCTTCAGAAGCTGCTTGGCTCCATATCTCCAGTTCTTTGCACTGTCCAAAAAAGAACATATGTAGATTTACTACCATTACCATCAGTTGTACAGACAAGGTAACTAACCCCCAAATGCTAGGTTAAGCTAAGCTTGATTAGAGGAGCTCCAAAGCTGAAAAACTGAGGTGAAACAAAGTGATTCAAACCAGGGAGGGTTTACAGTAACTAGCCAACTAATCACAGGTTATCATGAAGCAGCTTGATAATCTCATGACACAAGATATTCCTGGTGAAAATTCAGCTCAATGATACAGTACAAAAAAGGCGCTATCATCAAATTTGTAAATGCACTGGACACATTACATAGCAGCTATAGCAGGAAAAAAGGGGGGGAAAGGAAAGAACATAATCGGACCTTCCAATGATACCGTTGATCATGATAACAAGATGCGAGGGAGAGGGAGCACGATTATCTCCGGTACAAGTGGCAGAGACCATATCCATGCTGCCGTCATCGTGCTGCCGCTCGAGCGACGGAATATCAAAATCGGATCTGAAACATCCAAATTTGGGAACGAAACGCGATTTCCGCCTCTTGCTCCCATTCTTCGTCTTCTGTTGCTTGTTGCTGTGATCACCGCTGAATCCATCGGATGGTTCCAGCTCTGCATGCTTTCTCTCTCCTCCTGGATTTTCGGCCGCCATAGAAGATGGATGGAAACTGAGAAATCAATGGCAGAAGAGAAGTTGGGATATGGAAATTCAACAATGGAGGGATGAATTTGGAAGCGGCGGGATTTATAGACGAGAACGAAGATGGTCAGACATTACAGCATTCCCTCCATTTTCGTTGCACACAGTGTAGCCGCGAGAGTCAGCGAGAGATTCCTGCATCTGGTCTTCTTCGTCCTACTCGGTCTTCCAGAATAAGGAGCAGAAATTAGATTTGTACTGCTTTCATGAATAATAAGTTTATACATATCTATGTACTACTTTCATAGTGTGTTATAACAGGGAAAGTTTCTACCCACAAAAAATGAAACAAATCGATTGAATAACTAGTCCATAAAAGATTGAGTTCAAATTCCGAAGATACAACATTTTTAAAATTTGTGTTTAATTGGAGAAATTGGATGACCAATTATCTATATTTATATATATTAACGTAACATAATTTAGAGCTACTATATTGATTTTGACCTCATAAATTTTATGTGTTTTGTGATTAATTTACTTTTTTTTATTAATAATTTTATTCAATTTAAATTATAATATCTAATTATAACTAACTTTAAATATTTAAAACTTTAAATCACAATAACTAATCACAACTAACTTTAAATATATAAAAACTATATATAACTTTTTTATAAAATTTGATATCTACAAATTACACGTACAATAAGCTTATAATATTTATCAAAATAATATATGATAGATTTTCTACTAAACTTATATATAAAATACATCTTATATTCATTTATGTAATTAGTAATATTATTTTCATGTGTTTGCATATATAATTTGACCTATATAAAATCATACAATATATACAATTTTTAGTACATATACTTTTATAATCAAGCTCACTATATTATATTATTACACATACAAATTTTATGGCTCATTTAGAGTAAAATGACCCGAATAAATTTTATGACCCGTCAATGTATATATTAAAGTTATTGAATTTCGAGCCATCAAAATGTTTCTAGCCCTACAAATTATACGTGTCATTTTGTTATTAATCCATTTTTTTTACATTATATTTCAATTTAAATCACAATATCTAACCACACCTAACTTCAAACATATAAAAACTATATACAACTTTGTTGAATGATTAAATACGTTTTTTATAAATTTTGATTTCTACAAATTGTAAAAAAATAAGCTTATATATGTCAAACTAATATATGATAGATTTCCTACTAAACTTATATATAAAATACATCTTATTTTCATTTATGTCATTAGAAATATTATTTTTATGACTTTGCATATATAATTTATGGGCCAAAATCATACAATATATACAATTTTCAACTCATAGTACACGTGCTTTTATAATTCAACTCACTATATTATATTATTACACATACATATTTTATTAACAATTTAGTGAAATTTCAAACAAATGTATCTTAACAAAATTAATTTATATAATCTTGAGATTTTCTTCTAAACCTTTTAATTTTAACAACTCATCTAAACAACAATTATATCATATCTGATTTTTAACAAATTTGGTATATTATACGTTCCCATTTAACAATTTTGATGTGATTATAATTTTCTATAAAAAATACATGGTCTCTATTTTCCGATTTTACAATGTTTCTTTGGGCTTCTTACTTATCATTTTGCTAAATATAATTTTCAGTTTTAAAAAATTTAATTGAGTTTGTTAATCACCAAGAAAATATAAACTAACAAACCGTGAAATATCAATTATAAATTACCAATAAAATTTTGTTAAATCAAACAAAAAGTTTAACTAAAAAATCTAGGTAAATCTTTGCCGTAAAAAACTTTCAATTTCATATGATTATACATATTATAAAAAGTAAATTAAAATGTAGCATGTATACAAATTTTAAAAGTATTTGAATTTGGGATAACTTTACACCTACATAAATCAGTCACTAGGCCCACTATTAATTAATTAATTATTCAAATAACTTTTTAATTATCATTTTCTAGAAGTAAAGATATAAATTAAAATCAAAATTTTAAAACTTTAGATGGGTTCATTACGTAATTAGAAAAAAAACTAAAAAATGTGATTTATCTGGCTGATTTGTAATGATTTTTTTTAATATTTTCTGAATTATTTCATATATTTATTTTAACAAAAAGTTAAAATATTAAAGATATCATTAGACCAAATCCTTTTTAAAATTTGAATATCCTTAATAAACTGAATTACAAATTTCTAAATTACACTCTCTCTTAATTGTTTAAAAAAAGGAACTCCTGAATAATTTGCACAAGGCTATAAATTTTGTGTCTCAATACAACGCTCATGCCCATTTGAGATATGTAATTTCTTTCATTATGTACCTAAGTTGTTAACCATCGTTTTTTTTGCTTTATTAAATTCTTTAATTTTGTTCGTTATTAATTTTATTTGTGTTATAATGTATTTTGTAACCATTACCTTCAAATCATATGAAACAAACCTATTATTTAAGCAACGTAAGAGTGATGACCATTTTACAAGAGAAAATAATTTTTTTCGTCTCCATTCATCGAACGTAGGCCATTGAAATTTGCATCTCATTTTTAAGCCATTCATGAAATATCAAAATTGTTTTGTTGTTTTTCCGTTCGTTTGATCTCATATCCCCTTAAAATCATGAAATATTTACCATAGCTTGCTATGATAAATATTGGTTTCGTAAATAATTCTTAGTATATTATTATTTTCGTAAATATTAAGAAATAATTGTTTTATATAGTGATTTTTACAAATATCATTGAGGGTGTAACAATAATTTCGGATACCCATTGTTTACCTATATGTCTATATATATTATCTTGAAAAACATAAATCTTATTTTAATATAATTTGTTTTTAAAAAATTTACATTGGCCTTATTCATTAATTATACATATATAATTTTATTTTTTATAATTCTAAAATATGCACCTCACTTTATTTTCACCTGACTTTTATCCATGTTTAACCAAAAACTTGATTTGAAGGTATAATATAGTAGTTAAGATTTGAAAATTTGATTATGAATTGTTCAAATATCAAACTAAAAAAACATAAAAAATAGATTTTTTTGTTTCAATACTTAATATTCAACATAAAGAGAATCATGTTCACAATTTTGTCAATTTCTTTTCCTTTAAAAAAAATTATACTATAATCCAAACATGTGTTATACATATTATGAATATTTTTGGCTTTCTTATTTAAAAGATATAATTACTAATCTAATAGTTTTTGTCTGAACCACACATTAATTATTTGTTTGAAATCTTTTTAAATTGTTTTTAAAGACCATCTATTATATTTCCCACATATAAATAATTTATAAATCGGGAATAATTTTATCGAGATTTTTAGATTAATAACATTATAATATTTCTATATTAACTATTCTTTAAATGAGTCTACATACATCCCTAAATATCATAGCATATTATTTAGAATAATCCGGCGATAATTATATTTTTTTATAAAAAATACTTTAATATAACATTAATTTAATTCAATCATAAATATTTTTTTTTATTTTCTCAAATTACATATTTACCGTACCTACACTAGTTCTGATGGAAACACAGAAGAAATTGCAGAATGGGATAATGGGCTTCCATGTTTGTTTGTATTGTTATTTGTTTTCATACAAAACATGGCATGTGACATGCGGAAGTAGGTGGTGAAATCCCTAAAAGTTTGGTATTTGCTTGTTTTCTTTCGAGTTATTTTGGATGGCCCCACCTACTCTATTCTCAGTCTATCATTTTCCATGTTATAATTGTCCTTTCTTGAATTGTTCGTTTGAATGAATATACGATTAATTCCAAAGTTATTTTTAAAAAAATATTTTTTAATAGATTGGAATTTTGGAAAATTATAGAAAATACTTAGATTAAAATCACGAAAGTTGAGATTTTATATGTAAGAAGATAAAGTAAAATTTAGTTAGAATAGGAAAGTCTACTTCGTATATTTAGTAAGAATTTAAGTTATCTTCATATTGTTTTTTAGACCATATAGTATATATATGTTCTTCCTTCATGTAATATGGTAATTCATTGAAATTTAATGAGTTCATTTATTTCTACATTTGCGCATTTGATCTTTCCATGTGATATAGTTTAGCCCGGTTCAACTCCTATAGAGTTCTCATATAACTCTATCTATAGAGTTAGAGTTGAGTTATTTCTAGCCTTTGATTTTAATCAATGGTCTAAATTACTCTACTCTCACAAACTTAAAAGGAAACAAAATATGTGACTAATTAAAACAAAGATATAAAATCCTTCTATCCCCTTCCAATATCTTATTCACCTTGTTTTTTTATTTTTCTGTTGAAACTAAACAGAAGTATGTATTTTGACAAAAAAAAAAAAGAATATATTTTCTAAATGGAAACAAAAAATTACAAGTAATTTGTCTCCTTCCTCCAATCAAACTAGCTTTACGTTCAATCTTCCATTAGGGGAATTTCTAGTCACTGTTTGTATTCAATTTTTTATATTTGATCATCAATCCATTATATTGGTACGAACTTTTCTTTTCATGTCCAATTTTAAAGCTTAATTTCTTATCTTCTTTCTAGTTGATTAAAATTTAGAAGAGAGTCATCTGATTTATTAGTAAGTTCGTTTCTCTCTTCATTTATAATGCTTATTATCATAATTATTATGGTATATACAATATTTATTAATTAGTCATCCTATCATCATATTGATCCATCTATATCGTTTATATCATTTACTCTATTTTTATTGTAATGATTTTACTCATGAGATCGTTAATCTCTAAAATATTTCACAAATCTAAAAATTAAACAATTTCTCTATTAGTTTCTAATTCATTTTATCGTTAAATTGAGGAGGCCTTCATATATTTAATTGTATTATTTTGTTTATAGTAGGAGGGGAGTGAATAATTATTCCATTTTTTAAGAATTATTTCATCTCCAAAATCTTGGCACTGCATTCGAGCTTCGATTCCTGCATCTGGAGTCATGCAAGACGCTCAGCTAATAAGCCTGCTCACTATCTGGCTAATCTTAGGCCTATCTTTCCTTGCTTTGTTCAGTTTTCCACTGAACTTAGTTGTCTGTTATTTGGTGACTTTTAAGTTAATGAAATGATATTCTTTCTGCTCAAAAAAAAGTAGTCTTTCTTAGAAAGAAAAATCATCATTCTTGAATCTTCCAGTTCATTCAATTCTAGAAAGTCTGAATTTTCAAAGGTTTGTTACATGGTAATTAAAAATCAACAGAACTCGTCAGACAATATAATATTCAAAGAAGAGATCGATAAATTATTTTCTGCACCACAAAGTTGACTCTAATACATATTTCCTATTTCTACACGGTATAGGTGGTTGTAAGTTCTGAAATCGGGATTGGAACATTGCAACCGTCATCCTTCTTTCAAGCCCATATTAAGAATTGGGCCTTTATCCCATTACCACAAGTGGTAAGCCCTTTAAAACTTGGGTCTAAGTCCTAAATATAGAGCTCATTTGTTGAATAATGGGCCAGCCCAATGTTATTATACACACACTTTCATGTCTTCCCTAGTTAACTCCAATAAAAGTTTCATCCTTTCCATAAATTAAGGTCTTGCATAGAATATAAGTTTGTAGTTGCGAGATTAATTTCGTATTTTTATTTAAATTAGGTAATATATAGTTTGTTTTTTTATTAGTATTATTATGCTTATTTTTATATAGGTATGAATATTATCAGCAATTTGATTGCTACCAATAGTAAATTATGTTGATGAAATTAGTTTTTGAATAAATATTTATGATCATATTCCTTTGTTATTTGTTAATTTATAGTGTAATTTTGGTTGAAGTTCTATTACAAGTTTATATATGCATGAAATAAAGAAAGGAGTGGTGATAAACATTGTTCTGCACATAAATATGTTTTTGATGGAGTGATGGAAGTAGCCTTTGGCGCGATAAGTACTTTAATGAAATTATAAGTTTTTCATAAGTGTTTGTTTGGTTGAAAAGTAAATTTTCATGATTGTAAATTACTTAGGAAGTGATATCAAATATATGTGTTTGATTGACCTTTTTGTTTTTGAAAAATACAGATATTTAATTCATGGGTTTTCAATTCCTACATAACATAGAAAGTACAATTACCTAGGGAGGGGTGAGTAAGATTATATTCCCTCATATTTCCCATGATTTAGATTTTAACCAAACATAATTTACCAATTCCAATGAATTTAAATTCCCATGTTTTGATTTCACATGAAGTAACTTTTTAGGAATTACACTTCCCACATTCAACCAAACAAGCCCTAACTTTGTTTTAGCAACATTTTTACCCCCAAGAACGTATTGAAGATATTTAAATGTAACAAGAATTTTAAAAAAATATAATACTACAAAGATAAGTGTTTTATAGTATGTAGTCATTTTGAGGTATTTTTCTATTATTCTTCTTTAATTTTTTTATTTAATTAATTACTTTTAGTTTTAATTCATTTTTTTAGGTATAGGACTTCATTTCAACATAATGTCTAATCACTTCTTTATATGATCATATTATTTTATAATTTCAATTACATTATCACTAATTTAATAAAGAAATTTATACAATTTTAATATATTATTTATATATAATACAAATATTTTTTTTAATAATGAAAATAAAATAAAATATAAAATTTGCCCTAAGTCCGTGCATGGACAGGGGAGCTATATAATCCAGTTAAGTAATTAATGATCAATAATCCATATGTTCACTTTTATTTGTCACTAGAGGTCATGCCCGTGATACGCACGAAGCTCATTTTTTCTTATTATTATAATATATTTTAATTCAAAAACAATTATTTTTATTTACAAACTCAGTTTATCCAATGTTGCTATTATCTCATTTATTAATATATGGTGATTATATATAAAATGTCCAATGTACTTTCACTCAAAAATATGTATATATAGACACACGTTTCTTGTTAATATATTTTTCGCGTATTATTTACATTCGATCAAGATAATGCATGTTTATTGCTAAATTTGTAAATTATCAATGCTAGTCTTGCATCTAATTTAAATTGGTATAGGTAAATATAGTAGCATTAATAACATAATTTTTTATACAATTTTGACAAATATACACCTAAATTTTACATAAGAGAATTTAATGTTTAACTATTACTTGAAAAAATCGACCAGATTTAACAATTGGAGTAAATATATGAAAACAAATAAATACATGTATTGGTAAATATGCAACTAAATTTTAAATAAAACAGTATGACATGGTAGATCTCACATTGCATGTTAGATCACGATAAGTTATTTAAGTTGATATTTAAAATTATAAAATTTATTATCGTCAATTCTTAATAGTCTCGATCTAATCACCTTTGATTTGATAAACTATACGACCTATATATAAAAATTCTAATTATATACATGAAACTTTGACATCAATAAAAATAATATTTTTCATAATTTTAAATTAAAATATAATAACAATTTGCCTTGATACTCCCACATTAACATATTATCTCAACCCTCTAATCACCAACGAAAAAACACACTTTTTCACCTTATGCTTTTTTATTAGTCATTCCTCCCTCTTTCGGCCTACTTATCTGTTGAGTACTTGAGTTGTGGCATGTCAGTAATGTGACCAGTCAATCTCTCAAGTCCTCTTGATAACATAATTTATATATAATTACGTTGATTTCAGTAAATTAATTAGACTGTATATTATAACAATTTTGAAACACTTTTTCCTAACCGACCAAAAAAAATAAAAGGATCTCTCTTAGTGTTTATTATGTCCGTGCTACGCACATTTTTTTTAATTTTTTTTTTAAAAAGAGAGCTAAACCACAAAAATATTTTTACTTTGGGGAAATATTTTATAATGTTCAGCTCGTTTTTTAAGATACGTTTAGTAAAATCAATAACTTTTTGATTATAAAAAAGATTAGAATATTTGCTCTTAAATAATAAGACTTAGATGAGTTAATTCATGAATTCTTTCGTAGAAGTTTCTCATAAGTCATTTGTTGTACAAAGTGAAAATTTGACTACTACTACTATATTTGACTATGTTTATTTAAAATATTGTTAAATTTTCCCATCATAAAACTAATACAAAGTACAAATACAAATACATGTATATATATATATCATTTTGTAATGATCGATTTTCTTTAAATATTTCAGTAATTATCAATTTTTTAGTAGAATAATTTAAAGCAAGTTTTTTAATATAATAATTTTGAACTATGGAAAATCAAATACATAAATATATACGAATATAATATTTGGAAAACGATTAGCTGAATCTACGAAAAGGTCACACCTTCTTGATTCCAGCTCATGTACGGTAAACCGTAAACCTCAAACAAAGGCCTTTAAGATGTATAGAGACACATTCGCCAAGTTTCTTCTGCAACCAAACTGTATAAAATTAAATGCATCTGAAGAAATCTAATAAAACCCATTGAGAATTTCAAATAAATAGTATCCTAGCAAAATGCACATTTAGAATGAAAATTTAGTTTAATTAAGGAGATGGAGATTGGGAGCTGGCGATTGAAGAGGGCCAAGTCGTCGAGTTCGTCGGAGATGGAGATTGGGAGCTGGCGAGGCGGGAGGATTCTCGGCAGACAAGGCGCGGTTGAAGAGGGCCAAGTCATCGAGCTCGTCGGAGATGGAGATTGGGAGCTGGCGAGGCGGGAGGATTCTCAGCGCGAGGAGGAAGATGATCCGTATTCGGGAGAGAGAGGAGGAGAGAGAATGTGAGGATGAATTTGGGCTGGATCTGGAATTGGGAATTTTAGAGGGGGGGCGACGGACAGGTCAGAGGAGAAGCTGGAGATTGAATTGGAAATGGAATAGAATTAGGGATTAGGATTAGTTTTTTAAAGTATATATGAACAGTAATGGGTACCGGGCCGGGCTTCTAGGCTCGACCGGGCCTAGAGGGCTGTCCATACCCGGCCAGTTACTG
Source organism: Rheum nobile (assembly GCA_027886185.1). NCBI lineage: Eukaryota > Viridiplantae > Streptophyta > Magnoliopsida > Caryophyllales > Polygonaceae > Rheum > Rheum nobile. The sequence continues at coordinate 459,354 of WOAB01000170.1, forward strand.
TTCCGGGCTGGCCCGACCCGGCCCGACCGGGCCAATATTGTTGTCCGGGCCCGGTTTTTTAATCGTACGGGCGGTCCGGGCCGATCGGGCTAGCCCGAACTTGTACATGTCTATTTCCCACCTACCATTTAAATAGAATACACAGGGAAAATAGAAAGACTTCAATTAATTACTTTTTGACTGAGAATAAAAGAGCAGTGTTAAGTATTTAGAGTTTTTTTAACATAATATTTGGAGTTACTAACAATTAAAAGGGGAACTTTTTCGGCCTTATGTTCAACACTACATTAAATAATTCTTGTGTAACTTATCATTGATGATTAAGGCGTTATATAATTAATATCACGTACAATCTAAAAAAATTGTCTTTTCATAATCACATTTTATATTCACGTTGATCGGAAATTTAGAAAAGTGGTGGTTATAATAATTTCCCTCAAAATCATTACTCTTCACATATCAACGTTACTACCGATGAAAGTAACATAATCATAATTAGTCTATATAACACTAAAAGTTAGTTTTTTTGTCCTAATAAATGCTTCAATTTATTGGGGTAAAAAATCTATTGTACATATGAAGTAATATATTGTATGTTTTTTCCCCTTTTTTCACCCAAAATAACATTTTTTATGTCTTTTCACTATTATTATTATCGCAATAATAATTGGTGTCTATCATAAATATAATATAATATTTTTTATTTAATAAATGTTATCTTTGATGGGAATTTTCTAAATTTTCATATAATTAAAATGGTCATATATTATCAAGTTTTATTATATATAGTTTATTCAAGTTTTCGTCATAAATTGAACTATGATAAAAAAAAATTCTAATTTGATATTATAAAAGTTCAACTCTAAATTTTCTTCTTATTTGAAGTACATAACATAAATACTTTAGCAAAATTATTAAAAAACCATTGGTATAAAGATAAACCAACTTTTAGTAAACAAAATTAGATACTCTATTTAATATTAGTCACAACTCTCAACCTATCTATATATACTATGTAAAGGTATAAATTCTATGCGTCGTCATCACATTCAATTCACTTATGTGTCATCACCAATCCAATCATCATTCGCCACATCATCCAGTTTTAAATAAAATTATAACGATGAGTCCAGTTTAGTTATATATAAAGTGTATTTAATTAACAAATTTATGTATTTGACAATCTTACTATGTAACTAAAAAAATGATCACCTAAATTATTGAATCACAAATCGTTAATAGAATAAATTCTAAATTGTAGGGGAAAAATGGTCTCTTATTAAAAAAACAAATACACCTTAATACAAACTTATTATTTTATATAAAAAAAACAATATATTTTTTGTGCGAAGCACAGGTTCAACCATCTTAATTTATAAAATGAACTATTCATCATATGCCACCAAAACCATACCATTAGATTCTTCTTCTTCTTCTTATTATTATTATTATATTTAGTGTTTTTATAAAACTAATATGTTTAATAAATGCCAAAAAAATTATTTGACCAACATGCTCCTAAAAAGATTTAAACCTTTCATTTTTTTTTGTAATAACCATCACCACTAAGCTTTATATGAGTCATTGCTTTTCTTTCGCAAGTAGATCATCCTATAGATATATTGGTGATAAAAAATAATGAAATTAATTAATGATGACAAAATCCATTTGTATATGTATATAAAATAAGATAAGAAAGATCAAAATATTCTTATTATATCTCTATGTTTATTTATCTGAACTTCAACTATTTCGTATGTAGTTGTCTTCATCAAGAAGGTATAACGTGGGAGGGAAAATTAAAATACAAAATCTCCAAAAATGTAAAAAATGATAAATATATATAATAGTGTTTTGCTAGTAAAATTATTCTAAGCCTATAAAAATGTTAAAAGATTAAAAAAAATTTCAAGAAGACTCGAACCTTTAACGTAACCTTTGTCTTCGTATACAACCACTTAATCATTTAGATAAAGAGTATAGTTGATTTTTAATGAAATTGAAATAAAAAATTTAACAAAAATCATCTCAATTAATATGAGCTATTAATTATTCAAGACTCTATTTTATAGTATATATAGATATAGATAGATAGATATACAAATTTGAGTAACTAATTAATATAAACAAAAAAATAATAAAAAATAAAATAGTAAAACAAATTTGTTAAGAAGGAGAATTGAACCCTAGACCTCTTGTATTATGAGAGTGTCTTTAACCATTGAGCTATATTAGAAGGTTTAGTTTGTAATGAAAGATCAATAAAAAAAATAAGAAATAATTTATCATATTTATTAGGCATTAATTACACCCTTAGTCTACTTTATATATTTATAGATTATGGAGTTTTACACACATATTATGAAAGTCATTAATTGTGTTGAAAATCCAATTTTTTAAAAATTTTAATCACTCACCATTTTTTATAACCAATAGATGGAGAAGAAAAAATCAACATAACCAAATTTCAATACAAAATTTATGGTTTTTATGTGATAAATTTTCTTGAAATCCAGAATAAATATTTGTAAAAAAAATAAAGACTAAAAGAACAATTAGAGACATGTGATATCCTATCCTAGTATCCTAGCCTACCTAATTATTTTGGAAAATTGGTTGAGCAATTTAATGAGAAATGGATTTGGTGGAGTGCACGCGGAAATCGCGCGTGTACGAACTACGTAACAGAAAGTCAGCACTGGCTCATCAGTCAGCATCTTGCGATCTTGTCAGATAATCGGATTAGTGATTACATATGTAGGACGAGTAGCTCGATCAAGGCGCTACTTAATTGCTCCATCGCTTAATAACCTTGCACATCACGTGTGCAAGAAATTATCACGCGAACAATATTTGTTGTTTGAACATAACGCTGCGTTCTTGTCTTTCTTATGTTTTTAATTATACGGGACGGGACATATGAATACTAATGAATATTGTAGGTGACTAATCAAATACTTGTGTTAAATGAATCCGTAATCGGTGAGGTAGGTATACAATCTAAAGATTAGATTTGGGGTTTATTTCTACTAATCCGATCACGTCCAAAAAGTAATGATTTTCTATTAATCATTTTTGTGTTTGGGTTATAACGAATATGTCAAAATAGCCTCGTTGGTTTCTAAGTTTTTAAGTAAGTAAAGCGTAAAGCCTATAAAATACCTGGTCATAGATGAACGCGATAAAACAGAAAATGAAGCAGAGAATTGGTAACGCGGTTCGGTTATCCTACGTCCGCAGAATCCCAAAAGGGGAGATTCACCCAATCCACTAAGCAAGAACACATACAAAGCACGCGATACGTTACAGATGATGAATATAAAGATTTCCACTCTTACAAATACTTGGAAATCATCACAGATCGAGAAAGATGTCAAAACATGTTCATGGCACTGTTCTTCCACCCAATTCCCGACTTTCGTTTCTGAAGGGGTCGTGGGCTATTTATAGGCAATGGGTCATGCTTGAAGTCGGCTGGCCCACAGAGATACGTGTCACCTCGTGATTCATTTGGTGACAGATGTCGACAAGGAGATGTAGGGTCGTGATTGGACCAGCAAGGCAGGAGGACGCGTGTCGATCTTGGAAAGATGCATGGCTGACATGTCTGGATTGGTCCGATGTAGTCGAGGCGGTTTTGATATTGCTTGACAGGTTCTACGCGTCCATGCACAATGAACGCACTAGGCATGTTCCATGACCCCTTTGTTTCTTCCTGCAACAGATCCCTTGAGTCGCGATCTTCCATGATGGACGCGTTCTTTCTTGTTGACTCGCGATCTTCCTCTTTTGATGAAAGATCATGAGTAGAATGAATGTGGCCATCCAACGCGTTGAGTGTTATAAAAATAACGCGATCCATCACATCCCCTTGCATTGATGGTGAACGCGTGAGGCAATCAATGCAATCCAAGGAAAACGCGTTTGATGGCCGCGTTTATTCTCTTTACTTCCAGATGCTTTTAGACGGACGTTCTGCTTTCCTCAATGGTGGGCCTTTGCACAATGGGCCCTCGCCAGACCGGCCCATCGGACCCTTTATATAAGAGCGGGAAGGGATGGGAAGCTTCCACTGTACATCTCTTCTTTTCTCTCTATCGGAGGGTTTCGAGACGATTGGGTTTTCTCCACCATTGCTCCGTTTGCAGGAACCTCCTCTTCATCGTCTTTCTTGGAATTTACTCAGGTAAATCAACTCCCTTACTCTCTGATTTCTGAATGTGCTTTGTTTTTTGCTCGAGCTTTCAATGTTTTTGTTGGTGACTGCATTCTTTTCTTCTTCTTCTCTCTCTTCCGCCGCTTTGTCTTCTCGTCCCTTGTTCTTCTGGGTAACAATGGCGGGGATGACGACATCGAGGGGTGCTCTCCCGAGAAGGTGAAAAATATAGAGATAGGGGGAGGAATTGCATAACCTGACTCGACGAGTTCGCTTTGGTGATGGAGCGTAGAGATTCGCTGTTGCTTTTTACTGCGACTTTTCCTCTTCCTCGCTTCATCTTCTTTCTGACTTTCAAACTTTCGCTTCCAGATCTTTCGATAGCCCCATCTGTCCCCAATTTTTTGTTGATCGCGGTGTTTTTCTAATGGCGCTTATTTTGCTTTATCTTGTTTGTGCGCGCTCTTTCCTCTTCGAGCTCAGTATCAGTTTTTCTTCCTTTCGACTTGGCTTCTCCTCTTAATCGCGGTCTTTCTCTAGAGTCCTCTTTTGGCTTTGTTTTGGTTGTGCGTGTTGTTTCTCCTTCTTTGTGACTAAATTCTTTTCTTCTTTTCAGAGAGGGCTTGTTTAATCGCGTGCAATCATTCTTCCTCATTTCTTCATCATGTCAAGCAAAACAAATTCTGGGAGCGGTGATGCGTATGGAAGAGCAGTGGGGAACGCATACAGAGAGCACGAATCCTCCACAAGTCCTGAGTCCGAGGCCATTTCTACATCTTCTAGTGATTCAACGCGTCAGACCATAGCCGAAGTTGCTTCAAAGAGACGTGTGTCGCGAGTTGAGAAGATAAGGGGCAAAGGTGTGGTCTCTCATCCTCCCGCTGCCAATGTTTCCCAAAGCAGTCCCCAAGGAAAAAGATCGCGGAGTGTAGAGAGCTTTGCAAGCCATCGATTGAAAGTTGATCCTCCTCCGATTCCCGCGGTGATTCCAACTGTTCCCATGGTGAAGGATCACCCAGGCAAGGACATGCGAAGTCTTGGGTCAACCACTACTGTCTCATTAATCACCCTAGAAGATTTGGCGCGATCAATTTCGTGGCCAATAGGGATAGAACTCTGTCTTCCTGAGAGAGAGGGGACTTCCCTTGTGCGATACGAAAATTGCGTGGTCGTCTTTGTGGCTAGCATCGAAGCTGGAATTCGTTTCCCTCTGCCTGACTTTTATCGCGATTTCTTGAGGCTTGTCAATCTCAGCCCTACCCAGCTGTACCCTAACGCGTGGAGATATCTTAGTGGATATACAATGCGATGTTATCATTCTGGCTTTTCTCCCGATGTCCAACACATGCTTAAGCTCTTCACCCTGAAGTACGACAGTAGTTTCTGCAATCTTAGCCTACCCACCCTAAACGTGATCAGTAAGCCTTCCAATGTGGGCAAGTGGAAGGATAGATGGTTCCTAGCGCATTGTTCTTCTCTCGCGGTCTTCAACTGCCAGTTGTTTCCTGGTCCTTTCATGCGTCCGGACAAGCCTGATCAGAAGGAAATTGACGCGTGCAAGAAGCAGTTTCGTAATGTGGGAAGTGCCCCTGACTACAAGCGCGTGATTACTCAAGACAACCTGGAGAAAGCAGGGCTCAGCTTGCCGCGCACAGCTAGACGTAATGAGTCGGGTGGTAACTTGCTCTTTTGCCACTCTTTACACTTTACGCGTTGTATTAACTAACTCATGCATTCACATGGATGAAGTCAGACCACTTGCTCAAGAGGGCCAAAAAGATCGCGAGTGGATCCGAGTCGGCGATTAAAGCAGTTGAGGAACGGGCCACGTCGGAGCAGGCCCCGGCTCCAACTCTTGACGCGATGATTGTGAGTGAAACGACAGCATCATTGCAACTACCAAGCAGTCTAATCGAGGCAGAGACGCGAGAAGATAAGCGTTGCGCCCCTTCTCAAGCAGGTCGCGAGGAAAAGAGATCAAGGTCTGAGAGCAACGTTGCCCTTGCTCCGATCACCACCATAGGGAGGGTTGTCTTTGCCGCGCCAGTGCCTTCTGTGTCCGACATGCGTCAGCTGGCTCCTCCAAATGGTGTATGTGCAAGAGAGAAAGAATGGTTGACTTCGCTGTCTCCTCAAGCCCTTCAGTTGGAGGGCATGAAGTACATGGAGATGATATGCGTTTTAATGCTCCCCCCTGCTTTTTGTCACGTGAATTCTACTTATCTATTCTTTCCTTGTTTGATTTTGTAGGCTCGGCTCAGCATGCTTGCCGCCACAACATATTGCAATGGCATCCGTGAAGAGAATGAAGCCCGTAAAAAGGTGGCCGCGCTAACCAAGTAGGTTGAACAATATGCCACAGAACTTGCCAAGGCGAATGCTAACACGACAACGCTTGGGGAGGAGAAAGCAAAGCTCGAGGAGGAGAACGCGCTGATGAAGACGAACGTTGAGAATCTTCAGCGTGTTCTGTCCGAGAAAGAGGACAAAGCAGTTGAGCACAAGAAGCAACTTGAGGCATCTAATCTTGAAACTGAGAAGTGGCGTGCCAGGGCAGAACACGCTGTCTCTGACTATCTCAAGACGGAGGATTACCAGATGAAGCTGGCTGATGAGGTGGGGCCCCATTGGGAGCAGGGCATAAGGATCGGAGTCAGGCAAGCGGTGGTGAGGTTCGGCGAGATCGATCCCAAGATTGTTTATTTCACTCCAGACTACACAGATCTTTTTGGCGAGCCCCCCATCGAAGACCCTGTGGAAGGTGATAACCAAGCTATGGACATAGATGCGAACGTTGCGACAAACAGTACAACTTTGCTCGAGGATCGCGATGCTCCTTGAAGGCGATTCGTAGACTTTCTTTAGCTTTTCCTCCTGTATGTCATCGTATGAAGCAATTAGTAAGATATCAAATGAATGAAAAGCAACTTTTTGAACGTCGTCCTCTTCCTAGGTAATGGTAATCTTTGAGTGACATAGTAGACTTTCTCTCTTAGAAGAACGCCGTGGCAACCCCAAGCTTTTTGGGGGATCTCACCCATTTTGAAGAACGCGGTGGCAGCCCCAAACTTGTTGGGGGATCTCACCCGTTTTGAAGAATGCGGTGGCAGCCACAAGCTTGTTGGGGGATCTCACCCGTTTTAAAGCCCGATTCATACCTTTTTCCGCCGCGTTCACAGAGGACCAAGCTGCCCTAGTGTGAGGAAGTTCCCACGGACGGCGCCAATGTTGATGCCCAAGTTTTTAAGTAAGCAAAGCGTAAAGCCTATAAAATACCTGATTCTGGATGAACGCGATAAAACAGAAAATGAAGCAAGAACACAGAGAATTGGTAACGCGGTTTGGTTACCCTACGTCCGCGGGATCCCAAAAGGAGAGATCCACCCAATCCACTAAGGAAGAACACATACAAAGCACGCGATACGTTACATATGACGAATATAAAGCTTTCTACTCTTACAAATACTTGGAAATCATCACAGATCGAGAAAGATGTCAAAACATGCTCATGGCACTATTCTTCCACCCAATTCCCGACTTCCGTTTCTGAAGGGGTCGTGGGCTATTTATAGGCAAGGGGTCCTGCTTGAAGTCGACTGGCCCACAGAGATACGTGTCACCTCGTGATTCATTTGGTGACAGACGTCGGCAAGGAGATGTAGAGTCGTGATTGGACCAACAAGGTAGGAGGACGCGTGTCGATCTTGGAAAGATGCATGGCTAGCATGTCTGGATTGGTCCGATGTAGTCGAGGCGGTTTTGATATTGCTTGACAGGTTCTACGCGTCCATGCACAATGAACGCGCTAGGCATGTTCCATGTCCCCTTTGTTTCTTCCTGCAACAGATCCCTTGAGTCGCGATCTTCCAGGATGGACGCGTTCTTTCTTGTTGACTCGCGATCTTCCTCTTTTGATGAAAGGTCATGAGTAGAATGAAGGTGACCGTCCAACGCGTTAAATATTATAAAAATAACGCGATCCATCAAGTCCGTCTCCGACTTTCATCTTCTTGAACACAATCTACTAATTACGACCTTTTCCTTCATCCGTCCTTCAATCTGTGCAAGTGCAACCCCTTAATAATAATTATGTAGATGGAGTATTTAAATGTATTAAAAATTTAAAAGGCTTATGGGCTGAATCTTGAGAAAAGATTGTTTTCCAATTTTAAAATATTCTAATGGGGCCTATCATTATAGAGTACAACGAATACTATAGCCTTGTGAATCTTGTGATTGATTCATGACGTCGCAACGTGAATGAAAAAAAAAACATACAAGATTTCGTCCAAAACTATATGAATGTATATATTTCGATCACCTATTTATGCACCGTACGTAGTATAGCTATTATGTTAATATCTATTTTTTCCTTCTAAGTTATTACCATATATCAATATTTATATCACTAACAATTTTCATTTTGCAAACATATTTTCAATGGTGTAGGACATGCATATACGTACCTGTACTCCAGTTACCATACCATGTGCTCACTTTCGGCTACTTATCTTGTAAGCAAATATCTTAGCATTGTATGATATACTGTGAATACTTTATCTTATAAGCAAATATCAATTCGATCAAGAAGTGGACACAAACCGAACCTATTTTTATACTAATTGGTAAAATTTTATCCCATGTCTTCTCATCGAAGTCAGACATGTTAATTTTTTTTACACAATCTAATCCTATAAATGGAAAATATATCGTTATATACGCATATTTGTATCTCCAAAATCTTACCGTATAGTATATCATTTTATGTAAACAAATATTCATTAATAAATTACTTCAACTCGAAAGTAATTATGTAGCTACTTCCTTAAAGTATTAACGTACACCATTGAAAGTTGGCAGCCGAGAGTCGGCCTCGTGGTACCGTAATAACAGTTAACAACACTAGCTTCGTATATTATATATCGAATACATTCTCTAGAAGAATATATATCATGATTTCATTAACAAAACTTATCTAGAGTTGTGGACCTGTGGACTGTGGTCCAGATTCTGATCGAGCCACAATAAAAATAGTAAAAAATTGGGGTGCAAACAACAATACAAGGCTCATGCATGACTACGTAGAGTAGGGGTGAGCAAACATATCTGATCCGGTTGATCCGATCCGATAATCCGCCAATCCGAACCCTAAAAGTTCGTATTCGAAAAAATCCGTTTAATTTTTATCCGAATTCGATCCGATCCGGGTGATTTTTCCGGATACTTGGACCGGATACGGATCATGATATTTTGCTTACCGGATATCCGATAATCCGATACTATTAGTATATAATATATATGTTTTTATAGCTAGTATACAATGTTTAATTAGTTTCGATGATCTCAAAATGGTGCTTGTACATTTTTAAGTAATTAAACCCACTTCAATTCTCCCATACAACATTCCTTATTTTATTCCTTTTAATAAAAATACAACATTGATTATTATTCTTATAAAATTAAACCCTAAAACAATAATTCATGTACTAATTGTCGCCTGATGTGACCCTGTCGTCCTTGTCACATCCGCCTTGAGACTCCCCTACAGTTACATCCAGTCCGATCGAGACATTAATTGCTTAGCACGTTTTATGAATAATATTTCTATTTTTAGTAGCTGCTATTTCTGGGTGGTTGTCATTTATGTTAAATGGGCCGCCATAATTAGTAACTAGAGAGTCTGGCCCATTAGGTCAACTCTCTAGTATAAATACTCTCTTTTGTCTTCATTTTCAACCACGTCGAAATAGAGCTTGTTTTCCAGTCGAGTAATCTCCTGCAAACCCGGGCCCTGACGTCAACAATCCTTGCGTTTCTAGTCGAACTATCCTGACGCATCGATTCCGTTAACGCGTTTCTAGTGAATTATCCTGGCGCGTTAACTCGGTTACTACCTATCCGGTTACTATCCGCAATCCCGAGACAAGAACTACCCCTAGTTCTCGTCTCTCCCCAAACACAAACCCTAGGGCTGCTGCCGCCCCCTCCACTCATTCCGTTGCCCCCTTCGTCGCCACCGCACCACCACCACAACCTCCCTTCCGCCGCACCACCACCAGCCGCCGCTGGTCACCCCCCCCAGCCGCCGGTCATCATCCCGACCACCCCACAGTCCATCTTCTCCTTGCTTCCGCCAATCTATCATTTCCGAAGAGTTGCCTGCGCCCCAATACGCATTCACCGGATCCTTGACAGCGAATCGTGGTCTTTCCTCGGACAAGGTCACATCAACTCGCATCAGAGCCTTCGAATCGCGTAAGTCGTTCCAACTCTTCATCTAATCACTCATTCGCTTCCGCAAATCCATTTCTGCATAAAAAAAAAAAACCAAAAAAGACGGACCTTTCTACCCAGATTTAGTCCAATTTTTTATTCTCTTTCCGTAATTTTATTTTATATTCCTGTAGAGAATCTCGAGACGAGTCCGGACATATAAAATTCGCCCAAAACGGACATCGTTTGACCCTTCAAAAGGCCAAAATACGAACTGTCTACCGTCAAAACCCTAGATTTCGCCGAACCCATCTCACCCAATTTTCTGCATTTTCTTGATTTTGCTTGGTTTTTTTATTGTGTTGATTGAAGATTTGCTTGCATATAGGCCTAGATAGTTCGTTGCAACTTCGTTTGCCTTGTGTGCGCCAAAAATCTACATCTTCGCAATCCCCTTCTAATTCAAATTTGTTTCACTGCACCAGAATTTTTTTCTTTTGCTGAACTGCTGCTGTTCGTTCACTGTGCTGAACTTTCTGTGAGTTTCTGCTGCACTCCTGCTGTACGTAGTTGGAGAAGTTTGCTTTGCTGAATTTTTTCTGTGTTGGTTTGCTGCAGTTTCTGTAGTAACAACAGCCCCAGAATTACAAACAAAAAAAAAATCTGGGATGTTCGCGGTTATATAAAAAAAAAAATAAAAAAATTTGAGACCACACAAGCCAAAATAAGGCAAGTGCGTCTCTTCGCAGTTCAGGAATGGAGAACCCGGTCTTGATTCCGGCACCTTCAACCCCGCTTTCGCAGTGATTCATTTACCGTCTTCTCTATCTCTCACTGTCTAGGTTGCATATCTTGGTTGATTGTGTTGTGCTTACTTATGTGCTTATATCCTTGCATATCTACTTTCGACATTTTCTTTACTGAGCATTGCCTGGATTTTGTTGATTGTTGTGTGAGTTGCCTTAAGCCTGCTCGTAACCACCTCACGGCCAACCAAAGTAGTTTCCCGAGTGATTGTTTGTTGAGTTTGGTACTGATTCGCTGTTTGTTGTTTCTGTTGCTGTTGTTGTTCGCTTTGATCCTGTGGTTTGCCATTTCTTGCTGTCAGGTACCATGTCTGAAGAAGAGATCACCCGCGAGATAGGCGCCGAGACTGCTGAACAGCAATTACGCCGAGAGATGCTTGCCAGGGACGCAAAGGTCGCCGAACTCGAGCGACAATTAGCAGCTCTCATCGCACTCCAGCAACCGGCCCCGGTAACTAAGATTGCTTCTGCTCCAGATCAACAACAGGACGATGCGCTAGGCGCCCTAGCCCTGGAAAAGGCAAAGGGCAAAGCTGTGATGCTTCCCTCCACCTCAGATGCAGGCCAGCTGAAAGAACTGACATCGCAACGAGAGAGCATTATTGATCCGACGCGTCGTCGGCAACGAAGGTCTACGCAAGTCATGATCCAGGAAGAGACCCCTGCTCCTGCGGATCCCACTGAGGCGGGTCTCCAAGAGGAATATGAGGACGACCAGGTCCATTCCAGTGGTCGCCATCAGCAGGGCCGATCGCCGACTTTACCGCCTCCGACTGGTCACCCGCACAACTAGCCGTTTGGTTCCCATCTGCAGCAGCGACAACGTCAGCGTCAACGGCAAACCACTTCTGTGCCGTTTGATATTGATGCTTACCAAGATCACCAGAGTGTCCGCACTCCTCTTTATTCTGATGAAGAGGATATGTTTGATGAGTACGACCTTGAGGAGGATGAGGGTCAGTTTGGATATGCTGACGGATTTCATCCGCCTCTCCAGGATCCCCCTGAGCTTCAGCACCAGCATACCAGCTATGTGCCGCCTCCCTTGCTGCCTCAGAATCAGGAGGCCTATTGGCACGCTGTCCAGCCCGGGCGCCACCAGCAGGCTTACCAGCCTATACGCCCAGCCGCCGGCCGACAACGTTCCCAATGACCAGCTCGCTTTCCACCACAGTATGGTGCTCGTCACTTCGAGCCCGTGGCGGACCCTGCTGCTCGGTTTCAGGACCGCCAGGCACAACCACTTGTCCAACGCCGAGATGTGAAGGTAAAAATAAAAAACTTTTATGGCTTATATGATCCTTCTGTCTTTCTTGAGTGGTTGCAGAACACAGAGCACGTCCTGCATCATTTGACTGTCCATGAGTACGAGAAGGTAGATCTCGTGACTCTACATTTTGAGGGAGCTGCACAAACATGGTGGCAACGTATTACGCAATAGCATTACCGGATGGGTTGGGCACCCATTACTGAGTGGCATCAGCTCGTGTATATCATGACTCAGAAGTATGTGCCTTCCACTTACAAGGAGCAGATGCGGACCGAGATCGCTCGTGCTCGACAGGGCATAGATTCACCTCAGGAGTTCTTCGCCCGCTTGAAGGACATGTACTTCAAGGCTGACGCTAGTGTTGCTCTTGGTACTTTGCAGACGAGGTTTATCACGGGGCTTAACCAGCCTATCCAGGATCAGGTTGACGTCCTGCCCATTCGGGACCTCAACAATATCGTGCATACTGCGCATAAGCTCTACCTTCAGCACCAGCGCCAAAGGCAGAGACCTTGGCAGCCCACAACATCTTCCAAGTATGGTTCTGGACCCTTTCCTTCGGTTTCCGGCACTGACTCTACTCCTCCATCTAGTGCACATAGACAGGACCGGAGAAACACAGGTACTGCGTCTGTTGCAGCGCCACCGAGAGCAGCCTCGTCTGCTCCTGTTCGCCACCCGCAACCGCCATCTACAGATCCCATTCGTTCTGACCGAGCAAGAGATATGGAGTGTTTCAGGTGTGGAGGACGAGGACATTACCAAATGAATTGTCCAAATGCGAAGAAGGTCCTCTTCTCCACCCAATCTGCAGGTTATGAGAGTTACGACGACGAGGATGACGCCGTCGAGACGGCTCCTGCCGCTGTGTATACAGCCCATGCTGATGGCTGTGTGGTCGGTACTGCCGATCACCATGATGACCAGGCATATCACCTTGCCTTGCTCTCTAGACGCGTGCTGAGTGTCAAGGAGGGCGCCCTTACTGAGCAACGGGAGAATTTGTTTCATGCCCGAGCAAAGCTTCAGAATGCTTCGCTAAGCGTGATCATTGATGGAGGCTCTTGCTGCAACATAATCAATGAGAAGGTTGTCCGCCACTGCAACCTTCCGACGACTCCTCACCCCACTCCCTATGGTCTACAGTGGATCTCAGACAGTTCAGGTAACACCGTATCACAACAGTGTCTTATTTCATTTTCTATTGGTCCTTATAGGGATACTGTACTTTGTGATGTTACCGCCATGGACGCTACCCACTTGATTCTGGAACGTCCATGGTTATATGATCGTCGCGTACTTCACGACGGGTATTTGAACACTTACATGTTCAATTATCACGGGAAGCGCGTGACTCTCTTACCCATGAGTCCACAGGAAATTTTACAGGATCAGGCTGAGCGACAATGCCAGAAGTCCATTGAGGCCGCCATAACTACGCCTGCGCAGAAACCAACCCCGGAGAACGCCAGACGACAACTCGGCCGCATCACCGACCGCGTTGAGGCACTTGAGGGAAACTCGGGCGACAACTCGGCCGGGTCACCGACCGAGTTGTGTCACCTGGGGGAAACTCGGCCGAGTTCTGGGCCGGGTCAGCACACCTGGATACAACTCGGTCCGACACCCGACCGAGTTATGGACCGAGTCGGGAACAACGCCCGCAACTCGGCCGAGTCAGCTTCCTGTCCTGCGCCTTCGCCTTCTCCTTCTGTGTCTTCTGGAAGGTCGTCTGCATCTACAACTGCTTCTGCATCTACCTTGCGGGGTACCTGTGAACGCAGAGTTCTTCTGGCAAAACACAGGGACCTCACTCCGACACTTCAAGGCAAGTCTGTTTGTTTCCTTCTTATTCCTCGCCTTTGTGCCACTACTACGACAGAGCCCGTACTTCCGCCTGCAATTTTGTCTGTTTTGCAGGAATTTGGGGATTTCATGCATGACGAGCTGCCGTCAGGCCTGCAACATGTGCATCGTATTGAGCATTGGATGGACTTCTTTTCCGACGTGTCGCTGCAGGACCAGGAGACCTTTGCTGCTGGGAAGTTGGCTGAGCACATTCAAGAGCTACACAGGAGGCCACGCCCACAGTTGGAGCGACGTGCGATACAATACTCATCCCAGAAGAACAAGGGAAGGAGACGATTTATCTTCGCCCCGGGCGACTTGGTTTGGCTTCACTTGCGGAAGGAGCGATTCACTTCCGTCCGCAAGTCTAAGCTCAACCAACGGGGTGATGGTCCATTCAGAGTCGTCACGAACATTGACGACAACACATTCCAGCTCGAGCTACCAGACAAGTACGGGGTGCGTGAGCCGTCCGACGTCACGGACTTTGCACCATATGTTGAGCCTGAGCCTAATGAGGGTGAAGCGGGGACGCTTCACAACCAAGTGGGGGAGGGTGATGTGACCCTGCCGTCCTTGTCACATCCGCCTTGAGACTCCCCTACAGTTACATCCAGTCCGATCGAGACATTAATTGCTTAGCACGTTTTATGAATAATATTTCTATTTTTAGTAGCTGCTATTTCTGGGTGGTTGCCATTTATGTTAAATGGGCCGCCAGAATTAGTAACTAGAGAGTCTGGCCCATTAGGTCAACTCTCTAGTATAAATACTCTCTTTTGTCTTCATTTTCAACCACATCGAAATAGAGCTTGTTTTTCAGTCGAGTAATCTCATGCAAACCCGGGCCCTGACGTCAACAATCCTTGCGTTTCTAGTCGAACTATCCTGGCGCATCGATTCCGTTAACGCGTTTCTAGTGAATTATCCTGGCGCGTTAACTCGGTTACTACCTATCCGGTTACTATCCGCAATCCCGAGACAAGAACTAGCCCTAGTTCTCGTCTCTCCCCAAACACAAACTCTAGGGCTGCTGCCGCCCCCTCCACTCATCATTCCGCTGCCCCCTTCGTCGCCACCGCACCACCACCACAACCTCCCTTCCGCCGCACCACCACCAGCCGCCGCTGGTCACCCCCCAGCCGCCGGTCATCATTCCGACCACCCCACAGTCCATCTTCTCCTTGCTTCCGCCAATCTATCATTTCCGAAGAGTTGCCTGCGCCCCAATACGCATTCACCGGATCCTTGACAGCGAATCGTGGTCTTTCCTCGGACAAGGTCACATCATCGCCTCACTAAACAAAGCAAATATCTTTTTTTTGTCAAGACTGAGTGTTCATCATTGAATTGAATTTTGATTATACAAGTTAAAGTTACAACTTTTATATACTTGACAATTTCTCTTGTTATATAATATATACGATTATGGTTCTCAATTTGAAAAGGTTGACAAGTTTAATTGTTTTAAAAAATTATCGGGACTTGCAAATGGTGTTGATGTTTGACATTTAGTTTGCACTTTGTGGATTGTTAGTTTTGATTGAATTAGAAAAAAGTAACATTTTGATTTAATTTTTAATAGGTTTTCTAGTATCGGATAATTTGGATATCCGAGTCGAATATCCGATCCGGATAATATTGACAGGATATCCGATTCGAAACGGACCGGATACGGATATGAATTTTGTGAATATTTTTTATCGGATATCCGACATATCGGACCGGATCATATATATTTGTTTGCTCACCCCTAACGGACAGTAGTATATATATATCCAACCTAAAAAGTAAATAGGCAATTAAATTAAATCGATGGTTAGGGTTGTTTTGAAATAATGATAGTACTGGGTCAGCTTTTGAGGTCGATCCATCTCAAAATAACGCTGCCTGTATATCATTGCGCAAACGAGCTAACTTAATTTCCTCATCCATCGCATTCGCATTGACGTACAGCTTAAATATGTATGTATTATATAATATTTCACCTAGCTAAGCTACTTGACCAACGGATGAATCAGTAACGCAATCATTATTGGTCTTTGAAAGACAAGTACCGGATTCTGAATTGGAGGCCTGCATTTGGCTTTAATGCTTGTATTTTCTCTTTTCTTTTTATTCCCTTATCTGTTTTTCTATAGAAAGAAAGAGAGGTAGTAATCTCGCACACTTTAGTAATATAAAAGGAAGGGCTAATGTTCGTCTAACTATTTAGGGCAAAAGGTTACTAAGAGAAATATCTTAAAAATAAAAATCACAAGGAAAACTAAAAGAAAGAGAAGCTAAGTAATCCGCCACTCAATTAATCTCCCTTATTTGCATTTTTATGTATATATACTCTATTAAATGAATACCGTAACTATTTTAAACATGGATTATTTTTTTGAAATTTTTTAGGATGTGGCTAGTGAGAGTCGAATCTACATTTGTAGTATTTATAATTCTGATATACGCCATTAGATCAACACCTTAGATTTAACAACATGATTTTTCATGATCCGTTTCTCCACGAAACTAAGAGGAATTACAATTAGGCTTTATTGTAATATTTTATGACCAAAAAAGAAAAAGAAAAAATGTTAGGGAGTATTAATTATTGCAAATTAGAGAAATTAATTAGTCCGTATTTTGTACTCCGTAACTCGGAAGCCCGGAGCTTTTATAGCGGCAACAATAGGTCAAGCTAGTACGTGAAATTCATTTTTATTGGTTGTTTATGGTCGTGGAACCAACTAGAATTCAAAACCCTTGATTGGGAATTGGGCGTGTTTTTGTCAATCAACCGGCTTCCACGAGAATGAAAGCTCCTTTTGTGTTTGCTCGCATTTTTCCGTGCATGTTCAAATGATAATTATTATTTTGTCGATCTTGCCATTGTCGCTATTTCCTATTCGTGGGTACCACGCGTGTTAAATGAGTACTTTCATCGATGGATCCCCGTGTGTATATATACGTCACATCAGCGGCGAACGAATTACCTCAAGGAGTATTTGAATCGTTGAAATTTTTACTGTATTTTAAAGTTATCGGAAAATGTTTGAAAATTCACAGCTTCACAAATTTATATCATATTTACATTTTTGTATTAAAAAAAAATGATATCATATTCACTTAATAAAAAGAAAAATATGAAAAAAACGAAAGTTATTAAAAATTGAACCATGATCTATTGAATTTTTTTAATTAATATAAAAATCATAATGCTACCGACATTTTTCTTATTATTTTCTCATAGATTTATGTGTATATTACTAAAATAAATATTCAAAGAGAGGTATATCTGAAATTCGATATGCTTTTAATGGGTTCGTCGGAGATCAGCGCTGGCACCTAGCCCTACTTAATTAACTCCGCCATGCCATTGGATCACGCATAAAAATCTGTGCTTTCTTAACTTTTTTACTTTTGTCAATAATTAGTTGGAGAGGCGATATATCGAACTCTCAATTTATAAAGGACATAGAACGTTATAGTGAATATAACATACACCTCTTAATAATAAATTAAATTAGAAGCATGTACTTGTTGCGTCAAATTGAATGATGTCGTAACAATAATGCCCCTAATCGATCAGACAAGATTAAACTACAATTATATACGGAGTACTCCATATATAGTATATATTGCTCAATGCGCATGCAGGAATTAACTTCCCTGGGCAGATAGCAACTAAATATCCCTTGAATGAATAGAATAGAATCAAGAAAACACATAATTAAATTTGTATACCACAATCGTCCACGGGTAGACGTACTATATATATATTGGGATCAATAAATGGAAGCTAAGTAGTATTTTTGTTTATCGATCCGCTCATTCACATGTGTTTGATGAAAGTTGTGCTATATATTCAATTAAGAGGTAGTACAAGTTAGGGGCTGATCTGGGGGGCTGGGGGCAGCTTTCCCTGGCCAACCCTTTGAAATATATTAAATATTTAATTTAAGTTTTTTTAAAATTTTTAATTTGTATTATGTATACATAAAATGATAAGTAAATCAAACAAAAATACATTGCCCTAGCTAGTGGTTTTTATCTTGGTATTTGTGTAAGAAAAACAAGAGATTATGGGTTTAAATCTTCAATCTTTTCTGACTCTTCTTTTTTTTCTTTCTATTTTTGTTAAAAAAATGTGTCTTAATAGCCCTATTAAAATATATAAGCTTATTAAACATGTTTATTTCTCTTTTGTTTTTTGTTTTTTCTTTCATGTTTTACTTTTTTTATTAAAAATCTTACATTAATAAAAAATAATTTTTAAAAATGCGAAAAGATAGAATATATATTATATGAATTAGTCAAATTTTAAGAGGTGGATGTCATACTTTTTGTTGTTTTAAAATATTAATATATAAATGTCGATCCATTAAGTGCGAAAAAAAAAACTCGAAGGAAAATCGCCCTCCTTCTATAAATTCCTGGATCCGCCAGTGGACTACAAGTAGGATCGGAGAAAGAATCGAGGAGGAGGGTACGTAGGCCAATAAATAGCTAACATTTGTATTCCATTTAAAGAAGGCATGCATGCCAACTAGAAAGGGATCCAAGGGAAAGGGAAAGGGATATATATATATATATAGCACATTATTGAAGTAATTAAGTAAGCAAGGTGATAATGGGGAGAACGCCTTGCTGCGACAAAGACACGGTGAAGAAAGGCACATGGTCAGCCGAGGAGGACGCCACCCTCAAGTCTTACGTGGAGAACCACGGCACCGTCACCAACTGGATCGCCTTACCCCAGAAGATTGGTACGTTTACTATCGATCCTTTTACGCACTCTAGCGAGCTATCAATCTTAGTTAGCTAATATATATATATATATATGCCCAGCCTAGCCTACCTACCGATCTCCATGTACCTTCCTAATTTATAACATCATTCATTAATCATATCTAGGGATAAACCGCTGCGGCAAAAGTTGCAGACTTAGATGGTTGAACTATTTGAGACCCAACATCAAGCATGGCAAGTTCTCCCAGGAAGAAGACAAAATCATTACCCAACTCTACTTTTCCATCGGAAGCAGGTCACTACCTCCATCTCTAGCTAGTAACACCCAACTCGATCAATCGTCTTGATTAATAATAATAAAAAAAGAAGAAGACATCTAGCTAATATATAGCTACATTGCGCGCTGACCGGCCTATATATTTTCAATGTTTAGAATGCAACTTCTGTAAGTAGCTAGGAAACAGATCGAGTAGGTAATTAATATCTATGCATGCATGCAAACTCCACATTTCATATATACACACAAAAAAGATCTTTTTCTGAATGAAAATCTAACATGCAAGTACGTACTAATTAATTACATTCGTACATTTTTTTCCTGAAAAGAATTTGTTAATTTGGTCCATTGATGAGTACGTACGTACGTATACGCGAGTGTAGGTGGTCGATAATAGCAGATAAACTCCCCGGGAGAACCGACAATGATATCAAAAATTACTGGAATACGAAGCTGAAGAGGAAGCTTGTTGGGAATCAAAGGAAGTTGCGTCGTCGCCCCTCTTTCGCGGGCTGCAATGCTACAACAACCCTATCCTTAGATGACCACACCATTAATACTCCTGCAGACAACAACGTATTCACGATTACTCATGGTCATCTCAAGTCCACTACTTGGCCTTCCACTTCCCAACTGCACAAAATTCAACCGACGTTAGACAACGTCCAAGAGATTGCTAGTGGTCCCCGCGACCGGGCCCCCATCCTCCTCAGCTTCTCCGACACTGGAGCAAAGCAGTTGGACGAGCAAGAGATTGCTAATCATAATAATAATAATTATTATCATGATCAGGAAATCGACATTGACCAATTCTTGACCGGCTTGGATGAAATTGGCAGTCCGTATAACTTCATCACAGGCTCCTTGCAGCATGATGCTGGCTCTACAAGCCAAGCCACGCCGCAATTAGATGGCTCGACGGCTGCCCACGTCAGCAATGTGAGCCCTGGCTCCATCCTGAGGGAGCTGGAGGAGTTGCTGTTCGACAACTCACCCAGCTCCCCGGTGACGGACGGTCCTGATTTGCTTGCGCATAATTGCACGACCGCCGCTGGCACCGACGTGGTGATATGCGGGGAGAGCGTAGGATCATGGGATGACGTGAGCATGAGCTCCTTAATTTCTCTTCCCATTGATAATCACCTTAATAATTTAAACTATGAAGAGGATTTTCTGCCACAAGATATTTTAGATGAATTTAGCTACACGAGTGAGCAATATTGAAATATCTTTATGCTTTTTATCAGAATATATGTATTTATGTGTCATGTGTGGTTCGATCACTAAGCTTGATACTCTTAACGTACGTTTAAGCTTGTTGGGATAACTAGTGTAATACCCGTGTAAGGCACGGGATTTGTTTAATTTATCCTATAATTATAAAAATAATATATTTTAATTATCGATGAATCATTGTTTTAATATATATTTGATTAGTTATTTAAATTAAAAATGACTAATCGACTAAATAAATTAAAGATATAAAAATTTACATTATATAAAGAGAGACGAAACTCTCTATAACTTTATTAATAATAAAAATTGGCTAAGTAGTGTTAGAAACAATGATAGCCACACCCATTTACATCAATACTACTAACACGATCAAACATAATAAAAATGTTCATCTAACTCTAATACATGAAAATGACACGCTAAACATAAAATATGGCACGGTGTTCAAAATTGTTACAAATTATCAAAAACTTCATTGTATACTACATTGGTTGTAGTATTATATCTCTTCTTGTCTTTGTCGCAAATCAAGATATTCAAACCTTTCTTGCTAGTCACCCTTGATGAAGCAACATAAAACTGACCATGACTGAACAACATCATACCTTGTTCAACATTTGTTACGTCAATTTGATGGTAAGACTCGCGTTCTGTAATGGATCTGCAAATAAATAGATATATCATAGTACAAATAGTGATGTAAGACAAAATATATTATAATACTTAAGAACATGACTTTATAAAACATAAATTTGTTACCATAGTTTTCCTTGTCATTGAGGCTTATAGGTAGAAGCAACTTATTAGCGGTTTGATCAACTATTGGTAAATGTAAATCTGTCGGCGTAACGTTGACGCACACTGCATAAATACATGGATATTAATTTTTTTCTTTGTAAATTACACCTAATCCAAGATTATAACATAACAACTATATTTAGTATACTTATAAATACAATTGAATACTACCATCACTTATATGTGGTACATTAGATGAACATCCTGACAATGTAGATGAATTTCTTGTACCTGAATATTAAAGTATTAAATAATGATAGATTAATAATAATCTCGAACTTAAGATCATACATGTATACCAATTAATAACTTAGAAAATAAATTTTATTAATTACTAACCATTAAATGTAATAGATAATGGTGTAGCTTGGTAAGTATGGAATTGCTAATATTTTCAAGTATATTGTCTACATAAAATTATGGTTAAGCAAAATTTTACATTAATTTTTAATTGTAATTAAATATACTATATTTTTCTAACCTGATTCGTTTAGCGGTATTCCATACCGCTTATGCCTTATCACATTCATTCTGAACTTCCTCCTTTTTCGAGCTAATTTGTGCATTAAAATAAATTTGTAATAGTATAAATTAATAAATCACTCATTTCATACCGCTTTTAAGAGTACCATACCTTGTTCGACATTTTGCAGATCAATTTGTTTTGTAAGCATGGCATTGTGCAATTGAACTGCAAATAAATAGTTATATCATAATCTACTTATTAATGATAGTAACACACCATAATGTTTTATACTTAATAAAACAGATCGTAAGAAAAAATAATTGTACCATAGTTTTCTTTGTCTGCATCAAATTAAAGATATATTTTGTATTCTCGAACATGAAAAAGTTATTACAACATAGATGGACAAATCGAAGTTTATAGAATAACCATTACTAACCATTTGAAATATGTGACAGGGGGATACGATCAGTAACGGAAGCATTGGGACTAACTCCAAGAATAGATCCTACATAATTAGTATATATATTACAAATCATATTTCAATTTATTGGAAAAAAATGTCAAAGAATTTAATACAATTTATTAACCTGATTGATTTGAATTTGTCCGTTGTCGTTTCTCTCTAATAACAGCCAATCTCAACATTCTGTTATGGCGGGTTAATTCGTCTATAACAAAATCACCCTACAAATCTGAAATATATTCAACGTAAAATAAATAAATTTACAGACTACTATTTTTTTTTCTATTGGCCGATTAATTGTGTAAAATATTAATGAGGATCCTAATCGTTAATGAGCTTATACAACAAAATTCATTTCGTTAATAACACAATCACTGGAAAATAGGTATACATAATCAGTTGAATACAATCGAAATAATTTTGTTCGTAACAGAATCAATTGAAAATTTTATGTATATATGAATAAAATAATTAAATGTATATACTAATATTTTTTAAAATATAATAACATAGTATATACACATATGTAAATACTTAATATATTTATGCAATACTACAAAAAATATATGTACATACTAAATATTTAATATTTTATAAATATAATAAATACTTGTAAAAAAATTATTAGAATTATGGGCCAATATTATATTTAAATGCCCCGTTATATTTTGTGGTATTTGAACTGCTTTTAGCCGAAATATAAGCCCATTACGTTTTCTGGCTCATTCCCTGATAGGCCCAATAAGGTACCTAACCCGTGCCTTGATTTATTTGGGCTCGTTTTTGTGATGGCTTTATAGGCCCAATTAGAAGCATCAATATCCAGATGCTTCTAATTCGGAAACCCTACTACATTTGTCTTTTCTCAGACAAACATCTCGCTATCTTCTCTGTTAAGCATCGCCGTCTTCACAAATTCCAGATCCATGGCTCCACCTTCTCTTTCCATGTCGATTTCTCTAAAAAAGGCCACCATTCGCCTTCTTCAACCTTCTCTTTTACATCTCGCTCTCCTTCTCTGTCATGCCTAACCCCTCATGCCGATTTCTCTATAGAATTCCAGATCCATGGCTTCACCTTTGCTGTAAAGTTTGAAGCTTAGAAATTATAGATCCATGGAGAATTCCAGATCCATGGCTTCACCTTCTCTTGTGTCTTCAACTTTCTCCGAAATCCATTTCCAACCTTCTCCTGATGCAAAAAATGGTTGATTATCCTTCTCTATCTCAAAATCCAAGCTACAAATCTTCGTGTTTGGCCGTTTGTGTTCCTAATTTTTCAGATCCAAAACAAATTAGTTTTCATATCTAAAAGCGAAAATGGATTATCGCCACTGACTTCGATTTTTTGCCGTTCGTCTTGAAGGGTTAAGCCATAGACGATTCCCACCACCGACATAAGATCTCGATTCCACCATGCGTAAGTAGCTCTCGCTCGATCTGTGTATATATATATCGTATAATTTTTTTCTTCCTTAATTTCTTTCTGAAATACTGACATCAATTTTTGCATGTGAGGATATGAGGAGATCTTTGACTTTGGAGTATACTTTGAAGAAGAAGGTTCTGGTTATGATGTGTTTTTGCCTCCGATGACAAGTTGATGCGTTCCTACTTGGTTTTGGAGGACCGAGATCTTGCAATGGGAGTCGCAGCACCGAGTTGATGCGTTCTGGGAAAGAACGCGTTGATGGAGATGGAGGGAACGCGGTGTTTGGGAGAGGGAAATGGCACGATGAAGTGTTGTAGCGTAAGTGTTTGGGGGGAGTTGTGTTTGGTAGCAGCGGAGGGGGAAGTTCGTGTTGCAGTGTATAGGGTGGAGCGGTGGTGGAGAGATAGACCCGATGTGATCGAGTGGTGCCGGCGCGTGAGCAACGGCGGTGAAAGGACAAGGAGCAGACGGTGAAGGAGATGAGAAGCAGATTGTGACGTTTCGGATTCAAAGGGAGAGGAGACAATTGCTCAAAACTCAAGCTCTGAATTAGGTAAAACGTGACCTTTGTACATTGGCCAAAGGCCTCTATTTATACTACTCTAAGAAGGGTCATCAAGACCTAAATCTAAGAAGTAAATGCAAAGATTAAGGATAAGATTACATTAATTACACCAGATCTAATTTGAATTCAAAATGGATTCGGCCATTAATGCCGAATATTCTCAATTAAGGCGCATTAAATGCTGAAGATCGTGATCTGGTTTGAAATGATCGCGTTCATTCAATTGTTGAAAGAAGACGCCATCTGAACGCGATCTCTGTATTCTCTTGGAGCCTTTGAAGAGAGAACGCGTTCTCTGGGTTGGGCTCTCTGTTGCCTTGGCTTGCATGAACGCGTTGAATGATAGAGTTCACCGCGTTCGCAATGGCTCTTGCGCGTGCCCTTGTGATTGGTCCTTCTTGTGGCGCGCGCAAGGCTTCTTCTTCTTCTTCGGCACTTGGGCTTGGTAGGATCGCATCACCCTCCCCCACTTGGCTGTGAAGCGTCCCCGCTTCACCATCATCGGTTTCTGGCTCCACGTATGCCTCCAAGTCTGCAACGTTGAAAGTGTTGTGTACGCCATAATCCGGGGGTAGATCGATCTCATAGGCGTTGTCGCCAATTGTCTTAAGCACTTGAAGCCCATCTCCGCGTGGTGCAAGCTTGGACTTCCTTTTTGCGGGGAAACGTCCTTTGCGAAGATGCACCCAGACCAGGTCACCTGGAGCAAAAATGACGCGCTTGCGTCCTTTGCTGTGTTGCTTGGTGTATTCATCAGCGCGTTGCTCCAACTGTTCGCGCGTTCTTTGATGCAACTCTTGAATCCAACGCGCCCGATTTGCCGCACTTGGATGTTCGTTGTCCTTCAGAGGACGCGGCAGCAGGTCCAAGGGAGTGAGCGGGTTCCTGCCATAAACAACTTCAAAGGGCGCGCGCTTTGTCGCTGAGTGCCTTGACCTGTTATAAGAGAACTCGACAGTAGAAAGTAAGTCCTCCTAACCTTTTGGGTTGGTCTTCAGCATCGCCCTAAGTAATGTGCCAAGTGTCCTGTTGGTCACTTCAGTTTGACCATCTGTTTGTGGGTGATAGCTTGTCGAGTATAACAATTTTGTACCCAGTTTTCCCCACAGAGTTCGCCAGAAAATTGACATGAACTTGGTATCGCGGTCACTTTCCACAGAACGCGGTATTCCGTGTAGCCTTACCACGTTGTCGTAAAACAACGCGGCAATCTCGGACGCGCTTTGTGTGGTCTTGCACGCGATAAAGTGTGCCATTTTGCTAAACCTATCAACAACCACAAAGATAGAGTCCTTACCTCGTTTGGAGACAGGTAAACCAGTGATGAAGTCCATGGACAAATCTTCCCAAGGCGCTAGAGGAATGGGCAGTGGTGTGTAAACGCCATAAGGATGGGAAGTGGACTTTGCGCGTTGGCAGGTGATACAACTCTTGCAAAAGCGCGTCACCCGCGCTGTCATCTTGGGCCAATAGAAGTGCTCGCAAAGAGCCGCAAGCGTCTTTGTCACACCAAAATGACCGCGTCCTTCATGGGCTTCTTGTATCAACAGCTTCCGAATGGGAGAGTTTGGAATACACAAACGCCCTGCCTTGTATAGGAACCCATCCTGCAAAAAGAATGTTTCTACCTCGCGATTCCTAAGGCATTGTTCTAGAATAGGCTTGAAGAAGGAGTCAGACGCATACAACTCTTTAATCAACGAAAACCCAAGCAGTTTAGATTGAAGTTGAGAAATGAGGACATACCTTCGTGAGAGCGCATCAACGACCATATTCTCTTTACCCTTCTTGTGCACCACCACGTATGGAAATGTTTCCATGAATTCTACCCAGCGTGCGTGGCGTCTGCTGAGGTGTGCTTGGCTCTTCAAGTAGGTGATGGTCGCGTGGTCTGAATGGATGACGAATTCGCGCGGCCACAGATAATGTTGCCAAGTCTTCAGAACCCTAATCAGCGCGTACAACTCTTTGTCGTACGTAGGGTAGTTCAGTGTGGCCCCTGTTAGTTTTTCGCTAAAGAACGCGATGGGCCTTCTCTCTTGGTGGAGCACTCCACCAATGCCAATGTTTGACGCGTCACACTCCACTTCGAAATGTTTGTTGAAGTCTGGGAGCTGAAGTAGTGGCGCGTTGCACAGTGCCTCTTTTAACGCATTGAATGCGTTTTCATGGCTTTCCTTCCAAAGCACCACGGCACCCTTTTTTGTCACCTCATGTAAAGGCGCCGCGATGGTGCTAAAGTTCCTCACGAATCTCCGATAAAATCCTGCTAAGCCTAGGAAGCTTCGCACCATGGTTGGAGTCGTCGGAGTTGGCCAGTCTCTGATTACCGCAATCTTTTCCTCATCGACGCGCAAACCATCCTTAGAGACCACATAGCCCAAAAAATTTGTTGTGTCTGAAGCGAAGCGACACTTGCCCAAGTTGGCATACAACTCTTGCTTTTTCAAGCACTGCAAAACAAGTCTCAAATGGTTAACATGATCAGCAAGAGTTAGGGAATATACCCGAATGTCGTCGAAGTAGACGACGACGAATTTGCCCAAGAATTCCCTTAGCACATGATTCATCAACCGCATAAACGTGCTTGGCGCGTTGGTCAGTCCGAATGGCATGACAAGCCACTCGTAAAGACCATACTTCGTCTTGAACGCGGTCTTCCACTCATCTCCCTCTTGCATGCGAATTTGATGATAGCCACTCTTGAGGTCGATTTTGGAGAAGATCGCTGCGCTATGGAGCTCGTCCAGCATGTCGTCCAGGCAAGGAATTGGATGTCTGTACTTCACCGTGATCTGATTGATCGCGCGGCAGTCGACACACATGCGCCATGAACCATCTTTCTTAGGAACCAAAATGACCGGGACCGCGCAAGGGCTCAGAGATTCCCTCACGTAGCCGCGATCAAGTAGCTCTTGGACTTGTCTTTGAAGTTCCTTTGTTTCTTCTGGGCCAGCGCGATAAGCTGCTCGATTGGGCAGTGAGGCACCAGGCACCAAGTCGATTTGGTGTTCAATGCCTCGTAGTGGTGGCAATCCTTGTGGGAGCTCCTCAGGAAAGAGATCCTTGAACTCCTCTAGCAACCTGCTTATCTCGCTGGGCACGCCTTCTAGTGTTGGCGTCTCTTGTTGATTGTGTTTTGGCACTAGCAAGAAACAAGGCGCCTTTCCTTGGAGTGTAGGCGTCAAGTCACTTGGTCGTGCCAAGAGGAGTCTGTGCTCACAGCCTCCTTGCAGCTGAGTGTCTGCCTTGTGTGTTGGTGGCAGCTCTTTGGATCGCGTTCTTTCCAGAGAAGCCACATCCTTCTTTTGCTTGGCTTCCCCAGAAGAACGCGTACTTTGGCTTCCTTGGCTCTTTGAAGCCTCAATAGCCTTTTGTCTCTCGCGCTCTACCTGGTCCTGTAAAATCTCATGTGGCGACATAGGTAAGAGCGTGACACGCTTCCCGTGGTAAGTAAACACATAAGTGTTTAAATACCCATCGTGAAGAACGCGTCGATCAAACTGCCATGGACGCCCCAGCAACAAGTGTGTCGCGTCCATGGTGATCACATCACACAGAACAGTATCGGTGTATTGGTCAATTGAAAATGGAATTAGACATTGACGAGTTATAGTGTTACCTGAACTCGACGAGATCCATTGAAGTCCATATGGCTGTGGATGTGGAGTAGTTGGCAAGTTGAAGTGTTTGACTACCTTCTCATTGCTGATGTTGCAGCAACTTCCTCCATCGATTATGACGCTTAAGGTTGCAGTCTTGACCAAACAACGCGTGTGAAACAAATTCTCGCGTTGATCGACAAGGGTAGCTTCCTTAACAGTGAGCACTCTCCTGGTGACGAGACTCAACGCGGTGCCTTCATGCAGCGCGGTGGCTTCACAAGTGTAAGCCTCCTCGTCATCTTCTTCAACTTCAGGTATGGTCTCGTTGGCTTCGTCGTCGTCGAAGGACTCGTAGCCATTTGAGATTATGGAGAACAAGACTTTCTTGTTGTTAGGGCAATTCCTCATCATGTGCCCTCTGCCTTCACATTTGTAGCACTCCATGTCACTTGCTCTTGCCTGGGTGCCTTGATTGCCTTTTGCTGGTGGAACGCGTGCCATGGTGCCTGAAGTTGTCGCGGTCTTTCCTGGTTTGTTCTCAGAACCTGGATAGTTCCCTGTAGAAGGACTGCGAACATTAGTGGAAGGCAATTGATTGGAGTTAGAATCATACCTTCGTTGCCCATATTGTTGGTATGGTACTTGGCGCTTGCGAACGAGTTGATTGTGGATCTTCATCGCGGCATGCGTCAAGTCGTTGATGTTGTTGATGGGCAGCACTTCTAGCTGGTCTCTGATGTTGAGGTTGAGACCGCTCAAAAATTTGGTCCTCAAGGTGGATGTTGAGACACTGATTCCCGCCTTGTAGTACATATCTTCGAGTTGGGAAAAGAACTCGAGAGGTGTCTTCCTCCCCTGTTTGGCCATCGCGATGTTGAGTCGCATTTGGTTCTTGTAATCCTGGGGAACGTACTTCTTTGTCATCACATACTTGAGTTGGTGCCATTCAGTGAGAGGCACCTTGTTTCTCAGCGTCCTGTCATCCACGAATCGATGCCACCACACTCGCGCGACACCTCTGAAGTGGACTGTTGCAGCCGCCACGAAATCTTGGAGTGGTATTTGGGTGAAGAGTAATGTATACTCCGTGGCCTGCAACCATTCAAGAAACACAGCAGGGTCATATGTGCCATAAAAGTATTCAAGTTTTACCTTGATGTCATGGCGGTTGAGACGCAGTGCATTGTTTTCACGCGGTCTTTGCAACTGAGCAGGTGGGAAGTCATCGGCACCATATTGACTCCCAGGTTCCTATTGTAATTGGCGTTGCACTATGTGGTTTCTTCGCGCGTCTTGGTTAGCGCGTTGATTCTCTGTGTAGAGGTTGTTGGTTCGCCAAAGAACGCGTCGTTCCAGTTCTTGATTTTGGGGGAGTTGTGCTGGAGGAAACCAATCTTGACGGTTGTTCTGTGGCATTCCAGAGTCCTCTATCTTCTCATCATCGAAGTCCTCAGGGTCTTCTTGGTGTATAGGTGTGGATGGGTAATATCCATCTGAATCCTCACGCGGAGTACGCGCACTTTGGTGACCCAAGTACTTGTTGACATTGAAGGACACTGGGGTTTTGTTATGTTGACCCTTGTGCGCCGCCAACTGTTTGTTGCGGGTTGATTGTCGCGCCAGCTTGGGATCACGTGTGTCCTTCTGTTGTCGTCCAGTACGCGGGGTTGTAGCATCCTCGCATTCATATTCCTCTTGGTACCTGTCATCCAAAGCGAACTCATCATTGTACTCACCTTGGTAATCATCCTCTTCTTCTTGGTATTCTTCATCAGGAACCGGTGTAGCCTGTGGGACATATCTATCTCGATGAGAAACATGTCCTTGTTTGCTCTCAATTACCGAATGGATCCTTTGTAGGCGTGGTTGAGGATGTGAGGTTGAGGGCATCACGCCTTTCCCCTTATCGACGCGTTGCTTGCTTGTGCCCGCTTCAGTTGGATTGGGTACGAAGATGGGGTTCATCGCGATCTGCATGGTTTGATCTGTTTGTTGCAACGCAGCGCGTCGGAACACCTCCTTCTCTTTCCTTTCTTCCGCGAGTTGGCGTCTCAACTCTTGGATTTCTCGTTGCTCCTGAGACAGTTGTAAGAGAGGGGGCGTTTGATCTTGAGGAAGGGCTTGTTGTTGGGTAAGGTCTTGTGTTTGAGGCAAGGGGTTGTGCTCTAACCCATTGGCACCAGCCTGTGATGCGATGTTACCTACAATATCCTGATCTGCCATTGCAAATAGAGAAGCACAACAAGCAACAAAGCACAGACAAGCAAGTACGACAAGAACAAGTGTTCACGTGGGTAATTGGGAGTGTTTGGCCGTGAGGGCGGCTAACAGGCTAGCAAAACAAGTGTGTAATGCACGCGTGAAAACCACTTAACCAAATGAATGTTGTCTTAAGATCTTGCGTAAATAACGCGTTAAAACAAGACAGAAACCACGCGAGACACTAGACGGCGGAGAGATTAAGAAATGAGCCTAGCCGTTGGTGGTGAAAGAGGGTTGCCTTATTTTGGCTTTACCTCTTGTTTTTTTTTTGTATGTCAGATCCAAGAGCTCGTATTGATTGACGAGATGATCAGACTAAAAGCAAATTAAAAAGAACGGCTAAGTAACTAGAGAAAGAAATCACGTTTTGATGTCGTGATGGGGGAAAAAGAAGTTGATGTAGATTTTTTTTTTGGGTCAACGCGTTGAATATGTCAAGTATTCACCGCGTTGTTTTTGCAATCACGTAAGAAAACACGCAAATAATTAAGAAACTTTCCAAACAAGCAAAAACACACTAGTTTGCAAAGGTATCCAAATTCGGCCAAGATTTCTCTTGTAGGACCGATAGGTGGGTGAAAAAGAAAAAAATTGTGAAAATGGGGGTGGCGGAAGCAAGTATGGTGAGCGATGAAAAAAAAAATTACGTGAACAAATGAACTTGAAAGAGACTTACAAGATCAGGCTCTGATATCAGTTGATGCGTTCCTACTTGGTTTTGGAGGACCGAGATCTTGCAATGGGAGTCGTAGCACCGAGTTGATGCGTTCTGGGAAAGAACGCGTTGATGGAGATGGAGGGAACACGGTGTTTGGGAGAGGGAAATGGCACGATGAAGTGTTATAGCGTAAGTGTTTGGGGGGAGTTGTGTTTGGTAGCAGCGGAGGGAGAAGTTCGTGTTGCAGTGTATAGGGTGGAGCGGTGGTGGAGAGATAGACCCGATGTGATCGAGTGGTGCCGGCGCGTGAGCAACGGCGGTGAAAGGACAAGGAGCAGACGGTGAAGGAGATGAGAAGCAGATTGTGACGTTTCGGATTCAAAGGGAGAGGAGACAATTGCTCAAAACTCAAGCTCTGAATTAGGTAAAACGTGACCTTTGTACATTGGCCAAAGGCCTCTATTTATACTACTCTAAGAAGGGTCATCAAGACCCAAATCTAAGAAGTAAATGCAAAGATTAAGGATAAGATTACATTAATTACACCAGATCTAATTTGAATTCAAAATGGATTCGGCCATTAATGCCGAATATTCTCAATTAAGGCGCATTAAATGCTGAAGATCGTGATCTGATTTGAAATGATCGCGTTCATTCAATTGTTGAAAGAAGACGCCATCTGAACGCGATCTCTGTATTCTCTTGGAGCCTTTGAAGAGAGAACGCGTTCTCTGGGTTGGGCTCTCTGTTGCCTTGGCTTGCATGAACGCGTTGAATGATAGAGTTCACCGCGTTCGCAATGGCTCTTGCACGTGCCCTTGTGATTGGTCCTTCTTGTGGCGCGCGCAAGGCTTCTTCTTCTTCTTCGGCACTTGGGCTTGGTAGGATCGCATCACAAGTCGAATTGTCAAGGTGATACCTTTGGATCTAGTCTTGGTTGGGAAGTCACTCGGCACTGGCAAATCTGCCGTGGAACGCGGTGTTGGTGATGGTTAGCGAGCGGGAGATCGCGCTAGTTGTTGTGATGGAAACGGTGGAAGTGATGAATGAGATGAATAGATAGCGGTGGCGGAAGCGATGTGATGAGGGATAGATGACTTGAAAAGACAAGTCTTTGGGTGTCGTAGCGTCGACCGCGGAGGAAGGGAGATGCGAAGGAAGACTTGGCTTGAAGAATCAAGCAATTGCCGTAGCGTCGGCGGCGGAGGGAAGGGGATGCGAAGATAGAGGGGTTTGATGTCCGATCAAGGGAAGGAGGATAAACACCCGACTTAAAACCTTGAATCAAATTGAACGTAAGAAAATAACAAGACAAAGGGAGGCTTTAAATAGCCAATGTATCTCGGCCAAGACCTAATGGGCTTGGGCCAAAACGAGCCTAAGGGCTAGCCCATGCAAGCATGCAAAAAGGCGCAAACCCTAAAAGATAGAAACGCTATAAATAGAAACTATCTAAAACACACAGGAAATACCAAATATAGAAAGTATATCAAAAGAACGCGTTAAAATCCTAACGCAATGAAGGCATGCAGTCAAACATCGCGATAGATGACGACGAAGGGGCGATCGACTCGCGAGTGTGTGCACTCGTTGTTCCGATGCCGATGGTTGCGAGGACGATGAGTCTTGGGTTGGCGTCTGGGCTTCCTTGGTCAGCGACGACGCGTGCGACAAGTGACACGACGGCGGAGGCGATGGCTTTGGACCTAGACCTTGTTACTGGGCCCTCTGAGCGATGACTCATGGCTTCTTCCTCGTCTTGGGCCGTCATGGGAGGCAGGGTCACATTACCCTCCCCCACTTGGATGTGAAGCGTCCCCGCTTCACCATCATCAAACTCTGGCTCAACATATGGTGTTAAGTCCGCCACGTTGAAGGACGCGTGGACTCCAAAATCTGGGGGGAGCTCGAGTTGATAGGAATTGTCTCTTATGGCCTTGATCACGCGGAAGGGGCCATCTCCACGTGGTGCCAATTTGTGCTTGCGCTGCGCGGGGAATCTCTCCTTTCGCATATGCACCCAGACAAGGTCTCCGGGGGCAAAGACGATGCGGAGGCGGCCAGAATTTCGAATGGGTGAGGGATCTTCACACCTCTGCAAGTATCATTGCAACCGGACATGGCATGACTGGGTGACTTTGCCTTCGCCCCTGCAACAACCACGAATGTCAGAGCAGAAGCTACTAGTAAGCATATTTGGAGTTGTATTAGCAGCTTTGAGGTCATAACTGGGAAATCAAAATTCGGAAAAAATCTCAATAAGTCTAACCAAAATCTTAATCTTGATTTTGTTATACATTTTTGCTGAAATATTAACAAATAAATATTAGTAAATTCAGTCTACTATATATATACTAAACAAAACTATGCCACATGTCATCCACACAATGAAAATGTCACATGTCATTTTTGTAGAATTTTACTTTTTAAAATATAAATTTATATATAAATGATTTGTATAGTAAATCTAGACTAATTCCTAATTTAGATACAAAATAATCACACAAATGAACCAATCAGTTCCTAATTTACATACAATTTCCTAATTTAGATACGAGTTAATGACTTGCATAAACTAATTACTTCATACTTTACACGCAAATCAATAACAAAGATTATCAATACAAAACATGCACAACAATCTACTAAATCTACTAAACCAAAACCATTTTATGTCACATGGCACTCTCTACCAAGCCTATAAATTTCTTATGTCACATGGCACACTCATATTTATTTTGCCACATGGTATTTTCTCAGATTTTTATTTTTTCAAAAATTCAATATAATAATTATATACAAGATCTTTATCTTATTTCAAAATTCAATACTTTATATATTCGTTTCCAATTTTAAGCCTTAAGAAAATCTTTATGATTTGATTGGATATGCTTTAATATAGCTTGATGTAATACTTTTTTTTTATATTAATTCACTTAAAAGTTATATCAGATTATTAATTGATAATTACAATAAAATTCGAAATCAAATACTATAAGTTTTCAATTAATCTTTATATATAATATATCTATTAAAACAAATTCCCTACTAAAACAAAACTTCTCTATTAATTGATTATTAGTAAGTTTTTGTTTATCGTACTTATCTTATTTTCATTTATATTGTCACTAATTAGATATGTTTTTTATTTATTTAATATTTTAAAATGTGAAATTGATATATTTTTAATAATTAAAAAATATCAACATAAAATTTATGCACAACCCATGCACGGCACGGGAAAACTAAGCTAGTAATCAACTAATTCATAAGGGGGGTAGTCCATGCACCCTCAGGCTAAGCTAAACATTTTCCTAAGTTATCCTCATTTGTGAATACAAATCAATATATTTTGAAGAAAAAAACAAATCAGCATTTATACCTTAACAAAAACAGAAAGATATCTTTTACCCCTCGTGAGAGTATAAAAAAAGGTTAATATAATAAGTGATTTTTTTACCAAAAAAAAATTAATTGAGTTAACAAAAACAGAAAAATTAATTGAGTTAGAAACTCCAAACAAAGCGAAATTTGGATTGATGTTGTATTAGAGTGTTTATATATCAGATAATATTTTCTTTTGAAACTTTTATCAGATAATATTTTGTTCACAAGGTAGAATAACGTACACAAACACAATCAAAGATTTGCAGAATTAATTGAGTTAATAACTAGTGCTTTAGTTGGTTGAACGGTAGATCCATTATGACTCGTACTAGCTAGTTACCGTGGCTTAATTTGACCCGACGATAGATGCACGTGTCTTGAACCCTACGTTGGGCATGCAAGTTGTTAAGCCCATTTCGATCTTGTTATTTGTAGTCACATGTACGTTCTTCCATCGATCGGTGTCATTCAATCTCCACCTCAGCCTAATCTTGAAGAAATCTATATGGCATTAATTAATGTCTCGATCTACTGCATGTAGCTAGCTAGTCTTTTTTTAACCATTCGATTTGCTCCAGTTTTTTGCATTATTACACGCGCTTTCTAATTTATTTATTTTTCGCTCTAGCCTTTATTTTTTCGCTATAGCTTTTCTAGTTCTTTTTTGTTTGTTTGTTTGATGAATTTCACACATTGTACTTAAATTTCACACTGTAATTTGATTGTTGTTTAATCTCTTGCACTTTATTTTATTCATTTGCACTTCCTCTTTAACCACTTGCACTTCTGTTTAACAGCTTGCACTTTCGTTCTATTCGCTTGCACTTATTCATTATTCTGATGCACTTTCTATTCGCTTGCTTGCATTTTAAATATTTTTTAATCTCATATTTGCTTGCACTTTATGTTCACTTGCTTGCACTTTACTCTGTATTTCCATGCACTTTCTTCCTATTGGCTTGCACTTTTCTGTTGTTTAATCCCTTGTACTTTTTTTAATTTATTTGCACTTCCTCTTTAACAACTTGCACTTTCATTCTATTCGCTTGTACTTATTCATTATTCTGATGCACTTTCTGTTCGCTTGCTTGCATTTTAAATATTTTTTAATCTCATATTTGCTTGCATTTTCTGTTCACTTGCTTGCACTTTATTCTGTATTTTCATGCACTTTCTTCCTATTGTCTTGCACTTTTCTGTCGTTTAATCCCTTGCACTTTTTTTATTCATTTACACTTCCTCTTTAACCACTTGCACTTCTGTTTAACAGCTTACACTTTCGTTCTATTCGCTTGCACTTATTCATTATTCTGATGTACTTTCTGTTCGCTTGCTTGCATTTTAAATATTTTTTAATCTCATATCTACTTGCACTTTCTGTTCACTTGCTTGCACTTTACTCTGTATTTCCATGCACTTTCTTTCTATTGGCTTACACTTTCTGTTGTTTAATCCCTTGAACATATCATAATGTGCAAGCAAATAAACATAAAGTACAAATAAATAAACATAAAATGCATTCGAATATACACAATGTGCAAGAAAAAAAATATTGTTGGCAAGCATATAAGAATAAAATGCAAGCAAACAAAATGTGCATGCGAATATACACAATGTGTAACCAGATAAACAAAAGTGCAAGCAGGAAAACATAAAGTGCAAGCATATAAGAATAAGTGCAAGCAAAAAAACATAAAGTGCAAACAAATAAACACCAAGTGCAAGCGAACAAAAATAAAGTGCAAGAAAATAAACGTAAAATACAAGCATATAAACATAAGGTGCATTTGAAGGCGAGCGAATAACACAGTGAGCGAATAAAGTGCGTATGAATAAATAAAGATTCTTTTTCTTATTCTCTCCTGCCGTAGATCTCGCCATCGTGGACGGCTAGTATTCTTTTGTATTTTGTATTATAAGCAGCTTTCGCACCTGAATCTCATCCATATATATATC
Source organism: Rheum nobile (assembly GCA_027886185.1). Classification (NCBI taxonomy): domain Eukaryota; kingdom Viridiplantae; phylum Streptophyta; class Magnoliopsida; order Caryophyllales; family Polygonaceae; genus Rheum; species Rheum nobile. The sequence goes on from WOAB01000170.1 coordinate 495,488, forward strand.
GAACAGTACGTAGAATGCTTGCTTAATTTAATTTAAACAGTTGATTATTGCGAATTGATCGAAGGGAGACAAAGAGAAATACAACTGCGCGTCAAACCTCAACGGACTTTCATTCTAAAACTAATTAATAATAGAATTTGGAGTTTTAATTAATACACATTGTTTTCCATGCCAAAAACATATCCATCACTACCGATTTGCGCGAGAGGGTGATTAATTATATTATTAGCTAGGCGGCGAGCTTAGTATATATGTATAGACCGACTCTGTTTAACACATGATATGTCGAGATCGATGCATGATGCTTAAGTAGTAATAGCTAGCATTGATGCAAGTGAAGTGAAGTGAAAAGAAAGAGAAATACATTTATTTATTTATAGTCGGTGGGTAATTATGGGGAGAGCGCGCGCCGTGCTGTGACAAGGAAAGAGTGAGAAAAGGGATCGACATGGTCGGCGGCCGACCATTTGGGTAGTTTAGATAGGGCGACCCCCTATGTCCAAGATCGGAAGGGCCCAAATTCAATATTAAGGATTTGTTCAGCAAATCCAGTTGAAATGAAAAATAGAGTTGAATAAGTAGTTGAAGCTGAAGCTGGAGCTGAAGTTAAATAACTAGTTGGAGCTGTAGTTGAATTTATTAGCTTAATTATTTAAAAATTATAGTTAGTATTCAGTATTACAGATTGAAATGAGATCAAGGTAAACTTCAGCTTGTTAATCTTCAACAATCTAGGAGAGTCACATTAAGAAAAAATGGAAAAATTAAGCTACGTTAATCTATTATAAGTTCCCTAAGCTAGATTGACATTTTTTTACCGAACACTCATTAACTAGATTAAAAAGCACTAGTACAAAAAATGCATTTTACATCGGGCGTTTTAGGCTTTATACATCGGTTATTAACCGGTGTACAAGTCTCTGGTGTATTAAGTAGAACCGATGTATAAAACTTTTATACATCGGTTCTAAACCGGTGTATAATCTTGAAAAAATCCAATGTAATTTTTTTAGCGGATTGAGTGAGGGTATATACATCAGTTGAGACCCGATGTATAATCGTTAAAAATCCAATGTAATAATGATCCATATATATTACATAGTTTACATAACCGGTGTATAAAGCTTTTATTTATTTTTTAAAAATTGCAAATAATATTTATAATGTCAAATTTCTTGTAGTTTCAAAACCAATTCCTGACGTTCTGTACAATCCAAAATAATAATTTCTGCACTATCAACTACTACCAGCAATCCGAATCAAACAAATAATATAAGTATCAAACTTTTAAATGCTCAAATGGACAAGAATAATATATACATCATTCTATGAAATTAGACTTAACTAGAAAATGATATATATTGTCTAATTGCTCATGTACCAAGGGCAAAATTTGGAAAACTATAAAGTAGTACAAATCCACAGCCCTATCACAGGTGACTATACAGTGAAATTCAAGGTAGGTGACTATGAATTCACCTTGAAGATTACAATCGTAGTCGATCCATCGACCCATCCATTTCTTTTCCGAACCAAGTCGTATATCACTGCTTTCTTTAGTGCGCTCTTCTACGGACCGTCAAAGTAAATACACAGAAGTGTGATCAAAGACTTGGTTGTCTAAAGAGGAACCGATGAGAAGACTAAACTTAATAATTTGTTGAAAAGTCAGAAATCAATGGAAGTGCAAGCTTAACTGCCATAAAATTCAGATATAAATTGTACTACAGAAACAAGGTAAGCAACATAACCAACTTTTCTTTTTCATATCGTGGTACACCACCTCTTGTTAGGCAAATTTCAAAAGATTCATGCTCCTTTCGATACAAAATGCAATCGTTAGGACATGCATGTATCTTCTTATAATCTTTTCTCTAGGGAATGCAAATGTTTCTTCTCTGAACAAGTACTGGTTCCTATATACATACACCAACCTAGACAAGCAATAGTGAAACAAAGAGGCCTAAGTTGTTTTGAAAGTTTGTCCCTATACAAAGTACTTAGCTTCCAAATAACCTCGATCTTTAATTTTAATAAACCTTTCTCACATAATTCCATAGAAAATTACATTCTTAATGTAAAATGTAATGACACATGAATTTGTTTCCTAGTGAAATATATATACAAAGATGAACTAACCCATAGAAAAATCAGAATGATATATGCTTACCTTGAAATGGACCATAGGAGATGAAGTTATATGTGATCCATTTCAGTGTGCAACTTTGAACAATAGAACAGCTACGCTTGCCTCCTGTCAATTCAACTAATAAACTATCAACGGAAGTTTTCAAACACTTACAAGAGTGCTGTCATCTTTTGTATAGAATAGCAAAGTACAAAGTCTTCTAAGAAGGATAAGAAAAGGTCTATAAGAACAACTCGTCTTCTAGAAACAATTTTACATTTAACTTAGCCACTGGTCTATGCAATCCATGTGAAAATTGTGAGCCACTGGTCTATGCGATAGAGCATTAACTGTAGTGCAGTTCTCGTGTAACAAACACTAATTTTGTGTCTCACTGATCATGTTTCTAAAGTTCAATCATAGATGACACACTTTGATATATTTAATAGTTTTATGTCTGAGTTTAATCATATAGGGGATAGTGTACAACATCTATACTACAGTTGAAAGATAGAATAATTGTTAAACAGAAAGGTCATAGTAGATTTGGCTGCAAATACCTGAGCTGCAGTTAAGTCCTGGATGATAGGCAGCAACATCTTGGCCCATGCCTCTCATTTTTTGTCCAGCAGCCTCCAAAGCCCAATCAGGCATACGGATTAGGTCAACCAAAACATGGCGATCACAAGCAAGAAAATCTTATAGGCCTACAAGCAAAGTCATATTCCAAAAAACATTGGAGATCCTCAACTAAACCTAAAAATACATACTTCGTATTCTGAGATGGGAATGCCCTACTGAGCACGTAGTCGGAGTACTTATCTTTGAGTTAACCACTGTAGATAGCAAAACAAGATATAGAAAACAGTTGTAGAAACATATATATATAACAAGTAATTGCATAGTAAATTCACACTGAATTAATTGCAACATATCTATAGGTAGTGGGCTAATTAGCAACATAATAAAATATACAGGAGGCAAGCTAAGAATGTGAACCTTTCCAATACTGTAGCAAGCAATGCCACATAGTCTGCAATAGCTAAACATCAACCATATAAGAAAGCCCCACTTCTGACCTTGTTCAGGCAGAAGCATGAACACATTAAGCTCAAAATGGTCACATTCATGTATAGTCAGCACAAATCAAGAGCCACTTACACAGTCTCTTGCACTAGTGAACCGCAGTTTACTCACCCCCCAAAAAAAGCCATGGTTTAGTGCTTCTTTCTCTGATCGACGAGTATCAACTTTCAACCGTGCATCAATACATCTCTTATCCAAAACGAGCTGGTCACTCTCATGAAACTCCCTGATGGCAAATTCAGTACAAGAAGTGTCTAAAACCTGCTTAGGGAGCCAATTGATTCACATAAATGGTGCAGCTCAAAAGGGTCCATGTCTATCGACCTAGCAGCTTCATTGCTTGGCTCCTAACAGATTGATGACCGATGAAGAATGCCACCTACTTATCAAGTAGTCCATGATGGAGAATCTTCATTCTGATTCAAAGCAGAGTTATCAAGCAATGTCTTCATGCTAATTGGAAGCAGAAAAATATACATTTGTTATCCAGTGTACAATACAAAGAATACCCGTCTATATCCTCTTTGACATCAAGCAATATGACAAACTAAGCACTCATACTCATCCATAAAGTTTAAGAAGGAGAATGCCAAGACTGCGATAACAGAAATATCTACAAAAGCTCTCGACAACCATAGACGATGGCTGAATTATCGACCATCTCGAATTCCTAAACCTCCTCCCAACTTCGAACCTCCTTAATCTTTTATCAAACCCAACCTAACTCTAACCTTTATCTCCAATTGCAAAGCATTCAAACCTTAAATCGAATTCATTCCTAATTTATTATAATCCGCCTTCACCAAACCCAATTTGCTCTCAACAAGCTTGACCAAATCAAAAAACCTTGAAACTTCAGTCCGGTTTCACAAATGGCACCAGGAAGATGGATAATCGAGTTCAAATAACTTGTACGAAGATGGATGATCAAGTTCAAGAGAAATCCGACCAGCAGGTTGAATTGCACCAGGAAAATTCAGTGCAGTTCCGCGAATTGGAACAACAATGACGTGTACGCCTTGGCTGTTCGAGAACCACGAGATGGTCGAGACCTAGTAGCAACAATCAACGAATTTGAACAGCAGCAACCGACGAATTTGACTGGAGATTGAGTAGTAACCGGCGGTAATCCAAGGAAAGGGGGTGTGAGAACGTGGAGTTGAGACCTAGGAACGATAATTAAGAGTTGTGAATTAGTGAAAGAGTAAAAGTGGATTGATTAAAATAAAACAAACTTTTTTTTTCTTTTTATAATTTCTTTTAGTATTAATACTATATATCTAATTCGAAAATACTAAGTATATAAGAAAGATATATAAAACAATAATGCATACAATATTTTTTCATATTTCATATTTTTATTTACTTATTTTAAAAAAGAATTCCGAAATTAAGAAAATTTAAAATTATTTAATTATAATGATAAATTAAATAATAATTAAACAATAAATAAATAATTAAATACAACTTATTATTTTAAAGTAATTTATTCATTAAATTTACAATTTTTGGTACTGTACATGAATATATTTTAATTAACTATTTTATAATCTACATCACAAAATATACATCGTATTTAAGATATGTTGTATAATGATAAAATACAAGATAGTGCACAATGTACATGGTATATACATCGGTTCTAATTTATGTTGTATAATTTGAAACCTAAAATTTATACATGGGTTTATAAATAACAGATGTATATAGTTTATACATCGGTTATACATTTAGCACGACAAACTTTACACACCGGACTCAAAGAAGAATCGGTGTATAAAATCATATTTGCATTCTTTTACTATACTTTCACACACATCCGATGTATATCTATTGATATAAAACACCATTTCTGTACTAGTGAAGAAATCAAGCTCCGTTAATCTCAAAAAAGTTTTATAGGCTTTTCCAACCTTAGTGCATCAAATAAGAAATTACGTACATTAATTTAGAAAGGATTTTCAAACTATTTGATTTTAAAAATCAATCTTTATAGGATAAATATGGTTTTTTAATTGAGCTAGGTTAATTGATAGTTGGTTTTCAATCAAAATTATACTGTTCATTCTTATTTGTCACACCCTTTAATTAACACCCTTTAAAATCAATAGATGAAGAGAGAGAAAAATCAATCTACATAACCAAATTCCAATACAATTTTTTTGAATTCTTATTAGTGATAAATTGTTTTGCAATCCTATAAAGACAAATACACCTACTTTTTCTAATTAATCGATCATTGCCAGGTTAATGTGACAGCCCGGCCAATTACATAATTTTATAAATTTCTTACTATATACTTACTCCATATTAGTCTTTTAATTTGAAGAATTAATTGATTAGGTATCTTTTTTTTGGTCGGAATTAATTAGGGCTCCGTTCGGCAAAACTTTTTTGAGATTAACGGAGTTTGATTTTCTTTTTAATCTAGCTAGTTAACGAGTGTTCGGTAAAAAAATGTCAATATAGCTTAGGAAGCTTATAGTAGATTAATGTAACTTAATTTTTTTATTTTTTTTAATGTGATCCTCCTAGATTGTTGAAGATTAACAAGCTGGATTTTACATTTATCTCATTTCAGTTTTTAATACCGAACACCAACTATATTTTTTAAATAATTAAGTTAATAAACTCAACTCCATGTCAGCTCCAGTTATTCATTTAGCTCCAACTCCAACTACTCATTCAGCTCCATCTTTTATTTCAGCTGGATTTACCGAACAGAGCCTATATATTTATGATGAGGAATCATCCCCGCCATTAGTGCCAACCTTTGATGGATCGATTACTAGGTCAAGGTTGAAAGAACTACGTCAAGAGCTGGAGACGTTTATGGCACATGATGTATCACATGACGAAGAGGATAAGTCCAAAGTCAAGGCGTTGACTTTATTGGTCAACGTTACATATGTTTAATCTTATTAATTTCTGCATTGGATATTTTTAGGATTATTATTTATTTATTTTCAGCTTTCTATTTTCGGATATTTCGGGATTAAGTGTAACCCGTTTTGGGAAGCTAGGGCCGGCCCTCCTAGGGTATTTAAGGCCTCCCTTGTCTTCTTCATTAGGCAGATTTCTCATATTGTTAAAACACAAAAACAGAGCTTGGGTTTTGCTTTGAAACTCGGCTCCCCGTGAGAGTCTCAATCGATTGTTCTTTCCTGCTTAGTTGTTTTCGTCTTTGTCAAGTCCCTCTGGAGTTGGTGATTTCGTACTTCATAAGCAATCCTCTCCGTGCTCCAAGTTCGTCCGCGATTCTTGGTTGTGTGGCGTTGTAGAGATCGGGTTGGTAGATCGTGCGACAAGGTTCCTTGCTATCAAGCAAGCGGGTTTTCTCGTCGTTTCTATTGGTTCTATCTATTATCCTATCCATTAGTTTCACTTCCGCTATTGTTCTAATCTTGTGTTTTCTTTTGTTTTGAGATCCGTTGCCTAGATCCATCTTCTACACGGCTAACCCCGTATCAATTGGTATCAAGAGCTTTGCGGCTTCGGATCGCCTTTGACGATTCCAGATTCATCATCAAAAATTGGATCTTCCTGTTTTCAATCGTCAATTGAATTTCTTTGTTTGAGTCACATTAGTGAATTGTTAGTCTGACTGATTGTTTGCTCTTGTTTGTCTTGGAAAGGAGTTCGTTGCGGTTGATTGTGACTACGAGGATCCACAAAAACATACCAAAACCATCCAAAAATCAACAAAAAATTTCGGCCCCCCCCTTCCACCATTGTTGTTCGAACCCTAGCTTGGCGAGCAAGACACGACGGCGTCCAGGTTCGTGCGCGCCAGAGATCCGGTTGTTCAATTTTGGTAATCTTCAAGATACTTGCTTGATTGTCTAGATATTTTATTTTATCTTTATGGTGTAATATCCCAGGAAAAACAAGTTGCCTAAAAGGAAATTATATCAAAAAAAAAAAAAAAAAAAAAAAAAAAATTTTGATATAATTTTCCGCCGCAACAGTACCCGACCCCAACCCGACCGGGTCCCACCCCGGGTTGCGCTCAGTCGCCACCACCCGGCCTACACCCGACCGGGTCCTGCCCGGGTTCCGCTCAGTCGAGCCCCACCCGGCCTGTCCCCACCCGACCCCAACCCGACCGGGTCCCACCCCGGGTTGCCCTCAGTCCACCCCACCCGACCCCAACCCGACCGGGTCCCACCCCGGGTTGCTCTCAGTCCACCCCACCCGACCCCAACCCGACCGGGTCCCACCCCGGGTTGCTCTCAGTCCACCCCACCCGACGCCAACCCGACCGGGTCCCACCCCGGGTTGTCCTCAGTCGAGCACTACCCTCTCTTGCCCGAACCCCTTCTCCCTTCCGTTCCCTCGGGTCACTCTCGGCTCCAATTGGCTTCGTTCCAAGTCGACAAAGGTACGTCTTTCTGACTTGCAATTCGCATTTCTTGAGTTCGAAACACATATATAGCCCCATCTTTAGTTGCATTTCATTCTTGTGACTATAGTTGTGTCGCTTTCCTTGTTGAGTCGTTCTCTAGTCTCGCTTTTGTTTGAGTCATTTTTCGTCGTACATCTACTTGTCTTGTCTACTACATCTCTGCTTGACCTTGATTTGCTGAGTATCTTGAGCACATAGAGAACTTGTCATTTACGAGCCTAACTTCGCAGGTTGTACAATCACCGAGTGCAAACACTTGAGAGTTTTTTTTTGGTTTTCCTAACCTTAACGTCTTTCTGTGTTCGTCTAAGTGGTGGTCATGACAGGTTCCGGTGATGAACAGGTTATTGCAAATGGTTCCCATGTCGATATGCAGGCGATGCTACAACAGTTGGCTTCTACAGTCGCACAGTTGTCTGCGAAGTTTGACTCGTTGGAGACCCGCTCCAACCCACTCCCGGCTGCGCAGGAACACATTGGCCCATCGCATAGCGCACCGCTTCCCGCCACCGAGCCCTTGGTCGACCAAGCCACGGCCTACCAAGCGGCGATGGACGAGCATCGCCAACCGAGAGCCACTGGCACCGACCGCATACGCCCGATTCGGCATCCCGCACCTCGTGATAGGTCTGAGTCCCCCCCTATGTCGATACGTTCTAGTTTATGGGGTGATGATGATATGCAGGACTATGAGCGCGAGGAGCGTAATGAGTGGCGTCCTTACCGCCCCCGGAATGACCGTGGACAGCCCCGCCGCCGTGAAGCCGAACAAGACGGCATTGGACGGATCAAAGTGAAGATCCCGGCTTTTGATGGAAAGTGTGATCCAGACGTCTACCTTGAATGGGAGACGAAGATTGAGCAGATTTGGGGTTGCCACAATTTCCCTGACCATAAAAAGGTACAACTCGCTGCTCTTGAATTTACTGGTTATGCTTTGGTTTGGTGGGATTCTGTTGTGAAGGCTCGAAGACAAGCCATGGACCCTCCGGTCAACACATGGAACCAGATGAGAGCTATGATGAGGGCCCGCTTCGTTCCCCACCACCACAATAGAGTTCTCCGCAACCGTTTGGAGACTATGAGGCAAGGCTCTTTAGGTGTTGAAGAGGTCTACAACAATATGCAGATAGCCATGGCACGCGGCAACGTCGTCGAAGATGAAGAGGCCACTATGTCCAGGTATCTACGTATCTTGCATCCTCATTTAGCTGACACTATAGAATTGTATCCCTATTCTACCATGACAGATTTGCTACACCAAGCAATTAAAGTGGAGAGACAATTCAAGTCCAGCTATACCCAACAACACCGCACGGTGCCACAACGCCAAAGCTGGCGTCCCGACCAGCAGCAGGGCCGCACCGGACACCAGAGATCCCGCCCGGCAACCGGTCCGCCTCGCGGCAATGAGCAGAATTCTCGTGGTGCGCACCCCTCTACCTCCACCGCACCACAGCAGCCCATACGGCCCGCCCCTGCAGTTACACGAGGTAACCCTGCTGACCCTCCTCCTAGAGCTAGAGATATCACTTGCTTTAAATGTCAAGGAAAGGGTCATTACATGAAGGATTGTCCTAATACTCGTGTTTTGATGATTAATCATTTGGGTGAGTTAGAGTCTGAGTCTGACACTGAGCATGAAAATTTAGTTGCTAGCCATGATATGAATGAGCATGCCAATGATGATGATTTGGATTTTATTGAATATGAGCATGGTGATTCATTGATTGTTAGGAGGACTTTGCATGTTAATCAGGCTCCTTGTGATGATAATCAACGTGAGAATTTGTTTCATACAAGATGTCTTGTTAAAGGAAAAGTTTGCAACATGATTATTGATGGTGGTAGTTGTTGTAACATTGCTAGTGTTGAATTAGTTAATAAACTGCAACTCCCTACTTTTTTGCATCCTAGACCTTATAGACTTCATTGGATGAATGATTGTGGTGAACTCAAGGTGAATAAGCAAGCTAAGATTACACTTAAGCTAGGAACTTATGAGGATGAAATTTTATGTGATATTGTTCCTATGCAAGCTTGTCATATTTTGTTAGGTCGTCCTTGGCAATTTGATAGACATGTTATTCATGATGGACGTACTAACCAACACGCCTTTGAGTTTCGTGGTAGGAAAGTGGTGTTGAAACCGATGACGCCGCTTCAAGTGGCTGAGGCTTATGATAAGAAAAGAGAGGTCGAGCGTAAGGGTAAGTCCCCAGCCGAACCATCCACTGCCTCCACACGGACCGACCTCACCCTCGCCTCTACCCCTAGCCGAGTGCTCTTAGCATCCAGCAGAGACCACCTGGTAGATTACCTTCCCTTGGACGTCGCCCTCATGTCCCTTTGTCAGGCCTATACCCTGTTAGGTGACGACGACCGAGCTACACTCCCAGCTGCTGTCCAGACCCTTTTAGCTGAGTTCCTTGATGTTTTCCCGGATGAGATACCCCCTGGCCTACCCCCTATTAGAGGCATTGAGCACCAAATAGACCTGATTCCCGGTGCTACCCTACCCAACCGGCCTGCCTATAGGATGAACCCTACTGAGACCCAGGAAATCCAGAACCAAGTCCAGGACCTTCTAGATAAAGGGTATGTTAGAGAGAGCCGATCCCAGTGTGCTGTGCCTGTCTTACTCGTCCCCAAAAAGGACAATACTTGGCGTATGTGTGTTGATTGCAGGGCTATTAATAACATCACGGTCAAGTACAGGCACCCGATCCCCAGGCTCGATGACATGTTGGATGAGCTCCATGGCGCCTCCACCTTCTCCAAGATCGATCTTCGCAGTGGATACCATCAAATCCGGATGAAGGAAGGAGACGAATGGAAGACAGCATTCAAGACGAAGTTTGGTTTGTATGAGTGGCTTGTTATGCCTTTCGGTTTGACTAATGCCCCCTCTACTTTTATGCGTCTTATGAATCATGTCTTGAGATCTTTTATTGGTAGATTTGTTGTAGTTTACTTTGATGATATTTTGATCTACAGCAACTCTTTGGAAGCACATGCAGAGCACCTCAGGGAAGTTTTATCCACTCTCAGAGCTGTACAGTTGTATGGAAATCTAAAGAAGTGTGATTTTTACACTGACAGAGTTGTGTTTCTTGGTTTTGTAGTGAGTGCTCATGGACTGCAAGTGGATCAAGAGAAGGTGCAAGCCATCCGTGACTGGCCGATCCCGAGGAACCTAGGTGACGTGCGCAGTTTCCACGGCCTGGCTGGCTTCTACAGGAGGTTCGTTCGAGATTTTAGCACCATTGCAGCCCCGCTGACAGAGATCACAAAGAAGAATACTCCGTTCCGTTGGGGTGAAGCTCAAGAAAAGGCATTCCAGACTCTCAAGGATCGTTTGACACACGCGCCATTGCTGGTTCTGCCTGACTTCACTCGCCCCTTTGAAGTAGAGTGTGACGCCTCTGGCATTGGTATTGGAGGAGTCCTCATGCAGGAAGGTAAGCCTATTGCCTTCTTTTCTGAAAAGTTGAAAGGTGCATGCTTGAATTATTCTACTTATGATAGGGAATTATATGCCTTATTTAGAGTGCTGAAAACTTGGCAACACTACCTTTGGCCTAGAGAATTTGTGCTTAAAACTGATCATGAGTCCTTAAAGCATTTTAGGAGTCAAGATAAGTTGGATAGGAGGCATGGTAGGTGGATGGAATTCATAGAAACATTTCCCTATGTGATTAAGTATAAGAAAGGAAAAGATAATGTTGTAGCTGATGCCCTTTCTAGGAGACATACACTCTTGACTACTTTGGATGCTCGGGTCCTTGGATTCGTTTATATTAAGGAGTTGTATGATATGGATGCTGATTTTGGAGTGATTTATAAGCATTGTGTGGAAAATGGTTCATTTGATAAGTTTTTCTTGTTTGATGGATTCTTGTTTCGAGTTGATAAGGTGTGCATTCCTGTTTGTTCTCTACGGTTGTTACTTGTTGATGAGTCCCATAGAGGTGGATTGATGGGTCATTTTGGTAGAGATAAGACTTATAACATGTTGCATACTCATTTCTATTGGCCACACATGCTTAGGGATGTAGAGAATTTTATCAAACGTTGCGTTGAGTGCTTACAGGCTAAATCTAAGGCAAAACCGCATGGTCTTTATACTCCCTTGCCTATTCCTTGCTTTCCTTGGGTTGATATTAGTATGGATTTTATTGTTGGCTTGCCTAGGACTAAGAAGGGGAGAGATTCTATATTTGTGGTTGTTGATAGGTTCTCTAAGATGGCTCACTTTATTGCATGCCATAAAACTGATGATGCTAGGAATGTTGCTGATTTGTTCTTTAGAGAGATTGTTCGGTTACATGGTGTACCTCGTACTATTGTGAGTGATAGGGATGTCAAATTTCTGAGTTACTTTTGGAAGACTTTGTGGGGTAAACTTGGTACTAAGTTGTTGTTCTCTACTGCTAGTCACCCCCAGACAGATGGACAAACTGAGGTCACTAATCGTACATTGGGTACTATCCTTAGGGCTGTTATTAAATCTAATCTGAAAAGTTGGGAAGAAGCCTTACCACATGTTGAGTTTGCTTTTAATAGGACTATTCATTCTTCTACTAATATGTCCCCTTTTGAATGTGTGTATGGTTTGAATCCCCTAACCCCTTTGGATCTTAAGCCGTTGCCTTTACCGGAACGAGCAGACTTTGATGCTGATAGACAGGTTGAGTTCATGAAGGAGCTGCACGAGCGGACTAAGGCTCGTTTGGAAGCTACTGCAGCAAAGAACGCAACCCGAGCTAATCACGGCCGGCGTCAAGTGTTGTTCGAGCCCGGCGACTTGGTGTGGCTACACCTGCGCAAGGAGCGGTTCCCGGAGCAGAGGAAGTCGAAGCTGTCTCCCAGAGGTGATGGACCGTTCAAGGTGCTGAAGAGAGTAGGCGACAATGCCTATGTGTTGGAGCTGCCCGATGACTATGGCGTGAGCCCGATATTCAATGTCGGTGATCTTACCCCTTATGCAGCCGCTGATGTTGATGACTCGAGGACGAGTCCTTTTCAAGAAGGGGAGAATGATGAGGAATCATCCCCGCCATTAGTGTCAACCTTTGATGGACCGATTACTAGGTCAAGATTGAAAGAACTACGTCAAGAGCTGGAGACGTTTATGGCACATGATGTATCACATGACGAAGAGGATAAGTCCAAAGTCAAGGCGTTGACTTTATTGGTCAACGTTACATATGTTTAATCTTATTAATTTCTGCATTGGATATTTTTAGGATTATTATTTATTTATTTTCAGCTTTCTATTTTCGGATATTTCGGGATTAAGTGTAACCCGTTTTGGGAAGCTAGGGCCGGCCCTCCTAGGGTATTTAAGGCCTCCCTTGTCTTCTTCATTAGGCAGATTTCTCATATTGTTAAAACACAAAAACAGAGCTTGGGTTTTGCTTTGAAACTCGGCTCCCCGTGAGAGTCTCAATCGATTGTTCTTTCCTGCTTAGTTGTTTTCGTCTTTGTCAAGTCCCTCTGGAGTTGGTGATTTCGTACTTCATAAGCAATCCTCTCCGTGCTCCAAGTTCGTCCGCGATTCTTGGTTGTGTGGCGTTGTAGAGATCGGGTTGGTAGATCGTGCGACAAGGTTCCTTGCTATCAAGCAAGCGGGTTTTCTCGTCGTTTCTATTGGTTCTATCTATTATCCTATCCATTAGTTTCACTTCCGCTATTGTTCTAATCTTGTGTTTTCTTTTGTTTTGAGATCCGTTGCCTAGATCCATCTTCTACACGGCTAACCCCGTATCAATTTATCTATCGTTTAAGGCTAGATTTTTTTGATGTCGTTCTAGACATCATAAATATTGGTTTACCACTTTCCCAGGAAAATTGTTAAAGTAGGGGCTCTCTTTACTCAACATTAATTGTGGACCCATTTGTCAAAATAGAGTAATGTTTTTTTCATTGGTCCCTATGGGAGTAATTAAATCTATCAGTACAATTAACTCTTCTTAATATAATTTTGATGGGAGGGAGTAATGAAATAGTATTTAATTGCGTGCGTAATTAGGTGGTCAGTGATAGCGGAACAATTAACTTGAAGGTAGAACAGATAACGATATCAAGAACTACTGGCTGCAGAAGAAGCTCCCCGGCAAACAACACAAGTCCGGGATAACACGTCGACGGCTGCTGCAGCTGGCAGCGATGGGGAGAGCGTAGAGTCATGGGATTCCTTAATATCTCTTCTCATGGATGAACTCGATTATAACTATTTTGACTGGGAAGGCTGCATCTCTTCACTATGTCATGATTTAGATGCATGAATTCATCAACCTACGTACGTACGTACCTAGCTACATAAATCACCATTAATTAATTACCCCGTTAATATCTCGGGGTTAAATTAAACTTGTATATTTATAACTAATGATCTAGCTTGTTTTGTTGTTGTCGTGTACGTACGTACTCCTATTATTAATTACCTATAATGCTAGCCTTTTATGTTGTTGTGTATTATATCGCTCGCTCGCTCGCTAGCTTTGATGTTGATGTTCAATGTCCTAGTTAATTAATAATGCATGTAATTCGGGGAATTAATTAAAATAAAAATCCATGTGGAATGTGTTTAGGAAAATTTACATATGCCAACCCTGCCGTACCATGATATCGAATAGTAAAAAAGACAAGTTTCAAGCTTCAACTCCCGACAACGAAATTGTGAACAAACAAACAAACACCTAGTCAATGCTTATGTTTTTAAATCTGTTTCTTCGAAAAGCAAGGAGTGTACTTAAGTAGTAGGAGGATTTAAACATAAAAGTCCTAAAAATTTAAAACATAAATTATCCCCGTAAAGCAAACCCGTGACAAAATTCAGAAAAATCACTGAACGTACGGCTCGTGCACTTAAACGCACGATCTTCCACTAGGCCGTGTGGTGCACCGTGCACGGTCGTCGTGCACCTTTGACAGGGCGTGGCCTCGTACATACTCCGCTTTGGTTCGGTTACGTCGTCACTTAGCTTGAGTAGGGACCCGTCGGCGACGACATTGTGACTTAACCCTTTATTGACGTGAACGAGTTGCTCATGGGTGCTCTTAGGAGTCGTCTTGGTGGCCTTCAAACCGTCCCTCCTCGGATGCCATCATTAGGGACGCATTGACGACGACGGCCGAATTTGAACGACGCAAACGGCCACTCATAAATACCATTGGGGGTCGTTTTTGTGGCCTTTGAACCGTTCCTCCTCGAGTGGCATTAACGCTGCTTCGAGAATACTACAAATCAAAGAAACAATGCTTTGCCAACTTTTTTGTCCTATACATAACTCTATTAATATGTATTTGGGCCCCAATATTATAGGGGCCTGTTCGATCAGTACATTTGGACATGCTAAAGAAACTCTTGTTATAATTAGGGGTTGGATCTTGATAGTAAAAATGAGCAGTCTCGTGTGAAAGTAAAATGATACTCCTACATATTAAGATAACAAGTTATATACATATAAATAAATATATTTATACGGAGTATTTCACAAAGTCACGTATGTATAGCAAACAAAACTTATACATATATAGGCGGAAATATAAGAGAAGCGATTTGTTCGATGTTTTTAGTTGTCAGTGCATGATGATTACAATAGAAGCGACTTGTTCAATGCTTTTAATTGTCTGCTCAAAAATCATTGACAACTTTTGTTATTTATGCAGTCTTTTCGATTAAATATGATATCCCGTAATAATAACTGAAGTGATGAACTTAAATATTTTTTTTCTATTGTAATGGAATAAATACCTTCTATAAATAAATATTTTTGTTATTTATTATACACTTGGTTAATATTTGAGTGTCCGTGAACAACTGTAATTCTTGAAAGCTTTTTTTTTAAGGTTAGACAATAATAACATTAATTTAACTCTCTTTTGTTGGTAGAAAATTTAGCTTTTTTTAAAAGGGGTATTAAACACATCCATAACTTTTTATTATTTACACTCACGCATGCGGAATGCGTATATTTTTGTTTATGTATTTGAAAATCATACGCAGTGCGCATACAATATTACATATTAAAAATGTCAAAAATATTTACAAAAATATATTGTACGTACGCTATATCGTCACAAGAAATTCCTGGATTTCATTGTTTAATTTCAATTTCAAATTATATCTTACGTATATCTTCAATTACATTTTCGATTTACTTCTGTCTTGAATTAATGAATCTTTTAATCTTTTACCTGACGTAGCCTTGAAACTAGGGTTATACAGAAAGTTTTGTTAATTTAAAAAAGGAAAAACTATTAAAAATAATCTCCATTTTATTTTATTTTATTTTTTGCCGGAGCCGGGTGTCGGGCCACTGAAGTGAGTCCACTAATCCCGTCCCCCCTCTGCCAGGCCCACGTTGGAGCCCAACCGCAGGTGCCCCCCAGCTCAGGGGCGTTAAATTCGCGGGCGCGTTATCTATGCTTCCATCCCTACGTTTCGAACACGGGAGGATTGCCCACCCCATGTTTCTACTCCCCTGGGATTTCCACTCGACTACGCCCACGGGGGCATAATCTCCATTTTATTAATAGATCAAAATAATCACAATTTTAAAGTCAATACTCCCTCCGTATGAAAAAAATTGTCATTCTAGAGTTTGACACACTTATTAAGAAATACAATGATTATCCTATATTCTCATCAATAAATTATTACCTAAACACCAAAAAATATAATTTTCGATGTCAAATTTCATAATTTATCAATAAATTATTACCTAAATACCTAAAATGACAATATTTTCTATACAAAAATTATGGGCTA
Source organism: Rheum nobile (assembly GCA_027886185.1). Lineage (NCBI taxonomy): Eukaryota > Viridiplantae > Streptophyta > Magnoliopsida > Caryophyllales > Polygonaceae > Rheum > Rheum nobile. The sequence continues at coordinate 511,886 of WOAB01000170.1, forward strand.
AAATGACAACCTTTTTTAAAACAGAGGGAGTAAAAAATATTTTCAACCTTGAATCCATGAACCATAAATAGTACAAATGATATTTAAAGTTGGGATTTTTTTTAGTAGTTTTTTTTTTAAAAAAAACGGAAATTTCGCCTGGTACCCCTAAAGTACGGCGAAATTCGCCTGGTACCCCAAAGATTTACCAATTTCATGTGGTGCCCTCGAGTTTTAATTTTATTTTGCCAAATGCACTTCTGTCAACTTGTTAACAGAAATCGTTAAAAAAAAAAAAAAAAATCGTCTCTCTCGTCTGTCCTCTTCACGAAATCGCCTCTGCCCTAACCCGTCTTCTTCGAAGGAGAAGCAGAGCCGGTCGTCGTCCCTCGACCCGCCGGCCCTCGTCCCTCGACCTGCCGACCCTCGTCCCGCCGTCGTCTCTCTCGCCTCCACCCGCTCGCCTCTGCATCCGCCTCCACTCGCTCGCCTCCCTTCCGCCTCCTCTCCGCCGCGTCCAACTCGCCTCCCCTTCGCCTCCACCCGTTGGCGACCCGGCTCGTCTCCACCCAGGTAATACTCCTATTAAAGAAAGGCCATGACTAAGGACTAGCATATTCAATACTACAGAGAAAGTAAAAACTGTGGGAAATCTGGGTTTTGCCAGTCCTTTACAACATTATCCATACAAGTATGAGCAATAATCAGACTACAATTACTACTATCCCACGAAGTCGGGTTTTTTTTTATGCTTCTAAGCCTCATTTCAGGCATCAAAAAATTGAAGGCAAAACTGAACTACCCCTTTGTATGTAGTTTCCTATCACAACGGCCAAAGTGTTGAAGCGCCTACTGTGATTGAGAACTCGAAACATGGTACGTAGACATTCGCATTTTAGCTAAGCAGCTTTTAGCTTGGCCAATCCATATTTATCCATGTCCTCAGAGAAGAGCACGCCATTAGGTGAAAGGATTCGTCTTAGGGACAAGAAGAACCGAGCCTGATAAGAAGAAGGTTTGGGTTCAAGAGAGTTGAAATGTCTTAGTTGCTAGTATAGTCCACTGCCCCTTTTAGGAATTAATCATTGCCTTTCATCACGAATCATTGTCTTTCCTTATAAGTCTTAGTTGCTAGTTTGTTGTATTTCCTAGTTGCTTGTTTGTTTTATGATCTTCATCCTTATATGATATATTTTAAAGTTGATATTTGTTTATGTGTTGTAGAATGGAAGATAAGATATTGTTGAGGTTGCGGTACATTCATCAGGAATATTTAGACATAGTGGTGGATGATTCTGATAAGTGCAATATTCTGGATATATTTGTTGATTTAATAGAAGGGGCTGAAAAAACGGGGATGTTCCTTCCTGAGCATCCAACTCTATGGTATGCACATAGTGCTCAGAATTTTCAGATGGAAAGAGGTCTCGCGTTGTGCGGTGTGGAAGATGCAAGGTATTATGCCCTTCATGTCTAAATTATTTGTGTGAATTATAGGGTTGTTTCTGCCTTTGTTGACACCAATTCATAACTAACTTATTTTTCTTATTCAAGGCTTTTGGACATAATGTGAAGACTTGTAAAGGTGGAGCAACCACTAGAGAACTCAAGGAACAAGGTATTCGAGTTCGGATGAACCAAAAGAAGAAAGCAAAACAAGCAAAGGAGTGCATGGAACAAGTCCAATCTATGGAGAACGTGATGTGCTCAGCCCCGTGGATTCCGGGAAGCCAATAGAAGACTTATTTGCATCCTTGTCTTTTTAGATTAATGGCTAGAAAATTCATTGTCTTTTTAGAGACATACTCTATCTAAGAATGTAACCTTGCTAGCTACTTGCATCCTTTTGATTAGACTATTTATCCTAGACTAATGGCTAGAAAAGCATTATGTGAGACTAGAATTATGAAGGATTAAAGCTTCTTATTGTGAATATGCCCCTTTCAATTAAAATGAAAATAGAGTGAATTAAGAAGTTGTTGACAACATGTCAGGCTCTAGTTCAAAGAGTTTACGGACAGAGATCTCAGCCAACTCCAAGTTTTTGTGCATTCTGCAGGCAGCAAGAAGCGCTCCCCAAACCACAAAATCAGGGGTCACCTTCATTTCCATGATCAGATCATAGGCCTAGCCTCCTTAATACGTCCAGCCCGCCCAAGAAGATCAATCATACAGCCATAGTGCTCCACTCAAACTCGCTTTTCATTGCTCGAAAGCAACGCCAACCTTCTTCAACAAGGCCAGCATGACTGCACGCAGCCAGGACTGACACAAAAGTTATGTAGTTTGGTCTAAGGCCAACATGAAGCATGCTTCTCTAGCATGCCCATGCATGAGTTATATTTAATGTCGATGTCGTTCACCATCAAACTAAATACCTCCAACGCCTGCCTTGACCATCCATTTTGACCACTTGATAATGAAGAATGACTTGGGTGTTGCAGAAATGAAAATAGAGTGAATTAAGAAGTTGGTGACAACATGGCTAATCTTGCTTAAATCCAACCAAGTATAAATACAACAAAATACATTCAGACGAGTTCGATAAGCTACTTAAGGTTTAAAAAGGCATAAAAAACTAGTGGTACAAAAACACCGAGAATCCAAGAACATAGAACAAGTCTCATAGCTATTTTTTCTCTTGTAGCAATCATATGATTTTGTGTCTTCAAGGTAGAATTTTCAGTCTTCAAGTCACTATTTTCAGTTGTGAGTTCCTTGGCCTTCATTTTCCATGTCTTCTTCTTACCTTTCCTCTTTGCAATTTTTTCTTCAAGCGTCTTCATTTTTTATTTAAAATCTTCATGCACATTATCCACTTGTATATTTGACCCCGTAGTAGAAGTCTCATTATCACACCATTTAAAAAAACCACAATTGTACATACCCTATAATCAAATCATAAACGAATCTGACATAAATAAACACGCAATCTAATTATGTAGGTAAATGATAAATACTAAGAGACATAAATACCTTCCACTTAGGACACTTATAAAATTGTTTTCCATAGCTAGCTTTGTTCTGGTCGGTCACCGTCAAACTGTAAAGTATGCAGTTAGTAAGTACATGACCAAATTAACTTTGTCAAAATCAAAGCAATTACTGAAAGTTCGTCTTTTATACTTTAAACTTGATGTTAATTGCTTTCCTGGGTTAGGTTATTGTTAATTGGTAAATGTCTGTGCGAGAGAGGAAGCAATTACTGAAAAGAATTTTCAGGGATAGACACTTCAATGCAGGTGAAATTTCAGAAATTTCAGGGGTAGACAGTTGTTTGCAGGAGCAGGTAACTTCATCTCTGAAGTTGTATATGATTTTCAATTAGCTGAACTTACATCATAAACCCATTGCTATTGAAATCTTGATTCAGTTATCTTGCCCCCCTAAGATGTTGTTTGGCATGTTCATAAAGAAACTAACAGTCAGTAGTTAAATGGCAGCAAGCAAGCCCCGTAGTAGTCACATCAACCATTTTCGTTAAAATCCACAAACATCCAAAACCAACCGAGTTAATTAGACAAGCTCAAGAAACTAATTTAAAAACTACAATTTCAATATAGTCAAGCTCCTCAAACTTGACTTGCACAACGTTTGACTGATAATCAAGGTCAATTAAGAGCCAATCATAGTAAGTGATGAAACATATTAGTTGCTCAATAATTGTTCAGTAAAAATGTCATAGAAAATTCAAGACATCCATTCAACATGTCAAGCAAACAAATCTTAACCCAGTAATTGATAATCGGAACAAATCTTGCCTGGCCAGGCGAGTTCGAAGGAGGAGGGAGTCGTCGAAGGCAGCGGTCTCGAAGGCGGAGGGAGTCGTCGAAGGGCAGCGTCTCGAAGGCGGGAGGCGAGCAACGCGAAGCGGTGGAGATAAGGGCGATGCGGCAGCGGATGGCGAAGATTCGAGATCAATTGAACAAGCTCCAAGCTAGGAGGAGCCACCGACGGATTGGTGGAGGGCGGGCTCGAGCCGACGTCGGAGGAGACAAGAGGGAAACGCGAGAGAGACGACGGCGGGACGAGGGCCGGCGGGTCGAGGGACGACGGCCGGCTCTGCTTCTCCTTCGAAGAAGACGGGCTAGGGCAGAGGCGATTTCGTGAAGAGGACGGACGAGAGAGACGGTTTTGGGGGTTTTTTGGCGTTTTTTTTTTATATATAACAATTTCTGTTAACAAGTTGATAGAAGGACATTTGGCGAAAAAAAATAAAACTCGAGGACAGCACACGAAATTGGTAAATTTTTAGGATACTAGGCGAATTTCGCCGTACCTCAGGGATATCAGGCGAAATTTTCGTTTTAAAAAAATTGATATTGTACCTTAATTGTTAAGTAGCTTAAATTGACACTGATTATTATTTTTATTACTCCCTCTATCCCGTTATATAGTTCTCCTTTGGGGAATGACACAAAAATTAAGAAATTTGAAAATGAGAAAAAATTGCAGAAAAGTACATCAGATTAAGCCAAAATTTACAGTCCAGAATTCATCAAACTTGTGCCCCAATCTATCTCACATTTAAATAATCAATAAAAATACATTTGTAAATTGTTTACAACCAATAGAAACACAGAATTCATAAACACACGGATTGCTAAAAGAATTTACAGCATTTTTAGCATTATAAATACCCATAAACCTTCAACACTCAGTCATTACTCACTGCAGTCATTACATAGATTCACATCATTAATCACTTACACAAAACAACAAACCCTAAACAAAGAATTAAAGGCATCACTGCCTATCCTTGACGGCTTCAGACTGGGACTTAAATGATGCATGGATTCTAGATGCTGAAGACCATGGACACATAGGAGCTGTTGAGATCAACATTGATCTTAATGAATCGGTTGGGGACATGGAAGAGGGGCAAGGCTACCATTTTGATCTCAATATGGAACCAGAAGATGAACATGGCATTCAGCAACCAGAAACAGAGATAACATACCTTCAACACACATCATTTCCTTTTTCACCAGATAATCATCAACATCCTTCAAGGAATAGGCTCAGCAGTGAGAAGAGATTGGACATACTTATATGGCTTCTCAGCAGATCAACAGAGGGCAAGCTCAAGCAAGGATCAATCATGGCTGCTGCACATGAATTTCAAGTAACAAAAAGATGCATAAGCAAACTGTGGAACTTAGCCAAGAGACAAAGACAAGCAAATGAAAGATATAATGTCACAACCAAGTTCCACAACTCAGGCAGAAAAAGGGTTGAAGTACCAGTTGGAGATATCACATCAATTAGCATGGGTGACAGGTCATGTATTAGAGGTTTGACAGCCAAGCTTAGGATCTCAAAGAGTACAGTCCATAAAATGGTTAAAATGGGAGCATTGAAGCCACATACAAATTCATTACATCCAGGTTTGAAAGATGGAAATAAAATTAGAAGGTTGTCATGGATTTTGGATCTACTGCAAGGGGACACAGCTGAATCAAAGAGAGAGTATTTCCCAATGTTTGACTTTATCCATTTAGATGAAAAGTGGTTCAATCTCAGCAAAAAGTCACATAGGGTATATCTAGCACAGAATAAAAAGGGCAAGTACAGATCAACATGCTTAAGCAAATTCATTCCAAAGGTAATGTTCACTTCAGTGGTGGCTAGGCCAAGGTTCAATTCACAAGGAGAATGCACATTTGATGGGAAGATTGGCATCTTCCCATTCACATATCAAGAGGCAGCCAAAAGATCATCAAAAAACAGGCAAAAAGGGACAATGTGCACAAAAATTGTAGAGTCAGTCAATCAGAGAGTCACAAGGGACATGCTAATCAATCAGATTATTCCAGCAATCAAGTCCAAATGGCCAGGGGGAGCACCACAAGTAATTTTCATCCAACAAGATAATGCAAAGGCACATATTACTCAAAATGATACAGAGTGGCAGCAGGTATATGAGCAAGATGGATTCACTTTTATTCTAATTCAACAGCCTCCTAATAGCCCTGACCTAAACATCTTAGATCTAGGCTTTTTTAGAAGTATACAGTCCTTGATGCATAAAAAGATGCCTAAAGATGTAGATGCACTGCTAGGTGCAGTTAGTGAAGCCTTTTATGAACTAGATCCTAAAACACTGAGTAATGTGTGGTGACTCTCAAGCATGTAATGAATGAGATTTTGAAGGACAAGGGAGGGAATGACTATGAGATACCACATGTAAATAAGAAGAAACTGGATGCTCAAGGTTTATTACATCTACCAGTGAAGGCCCCAATGTGGGCTGTGATAGAAGCTTGAGACCTTGTCAAGGGAAATGCACAACAAAGGGGACAACAGGCAGCAACAGATCAACAACCATCTCAAGACCCAACAACAAGCAATGGACATGGATTGCAGGACACTCAGGAAGCAACAGATCAACAACCACCTCAGGACCCAACAACAAGCAATGGACATGGATTGCAGGACACTCAGGAAGGAAGTGCAAGCATGGGATATGATATGCAAGACACTCAAGAAACAGCAACAACAACATTTGGACTCTAAGTATTTTATATTTAAAGTCTACACTTTTGTGAAGAGCTTCTACATTTCACATAACTAGTAGGTTATGTGAAAAATAGAAGCTTGATATAGGATTAGCCTTCTATGAACTTTTGGGAACATAATGTAATTTTGGGAACTAAATCAGAATCTAATAGAACATTATCAAGCAAGTCATTGTCATCAAATGCACATACAAGAATATAAACAACATCTCAGATGTCCCCATGCATCATTGATGCATATCCAATCACACAACAACAAATATACCAATAAACCATCCAAGTTATATCAACTGGTTGCTTAAAGGCACATTAGGGCATGAAACCAAAGGATATGCATCTCAGTCCATTAGAGAACTCATCATAGATATAAGAAAAGAATATAAACAGCATCTCATATGTCCCCATGCATCATTGAAACATATCCAATCACACAACAACAACAACAAATATACCAATAAACCATCCAAGTTATATCAACTGGTTGCTTAAAGGCACATTAGGGCATGAAACCAAATGATATGCATCTCAGTCCATTAGAGATTTCATCACAGATCAACAAAGGGAAAACCATCACTAGACAACATAAAACATAGCCAACAAGTTCAGATTATCATCAACAAAGTATAGTTCTCCTTTGCCAAATTGCACAAGTTAAGAAAAATTCCATAAGGGGTTAAGGTAAGCAATTCTGCAGGAAAGTACATCAGTCATAGGGTAAAATCACAATCCAGAATTCATCAAACTTGTGCCTCAATCTTTCTCACATTCAATTAAGCAATAAAAATACATTCGTAAATTGTTTACAACCAATAGAAACACAGAATTCATAAACACACGGATTAAGCTAAAAATTTACAGAGATTCACAGCATTTCTAGCAGTATAAATACCCCTAAACCTTCAACACTGTATTCATTACTCACTTATAATGCAAATCCAACATAACAGATCAACCACTTATAATGCAAATCCAACAGACCACACCTCATAATCCAACATACACATTATCCAACAACAATTGAAAAGGGGATTTCAAATAACATAAAGGGACAATCCAACAATCCATCTCAAATACACATGCAATAACAGAAAACAAAATCAATGGAATTAGGAACTTCTCTAATGATCCGGCGAGTCAGGGATGACAATAATCTCAGGCGAAGCCACCTTATCAGAGACGGAGGGGACATCAGCGGCATCCGGGACATTGGGGACATTAGGGATGACAATAATCTCAAGCGAAGCCACATCATCCGAGTCAGGTATCACGATCACCTCAGGCAAGCCACCTCCTCCGATTCTCTCTTCCACCGTCTCCTCGGATCTTTCAGGGGTGTACGTGTGATACCCCAAAAAGTAACAACCTCCATCGCACCTAGGATGCTCAGAGCATTGTCCACTGGGAGAACTAGAACAAGAGGACCAAGGTAAGGAGGAGGAGCTACTCATGATGAGAGGGGATCTGGATCAAGCAACAGAGGGGACGAGAGGGGATCTTTGATGAGAGAGATCGGAGAACAGAGAACTAGGGTTTTTCGGAGAACATAGATCAGAGAGATCGAAGAACAGAGAGATCGGAGAGCAGAAAGATCTGAGAGGCTTCTAGGGTTTTTAGATGGAGAGCGTTAGAACTAGGGTTTTTCGAGTGAAGAAGAGAGAGATTTGAGAGCGAAGAACAGAGGGAATGAGAGAGCGGAGAGCAGCGGCGATTAGGGTTCTTAGATGGAGAGGAGAGAGTGAATGAGAGGCTTTTATACAACCATATCAGATGAAAGGTAGGGTTTTTAGATGGTTTAGGGATTTATGGTGAGAGTAGGTGAAATTAATGGTGGGAGTAAATTAAGGGTAGTTGATGGTTTGAATGGAAAAAGAAGATGAATAAATGGAGGGTGTTAATGGGAAAGAAAAGAAGAGTATGTGGTTTAGGGATTGGAGAATAAAGACAAAAACGGAAAGGAGAACAATTTTTTGGGACGCCAAAAACGGAAAGGAGAACTATATTAAGGGACGGAGGGAGTATTCTGGAATGGAGAATGACACTTATTTGAGAAAGTACTAAAAACGAATCTAAATGTGACAAAGGGCAGGTGAATTGCTGTCGTGAGATAGGCTTTGATTTGATTACACTTTTAAATTGGCAGCACGTACCCTACAGAGGCTACAGGTGGAGTAGGTAACTTATTCATTTCCATACGACTCCTAGTATAAAATTTTTAATCGGATCAGTAATGATACGTTAATTATATGGAAGAGGATTAGAATCAACGCTTATGAGCTAATATCTGTACAAAATTAAGTTCTAGTGAAATATCCATTTAGAGTAAAATGGAAGTATAAATATGAGCTTTTAGATTAGAGTCAAATCAATGACTCATATTGAATATAAGAGGGTGTACATGAAGAAGAATATGATGCACACATCTGATTCACTCAAATTAGCTTAATTGTAGGGATTTGATTTATCATAATATTCACTTTCCAAAATCACATTTACAGATCTTGTAAGGCTATCTCTCTTGATTTGTCTTCAGCCTCTCGCTTGTTTCCTCTCTCAGCCATCGTCATCCTCCTCTTCGTGACGACTCTCTCCGTCATCCTCTCCACGGATTCCTCTTCGCCATATCTCACTCCCCCGATTTTGGTACGTACGGAATTGCATACAGCATACCGGATAGGAGCGGCTTGGAGGCGCAAAGGAGCGGCTTTGCTTCTTCAAAGCCAACTTAACAGAGGAGGCCTCCTTCGATTCCGCCATTGCTGGCTACCGCGGCATTTTCCACACCGCTTCTTCGTGTTTTGGTCGCTGCAACGATCCACATGTATGTATGGTCCCATGCATCATCTTATCTTATGATCTTATGCTTCTTATCTGATATGAGGCCGAGATAAAGGAGTTGTAATTGTTCTTCGCACGATTCTACAGGTAGAGTGTTGGAGGAGCATCATCGCCGTCGCCATCATTCATATCGGAAACTGGTGATTTGGCATCTAAGAATGGAAGCAAAAGTCCTGACAGGCGCCACAACGACGATTTGGAGGGAGAATTTGCTCCGGTGGCCGCCATTAGAGGAACCCTAATTTTTGAACCCTAAATCCTTTTGGTTTTTTACTCTAATGTTAAAGTTCATATTTCGCGTTATGATATTCATGTTAATAGTATTGTTATTTATAGTTTGTGTGTTTTGATATTTATGTTTTGGATATTGTATATTTGATATTCAGTTTTTCTGTGGTGTTATTCATTATAATAATATTGATATTCATGTGGATCCAGATTCTTCTTGATGATGGTGTTGTATGAGTTGTTGGTCATTGATATTCACGTTAATTACGTACGGTCCATTGGGTAGTGATCAATATTCATAAATTGATTGATGATATTCATGTAATATTCACAATATTGGGGGTGATATTCGTGTACTATATGTTGATATTCATGTAATTGGGTGGTAATATTAATAATTGGGTAGTGATCGATATTCATGAATTGAATGGTGATATTCATGTAATATTCACAATATCGGGGGTGATGTTCGTGTAATATGTGTTAATATTCATGTAATTGGGTGGTACTATTAATGTAATTGATAGTGATCGATATTCATGAATTGAGTTATGATATTCATATACTTGAGTGTGATATTCATGTAATTGATTATGTTATTCATATATTATTAAGTGGTGATATTCATATTTTAAGTTGTGGTATTCATGTCTTTAATTGGTGATATCCACATATTAAACAAAGATATTCATACAAAAAGGAACGATATTCAAGAAACAACGACAAAAGCAACAAGAACAAATTTACAATATACGAATTTGCAAAGTATTAGGACGCTGAAAAAATCAAGTGGTGATATTCATGTTTTAAGTGGAGATATTCACATCCATCGATATTCATAAACGCATGAACGGTATTTATAAAGACGTGATCGATTTTCGAAGGCTTCGGGAATTTCTTTGTTAGACGAACAAGTAGATGAAAATCGACAATTGATGGAGCTTCCACCGGATTGAACTTTGAAGAACGTCAATGGAGAGAAAGCATAAGATCGTGAATGAAGGAACGGTTTAGGAAAGAAAAGAATATTGTATTTTCTCTCTCATCTAACACCCTCCTTAATTATCTTTTGTTAATTAAAAATAATTAATTGCCTTATTATAGTAGATTTGGTGATTACACCCTACCATATCTATTGTAAGGTTCAATCATCCATCTATCAATCATCATCCATCCAACGCTCCAGATTAATACTTCCGTTTTATCATAATTTTCGTTTTACTGGAGCGTTTCTCTATGTGTACATATAAACAGATGAGTTGGGTGCATATATATTAGAATAAGTGTTCATATATTTTATATTATATGTGCATTTATATTTTTAAAAGTGTATGTATGTGCTTTATACTAATATATATATATGGATAAGTGTCATGTGAGAAAGATTAATATGGTATAAAATAAGAATGAATATAGATAATTGGATTAGAAATAAATTAAAGGTCATGATTGAACTTTCATTAAAAGTCATGTGTCATGCACATGTCTTTAATTCAAAGGGTTGACTATTGGAGCACCACCACCGACCACCGGACCACCGTCGCCGGTCACCGGGCTACCACCGCCGGTCGCCGGACCACCGCCGGTTAGGGCTGGAAATCACCCATGGGTGACCGACCCACCCGAAAACCCGACCTGAATATATGGATGATCACCCGAAGTAAACCGGGTGATGGATGGTTGGTGGGTCGGGTGAAACGGATGACGGGTGGGTGATGGGTGCTATAAATCTCACCCATCACCCGATCCATCACCCGCACTTCATCCACCCATCCGTTCGCCCGTTGACGATTATAGTTATAATTCTATTTTATTAAAATGTATGACGTTAATTTTAGTTTTTATATGTTTAAAAGTTGAATATTTTAAGAATATTTTATATGAACATCCATCAGATCCTATATTTAGAACAACTATTTTCATATATTGAAGAAAATTAATTATTTTTTATACTTAATCATATATTTTATTACATTTAAAAAATTATAAAATATTATGTGGATGACTCGACCCACCTGAATCACCCGTTGGATGATGGATGGATGGATGTGGGTGAAAGGTTTCGCGGGTGACGGGTGGGTCGGGTGGAAGATTTAAATCACGGGTCGGGTGATAAAATGGCTCCACCCATCCATCACCCGACCCATTTCCACCCCTACCGCCGGTCGCCGGACCACCGCCGACCACCAAACCACCCTTGGGTGCATGTGAACTCTATTAGAAGTGCAAGCCTTTGAGTGTGCATGTCTTTTGACTTTCAAGTGCATGTGAAATCTAGTGCATGCTTTATGTGTTATTAGTGCATGCAAGTTTTATTGGGAGTGCATGAAAATTCAACTGAAAAATGCATACGAATTAGAAAATTGGTGCATATAAATTCTACTAGGAGTGTGCATGTGAATTCAACCGGAAGTGCATGCCTTTGAGTGTACTTATATGTCTTTTGAGTGCATGTGAAATCAAGTGCATGTTTTATGTGTTGTGAGTGCATGCGAGTTCAACTAAGAGTGCATGTAAATTCTACTAAAGTGCATGCATTTGAGTATACTTATATGCCTTTTGACTTTTGAGTGCATGTGAAATCAAGTGCATGCTTTATGTGTTATGAGTGCATGCAAGTTTAACTGAGAGTGCGTGTAAATTCAACTGAGAGTGCATGCGAGTTATACATGCACAAAAATGTTAAATTCACATGCACAATAATTCGCATGCACATTTAAGTCAACAACTTGCACTCTAATCCAAAAAAATACATGTACAAAATGTTGAATTTGCATGCACAGAAGTGTTGCATTCGCTTGCACTTTTCAAGTCATCGGCTTACACTTTTAGGCCTTCGGCTTGCACAGTAATGTTCAAAAAATAAAGGCATGCACAAAAGGGCCTCCGTGTTGCACTTTTTTTTGAGCTTTTAATCTGATCTAATGGCTAGGAGCTATTCTTATTTTGTATTATAAGGACATTTCTCATCAGAATCGCACCCTATATATATACCATATAATAATTGAAAAAAATGTACATATACCTTAACAATGTGTTTCTGTGTTTTATACTACGTGTCGGTACATAAACACACAATTATTTTATTCAAATATTCACATATAAGGCGCGGAGTATTGAATTAACTCAAATTTATATTGTATTAACTTCTAATTAAAAACATAACTTTTAATTGAAAAAATATAAGGTGCGAGAAGTGAATTTAGGGACTTCATTAGGTCGTTCCTTGTGGGGTAGGACATAGGCCGAATAATCATCACTTGACATGATTTGGACCCGTTGTGTTATGCAACAGTGTTTTCGGCCCAATCAAACTAAATTTGAAGCCCGGCCCAGTTAGATCCCCGGCGAAACTTCATCACCCAGAAGAGGCGGACGACTGGGAAAAAGCGATGAATGATGATGGAGTTGAACATCAACTGCTCCGACGTCAAAACATGGAGAGAAGCTCTCGGATCCTACCCGACCCGAATAGCCTCCCTCGAAAAATCCGAGCTTGTCTCCCTCGACGACTTCTACCGCTCCCAGCTGCCTTGTCTCCTCCGTGGCCGTCTCCCTGCTCCCTACCTCACCCGATCGGAGCTCACCACCCTCATGCAATGGAAGCTCACCAGGGGAAAGTTCAGGTTCGGATTTCTCGACTATACCCTCGTTTTATCCCTCAATTACGATTTTGACCCCCTTCTACCAGGCCACGGCTTCTCGGCTTCGTCATGTCGCTGGATGAGGAGCTTGTGAAATCGGCTTCCGATAAGGCGTTTCTCTCCCTCCCTGACCTAGCCAAGGCTGTTTCCGAGCTCACCGTTCTCAAGGGGGTGGGCCCCGCCACCGCCTCCGCCGTCCTCGCCGCCTACGCCCCTGATGTCGCCCCCTTCATGTCCGACGAGGTCTAAATTAGGGCTCATTTTATTTTCCCTATCTTCCTGTTTCTTTCTTTCTTTCTTTCTTTCATATCATGTGCAAAATTGTAGAAATTTGTATTGCTTATTAATGAACACGCGATCCTAATCTTGCAATTGATTACTTGGATTGTTTTCTGATTTGGGTGATAAGGCTATGGAAGCCGCGCTTGGGAATTCGAAAGACTATACGCTGAAGCAATACATTGCTTTCGCAAGTAAACTGCAGACCAAAGCCAAGGTTTGTCTTCATGTACTTTGTTATGAACACATCTGATCAGATATCACCTCTTTTGTATTGCTGATTCATGTGACGAGACTGTTTCTAGGACTGTTCCAAGAGCTCAAATTTCTTAATTTGTGTTCATTGATATGACTTTAGATTATTTTCTTGGCTAGTGTAAAAAATAGTGGACATTGTACAAAGATTTAGTGTATATTTTCTTGGTATGTTTAATTGTAATGTACGTTGTATCTATATGATATCTAGTTTATCATTTGGATCCTCCTTGGTTCTATTTCACCATTTAGATATATTGGGTTGATATTGTGCTATTGTCCTGGCTGGCTGGCTCCATTGCACCTTGATATTTTGACATCTCCGTACTTTGTTAACTCTTGTTACTATACGAAAGTTAATTTGAAGAAACTTAAAATGGAACAAATGTCAAATTAACACAAAATTATCTTTGTTGGTGATCTCTTGTGACGTCTTGCTGTTAAGTGGGTACTCGCTATGTTTTAGTACAACTAGAGGAATATTACATGACTCAAATGGAAGGTTAGGTTCACCATAGTCATTAGTCAAATAAACTCCATGCTAAAAATCGCTTCTTCATATCAGCTATTTCTAATGTTAGATCTCCATCCTCAACTCTCCAGCAAATCCTGGAATATGCTTCTACTGTACTCAAGTTCCATTAAATGTGTCACGCATAGGAGTCAAATTACCTATAAGTTTGATCCACCACCGCATGCTATTTCTTAGAAGAAGAAGAGATAGTTTACTGCAAGCCCATAAGTTGAAGATTCAACATTTAGAAGTCTACTGAACCTTCAATGTGCAGGTTGTTATGGTTTCTAATCCAAGTGTTCTAATGTGTTATGCAATGTGAATTATTAAAATTTTCTCAACGTCTTGAACATGCTACAAACCCTGGAAATGCGAGGCGATGGTATGATGTTCAAAATTCAACCAAATTTCATTCATTTCCTGATTTTTGTTGCAGAAGTTCCTAGGGTTAGTTTCATGATGCAGTGCACGGTTTAGCCTTTACTGAACCGTTATGCATTGCATTTGTGCTTCATTTCAGGAGTTGAGCTCAGAAGGCGAACCATTCACAGCATCAGATGTGGAAAGGGCACTCTGGAGCTCAGCAATAGGTGCTAAATTGCTTGATCAGTCCCCAAAACAGCAATCAAAAGCTGATTCCAAGACACCTTCCAGGAGAAAGAGGAAAAAATGTGCATGAATTGAGCTAGAACAAGCTCTATGAACCATTTTGCTCTAGTATATTGTTTTGGGGCGAAAAGACTTTACCGATCTCAATCGCCTTTGAGAGGGCAACTAGACAATTTGTTAGACGAATGTATCTAATAAATCCAAATCAAATTGAATAGAGCAATTGGAATTGAAACCGAATGAATGATTAAAGAGCTTATCTCCCTCGAATCGATGATCTATCGAGTAAGATTCTAGACGTTGGTCGCTTAAACGAGTATCGAACACTTCCGATCACGAGAACAGAGTTTGAGAACCAACATCGAGAGAAAATAGTAGTAAATTGTATTGATTATCTGTAAAACGTACATAATCTTCTTCTTTTTCGTATACTTATACAATGTAAAAACAAACGTTGAAGCTAGCCCGGCACTATCGGATTGTGCGGGGAGTTGGCCAGATCCTTCCCGAGATCTCCGCGGAGTGGATTCTGTTGGCGTGATCCGGCATGCGTCGCTCCAACGGTCAGATGTAGTCTCTTGGTTGGTCACGTTCGTGGGCCTGAAACGACTGGGCTGGTGCTGATCTTCCTGGCCCAACAATTGCCCCAAGATCTAATTGGGCCAGAAAAACGGTTTTCGGACTAATTTGATCTTCTATGATCTAGATCCTTCCGAGATGACGTGGCGACAGATGAATGGAGGGGACGGATTAACCGCAGAGGTACTCGACTCACCGCCTTTAATAGTCCTCGATGGCACCGATTTTCTGCAAGTCTTCCATCTTGTCAAGGTAACTTCTCTTCTTTTTCAAATTTTTACCGTTTCTTCCTTTTGCTTCTTGCATGGCGTCTCCCAAACCAAAGAAGACCCGGGCTCTCATCAGAGGCTTGGATGAGGAAGAAATTCCCTTTCAATCTTTAGGGCTCCTTAGTACCAACGATTCTGTCCCGGGAACCCTAGTCCAGTCCGAGCTTGATAGGATTTTAGAAATTGGGGATTTTCCCAGGGGTACTGTTGCGCGTCTTCCGTCTCCAAATGAACGGGCAGATTGGTTCAAAGAAGGGTGGGTCTGCTTCTTTGAATATCCCTTCCGAATTGGCCATGTCTTCCCTTTCTCTCGTCTGGTCCAGAACTTTTTAGCCGTTTTAAAGTTGGCTCTTTGTCAAGTAATGCCTCACACATGGCGTTTACTTCAGACGATCGACTCTATTTCTGTAGCAAAAAACATAGATTTCGGCTTTGATGCTTTGTGGAGATCCTATTACTTGAGTACTCGGGGTTCTTGTAGATTTCAGTTGCGTCTCCGTAAGGAAAAGAGCCCCCTTGCATTGAATCTAGATGTTAACGATCGAGGGTGGAGATCCCGTTTCTTTTTTGTTGAGCGTAAAAGCCTTGAATGTGGTTCTGATTGCTCTTTTCTTTTGTCCGACTGGAGAATCTCAGGTATCGTATTATTTCTGTTTTCTTTACCTTGACTGTCTTCTAAATCTCTTCTTACCTGTTCGTCTTTGCAGCCCCTGAATCCGGCGATCCTTCCGGCTTTGAAAAAGAAACTGCCTCTTTGCTGGCACTTTCCGAAAACGAGAGGTCGTTCAAAAATTCTAACCTCCTTCTTCCAGAAATCAAAGAGATGTCGACTCCCGCGGCTTCGGTGACGAAAGGCACATGTTCGTTCCTTCAGGTATGCATCTGGCTGGTTTTCGTGGTTTTCTTGTGCTTATGGTGTTGTGTCATGTTATCAGCATCTAGAGGCGGAAGGTCCAGCGCCCGTTTATCTGGGAAAAGCCTTTTGGATCAGAGACGATCCGCAATCAAGGCGTCCTCGTCTGCTAAAGGTCCGAGCAAGGCTGGGACTTCTGTTGGAATCATTTCTTTAGATTCTCCACCGTCGAAGGTATCGGGTGCTAAAAGGAAGGCGATACCTGCTCTAGACTTTTCTGCGGGTATGTTGAAGGAGAGATCGTTTGAAGATTTGCTTGGCTTTGGTGACGCTGAGGCCAGGAAAGAGATCGGTGACCTCCATCCTATCGATTGCATGAACGAAGCCGTTGTGGGCGCGTGGAAGGTTTTAAAAAACTCTTTTTGTTCAATCGTGATTTATTCTTCTGCTATTTTCCTTACATTGTCACTGCGTATTGTTCCACAGATTTTCCAGTACTCTCTTGTAGCATCTACAACTATCCAAGAATTGACTGACCAGAATGATAGAAAGGTGGCTTGCCTGGAGGAGCAGTTGAAGGCGTCTGAAGGTCGTGCGAAGTCTCTGGAGCGTGAATTGTCTTCTGTCAAACAGGATTGCGACGCTCGTCTTGAAGGAGTGAAGGCGGAGATGCAGGCCAAGACCGAGAGGCTTGGTGAAGATGATGGCCGTGTAGCTGCAGACGTCGGGGCGTATTACTGCTTGAAGTCTCGCATCGAAATGATGGAGGAGTTCGCCGCTGGCTCTCACGCCGACTGGAAGGTGGACGATGCGAGGGCTGATATGGAAATGATGTACCCCGACGGCAATCCAGGAGCCGAGCTCTTCAAGTTGGCAGGCTTAGATGCTGAAGATGATAAGGAGGGAGCTGTCCAAGGTGGCATCGAAGTCGTCGAGAGTGTGCCCCGAGCTGACCAGGAAGCGAATTCCGGCATGGAGATCGTTCCTGTGGAGAAATCTGGTGAATCTTAGAGCAAGTAGTAGTGGTCGTTTTATGTGAACATTTGACTTTGTTTTTAAGGCTTTCGTGTGTATGACAATATGTGCCCCATCGTGGTGATGGGATGGACAACGTAGTTCTTTTGGCGACCCGTTTTCCATCGCGGGTCGCGTGTTTAATATTGTAGGAAGGTTTCGTGTTGTGTACCTTGTCTTGCTTGTTGTTGTGTACTTGTTTTTGCAGGTGACTCGTCACTGGTTGGGCAGCGATCATGTCGTGAATTCGTCAGCGTGATCACGTCTTTTAGGGGGGAGGCCTGTATGCTGTGAGTAGTGTTAGTCATGACAATTGTGTTTTTAGGGAGGTAAGCAAAAGTGTTTTGCGTAATGTGTGTAAGGTGTTTGTATACCTTATTTTGTAATAAGGCAGGCGGTGTGCCGAAGTGCCTTTTATTGTTCGTCTCCCTGTATGTAGATCGATCGTTTTTGTGTTTGTGTAAGCGCTTTTGTGTAGTTGTTGTGGATATCCTTTGCAGATTTTGTCTTGAGGCCTCTTATTTTCCTGTTTTCGAAACATGTCACGTAAAAGAAGATAAGCCTTGAAATGACCGTTGGGAGAAAGCCCAACGGCCCTCTGATGCTTAAGTCAGTAATCATTACGTAGGTAAAGTGACGTGCAAATATATAAAAAGATATGTAAGAGAGGGTTTAGAAGTGATACAACTTTAGGTGTGTCGCGTTCCAGCTTCGGGGGATGGGTTCTCCATCTTTTGTCTCTAGTCGATATGCTCCTTGCCCGACTACTTCTTTGATGAGGTAGGGTCCTTCCCATTGAGGTGCGAGTTTCCCGTCGGCTGGATTTTTGGTGTTTTGAAATGTTTTTCTCAAGACCCAATCACCTATCTTGAAGACCTTGATTCTGACATTCTTGTTGTAGCTCCGAGCGACCTGTTGTTGGTATCGAACCATTCGGATCCGAGCTTTTTCCCTTATTTCGTCGATGGTGTCGAGATTGTGAGATAACTCGATGTCGTTCTGTTCTGACGTTTGGAGTCCGTATCGAGCCGTCGGGACGAGTATTTCTGCGGGAATGACTGCTTCGGATCCGTATACGAGTGAGAAGGGACTTTGTCCTGTGGCATTTTTGGGTGTTGTCCTGTCGGACCATAAGATTAGGGGAAGTTGGTCAGCCCATTTTCCTTTTGCCCCGGTGAGGCGTTTCTTTAGGTTATTGATGATGATCTTATTGCTTGATTCTGCTTGTCCGTTTGACTGAGGATATCTTGGTGTGGATGTGATTAGTGAGATATTCCATTGCTTGTAGAAGGATCGTGTCTGTTTACCGATGAACTGGGAGCCATTGTCGCATACGATTTCTGATGGGACACCAAACCTGCATAAGATGTTACGTTTTATAAACGAGACGACATGTTTTTCTTTTACCTCGCGATATGCTTCGGCCTCTATCCATTTGGAGAAGTAATCGGTCATGGCTAAGAAGAAGACACATTGTCCCGATGCAGGAGGCAATTTTCCGACTATGTCCATTCCCCATCGCATGAAGGGCCATGGAGCCAAGGTCGGATGGAGTAGTTCGGACGGCTGATGAGGGACGGGTGCATGTCGCTGGCAGGCGTCGCACTTTTTGACGTATTATGTCGCGTCTTTGTTCATTGTGGGCCAGTAGTAACCTGCCTTGTGGGCTTTACCTGATAGGCTACGTCCCCCGGTGTGGTTTCCGCATTCGCCGTCGTGTAAAGATTGTAAAATTTGGGGGACGTCCGACGTTTCAAGGCAGCGTAGTAATAGGCCTGTGACAGATCGTTTAAATAGTACATTATCTTTTAAATCAAAGGTTGTCGCTTGTACCTTGAGTCTCTTGGCTTCTGTTTTGTTCGGAGGAAGTATTCCGTCTTTGAGCCACTTGATGTAGGGGATAGTCCAATCCTCTGATGGATGGATGTCCTCTCCTAGGGTCAGATCGGCTATGGATTGAATGTCGCTTGGGTTAGCCGTTTTGAGAGTTACCGCTGGAGTGGTAATATGTGTCAGGGGAATGCTGCTGATACGGGGGTAGCCGTGTAGAAGATGGATCTAGGCAACGGATCTCAAAACAAAAGAAAACACAAGATTAGAACAATAGCGGAAGTGAAACTAATGGATAGGATAATAGATAGAACCAATAGAAACGACGAGAAAACCCGCTTGCTTGATAGCAAGGAACCTTGTCGAACGATCTACCAACCCGATCTCTACAACGCCACACAACCAAGAATTGCGGACGAACTTGGAGCACGGAGAGGATTGCTTATGAAGTACGAAATCACCAACTCCAGAGGGACTTGACAAAGACGAAAACAACTAAGCAGGAAAGAACAATCGATTGAGACTCTCACGGGGAGCCGAGTTTTCAAAGCAAAAACCAAGCTCTGTTTTTGTGTTTTAACAATGTGAGAAATCTGCCTAATGAAGAAGATAAGGGAGCCTTAAATACCCATAGAGGGCCGGCCCTAGCTTCCCAAAAACGTCTAAAGCTAATTTTCTATTATCCGGAAATAGAAGGCTTAAAACAATTAAATAATAATCCTAAAATAACCAATGCATAAATTAATAAGATTATTAAACATAGGTAACGTTGATCAATAAAGTCAACGCCTTGACTTTGGACTTGTCCTCTTCGTCATGTGATACATCATGTGCCATAAACGTCTCCAGCTCTTGACGTAGTTCCTTCAATCTTGACTTAGTAATCGGTCCATCAAAGGTTGGCACTAATGGCGGGGATGATTCCTCATCATTCTCCCCTTCTTGAAAAGGACTCGTCCTCGAGTCATCAACATCAGCGGCTGCATAAGGGGTAAGATCACCGACATTGAATATCGGGCTCACGCCATAGTCATCGGGCAGCTCCAACACATAGGCATTGTCGCCTACTCTCTTCAGCACCTTGAACGGTCCATCACCTCTGGGAGACAGCTTCGACTTCCTCTGCTCCGGGAACCGCTCCTTGCGCAGGTGTAGCCACACCAAGTCGCCGGGCTCGAACAACACTTGACGCCGGCCGTGATTAGCTCGGGATGCGTTCTTCGCTGCAGTAGCTTCCAAACGAGTTGGTGGAGCTCCCTGTGTCGATTAGTACACGACGGATCAAACAATTGCTAATTGACAAAGATATTACCAGACCATCGTGGTGATCACCCAGATCTTGGGCTTCTGAATCGTCGAAGGTGATGATTGGATCGCTTGGATTTTGCGGTCGTTTTACTTCCGATGGAGCGGGCCTATCGCCGTGACTTTCTCGAGCATGCCTCTTTGCGGCGGAGTACGTGTTTCCACATACATCCGACCCTCCTGAGATAGTGTTAACAATTTTAGTAGGAACCGGAGAGGATGGTTTATCCGAGGATACCTGGTCTTTTCGGTCGAGAGTCGCTTTGGCTCTGTCAGATATCACGTCGCGCAGTAGTCCCTGAGCAAGGAGTCTTGTGACTTCTTGGCGGAGGGCTATGCACTCGTCGGTTGAATGTCCATGGTCTCTATGGAACTCGCACCATCGGTTCATGTCTTTTCTGGCATCTGGCTTGTCGCTCTTCCGAGGCCATCTTACTTCTTTTCCGTATTTGTCGAAACTCTTCACAAGTTCCGACACAGATATGTTAAAGTTGTAAGAATGGAGTTTCGGAGGGAGAGCGGGATTGGTTCGCCAATCTTGGTTCCTGTCATAAGAGTTGTTTACCTGACCGGAGTCGTTTCGACCCTTAGGATATGGTTGGGGTCGTCGGTCGCGTCGATGATCGGATTGCCCCTTTCGATCGACGCGATCGGGACTTTTGCTTGTCTTGAAAGGTTCTTTGTCTTCTTCGAGTCTAACCTGTGCCATGGTTTTAGCTTGGACGTCTTCGAAGCTTCTGCATGGGTACTTGGTCAGTTCGCGGTAAAGTTCACTGCCCCTGACCAGACCCCGGCGGAACGCTTCGATTGACGTGGGGATGTCGCAATGTGGGATGACGACCTTTTCCTTATTGTACCTGTTAAGATAATCTCTTAGGGGTTCGCCATACCTTTGTACGATTCGATACAGATCGCTTGATTGTTTTTCCAGCCTTCGACTGCTGGCGAATTGAATTTTGAATGAGTTGATTAGGTCAGCGAAAGAGGCGATAGATCCCTGCGGTAAGTGCATAAGCCAGGTTAGTACAGGTCCCGTGAGGGTCGTGCCAAAGCTTATGCACATGACGGCCTCACGGTTCCCCCTAGGAATCGAAATAGTCATTAATTTTTGCTTGTAAATTGAAACGTGGTCGTCTGGATCCCCGGTCCCGTCGTAGTTGGGCATGTTGGGGACATGGAATTTCTTGGGAATTTCCACGCGCGCAATCGCCTCTGTGAAGGACGAGTCTTCGTATCCATCGACCGCTTCTTTCTCGATCGGTTGGGGAACTCTCGGGATTCGTGCGATACGATCATCCAGGGCCTTGAGATGCTCTCTGATAGCCTGTTGGATGAGAGCCTGGATATCGGTTGGAGCCGATACCTATAGAGCGGTTGCTCGGACTTCTGGGAGTCCGGCCACGAGATTGTTAGTTACACCAGTAGAGGTTTGGGGTGTTTGAAACATACCAGTGGGCATAGAAGCCTGGGTTGGTGCGATAGGAGTCGCGTCTGTTCCATCCATGGCGAGTCTGGTGTTTAGTCCTTCGGTATTGACTGTGCGCCTGGATCCCCCAGGGTTTGATGCGATTGACTGTACCTGAGATTTCAGCATTTCATTTTCACGAGTCAGTCGAGTAATTTCAGATTCAGATTGAGTACTTAGCTTTTCGGTCCTGGTGCGTTGTTGGACCAGTTCCTCTTGGAGGATCTCTATAGCTTTCGCGAGCTCTTGGATTTGAGAATTTCCAGTTGGTTGAGCGTTAGTGTTCTCGGGCAGGGCTTCGACCATGGGGTCGATCTGAGTTTGCTCCTCAGTGCCAATTGCGGGATTTCCGGTGACGTCCATGATTGAATTGGATTCTTGATTGGCTAGATGCCCTACGATGGGCGCCAAATTGTTTCGGGGCGAAAAGACCTTATCGATCTCAATCGCCTTTGAGAGGGCAACTAGACAATTTGTTAGACGAATGTATCTAATAAATCAAAATCAAATTGAACAGAGCAATTGGAATTGAAACCGAATGAATGATTAAAGAGCTTATCTCCCTCGAATCGATGATCTATCGAGTAAGATTCTAGACGTTGGTCGCTTAAACGAGTATCGAACACTTCTGATCACGAGAACAGAGTTTGAGAACCAACATCAAGAGAAAATAGTAGTAAATTGTATTGATTATCTGTAAAACGTACATAATCTTCTTCTTTTTCGTATACTTATACAATGTAAAAACAAACGTTGAAGTTAGCCCGGCACTATCGGATTGTGCGGGGAGTTGGCCAGATCCTTCCCGAGATCTCCGCGGAGTGGATTCTGTTGGCGTGATCCGGCATGCGTCGCTCCAACGGTCAGATGTAGTCTCTTGGTTGGTCACGTTCGTGGGCCTGAAACGACTGGACTGGTGCTGATCTTCCTGGCCCAACATATATACTTTCTGCTTCAGATTTTCTAGTTTTCGAGCTTAATCAACTCGCTGCAGCAGGCCTGTAACCTCTAAAAGCTTTAAAGTTACAGTTGTGGTAGGGGAAGCTTTTGCACTTAGTCCTTCCCCTTGTACTCTAGTATTGTTAGAATTAATAAAGCTTTTTTTGGATTAAGGAAAGATAGTTTCATCAAACATTTATGCATATCTTTTGATGTGTAATCCTTCTAGAGTCAGAAAAATGTCGTCCGTGGCTTTTTTTCCCATTCATGAACATCACAACACGCTAAAAACCTTTCACCCTTTTTGAATCTTTTCCTTCCAAATTTATCCCTCGACTCTCGTTGTAGTATGAAAACTTAGAAAGTTACCCTGATTTCACACATTCGCAATGATGTATTTTCCCCTTTTTATGGAAGAGTACTCTTTCATTATCGTTGGTGTTTTTGGATTTCAGTCTATTTGTGCTGCAACATCAATCGTTCGTATCTAGTGATTAAATGTGTATTTATATTTGCCCACGATTTAAGCTTTTGACATTTTTATTTTTATCTATGTATCATACTCATAGGGTTCTGAGAAAGTCAAGACCATAATTCATTTTATGAAAAAAAAATACAAAAGAATCATAATAATACATAGCACATCACATGTGGATTTCAAGATTTTAACGAATTTTGAAAAAAATTGAAATGATTATGTAGCTCGTCTAATTATAAAAACCATAGTAATATTCCATATGTGTGATGTACATACAAATGTGTGTGAAACAATATAAAAAAAAAAGAGAGAGGAAGAGATAATTCGGAATTCATCGAAAGAGCGTGTGCTTTTCCACCGAAACCAAAGTGCATGCGGCAAATATTCATGTAAATGTTATAATTTGTGAAAATGGCATGCAAAAACTCTCGTGCATTTAGGTATTATATACTACAAATTAATCACATAACGTGTTGTCATTTTCCTTTTCAACCGTTGAAAGAAATTGGACACCATACCATATCTTGCATGTTTACAATGACGATTCTCTCTGCCGTTACAAGTTTAGTATATAGGAGTATGTTTTTTCGGGGTACGTACAAACTATAGGGTTTTTATCGAACACTTTTTTATTTATAATTAATTATCTGAAGGAAAAATCAGAAAAAATTCATATAACACCTAATCCGAATTCCAAAGGCCAGACTGTTGTCATATTTAATGGCACTAACTATCTTTTGAAAAAGTCGTAATCTATACATATACCAAACAAAATTCATATAATTTTATATACGGAATTAGCTGAACCGTCATTCGAGCAGGACAAAAGTGTTCCTTAAAAGTATGTGAAGTATCACACACAAATTTACTATTTACCTTAACTCTCTTGTTCATAGACACTTCACTACCTCCTATAGTAACTCGCTACACACCGTAATTTCATATATATATTATTATAGATTCAACAATGGTCTATTTTATGTTGAATAAGCTCGGATTGAAATAGTATTATAAGAATTTTGTGTCTCTTGGATCACATATAGAATTTAAGGAACTTTATTTACTTTTTTTTAACTGTATCTAGTTCTTCTTCCCACTTTTATCTAAAGCTTAAGTTGAAAAGACTATGTGAATCGATAATAAAGTCCTTACGAATGTAATGATTCTAAGATTCATGTAGACAGTAGACCCCATTTAGTTTAATTAGTTAATTTCAAACTTAAGTAGGGCATGCGCCACTGAAAAGCTAAAGTAGTGTTAATTATAGGAGTATTAGCCTAAACAGCTAGTAATTGTTCAATTACAATAATGTCTCCATAATTTCATCCCGTATTTCAGTTTTGTCGACCCCACGCCCAAGCAACAATCACTTATGCGCCCGGCCCACACTATATTTTTATCTTGTACAATCAATATATATTTAAAAGTTATCTTTATGGTGCAATGAATGCTAACTTTTAATCTCAACATTACCTATTTGCTGAAAGAGGTCTTATGTGGTATTTTTACAAGGCCCAGATGTTGAAACGGCTCATTAACCCAAAGTTAGCTTCATGGTGCAATAAATGTTAACTTTTAATCCCAACATTATCTATTTGCTGAAAGAGGCCTTATGTGGTATTCTTATAAGGTCCAGACGTTGAAACGGCCCATTAACCCTTCATCTACAAGTAATTGAATGGACCGGGTCAACCCAGATAAAGCTCGGACCAGCAACATTGGACCTAAAGGGCTTTTTAGACAAAATCATGCAGTTATGAGATTGTTGAAGATGACAGACCCTTCATGTACACCATTATGTAGATGATGTAAACGCCTACAATTATGATTATTATTGCTCTTATCAGGCTGTTCAGATCAAGGTAGGGTTTATTTTCGCTTCATTCTGTCAAATTTGTGTTCTTCGTGTATCAAATTGGAGGATGAATTCGAGTTATTTTGATGTGATGATATTCAGGAGGACGATGAATCGCCGAGCACCTCGAAATCATTCTTCCACCAGAGCAATTACAATCACGAGAGAAGGCAGAGCAAATATGAACACGAAGGCTTTTTCGCGCGATCTACTTCTTTTCTATCGAGGACCGGAAGCCGGCGGAGCCACACACCGACGATGCAGAGGAGCGCGAGCCGGCGAGGAAAAGGCCGACAACGCCGACGTAGTCAACGATGATGAGCCAGGGCCGCAACGGACGAAGCGAGGCTACGGCGCCGATTAAGGAGTTTGGGAGGACGATGAGCAAGCGGAGCACGACGCCGATTACGGAGTTTGACAGGACAACGAGCAAGCGTAGCACGACGCCGATCGTGTTCTCGCAGTCGGCGGCGGCGAGACGAAGGTTGTTGCCGGTCGAGAAACAACTCGATTGCACGCTGGAGGAGCTCTGCTTCGGCGCCGTCAAGAATATCACTATCACGAAAGATGTCATCACCGACGCTGGGTAAAATCTCCCAAATCAATCTCAAATTAGGTCACAAAAAAACACCGCAAATTTACCCTTATTACTCTGGTGTTCTAATTTGATTCTGAAAGTTTGCAATGTTTCTTATTGACAGATGTTGCAGTTACCACACAACTTGCTTCAATTTGACTCTTCGGCACCAGCGTTTCCTTATAGTTTCCAAGCTACACTGTTCTCGGTTCAACTGCCTTTGACTGATGAATTTGGTGGTTCTGCTCCCCAGGTGATTACCTTATCGTCTAGCATGTATTGTAATTAAAATTGAAAGAGTTAGGCCTTGGTTCAGAGCCCAAGGAGTACCGCCGTAAGTCTCATTGGGATTTTGTCCTACAGGAAATGGCGTGGATGGCTAATGACTTCGCCCAGGTTTGAGAATCTGTCATTGTCTATGTTTGTGTCCTTTGATTGCTCTGCTCACTTAGTTACAAAATTTATATAATATGATACAACTTTCTAAATTTCCTATTGTAAGATTGATATTTTAGTTATTTGACTCATGAGCAACCAATTTTTGTTTAGGAACGGGTATGGAAGAGAACAGCAACAACTCAATTATGCTATCGGGCTGCATATGCTTCGCAATAAAGGTTGGAGGAACAAAATAGATATGGGAGAGACAGAGTTGTTGCTCAAACTTTGGCGAAGGTAGTGGCAGACTTCTGGAATTCAGCTGCATTGCTTGTAGGGGAAGATGATAACAATTCTGGCTTTGAAACTTGTGAACATGATACAGGCACCTCTGGAAATAACTACTGTGATAGAAATGGAAATGGATGTCATTTTGAGGTATTTTTCCCTCTATTCTCAGTATTGCTTAGAACTTGAACTTTTTCAAACATGCTTTTCTTGCAATGGTACCAAAGACTGAATATTATATTTGTACAACATATGGTTGAATTTGTGTCATTTATCTGATATTTAGTTTTTCTTTTTTGTTGAGAAAGTCATTTGAATTGCTTCTTTTTTCCTCGAAGATGGATGCGAGGAGTTAGTGGTAGTTCTGAGGGCTGGGAAGGTATATTGTCATTTTACAGTATTTTAATCTTGCTTCAGTCACTCACAAGGTTCTAATGAATGATCAGGATTATGGGGGAAAGAATATTGAACTTGATGTTCAGGGGTATGCTGTCAGATTTTTGCAGCATAATGGCATTCTGCCAGTAGTCAAAGATGCATCTTCAGCAACTCCAGAGCGAGTATCCACTATTGTTGTGCCTGAACCGAGATATCAAAATCAGCACATAGAAGTATGTATTGACTCTTTAAGTTGTTTGTTCTCTGACTTCTAAATCTATAGTGATTGAGCCTTCTCATCTCTCTCTTTTTTCCCTCTGAATTTTTATGAGGATATGTTTGTGCTGAAGGGTGTTGGTGTGATGAGTGGATTTTTGGGGCCCATCTGAATGGTATCTTGTGTGCACTTTTCGCATGACATGCCTAGCTTTCCCTTTGGATAATTAGTGGGTGTTTTGGAGCATGTCTGGATGGTATCTTGTGTGTACTTATAGCATGAAATGCTTAGCTTTTGTCATTACAAACTACAATTGTTTGCACCTGAGTAGTGAGTTTGGGGAAGGAAGTGATTTTAAATGCTTAAAACATTAGGCTTATTCTTTGTCTTACGTATATCATTATGCATGTCATTTTTGTGCTGGTGGGTTCATGTTTTTCTACTTTGTCCTGTGTGAAATGAAATGGTAAATTTGTTGGGCAGTAATGTTTAGATAATCCGGTTTGTTTTATCTGTGTTCTACTTGTAGGAAAATCTTTTCTATATAGTCCCACATCGTGCAGTGGAAGCATATAGAAGATTTGTTACAAGATATTTGATGCAGTGTGAGGTAAAACCTCAACCTTCATTTTTCCCCTCAATTTTTGATTGGGAATATTTGAAAAAAGAACAATCTCTTATTTTGAGTACTCATAAGAGAACAACCTTGTATTTTATGAACCATGAGAAATATGCAGACCTACAGCAAAAGCCAAATGATGATTTTACTGCTTTAGAACAGGTATTTTTCGTTTCTCCTAAATTATTTATTCTATTATAAGTTGAGTTCTTGAGTAAAAATAGTCTTTACTGTCCGTGATTCCAAAAACAATAATCCAAATCTTATACTATGCTTGCTTTATTGGAAATTTTTGTTCTGGTTTCATATTTTTTTACTGTGACAAAAGTATGCTTGTGATTAACCTGGCACCTCAAGAGTATGCTTGTGATTCCCCTATGCTCAAGAATTAAGAAGCTCCAGCTGGGTACGTTGTTTGTGAGGTTTGCACAAGAAGTGGCTTCTACACTTGAGTGGGTAATCAGCCATTGCTTCTCACTTCAGGACGTCTCCAGCATGAAGGAGGCGAAAACTGAATCCGAATTAGAGCCAAATCGGTTGTCCTTACCGCCTACTAATGGCTATCAAGGTGCATTACCATTGTTGCAGATTCAAAGTGAACTGAAAGAAGAGATACGGAAACTGAAACACGAGATGGGAGAACTGGAATCTACCAAGAAGGAAGTAGAAGAGAAACTTACAGCCATGGTTGATGAGCGAAAGCCTCTGGCGGCCCAACACGAAAATCAGAGACAAGAAAATGAAGATATTATCACTCAACTTTCTGCAGCCAGAGCTAAACTTGAAGACGCTCGGAAAACTCTTTCATCTCTAGAAGGAGAACTGGAGAATAAAACCAAACACTGTGAAGAAATGGAGGCCACATGCTTTGAATTGCAAATCCAGCTTGACAGGTACACTTTCTTGATTTCCTAATGCCAGAAATTGCTTTGCTTTTAGCATTTCTGAAATATTGGGTCTCCTACATGGCATTGATCCAGTTTGACAACAAAGGATGTAGAAGCAACATCAGATATTGATCAAGATGAAAAGTAACTCCAAACTGTAAGCCATGACAGGTCCTTCAGTGGGTCCACCTTGACACATGTTAATGTAGATGCATATCATTGTTCTATGTTGTTTCCAGAAAATATAGGTGTTGATATTGAAAAAATGTTTATAGGACTTGGAAATAGATGCAGTCTCAGAAAAGCTTGCAAAGTGCCAGGAAACCATACACAAACTAATCTACTCTAACGTCACACTTACGATCACACATTAATATATGTATAAAAAGTATATAATAAATTTATATAAATCTCCCCATAGCTCAAAACAGTTATAATGAATTCCAAAGATTCATAACAAATACAAAAAACACACACATAATCAAATGTGTTACTATTTGATATGTACGCTTACAACTTCATATATACATAAATGAACATTTGCCATTGATCCGTGCGAAACTACTCCTTCTAGTACTCGTTAATACCGCAGTGCTGCTCATAATTACTTCTACTTTTCTTCATTACAATATAAATGTCAATTAACTCTTAAGATCGATGGACCTTTGATAATCAATCATCAATGAATATAAGAAAATAGAGCTGGATCGAACTCAATATCAATTTTCCACACGCTTTAAAAATAATTTACACAATTGCATCCCCCCACAACCATTTTTTGATGGATATCTTATTTCGATCGAATTCTTTTATTCATATCTTAATTGTACATATTTAGGTGATGTCACAGCTGATATATATCATTGCCATTTTAATTAATGTTTTTTCTTTCTACGGTGAGGCCAGGTACCTACCACATAACGTCGTCCGTCGGTGCCGTAGCATTTCGTGACGAGCTCAGCGAAATTAAGTCAAGAAAGAAAACCAACATATATAAAAACTGTTAAACTGATAACAAAACATGAATATATATATATATATATATATATATATATATATATATATATATATATATAATATACCAGCAATCCTGTATATATTTTGGAGATCGAATTAGGACGTTTCAGGCTTCGAATAATCCTCTATAATTTTGGTTTGTATGGCTACAAGGGCGGCCACGTCTTTTACGGGCCTGCACTGCAACCCAATTGGAGTATTTTTTTAAAAACAATTAACGAATTAAAATAATATATCAGCGATCGATCCTTCGGTCTAATTACTTGCTTCATCAGGCATCTGACGATCCCCATTCTTCGACTCCACGCCGCATCCTCTCCGTACTAGAACTCAGCAGCGAATTCAGATTCCAACTCCACATTTCCCGCTACCAGGACTTCACGTTTTTTTTTTTTTTTTTTTTTAGGAGCTAGGAAAGAATTCGAAGTATCCGACATAACAACGTCGGGTAAATTGAGAGGCCGATAAATCGGCGTCGGTCAAAATCGGACAATAAAAACAAGAAATCAAGCATGAAAATTACAAACAAATCAAAAATAGAACTAAATAGACCTAAAGCGAGTGGTGAGCATGCACGACCATACGAAAGCGTGGAAGACGAGTCAGACAGAAAAACTCCTACAGAAGTGTTGAACGGACTATCATGACGTTGCCCTCTCTTCTAGAAGGGATCTTCAGGAGCTTCAACCATGACGTTGCCCTCGTACAAGAGGGATCTTCATTGAGCCACAGATACGACCACGACCGGACACTCGGACATCACCCTAGATCAGCTCCACAAATACAATGGAAAATTTGATACCCGTAATTGAAACAAACGGAACCGCAATAAATAAACAATGATGAAAATTGATGTGAAAATAGAATATCAATTAGTCTTGCTATTTGGTAATAGTGAATATGTCAATTTTGAAGCTATTTATAGGAGTAGAATATAGATTTTTACATGGTTCCTAACATAGCTTGGTCAACAAGATGAAACCATTTAAATGTGCAAATCTTAAGACCCTAACATTGAAACTTTGTACAATAATGTATTTTGTTATTAAGAGATAATGTTCTCAGCCAGAGAAAAATCAAGCAAGGCTATGGTATGCTAAAATGGGCTTAAACAAGAAGGCCTAAAATAGCTCCCACAAACAAAGATATGAATTGTTTAAAATTAAAGATTAGTGACGTTACATGAGCTTAATGGCCCATAGTCTATGCTCTTTACGAATGCCAATTTGTATACTGATTATCCAATTTATTTTGAGAAGATGAGGTGGGTTAGGTGGGTATGAGATAAAGTGGATAATGCCTAGCAAGATAATATGATTTTTTTTCCGAAGTAGGCACTTATTATAAATTTATTTCCAATTTAGGCTCGGAATAAAACTTATTCCGAGAATAGGCTGTCTGGCGAAGGCTCGGCCTAAGTCGTTGTACATAGGAGCGACTATCGTAAAATAAAACGGCGAACAAAACAACGACTTATGTCGAAGCAGACTTTGATATTTTTTTTTAAAAAAAAAGGAAGAGTCGTTGTTTCAACCGGCTACTATATTATTTTTTATTTTCCGGTTCTATTTCAAATATATATATATATAAGTCGCTGCACAGTGCCGCGACTCACCCTATAAATTAAATATATATATATATATAAGTCGTTGTTTCACACAGCGACTTATACTTTTTTCGTATATTAAAAATTTGTATCTACAGTATGATTTATACGTATTATTTTAAATAAATTGGATTTACAGCGACTCTGCTGTTTCACACAGTATGATTTATACGTATTATTTTAAATAAATTGTATTTACAATATGATTTATACATATTATTTTAAATTAATTGAGGTTGGTGAGGAGGGGGATGAAGATATAAATGCATGGAACGACCGCATTGAAGGCATGTAAGCTTTGAATTTTTTTTAATTTACAAAGTAAAAGGCTGAGAGGGGGCGACTTTCTTCAACTAAGCCGCAACAAATTCCAGCGACTCTGCTCAGGTAAGTCGTCGCTCAATCCAACGACTCCCTTCAGTAGAGACGACGGGCAGAACAACGACTCTCTTTTGCCTTTTTCACGCCATGTCAAATCCGCCTCTTCGCTGCAATATTCCTGAACAATTCTCTCTTCCTTTTAGTCGGTTTGTAGAACATCGACTTATTTCTTCTTAATTTTATTTCCCATATGACATTAAACTTGTAATTTTAAAAATTAAAATAAGTTAGTCGTTGTTTCCCGCAGCGACTAATTTTTTTTCTTCCTTTTTTAAAAATAATCTTCTTCGCTTCGAAGAAAGTCGTCTTCTAGCGAAGAAAGTCGTCGTTCTAGAAGACGACTCATTTTTGAGGAGGCGCTGCGTCGAACAACGACTTATTTCGGAGCTGAACGGATAGCCTATTTTCGGAATAACTTTACTTCCAAACCTATTTTAAGAATAAGTTCGCACAACGTGAAAAAAATTCAGATAATATCCACCTTGAGGCCCAAGTTTGGGAAAAAAATCCATTTTTTTTTCCTATCCTTTTCCCTTGTTTTACCGCATGGTGTTGTCAAGGTTAGTGCGACGGTGCTCGAGGTCGGCACTGGCGCAACACAAGATCGGGACTGGTGCGATTCAAGGTCGGGATCGGCGGCGACATAGTAGGAGCGACACGGCTGAAATAGTGGTGGCTCTAGGCGGCCATGATTGCAACTGTTCTAGATCTGGGAAGTGGTGGAGTCAAACGGCTCGAGCAGAACTTGTTGGTGATTTTAGTGTCATCGGCCATTTAGTGTAGTCGGGATTCGCTCAAGACTTAAGGAGTTCGTTCGGCACATAACGAGGTTCGGGAGTACGGAGTGCACACTCGTGTGCGTGGATTCGGACTCGGAGTTACGTAACGTGTCGGGGTTCAAGAGGCGGACACCGTGAGAGTGATTTCCGGGGTCCTAAGGGTGTGCACGGTTTGTGACAAACCGTGCACCATGGACCACAACCGTGCAGAACAAAACAGAGGCCGGATTTGGCCACTGTAAGGCCGCACGGTTTGTGGCATGATTTGTCACAAACCGTGCAGTGTCCCAGAACTCGTTTTCTGGCTCTCTGAAGGAAGGCACGGTTTGAGGCACAGTTTGTCACAAACCGTGCCTCTTGCCGGGAAGGAAGTTTTGGCGGGTTTTTAACTAACTTAACCGCTAAAACTACTTTTTCACCTCCTAAACCGACTTATAACTGCTTAAATTCCTATGCTCTATATAAGAGAGGGTTTGGGGCAAGTCTTGGTTACGCGAGAACTTACGATCTCTCTATATCGAACAAAACCGAAAACTTCAAGTGTTCTCTTTTGATTTGCCTGAATCACTAGAGGTGCGATTGTCTTATCCCGGATCAGATTTTGTGTAACCTGAGGCAACAAGTATAGGGTCAAAATATTGATTTTGGAAAGTGTTCAAAACACGATTCAATTGATATCCAAGACAACCGAAGATTGATCAACAAGCAACCCTTTTATAACATTCAAAATCAATATTTTTCGTGTTTGATCAATGGCGGCTGCATCGGTTTGTGAGATGACATCCAAGTTCGAGTAATTGGAGAAGTTCGAGGGCGTGGACTTCCGGAGATGGCAAAAGAAGATGCACTTCCTCCTCATGACGCTCAAGGTGGTGTACGTTCTGAGTATGCCAATGCCACCCACGCCGGAGGATCCGGAGAATGAGCCCTTGGAGGAGACAAGGAAGCGAAACAAGTGGGAAATGAAAAGATCATATGATTGGTTGTCATGTGCGGTAGTGGTTGGTTATCAAATCTAATTTGAGAGGCCAAACATCCTAATCACAATAAAGGCTGATGCTAATAAAGCATGAATGGTTGTGATATGGGACCGCGGAAATGGAGGTGTCATACCTCTATGATATTTATGTATTGGGTATATATATATATATGTAAGATCGGTCTTTATATGGTCTTGGATGTGGCATTAAATGTATAAAGTGGATTTGAATTTTATTCATGTGCGGTTATGCGAAGACCGTGATATTTAAGTCATGTTGATGATCTTAAGATATATGTAAAAGATTGTGTTATCTCTGGATATGTATACATATAACATTTATTTATATGTATGGGTAAGAATTAAATTCTTGTTAGTGTCATGTATTGTATGCTAACCGCATATAGTGGCATTTGAAATTTTGTATGAGTGAAAGATGTGTGTTTACGTACCATTAAATTGGTGGAAGCACATGTGTATGACCATAGAAAAAGTTTGGTCATAGTATGATCATGGTTGGAAAATCTAATTCCTCAAATTCATTCCATATAATTGGGTGATGGAGGTGTATGGTGTATAATATATGTATAAGTACAATACGTATGACCATGATATAAGACACATTAGTTCAAATTCCCATTTTATGTGACTTGATGATCAAAATAATGATCATGATATTTTAACTTAAATAGTTGACTTAAGTCTCAAGAGACTAAGGACAAGAATCTCATGAAGCAGATGAGGTCTTATGTGTTTTTATGAAGTCTACTATGCTTTGCATAGATTACTCATATTTCTAGATTACTTGATTCAGGTCTATTGTATTTAATACAGATTACTTGATGAAAAGTCTACTAGGTTGACCAGATTACTTTTTAGTCTAATGGTCATGTTATGCCCTACAGTATAGTTATACTGATTGGCTAAAACTTGACTCTACTGTTTCTAAACAGATTAGTCATTAGACCCTACTATACTCTGTATAGACTGGTCGGGTATTTATATTTTGTATATATGTTATGCGATTTATGGTGTGCGTTTTATCAACCAGATTAATCTCATTATTGTTATGTATATTTACTACATGCTAAAGACGAGGCCCTAGATAAATTTAAGGTTTATAAAACTGAGGTTGAATTGCAACAAAATGACTTGATTAAGAAACTACGCACCGATAGAGGTGGAGAATTTTATGATCCTGTGTATTTCCAATCCGTAGGCATTATACATGAGACTACGGCTCCCTACACGCCACAACAAAATGGTGTGTCGGAGAGGAAGAATAGAGTCCTAAAAGAGATGGTTAATTCCATGTTATCCTACTCGGGATTGAGTGATGGATTTTGGGGTGAAGCCATGCTAACGGCTTGATATTTATTAAATAGGGTTCCTAACAAAAGGAACAAGATTACCCCTTATGAACTTTGGTACAAAAGAAACCAAGCTTGAACTATCTTTGAGTTTGGGGATGTAGGGCGGTCGTTAGACTACCCCAGCCCAAGATTAAAACCTTGGGGGAAAGAGGTATTGATTGCATCTTTATTGGATATGCTGAGCATTCCAAGGCTTATATGTTCTATGTGATAGAGTCTAATGATTATATTTCGGTTAACACCGTGATTGAGTCGAGAGATGCAATATTTGATGAGAATCGATTCTCGTCCATACCTAGACCAAAGGATTTGGTTCCTAGTACAAGTGGAACGAAGGAAGGAGATGGTTCGGTCATGCCTTCTATTGAGTCACCTTTGCTCCGTAGGAGCAAGCGAGGGAGGATTGAAAAGTCTTTCGGTCCAGATTTCCAAGTTTACTTGGTTGAAGGGTCTAGAGATAAAGTTGGATTCCAATATTCATATTGTTATCATATTGATGAGGATCCTAGGACTTTTAGTGAGGCAATGAGGTCTCAAGATGTTGCTTTATGGAAAAAAGCAATAAATGATGAGATGGATTCCATCATGGGAAATAACACGTGGATCTTATCGGATCTCCCACCGGGTTGCAAGCCTTTGGGCTGCAAGTGGATCTTCAAGAAGAAGATGAA
This sequence comes from Rheum nobile, assembly GCA_027886185.1. Taxonomy (NCBI): domain Eukaryota; kingdom Viridiplantae; phylum Streptophyta; class Magnoliopsida; order Caryophyllales; family Polygonaceae; genus Rheum; species Rheum nobile. The sequence continues at coordinate 547,484 of WOAB01000170.1, forward strand.
AGTCGATGGAACTATCGATAAGTTTAAGGCCCGATTGGTTATCCAAGACTTTAGACAAAGGGAAGGTATTGATTATTTCGATACCTATGCTTCGGTTGCTCGGATCTCCACCATTAGGTTGTTGATTGCCTTGGCGGCTATTAACGATCTTGTGATTCACCAAATGGATGTCAAAACGGCATTCTTGAATGGTGATTTGGAGGAGGAGGTGTACATGAAGCAACCTGAAGGGTTCATTATGTCCGGTAATGAGCATAAGGTGTGTAAGTTCGTAAAGTCATTGTATGGGCTAAAGCAAGCACCTAAGCAGTGGCATCAAAGGTTTGATGAGGTTGTCTTGTCGAGCAGATTCGAGTTAAATCAGTCGGACAAGTGTATATACAACAAGTTTGATAAATCCGGTAATGGAGTAATCATTTGCTTGTATGTTGATGATATGTTGATCTTTGGTACAAATCAAAAACAAGTGGACCTTACAAAGGCCTTTTTGTCATCAAGCTTTGCCATGAAAGACATAGGGGAGGCGGATGTGATCCTTGGTATTAGGATCAAACTTGAGAATAAGGGACTCTCTTTGTCGCAATCTCATTACATTGAGAAAGTGCTTAAGAAGTTCAATTGTGAGACTTGTTCTCCGGTTAGCACTCCTATGGATCCGAGTGTGAAGCTTATGCCCAATTCGGATAAAGCGGTATCACAACTCGAGTACTCACAAGTGATTGGTTGTTTAATGTATGCCATGACGAGCACAAGGCCGGATATTGCTTATGCGGTAGGCAAGTTGAGTAGATACACTAGTAATCCTAGTACTCATCATTGGAAAGCAATAAGGCGGGTACTCAAATACTTAAAGGGAACCATGAATAATGGTTTGTCATATGTCGGATTTCCTTCGGTTCTAGAAGGGTATTCGGATGCGAGTTGGATCACTAATATATAAGATCATTCTTCTACTAGTGGTTGGATATTCTTGCTTGGGGGAGGTGCCATTTCATGGGCTTCTAAAAGCAAACTTGCATTACAAGTTCGACTATGGAATCAGAATTCGTAGCATTGGCCGCTGCCGGTAGAGAGGTGGAATGGCTAAGGAACTTAGTCTACGAGATTCCTTTGTGGCCGAAACCGGTGTCACCCATTTCTATCCATTGTGATAGTCAAGCTACTTTGGCTAAGGCCTATAGCCAAGTGTATAATGGTAAGTCGCGACACCTGGGCATTAGACATAGCGTGGTACGTGAGTTGATCACTCATGGGGTGATTACTATTGAGTTTGTTCGGTCTCAACAAAATTTGGCGGATCACTTGACAAAAGGGTTAGCCAGGGACTTGGTGATCAAGTCGGCTATCGGGATGGGTTTAAAACCCGTTTAAAATCTCTAATGGTAGGACACCCAATTCCCCTCTAATATGACGTTGGAGGCTGAATTCAATGTGGAAAGCCTACACTTAGAGTTTGGAGCACATGTTCATACTTCATCCCAAGGTATGTGCTCGGACCTGTAAGAAAAGTTAGGTTGAAGATTCTCTTCTTAATGGATCTTTTGAAAAAATGCATTTGCAGGTGCATGATTAAAAGAATCCACCTATACGAGCGTGAAGTGGTCACTAGTACAGAAAACTCCTTTCTCGAGGGTTTTTTAACGAAGCGGAAGGGGGTTTTTGCATCCCCGTGATTCGCTTCGTTGAGAAATGTTTCTCGGGGGTTTTTAAAAACCTCTGAGAAACAACGCACACGGTCATGGGTTTTTAAAAAAACCCTGAGAAATATTTCTCTGCGGTTTTTTAAAAACCCCCTTAGAAACATTTCTCTACGGTTATTAAAAAACCCTTGAGAAACATTATTCAATTGTTTTTAAAAAACACTGAAAAATGATTTTTTTTAATCACGGTAATAATAATTTTTTATCTCTTCTGTATACGAGTTCACCATTCATAATAACAAGTAACTAAGTATAGGAAATAATTACTAATTGAATGCATTGAACAATTATAAGAGAATAGACATAATCAATTAACGTTTTTTTGTAATTTGAACCAATTCATATAGTTATCAAATGTTAAAGAAAGCCTACAAATTTGTAATGTTTTACAAAAAAATCAAGGTAAAAAAATGTCAATGTTTTGCATCTAATATACTCCAAGTGCTAGTTAGGTGTAGCTAATGACATACAAGCTTCTGAACGTTCCTCCTTGCGTTGAACCTGAATGGTGAGATCTTTCATTTGTTCTTTTGCTGCATATCTCGTTTCCTCTGTAATAAATTGAACATAAAAAACTATTATTACTTTATCATTGTAATTGAACAAGAAATTTCCTTCACCATTGACTTATCAAAGCTAATGGAGCTTGATTAAAATCAGCCCCAATTTCCTAAAACATAGGGTCAATAGATGGGCTGATTCTAACATATCTTGTACAAAAAAAGAGCTTGATTAAAATTATATTGATAGAGATATTACTTACTATGGCAGATACAGTTGCATGAGGCGCTCATCATAAGCAGGTTGCCGAACTATGCATGCGTCCGTCTTTTTGACAATATCATCTCTTATTTCCTTTCCCTCCAAAACTCCCTGCTCTTTTCATATGAATAGCTAGGAAGCTTTAGCACATAGACTAGGCATTAAGCTAGGAGGTGGAATATTAGCATTTGTGGGATTTGCTGCTTGCGGATTACCACCATTCTTATGTATTCCAAAGCGGTATCTAAATCATGATCCAAAATCTAGGGAAGCTAAGTCTAATGATATTGATTCTAGAATATTCCAATATCTTCCTTTGCTGTCAAGATATAGCTTTTGACCATGTAGCCTCCAGAGAAACATCACGTTCAAGAAGCTGCAAAAACAATTGCATTTGTTGGAAAATTGTACTTTAAATCATCCAGAACATCAATTTCTACATGTTTTGGAATGAATCAACTCGGGAGATAGAAACGCATAAGATCAGGTATGTGAACACAATCATTTATTCTACCTTAGTGATGAACAAATCAATCAGAAGCAAAAATAATGAAAACTACTAACACACTCCTTTAGCACCAAGATTGTAGTTTCTAAGTTGACCAAAGATGTACACAATCAACATAAAATGGGATTGGCAGGATGTAGTTAATTGGATCAATCTTACCTATGCATCATCAAACAAAAAAAATGAGTAATTGGATCATGAAATTGTGAACAAACTTTTATACTTAATCCAAGATGACATGGACTCCAAAGCAGATGGAATATATGACATGATTAAAAAAGGTTGCTTACAGTATCAACTGACAAGCTGATCTTCATATTTTGTTACAGAAACTACTTATGTCCAAATCACAATGCATGAGCTGCTCATATTTTTACTCTCTTTCATATCATAATCATGTCAAAGACACTAAATGTTAAAACTAACCTACAATGGATGTGAGTTGCTGCTCCTGCATCAGTAGATATTAACTTATCTAAATTCAAGGTACCTACTTTTGAAGAAACCAACTATATTGAAGGGAAAAGGTTGTATTCCTCGTTTACTGATAGACAACCATTTATAAGCATTGCTAAGACAACCATTTGAACAATGAAGAACTAGATAGTGACTAACTAAAAAAGAAGAAGAAAGAAATCAACTTCTCTCAGTTTCAACAAGAAAGTTGAAGAAACATTTGCAGATATACTATTATCCACAAAATTATTCATGCATATTGTAACACCCCCAAATTTAACCCCATTTGAAAGCGTTACTGCCGATGACCCCGGACGTAAACCCCGAAGTCACCCCAGGCTTTTCCAACGACATAACTGTCTTAAACATAGTTACAATACTAAAATCATAACTTTTATTAAACCACATGATCGCGGAATTACACGATTCCAAAAACGACCCAATAATCAGAAATACAACAGCGAAAGTCTTTAACAAAATACAAAATAGCACAGCGGAAATCTTTTAAACAAGGCGACAAAACAACTTGTCGAAAATACCGTTCATCTTCATAGTCGTTCTAGCCTTCTCGGATCTTCAACACACCTGATGTGCCGAATCGGACGGATGACACCAGCCAACCATGCAAGGAATATAACGGTTGGTCAGTCTAATGAAAGACTACGCAAGGGTACAAAACAGAGTGGTTCGAAGCAGTCGTATTAGGTTAGACTCATCGTCCCTCGAATAATAACCGAGTACGCTAGTCAACCATCATACTCCTACTAGAATATCAAAAGGTATGCACAAGAGAAGATTCTGGAGACCGAGTCTCACAGCAATCAATCCCAAAAAAAGACTCCAAATGAAATGAGCCTTATAGGAAACATGACAAATGTTGGGAAACTTAAACAAACACACACACACATCATTACAATATCGCATACGAGCGACTTACAACTAAGACGAGTTTTTCCTAGCTGCACTAGCGCCTAGCTGCACTACTCGCCAAAGTTCATTAATTAGGTGCTCTCAAGCACTTATCTGAATTAAATGACCACACACACACATATCACGTTATGAGCTTTTAACATATATGTCTCGCCACTCGCGGGACACATATCGAACCGGGGTTTGTGACACCTGTAGAGTGCACCACTTCTACACTCCACTCGAGTATAGAAGTTAGTCATGACTCACCAATTATTATAAAGAAACGACTGGACCTCCATCCATCGTCCCTACGAATACTCGTGCTAACTACACAGTTAAACACACAACCAAATCACACAGAGCCATCACGGCCCAACCTGCACAAACTATCTGTATCTATGCCCACCTGGCAAACACCCTAAATTTAATAATCTAAACACACACAATAAATCACATCAAATTCCCTTACGGCCTTCACCTGCACAAATCTACAATATACTAGCGTCGGTTCTAGCAGAATATACAACCTAGTATAATATCATCTTTTAATCACATATAGTTATCAAAACTGTTCTCAACATAATTAAGAATCATCCCAAATTAATTAACAACAAAACAATTGATAATTAATGGAAGTATGGAATGATGAGCAAGAGCGAACCTCCACTTGCCTTAGATCCGACAACTTCGAATCAAGCTCAGTAACGTCTAGATCCTGGATCTGAAACTGGAGCAGATCTTGGATATCAAATCCCTAAGAAACGGCCCATAACAAGACCCTAAGTTAGATTCAATACACTTATATATGAATCTCAAAGAATACAAGAAGAAATCAAAGGAAACGAGCAAAGCCCAAAGCCAAACCAACAAGGCACACAACTCGAACGCCCTCACCGCGATCACGGCGAGTCGCGGCCAGTCGCGGTATTCGTGTGGCATGACAGTGGCGAAGCTCGACAGCTCCCATGGAGTTTTTCTTACCCCAAACCGATTTGTTTGCCTTCGATTTGTCTATGGTTCGATCTCCCAACACCTCAAAGCTTTAGTCAAACACTTGGGCAACCTTCTCCAACTCGTGAGCCTTCTCGAATCGAGCTTAAACAGCCCCGAAAATGGCAATTTCAGAGGGGAGAAAAACAGAGAGAAAGAAGAGAAAAGAAGGAAGAAGAAGAGAGAAAGAAGGCATCGGTTCGAGCCCTTTTATAGCACAAATCTGAGCCACCAAAGGGGGAACAAACCGGGGACAAGGGGACAAGCCAAAGCCAAGTGGATCGAGCCACTTGCCTGCCCCAAAAACAGAGAAAAAACAGAGTGCTACAGTGGCCGCCTTCACGAGGAAGACGACACGGCCTGTCATTGGCATTACCGCGAGCGCGGCGAGTCGCGGTAGGTCGCTGCAGATCGCGGCAAGTCGCGTCAAGTCGCGGTTTAAAGGCCGACTTCGTTAATTCTTATCCGAACTTGGTTTGGATTAAATTTCTTAACTCCGGGTTAAATATATTCGTACATTAACGATACATTAACCCCGAAAACACCTCAACTGTATTATATAATGCTCAGAAAATTTTACAGAGCTCAGACCCCTTTTCAGAAGGTCCGAGACTCACTGAATTAAATCCGTCTAGCAAAACGGGCATAAGAAAATTTTAAAAATAATTCAAAATACCCTTAAAAATTACGGGATGTTATACATATATAGTATATACATAGTGAAACAATGTCAATCCATCAAAAACAAACCCCAAATTAAAAGAAAAAACGCCACATTGAGGATAAAATCTGGAAATTTGGGGGTAAAGGTGAAAGGAAACCCTATCTAAAACTAAAATTTGATCGGTGCTATCTGTATCGAGAATTGAAGGAGGACAAGAAACTAAAATATCTTAAATTCGATTACTCTTGCATCAATTGGTGTTGAGGGAGTCGGAAACGGACCTGCGACACCTGCAATTTGACGGCTACGCCGTGCCAGCAGATGACAAATCTCTCAAACCTGTTCGCGAGAGAAGGCATATGTGGCCTTGCCGAGAGACGTCCCACGTCAGCGCAGCGATGAGAGCGATTCCGACCACGACAGTCGACACCGCCAGCACAAAAACTCCGTGGAGGTCGGAGATCCCGTGGAGGTTGGAGGGGAGGAAGAGGCGGTTGAGGGATCGAATGTAGAAAAGGGCTTCGTCACCATGGATGAACATGGCGGTGGCGGCATTATAGAGTTAGGTTTTTCGAGAAAATAACTTAATTTTTTAAGTGGGTTAAATAAAAAACCCCGAGAGTCTTAATAAATATTAATTTGTTTTTATCAAAATATAACTCTCGGGGGTTATTTAAAAAAACCCTGACCGTGTCGTTTTTTTACAGGGGTTTTAAAAAACCCATGAGAATAAATCCCTGAGAAATATAATTTTTGTACTAGTGGGTACCGCTTCAACTAGCCCGGGTTTGGCTTTGTATGCGTTCGTAAATGGATAAGGACACATGGCTAGAATAGTGTCAAGTTAGCACTTGGAGTAGTGTAGAAACTTGTGTGTGTTTGTATCTTCAGGTAGTCAAATGAGTTGATGGGTTCAATCCTTTGGACACCCTGATTCTCGATTATTTGGAATGTGTACTACACTAATGTGGAAATTCAATCCTAAGGACATTTTCATTATGCATGAGTTTGTGTTTGATGTATGAATAGTGAATCAAGGATTACACTAAACTGGGGGAGGAATGTTGGTGATTTTAGTGTCATCGGCCATTTAGTGTAGTCGGGATTCGCTCAAGACTTAAGGAGTTTGTTCGGCGCATAACGAGGTTTGGGAGTGCGGAGTGCACACTCGTGTGCGTGGATTCGGACTCGGAGTTACGTAACGTGTCGGGATTCAAGAGGCGGACACCGTGAGGGTGATTTTCGGGGTCCTAAGGGTGTGAACGGTTTGTGACAAACCGTGCACCATGGACCACAACCGTGCAGAACAGAACAAAGGCCGGATTTGGCCACTGTAAGGCCGCACGGTTTGTGGCACGGTTTGTCACAAACCGTGCTTCTTGCCGGGAAGGAAGTTTTGGCGATTTTTGGCGGGTTTTTAATTAACTTAACCGCTAAAACTACTTTTTAACCTCCTAAACCGACTTATAACTGCCTAAATTCCTATGCTCTATATAAGAGAGGGTTTGGGGCAAGTCTTGGTTACGCGAGAACTTACAATCTCTCTATATCGAACAAAACCGAAAACTTCAAGTGTTCTCTTTTGATTTGCCTGAATCACTAGAGGTGCGATTGTCTTATCCCAGATCAGATTTCGTGTAACCCGAGGCAACAAGTATAGGGTCGAAATGTTGATTTTGGAAAGTGTTCAAAACACGATTCAATTGATATCCAAGACAACCGAAGATTGATCAACAAGCAACCCTTTTATAACATAATTTGGTTGGGGGACTAATTAGCCTTAAAGGGTCAGAGTTTGGGTTAATATGAGGGGATAAGCAACAAAAGGCAAGAATCCTTAACAACGGTTCAATGATTTGAGATTTAGGGTTATGGCTTGATTTTCAATTATGAACGCAGATCTATTTTTTGGGTTGATTTTCATGAGTTTGATGTTTATAGATCTTCAGATTGAAAATCAGATCTAATTTGGGGGAAGAAAATGGTACAAAGCTATGATTTCAATTTATAGTGTAGAGGGAAGGGGGAAGACTTGGGAGCATTTTCATTTTCGGTTTCTAGTTCTGTTGTGATTGTTGTTAAACTTAGAACCAAATGGTTCTTGATTTGTGCAGGAGATGAGTTGATACCAAAAAGAGATCAAAATCTCATTTGGCTCCATCAACTTGCTTGAATTCGTTAGTTTGGGTTTCCCCTGAGTTAGCTTGGCTTGTTCAGCCTAATTAGATGAAGCAGAACATAATATGTAGTATTTGGTTGGCTAGATCTGTAAATCTCTTGATGTTTTTTTTTTTTGGTCGAAGACCTCTTGATGTTGTTGATGGTGCTGTGAGGCTGTTGATTTTGCTGAAAGTTGTTGTTGTAGGAGCTGATGGTGGAGGATTGTCCCTAAAGTGGTAATTTGGGGGGTTTTAGAGAAGGTTAAACTTCACGTTGTTTTAGTTACATGATTCTGACCCAAAATTGGAATTAAAATACTTACTCCGTATTAATTATACATGAGAACAATAATTAATAAATTTTAATGTGGACTTTATATCGAATCCATATATAATATTGACAAATACTCCGTATTAAGTGGACTTTATATCGACCCTTAAGATTTATCAATATTATATACTGAGAATTACAGATATTAGAGATTAAGATTAATTACAGATATTAGAGATAATATTGCATGCATATATAGAGCAAGGTAGATAGGTTATAGTCCACGCCCACTTTTATTCACCAATAATTTCCAAAAATTAATGAATGCCCCCGTAGATATGTCGAATCATAAGTACGTACTAGCTACTCGTAATAATAAAGATGATAAATGCACGTTCCGCATGCAATAATGTACGTGTTGGTGGATCAATATAATGTCACTAGCATCTCATTTGTTGTATAAGAATTAATCCAATAAGGTCGTCGGCTTATTATTAGAGCTCGAGAAATTAATCCAATAACCCATGTTATGTCATATTCCACCTCTTCATATTGTCTTAAAGTCTTATTCTGTTTTTTGCTTTTCTTTTAACCCGTTTGTTATATTCGATTATTTTTCATGTTGGTTTATCCGACTATCGAGTTTTTCTCGATCTATTATGTTTGTCTGATATTTCGAATTCTTACTTAAAAAAAAAAAAAAAAAAAGGATTCGGCATAGGTTCCTAATTAACACTCATTTTCAGTTCACCAACACAAACCATAACGGATCGAGTTTCTCCAAAAATCACATACTCCGCTTTTTAATTATCGTAATGTGTTCGTTTATATATTATGATTTATCACGAAAAATACCACATGCGTTAAAAATTGTCAACTTTTTATTACATGTTACTTATAATGTACGTCTTATGTCGACAGATGCATTAAAATATAAATAACTTGATGTTAGCGAAAAATGATCAACTTTTTTTTGTGACGTGAGAACCCACCACTTGCGGGATGATAAACCCCCGGGATCGTGACCCAGCCGACAAGCGCCACGATCCAGGTAAATCGGCTTGTGCCGACCGGCTCGACCCAGCGGCAAGGGACACGATTAACCCCTGAAAATTGCACCCAAAAGAAAGGGGACAGGCAGGGATCGAACCCGAGACCTGTCAATACTCCCTCCGTGCCCTTACCACCAAGCCACCACCGAAGTGGCAATGATCAACTTTTTATTACATGTTACTTACTACTATTATGTACGTTCTATGACAGTTTTTGTTAAGGGTGTTCAAAATCGGTCCGGACCGGAAAACCGGACCGGTGAAATTCCGGTCTGGTCTCTGGTCCAAGGTTTTTCCTTAATCCGGTCCAAACCCGGAAAAAATCCGGTCCGGATCGGTAGACCGGATTTTTAAAAAAAAAAATATTTTTTAAATTTTATATGTTTTTTTGGAGATTTATATGTATTTTTTATAGATATTTTTCTTAATTTAATAAGTTAGGAGTATATATGTTTTATAGATATTTTTTTTAGATTTTAAATAAGAATTTTATTTTATTTTTAAATAAAGTTTGATCCAATCCGGTCTCCGTTCCACCCTTTTCAAAAAATATGGACCGGATGAACACCCTAGTTTTTGTATATAACATTTTTATAAAAATTACGTGTGTATGTGCCTTAAATATGATTACGTGTGCACGTATACTAAGACCATCTTTAATGATGATCTTTTACAAGTTATTGAGAATATCATTAAAATAATAAATTATTAAAAAGCCAGCTTTTAGTATGATATTTGTCAGATTGAGTATCATATGTATGATACTCTTTTCATCTTTTATCATGAATTCTCTCACCAAATCTGACATATATTTTTATTTATCTTTTTTAAAATTGATTTAGATATTCTACATAAAACTCCAAATACCATGAATAAAGATGCTCTAAATTCACAATATTTGATCTGTGCGCATTTTCCCCAATATAGCCTCGAAGAGATGTCGGTGCGCGCCACGAGACAACCCAGGTTATTTTCGATAAAAAATGGAATTTTGGGCTTTAATTAATGTCGGTGCGCCCTGACTGCTTAGCAGATGACAAACCAAAAACACTTAGAACGAATAATGTCAGACGACCAATAAAGAAATGGAAGAAATCACCGGACAAAATTATCAAAATCAATACAGATGGATCCACAAAAACTAATAGTGAATCTAGCTTTGGCTATATTTTCAGGAACAACACGGGTGAACCAATCTTCCTCTTTGGGGATAAGTATGGTATCTCAACCCCTTTAAAAACGGAAACACTAGCAGTAAGAAATGCCCTAGTAAAGGCCTATGAATTAGGCATTACCGACATTCAACTTGAATGTGATAACCTTACCATTGTGAATGTTCTGAATCAAATCTAGCACTGTCCATGGGATATTGAAATGTTAATTTCTGATATCATGTGTGTTTTACAACTTTTCTCTTCAGTGCAGATTTGTCATGTCTTTCGAGAAACAAACGTGGTGACCGACTTCATCGCTAAGAAAGTCCAGCTGAGTTCCTTGGAAGATATTCGAACTAATCTAGAATTTGTAATTCTCATCCGAAAGGATGCTATAGACTGAGAAACCGACTATTCTGTAATTTCCAGTATAATTCTTACCTTATCAAAAAAAGAATATATATAATTAAATTCTGATCTTTTTCAATCATCAATTTTGTTGCGAGTTTTGCATACATCTATTCATTCTATATACTATTACTAAAGCCACAATTATCTCTCTTACGTATCGTTCATATAAGTATGACACGTCATTAAATAATGATGTACATTTACTTATTCACCATTATTCTATTTACAATTTATTTTATCTTTTATTTATATAAATTTCCTAAATTACCACCTCAAATTATTTTTCATTGTACATGCTAATTCTGCACTTACCAAAACCATTATTATCATACTTAATTAGTGTTCATAATATAATATGTACGCTAATGGTCTGTAAACTCCATTATAAAGATATATATATATATATAGATGGTCCGTAAATAGTTAACGTTATACGGTTCATCCACCAACATACATATAATTATGCACGTATCAAAAACATTATTATCATACTTAATTAGTGTTCATGATTTAATAAGGGTGAATAGATTTCCGTAAACTCCGTTATAAAAAAATAAAATATGGAGATTTATTTTAGTGCAGTTTTATTTTTAATAATTATATAAATTTCTAATTTATATTTTCTTCTAATAATATAAATTCACACATCTACTTTCAATTTTCATCATACAATACACTTTATAAATTATTCCAATCAAAAAATTATTTTTCTGATACATCATATTAAGTTTTCTATATAATTATCTTTTATAATTTACATACTATAAACAAATTTAAATTTATTCTTAAAATATATGGTCATATCGTGCAAGGCACGTAAACACATGCTAGTGTCTATATATATTTAAAAGTTAGCATTCTAGGTCATTGAATGCTAACTTTTAAAAATGAATTAGTTTTTATTTTCATTTCATGCCTTATTTATTTAGTACAAAATTTAAACAATTTCTCAAATCCAAAAAGTACTAAAGTGACAATTTCATATATTAACAATTATATTTAATCTATAATCGTCTATATAATATACAAAGTTTTTTATTCACAGTTATATACAATTACTACATATTAATCAATTAAAAAGTCTTCATTTTCATATCGTTGTATAACTCTTATATCTTCATGTTAAATTCTCAACATAGTTCAATTTATATTTCTATTAAGCATGAAAAACAACCATCTATATATCTTCTATATCTATTTAAAAGTTGGCTTTCTTGCTCTCATTAATGCTCCACTTTAATTCTCTACAATTGTTTTGTTATATAAAAGTTGAGATTTTTTTGCCCTCATTAATGATGCACTTCAATCTCTACAGTTGTTCTACTTCACAATAGAGCTGAACAATATGTTTTACCCTCACATATTAGGCCAAAAAATGATTTGAGAAGACAAAAAATTACAATCAGATTTTGGGCCATACATGCAACAATTAAACTTTTTAACAAAAAAAAAAGAAAAAAGAAAGAGAGTCGAGTCAAACGGTTGTACAACATCAAAAGTTACACAACACTACACCTATATTTAAATCGGAAGAAGTTCAAAGGTTGTACAACATCAAAACGGCTGTTACAGTTTAATTTCTCAGCCTCAACTGCAAATCAATTGGGAAGACCCCACATACCCATTTAAATAGCCCTTCATATTGAACTCACATGTATAACCGCATACCAGCTTCCACAACAAATTACCACCCACAGATAAAATGGATTCATGTGCTTCCGTACAACCCGCTCTGCGGTCGCCTTTGCACAAAAAAAACAAGGACTGAAAGGTACCCATAGCAGGCCCACTCAATTCATGTAATTCCAAACAAGCAAAAAAGACATCTGATGGCATGTGTTCACAAGAGGTAGCAACTTATCTAGCTCCCAAAATTGCTATTACCGTGAAAACAGAAATTCATGCCAACTTACCCCAATCTATATATCTATACTAGTAGTGATGCACGTGCTACGCACGGATTTTATTTTATTTTTATTGTAATTATTTTAGTATATAAGTATAATTTAAATTAAACATTAGTTTATATTTCTTTTGTTTTGTTTATTGGTTTTAGTGTCTATATAAATGTGATTTTTTATAAAAAGTATTGAATGTATTTTTTTTATTTCTATTTGTTTTAGCTTTTCAAAGACAAATATGAATGTAACTATTTTATTATAAAATCATCCGTATGTAAAGATGTAAATCACTCATCTATGGTCATTTTTGTTAAGATTTTTCCGCAATAGTAATTCTCTCATGAACATACTTTTTATATTGTTTCATTTTTTGGTGAGTTTTTTATATTTTTCATTGCAGTTCTTAATGTTTTAATTACTCTTCTTTAATGTCACAAAAATCCCAAAAAAATGGTCTCTCATATTAGTCCATTGAAAATTTAAAATATATAACCATTTTAACATGTAGTATCTTATATTCTCATCTATTTAGTTCTTTAAAGATTTTATAAGTATGGTATACCTCGTAATATTACATACTCTACATAATTTTTCATATAGTATTTACAAATTTATTAATACATACTTCATTTTTTTTACTATTCTCAAACTGAGATTGTGTATTAAGTGAATTTGAGTTAATATGGGTAGTGACGGTTATGAAATTGAAATTTCAACCCAAAATTAAATTATGGAAATTTTAAAGAGTTGGATGTTATACAAAATTATTTATCCAATTATATTTAAAGGAGTTTATGTGAGTGGAGGATTTTCAATCATATATATCTTTAAAGCATATGTATATCTTTAATTTATGTAAATGGATTCCTATTGTGAATTCAATTACTTACCCTTTTGGTAAGAAGTTCATTTGATTAACTTTGATTTTAAGTTGGTAACTCTATTTTGTATTTGTTTGCTTTTATTAATAAAATATCATAAGTGGAATTTGAAAAAAAAACTTACAAAGTAATATGTTGTTAAACACTTATTGAATAGGATATAAAAGTGTGTTAAAGTTTATCAATAAAATTGTAACACCCCCAATTTATACCGGAGATATTACATGCCAGTGACCTCAGACTTTACCGTCCAAAGTCACCCCAGGCTTTTCCAGAACGTTTAAGCTTAAAAACATAACATAATTACATATTAATTGAAAGATTAAACAACGGAAGACTTTAAATTACACAGCGGAAGACTTTAAAGAGCCAACTTATAACATGGCTAAATTATGAAGATACATTGAAGTAACACTTTAACAATCTTAAAACACTTAATAGCTTAGAACACTGACTTTTAAATCTTCGTCTGCAAGCTTCTTATCCTTCAATAGGTTACTTAAACTCCGGGAATCAACTCTTGATGTGCCGAAACGGACGGACGGCACCAACCATGACGATGCAGATAACAAACAAAATACAGCGGGTTAGTCTACTGAATAGACTAGCAAGGGCACAAAGCAGAGTGGTTCGAGTGATCGTGATCGTTTACTATCATTATCCCTCGAATAATAACCGAAGGAACGATATATAACCCGGCACTTTCACGGAATGATTTAACAATTAAGATATGCACTGAAGAGAAGACTCCAACCTGAAATGAGCCTTATAGGAAATTATGACAACCGAGGGAACATTAAAGTTACACACACCAATGATTTAAAAGTTGACTGAGATGCTTCAGTTCACAACCAACCTCATCACCTACAGCGAATCCAGATTGGAAAGAGAACGTACTATGATCAAAGTCGAGACGAGTTTTTCTAGCTGCACTATAACTTAGCTGCACTACTCGCCAAAGGTTTATTAATCATGTGCACTCGGGCACATATCTTATTAAATTACAAAACACACATTACTGAAATACGTTAATGTTATTAAGAGCGACAACAAGGCTTAAATCTTAAGGCGACCATTACGTCAACCCAAATTAAAACACACACGCGGGACTTAACATTATTATGCCGAGTAACAACGGCGTTAATATTACACCGGGTGACCTTACGTTCACCCTGATTGCACTATTACAGTGCTTACACTTATTAATTATGTGCTTAACTGCACTTATCTTATTAAATTACAACACACACACACTACTGTTGAGGCTTTTAATATTATTCCGAGAACACATAAGTTATTATTACACCGGGTGACCTTACGTTCATCCTGATTGCACTGCCACTGTGCTTACACTTTAATTTACAGGGTGACAGTTACGTCCACCCCAATTGCACTAACTAAGTGCTTAATACACAGGACTGCAATTAAGCTCATCCAATGGCGCTTGCAAGGCGCTTAAACACTTCAAATCCTTAACGGTGGATAAGAAGCATATGTCATGACCCTTAAATTATTCAGAATTAATCCGAGGAATATTATGATTTAAAAAACGACAAATCCTTACTTGGATTAGCGTTCCTACGAACATTAAGTTATTAAGAAACGACTAATCCTTATTTGGACTAGCGTTCCCACAACACACACGAGATTAAGCATTAAAGATTAACATTAAACCACCCGATACCATCACGGTAATTATCACATATAATAGCATCGTACTAACAGATATACAACCTATTATAATATTATTTTAATCACGTTTACTTATGAAATTAATTCCCAAACCGAACAACAGTTCACATTAACTCAATTAACAATTAAACGATTAATGATTAACGAAACAAGGACTGATTAAGCAAGAGCGAACCGCCACTTGCCTTAGTCTATAGATCTGGAACAGAGCAGAGACAACAGGATTCCGGGCTCGACACAGGTATAGCTCCGACAGCACAACGACCTTCGAGTCGACCCATAAGGAAGCCCTAAGTTAGATCAGACATAAACTAGTACGAATCTAAGGAGGCCGTGAAGAACCTCCGACAACAGAATGGCGAGAAGACTCACCAAAACGATGCGCGTTTCGACCCTTTTTTGCCTTGCTTGGGTTCTGACCTCCAAGGGCAACCAAAAGGCTTAAAAAGGGCTTCTGGAAACACCACCAAACAACACCGGCGATTGCTCCAAAGAACTCCGACGAGGGCAAGCTTTTCCGGCGAGAGAGATTATGAGATGGAGCTTCTGATTTTAGCTCGAATCCGACCCCCAAGCCTCTCCTTTTATAGCCACAGACCGAGGGAGCACAATGATGGCTAGGAGGGCGTCGTGGCGGGGCTAAAACGGCGACGTCAGACATTCGCCGGAGACCTTCGGGCAAGGACCTCCGGACAACATCGACGGCGGGCGTCGTCATAACTGCGGCGGGCGCCGCCATCAATGCGGCGGGCGCCGCCATTAATACGGCGGGCGCCGCCATAGACCTGGCGTCCCCAGCTAGGAGGAGACTCGGCTGCTCCTCGAGCCTTGTGACGGCGGGTGCCGCCATACCCACGGCGGTCGCCGCCTCCCTAGCTTCGCCTCTTCAGCTCTTAGATGAAAACGATGTTAACCCGAGATAAAATTATCGTACGCGAACGAGTAATTAACATCCAAAGTACGTCGTCTGTATTTTATTTCACTGAGAAAAATATTACAGATACAGAGCACATTACAGAATGTCTCCAACTTTCTGAATTAAATCTGACGTGCTAAACGGGTGTTCGGGAAAATTCCAAAAATTCCCAAAATAACCTTATAAAATACGGGGTATCACAAAAATAATATGTAATGTTAATTTTTGAATTGAATTATCTTTTATAAACTATCCTGCATATTTTGAGGTATACATATATTGCTTTATAACATTTTAAGTTTATTAAGTTTATCATTTTAATCAACATTAATACTTTATAAATCATTTTTTTAATAATAGGTCAAGATTTAAAAAAAAGTAGTGTGATTTTGTTTTCCACTTTTAATAAATAAACAATTTCATTCATGTAATACCTTATTCACTTACATTTGTCATATATAAAATATGTTTTACTATTTTTTGTTACTTATTATCTAAATAGATAATTATATCTAGGGATGAATTACTCTTTAAAACTAAATATAATTTCAGTAAAATATTTTTTTTTATGTATTTAGAGTTTGATATATCATCTAATGAGATAGATATTTATTCCTATTTTATTTTTCTAAAAATTTATATTTTTACTATGTACTATTTTAGTAACTATGTATTTATAAAAAAGTAACTCTTAACATGGTTTATATAGATACAATATGATATGATTTATTGTATATTTCATCTATACAATTAACTAACATTTTTTCTATATTTTATAAATATTTATTTTTTATGATAAAATTATTATTTATTTGTACGTAATATATAAATTCTTATATTTTATTAACATTTTAACCTTACATATATTAAATGGCTATATCTTACATAAATTTATATAAAATTACTGTTATATTTGATTTTATTTACATAATGTGTGAAATTACTCAAATTTTACAATATATATAATTATTATTACATCTTAGTCTATTTATTAACGTGTGAATTTACTCAAATGTACTTCAAAAAAAATCACATGATCTCGTAGAGATAATTTGCAGAGAAAAAGTACAAAATATAAAGACACAAAAGAGACACAAACTTATCAAAGTATAAACATAAGTATCTATAACAAATACAACTTTAAAAATTTCATTTTACCTCTAATGTAGTCAAGAGTGAATCACTCAACGTACATCAACACTCAATCAAAATATTTGTAATATATCTTCATCCTGCAGACCACCAAGGTGAACCAAAATTTAGTATCAAGAGCTTTAACAATACATATATGCACTATCTATATACTATTTAGTATAACATAAAGAAAAATCATAACTACAACAAATAATCAAAGTAATTCAGCAAAACATAAAGGGAAATAGAAAACAAAGACCCACCTAAATCGTTAGTAGATCGAATCTCTTTAAGCTAAAGAATGTCTTATATATAATGAGATTAATAAGATAATTACTACATTAATTAGGATTTACAATTTTAAAATAAAACGTAAGAGTTACACTTTTCAGTAGAAATTTTAGTAGATTATTACATTTTGATTTATTGATGGATTTAATTCAAAATAAATATGTAGGTGACAATTACTATATAGGAGTTACATTTTTTTTATAGGAGTTACAAATTATAATATGTTAAATACATTTACCATATTTGCATTAGCCTATATTTAGAATATGTTAAATGTCTTAAGATTGTACCGAAATTCAAGAAGTATATTATATAATAATTGATTGGTTAAATTCAAAAAATCAATGTTGGTTATTGTAAGACTATAAGTCATCTCTTTGTATACTATATAATATGGATATGAAAGTGCTATGATATTATCATAGACAATATTATCCTTAGATTTTTTGTAAATAGTGTTTTTAATGGGTCAAATAAATATAGTCCTAGGTGGAAGCTTAGATCCATATTAAATTGTATTTTAATGTGATTATTGTGTGTGTTTAAGTATGTTTTATAGTAAATTATTGATTTTCTATTATTTTAATGTATTTTTTTAAATAGTGTTTTTAATGGGTCAAATAAATCAATAATATGGATCATTAATTTCTCAAAGATTTTATCTTATATTATATGGTATCATCATAGATAATATTACCCCCGATTGTTTCTAAAATAGTTTTTATAATGGGTCAAATAAATATAGTTCTACATATAAAAATTGTACTATAATGTGGTTTTTGTGTTTAAGTATATTTATAATATATTAAAACTCTATTATAATGGGTCAAATAAATGTTTATAAGTAGATAGTAAAATAATAATTATAATATAGATATAGAATATGTATTTTTCCTTCTAATTCTAAGCTTGTATGCATTGATTGTCATAAAAACTTATTTTTTAAGATCATAATAGAGATAATATAGATTAATTTAAGATTAAATTAAAACTAATTTAAAAATTTGTATCATTTAAGAGGAGGGTCATTAATTGTCAAGAACTCTATTTTATATTATATATAGATATAGATCTACTTAAAAGTTGGCTTTCTAGCCCTCATTAATGATCCACTTGAATTCTCTTCAATTATTTTGCTTCACAATAGAGTTGAACAATATGTTTTGTCCTCAAATATTGGGCCACTAAATTATATGAAAAGACAAAAAAATACAATAAGATATTGGGCTATTAAAAATTGGGTCACACATGAATGGACGGCCCTACTGCATCCCAAATGGAATAGGCGTCAACTGCTAAGTCTTTCATCTCTCACAATTAACACATTTAAGTATATGAAGATGAAATAACAGCCAAAAAAAGCTTAAGTCAAACAGAATTTTAACCGGAAAAAAAGAGAGCCAAGTCAAACGATTGTACCACATTACAACTATATTTAAATCACAAGTAGTTCAAAAGTTGTACAACATAAAACGGCAAACAACAAGGCTTTTAACAACAACAAAAATAATTGAAACGTTGTACCACATCATAGCTATATTTAAATCAGACGTTCAAATTCTATTGTCGTAACTGTTATACTATTGTCGTCCCCTGGTGATCCAGCCTTAGTGACGACCCCAACAATTTAATCATTGGCAGTCCAATAGCTACATATTTAAATCAAAGTTTGTACATCACAAAATTAAAAAATTAAAGCAGAAGTTAAAATCCTATCCCACAAGTGACACGGTTCTACCACATTATAGCTATATTTAATATATAAATTACATTAGCATTACACTTACCTCATCTCTTCCTACATATATATATATGATACTTGACCATCCCACTACTCTTCGCTTCGTTGCTCCATCCTTCACACACAAATAACAATCATGTAAGGAACTATATATCACTAAACCAATTAACTGAAGGGTTTAACTCTGACATGTTTGTCGCAAGTGGGATGCCTTCGATAGGATCAATTACATACATCATCACATACTTCATTCTATCCGATAACATGGTACGTAAACAAAGCAAGAATATATTTGGTTTAATTTTCTCTCTAATTCAATAAATAACTGAAAGTTATAGATAACTTTATGTTGCCATCTCTAGAGTGACAGATCCACAAGGTTTCAAATTATTTTGGCTGAAGGGGATCAAAATTACTTTAAACACACAATAAAAATTGTGTTTAAGGAAGCTTTCAACAAGCTCACCACGTAAAATAAGGTAAAAAATTTCTCTGTATTTAGATCAACTCATTATCTGTATTTAGATCAACTCATTATAATTGTTAATATAAATGTTTTTTGTTTAAAGGGGATCAAAATTGCTTTAAACACACAAGGAATATTCTGTTTAAGGAAGCTTTCAGCAAGCTCACCACGCAAAATAAGGTAACAAATTTATCTGTATTTAGATCAACACATTATAATTGTTAATATAAATTGATGAAAATTATGTCCTCTACTTATATAGGGGCTGCACGAAATAAAGCAAGTTGACGTAATGCATAAAGCATTAAATCATGTACAATAACGTAAATTTTCTATGTAATTCAGTTATATTGTGTTTATTTTTATATTTTGCTTTCAACATGGAATAGTGTTTAATAATCTCATACTCACTACCTTGCTGACATTATGAGGACATGCAAATGTGTTATAGTCAACATAGAGAATCATTTGAACAAGTACATTACTGACTGAAAGGGAAGCAATTTAAACTCACATTTTTAGATACACTTTCTTCTTCCAAAATAATAAGGCATCCTCTACACATACAATTGGGAGATAGTGGGCAACACCTTAAAAAGACATGGTCACTGAAATAAGCATAATTATTAAGTTAAAGATGTGAATGAGGATTCCCGATTGTCGAGGATGTAAGTATATATCCACCTCATGGTAAACTATCCTTGATTATATGTATTTGGATCTCTTTAGTAGTCTACACATGCATGCACTAAATAGTACTTATATCTATCGGTTTAAATTTATTAATATAATTGTCTTTTGATTGAGATAGGTTAATTTTATGTGAAGATGTTAGAGAATTGGATAATCTAATAGCACTATTGAGGCATTGATTATTTACATCATGCACGGGTAGCTTTCACTAGAAAGAGGACAAATACAACTGATTTAGGACAATTGATTGTTAGTAATGAATAAAGCAAACTATTTTATGGACGATATAAACCCTTCAACTTTTGGTAGCATAAATTCAACTAGATTCATATTTTTAGTTCCTTTTTTTGTACTAATCGATTTAGGTAGGTGTGTTGTTATTTTGGTTAAGGATGATTTTTGTTGTTCTATTTTATACATATTCATTTACACTCATCATGTATATATACTAAATTTGGCCTCATTTTTCTTGGTCTAGAGGAATTAATCAAGGATGAAAGTCAAAATAATTGACATATACTCACTCTCACATATGAAATGTACAAGGAAGAAGTTATGAATTATAATTTCGCTAAGAAGAGTAAGCATGTACCAATAAAATAACTAATGTACTTTTATATAAAATGTAACAAAGAATATGCAGAGTCACCAATTATTTCTATTACTTATAAGAATAGGAAGTAATGACTAATATATTTTAATTAAAATGTTATTTGTCTAGGAATATGTAAAGTCAACGTGACTAATAAAACGATATATATTCCAGACCAAAAAAATAAAACAATATATTAATGAATATTAATAACTAAAGCATAACAAAAAACATTATTAAAATGCAATATATTTGTAAGATAAAGGCAAAAGTTAGAAACGTGGAGGGTAGTAGAGCATGAAATGAGAGTTGTTGTAGGAAGTTTCTTACAAATACTCCAGTTCAAGCACAATATATACAACATATAATTAGATAGGAATTTCTAAAATATTCCCCAAATATTTTCAAAGGAAAAAAATGCATCCCTATAAAATAAAAAACAACTACCGCCTTAATTCAAAATTTAAATTAAACTTCTGACCAAAAAATAAATAAAATTGTACTTCGTACAATCATAGCATTTTATACCTAAAATGCTTAGATATTACATTAAATATATATCAAACAATATATCATTTAAGATAAAACATACAACAACAATCCATATATTATAAATTCATATTTAAACCGCGACAACATATACACAAAAGGCTTTCGCACGAGCTTTGATTTCTAGTATATTTAAAAGTTAGCATTCTAGGTCATTGAATGCTAACTTTTAAAGATGAATTAGTTTTTATTTTCATTTCATGCCTTATTTATTTAGCACAAAATTTAAACAATTTCTCAAATCCAAAAAGTACTAAAGTGACAATTTCATATATTAACAATTATATTTAATCTATAATCGTCTATATAATATACAAAGTTTTTGATTCACAATTATATACAATTACTACATATTAATCAATTAAAAAATCCTCATTTTCATATCGTTGTATAACTCTTATATCTTTACGTTAAATTCTCAACATAGTTCAATTTATATTTCTATTAAGCATGAAAAACAACCATCTTCTATATATATTTAAAAGTTAGCATTCTAGGTCATTGAATGCTAACTTTTAAAGATGAATTAGTTTTTATTTTCATTTCATGCCTTATTTATTTAGCACAAAATTTAAACAATTTCTCAAATAAAAAAAGTACTAAAGTGACAATTTCATATATTAACAATTATATTTAATCTATAACCGTCTATATAATATACAAAGTTTTTGATTCACAATTATATACAATTACTACATATTAATCAATTAAAAAATCCTCATTTTCATATCGTTGTATAACTCTTATATCTTCACGTTAAATTCTCAACATAGTTCAATTTATATTTCTATTAAGCATGAAAAACAACCATCTATATACATTTAAAAGTTAGCATTCTAGGTCATTGAATGCTAACTTTTAAAGATGAATTAGTTTTTATTTTCATTTCATGCCTTATTTATTTAGCACAAAATTTAAACAATTTCTCAAATCAAAAAAGTACTAAAGTGACAATTTCATATATTAACAATTATATTTAATCTATAATCGTCTATATAATATACAAAGTTTTTGATTCACAATTATATACAATTACTACATATTAATCAATTAAAAAGTCCTCATTTTCATATCGTTGTATAACTCTTATATCTTCACGTTAAATTCTCAACATAGTTTAATTTATATTTCTCTAAGCATGAAAAACAACCATCTATATATATTTAAAAGTTAGCATTCTATGTCATTGAATGCTAACTTTTAAAGATAAATTAGTTTTTATTTTTATTTCATGCCTTATTTATTTAGCACAAAATTTAAACAATTTCTCAAATCCAAAAAATACTAAAGTGACAATTTCATATATTAACAATTATATTTAATCTATAATCGTCTATATAATATACAAAGTCTTTGATTCACAATTATATACAATTACTACATATTAATCAATTAAAAAGTCCTCATTTTTATATCGTTGTATAACTCTTATATCTTCACATTAAATTCTCAACATAGTTCAATTTATATTTCTATTAAGCATGAAAAACAACCATCTATCTATATATATTTAAAAGTTAGCATTATAGGTCATTGAATGCTAACTTTTAAAGACAAAATCAAATGCTTAAATAGGCCTAAAGGTACAGTTTGCATGTAGGGTTAGTTTATCACCCTTAGTATATAATATATATATAATATGTTAGATTTTTCGATCGGTTTTTACTATAGGGTTTATAAAACAATATAAAATACATAAGTATAATTATAGGCTACTTTATAATCTAAGTAATTAATTTTTTTTGTTTATTTTAATATACCATAGCATAATTATGTGTATATATAAAAATGAGCACTATTTGTAAGTAATTATTCCCTCCCCACACACTCTTTTTTCAGTTAAATCTTGCCTCTACGTACAGACTACTCTTTAGGTTATGACTCATTTTTTAACCTAAATCTCAATTAATGATAGTTACTACATACTGTATACGTTATATTTTGCTCTCATTTACTCCTATTTTAATATTATCCAATTACTACATGTAACTCCCGTATTTAGTACACAGTGAATGGTTGGAAACAAATTATAGTCAAGATGTCTAAACGGTTATATGTCAAAATGACTTCACTTTCCAAGTAACATTTTTCATCTATAAAAGGACGAAAACAGTGGTATTCCGTTCATTTGCTCTGGGCATCCATCATCCTATTCTTCTACATGGAAATTATCTTTAGAAAGTCATATAGTGAAGCTTGGGAGATAGTGGGCAACACCTTAAAAAGACATGGTCACTGAAGTAAGCATAATTATTAAGTTAAAGATGTGAATGAGGATTCCCGATTGTCGATGATGCAAGTATATATCCACCTCACGGTAAATTATCCTTGATTATATGTATTTGGATCTCTTTTGTAGTCTACAATACTTACATATATCGGTTTAAATTTATTAATATAATTGTCTTTTGATCAAGATAGGTTAATTTTATGTGAAGATGTCAGAGAATTGGATAATCTAATATCACTATTGAGGCATCGATTGTTTACATCATGCACCGATAGCTTTCACCAGAAGGAGGACAAAGACAATCGATTTAGGATGACTGATTGTTAGTAACGAATAAAGCAAACTATTTTATGACGATGTAAACCCTTCAACTATTGGTAGCATAAATTCAATTAGGTTTGTATTTTTAGTTCCTTTTTTGTACTAAATTATTTTAGGTAGGTGTGTTGTTATTTTGGTTAAAGATGATTTTTATTGTTCTATTTTATACATATTCATTTTACACTCATCATGTATATATACTAAAGTTGGCCTCATTTGTGTTGGTCTAGAGGAATTAATCAAGGATGGAAGCCGAAATAATAGACATGTACTCACTCTCACATATGAAATATATAAGGAAGAAGTTATGAATTATAATTCCGCTAAGAAGAGTAAGCATGTATCGATAAAATAACTAATGTACTTTTATATAAAATGTAATAAGGTTTAAGAATATGCAGAGTTACCAATTATTTATATTACTCCGTATTTAATAAGAATAGGAAGTAATGACTAATATTTATTAATTAAAATGATATATATCATAGCATTTTAATCACCAATTATTTAGATTAAACTTCTGCAAAAAAAAAAAAATTATACTTCGTACAATCATAGCATTTTATACCTAAAATACTTAGATATTACATTTCTTTTGTCAAGACTTTGATATTACATTTAAATCCATATCAAACAATATATCGTCTAAGATAAAACATGAAACAACAATCCATATATTAGAAACTCAAATTTAAACCGTGACACTATATATACACAAAAGGTGAAGCACGGGCTTCGATTTCTAGTATGACTAAAATTGAACAATATTTTGAACTTTTATGATAAAAGGTGAATTTTGAACTTATAATTAATGTATATAGAATTGATTATCGATCCAACCCTTTCTCAATATCATATGTTAATTGGTCCACCGGTTTCCTAACGATTAATTGATCAGTTTTATTATCAGCAATTTCAACGTTGAATTGCAACTCTGATAAACTTTTACTTTGAATTTTTTTGTAAACTTTTTTTGGTGGAAACTTTTACTTAAGAATATGTAATTAATGTATATGTGATCAAAATATAATTTGGTTGATAGAGTAAAATTTTATTGTAAAATAGGGGATTTGCGTCTAAATAACTGAAGTTAATTAATTCTGTACTTTGAGCACTGGATTTTGTTAATTTAAAATAGTTTTTAACTTTTATATGTTTTAAATAAATATTGTACGTCAAATATACGCCGATCCCCATTTAATATTACTTGTCGCATTTAAGTTTTACATATTATGAAATTCATTAAATATGTTTTAAAATTTCACATTTTTCAAAATTCAACCACTTATTAGTTATCAGTATCACCCTTTACAACCAATTAATGATTATTTTTTTTTAATTTCAAGATAAATTTTATAATTTATACGTAAATTGTCATAAAAACTTATATAAACAAATATGGATAAACAAATTTTAAGGAAACAAGTAAAACTTGATAGATCAAGTATAACGTTATAACCACATTCATTTTCAATATTGGAAATTGAAGAAACTAACCACATTCATTTCGCCTAGTAATTATGAGTTTTTGATTTTTTTTGTGAAATTCCCTAAAGTTTTGACAATTTCGCCTAGTAACCTTGAGATTTTGACATTTTTGCCTGTTAATCCTGAGTTTTTGACTTTTTCACGAAATTCTCTCAAATTTTGACAATTTCGTGTAGTAATCCTTAGTTTTTAATTTTTTCGCCGAATACCCCTCCATCCGTTTCACTTAAAAAAAACGTTAACTGTAATTTTTTAGGGTTTAGGGATAGGGTTTTCGCAAAATACCCAAATCGTTAAATACAAATGGTTTCAATTTTTTTTTTAAAATAAACCATAAACCCTAAAAATGTTTTTAGGGTCAGGGATTTAGGATTTAGGTGTAGGACTTAGGGTTTATGTTTAGGGGTTTAGGGTTTATGTTTAGGGTTTGGGGGTTTAAGGATTATATTTATTTTAAGTGTGGGAATATAAACCCTAAATCCCAAACCCTAAACCCCTAAACATAAACCCTAAGCCCTACACCTAAACCCTAAATCCCTAAGCCCTTAATCCTACAAAAATTGTTAGGGTATTTTTTTTAAATGAAACCGTTTGTATGGAGGGGTATCCGGAAAAAAAATAAAAAAATTCAGGGTTACCACACAAAATTGTCAAAACTTAAGGGGATTTCGCGAAAAAGTAAAAAATCAGGGTTATCAGGCGAAATGATAAAAAACTCAGGATTAC
Source organism: Rheum nobile (assembly GCA_027886185.1). Lineage (NCBI taxonomy): Eukaryota > Viridiplantae > Streptophyta > Magnoliopsida > Caryophyllales > Polygonaceae > Rheum > Rheum nobile. Next base: position 574,144 of record WOAB01000170.1, read on the forward strand.
CAAGCGCAATTGTCAAAACCTTGAGAGATTTTGCGAAAAAGTCAAAAACTCAAGATTACCAAACGAAATTTTCGTAAATTTAAATTGCAGACATACCTACCGCTTTCTATTTTGGGGTGTGAGGCAATTTCTGTTGCTAAGGTGAATTTGTTGCTTAGTATATCTTTTAGACAATATTAACATTATATAATTTGAACATTATATTATTTCATATTTTTGTGCTAAACTCACATAGGGGTGTCAATGGCCGATTTGGGATGAGAATTATCCTTCATATCTCCGTCATTGTTTAAATTATGTTTCCCCTTTTCGTTTAGAGAATGAAAATCATTTTCGGATCTATCCCCGCATATTTCCTATATTCGTCGAGGAATTTATGTCTCTGTCTACTTTTTTCCCATTAATTTTCCTTGTGAATTTTTCTATTAGATTTCTAATTTAAATTATTTATTGATTCCAATTTTTAATAAATAAAGTCATAATTTATTATAAACTGTTAAACTTATAATCATATTCAACATTGTATAATATATACAAATAAGCATATTCTTATTTAATATAAAAAAATTATATTAAATTTCATAAAATATAATCATAATACTTTATAATAAAAAATTCCATTGGAAATTCTCATACGATTCCTCGTGTGAGAGAGGGACGGAGGGAAACAAAATAGGAACCATTATTCCCATTTTCATCTCAATCCTCATGTAGAAAATTAATTTGTCTTCCGTTACCATCCCAATTCTCATTTATCTTCACCATCCTACATTCATAACAACAATTTTCATCCACAAAGATGATATAGATTAAAAAACCGTTTTTCATATAATTTTCAGTATAATTATTACTTTATAAAAAAAATTAAAATTTCCACTAATTTCTGAAAATCTCCTCACCATTGTGAAGTTAACAAGCCAATTTGAGTATAGGGGACCCGAGAAAATATTTGTTTTGACACCGGGAGTTACACGCATCACTTTTACCTGTCCAATTTTATCCAGTCCGTTACAATAGTACATTTTTTTTGGGGTCAAGTACTACAGTACATCTTACCCATTGGTCAGCAAATAGGAACTAGTTTTTGGTCAAAGATCTGACTTTTCTTAAGAACCTAGGCAATGACATTTTACCCTTGTGTGATGTGTCTGATTCTGATGATTTTTTACCGTCTCCCTCCAGATTTGGTGAAGGATAAGTTTCACCAATATTCCCGTTTTGGTAGGGTATGATTCACGTGCGAAAGGGTCTTATATTATAATCATAACCGTTAGATCTAAAAAAAAAGTGCAACACGGAGGTCCTTTTGTGCATGCTTTTATTTTTTGAACATTACTGACAAAGTGCAAGTCGGATGCCTAAAAGTGCAAGCCGATGACTTGATAAGTGCAAGCGAATGCAACACTTCTGTGCATGCAAATTCAACATTTTGTGCATGTATTTTTTTAGATTGGAGTGCAAGTTATTGGCTTAAATATGCATGTGAATTATTATGCATGTGAATTTAACGTTTTTGTGCATATATAACTCGCATATAATGCACTCTCAGTTGAATTCACATGCACTTTCAGTTGAACTCGCATGCACTCACATGTATTTTTTTGAATTGGAGTGCAACTGTGCAAGTTGTTGGCTTAAATGTGCATGTGAATTATTGTGCATGTATAACTCGTATGCACTCTCACTTGAATTCACATGCACTCTCAATTGAACTCGCATGCACTCACAACACATAAAACATGCACTTGATTTCATATGCACTGAAAAGTCAAAAGACATATAAGTACACTCAAAGGCATGCACTTCAGTTGAATTCACATACACTCTCAGTTGAACTCGCGTGCACTCACAACACATAAAGCATGCACTTGGTTTCACATGCACTCAAAAGTCAAAAGACATATAAGTACACTCAAAGGCATGCACTTCAGTAGAATTCACATGCACTTTCAGTTGAACTCGCATGCACTCAAAACACATAAAACATGCACTTGATTTCACATGTATTAAAAAGTCAAAAGACATATAATTATACTCAAAAGCATGTACTTCAGTAGAATTTACATGCACTCTCAGTTGAACTCGCATGCACACTCAAAGGCTTGCACTTTTAATAGAGTTCACATGCACCCAAGGGTGGTCTGGTGGTCGGTGGTGGTCCGGCGATGGTCTGATGGTGGTCCGACGACCGGCGGCGGTGGTTCGGTGGTGGTCCGGCAGCGGTGGTCCGGCGACCGGCGGCGGTGGTCCGACGACCGATGGTGGTGGCCCGGTGACCGTCGACGGTGGTCAGTGGTGGTGCTCCGATGATCAACCCTTTGAATTAAAGACATGTGCATAGCACGTGACTTTTAATGAAAGTTCAATCATGACATTTGATTTATTTCTAATCCAATGGTCTATATTTATTTTTATTTTATATTATAATAATCTTTCTCACACGACACTTATCCGTTTTGTTATATGTAATTTAATGTTGCCTTTCTTTCGAGGGGAAATGAAACCCTATGTTGGCGGCAACCATAGATGCTTCTAGGAGGACTATATGCCTCACATTCCCTCCGCTTCTATATATTCTTTTGCTAATTACTCCTCTAGGGGCGCGCTCCGATAAAACGGAAATTGTGGTAAAACGGAAGTACAAATAAGGAGCGTTGGATTGAAGAGATTGGAGGGCTGGATTTGATGGAGCAAAATAAGCCAAATGGGGATGCATTGTACCGAATTTGAATAACCTGCCTTCTTTATTGAATTACCGAAATTAATATCCTACAAAATAGGAAGTTGTTTTGTAATTGGAGAGAGAATGAGATTCTTCAAATATTTAAAATTTAAATGGGAAGATTATTTCAAATTCGTTTAGATTTAAATTCGTTCTGTTCGTTTAATGATTTTCCAGCGTTCGTGAATATCGTTAATGTGTTTATGAATATCAATCATTTGTTAATGAATATCGTTCATGTTTGTTTGAATATCGATTTCTATTTAATAAGTGAACATTTAATATCTTAAAAATATGAATATCATTACTTAAATCATGAATTTCATCACTTGATAATATGAATATCACACTAAGTTACATGAATATCAAATACACTTACACGAATATCACCACTCAATTTGTGAATATCACTACCCATTTTGTGAATATTGCCCACCACCCAATTACATTAATATAGTCACCCAAGTACATGAATATCATCACCTAACTACACGAATATCACCACTCAATATCTTCGAAGCTTTGATTCATGGCGGTAAGGTTTAACAATGACATTATCGCGTCGAATTTGGGTCGCACAGTCGCACGATCAACCTGAATATCAACATTATTATAATGAATATCAACAACATTATTATAATGAATATCAAGAACATTATATTGAATATCACATCATAAAATTTGAATATCGACTATTCAACGCATGAAACCTCATGAATATGAACAACATTATATTGAATATCATATCATAAAATTTGATTATCGACTATTCAACGCATGAAATCTCATGAATATGAACAACATTATAGTGAATATCACATCATAAAATTTGAATATCTACTACTCGGAGCAAACAGTATACACCAGTATCAATGACATCACAGTGAATATCACATCATAAAATTTGAATATCTACTACTCAGAGCATGAAATGTACATCCCGCATGAATATCAAAGAAATTTATATGAATATCACATCAAACAATTTGAATATCAAGTGCAAACAGTACAAACAACACTAGTAATACATTAAAACGACCAACGTGAATATAAACACCATTACAGTGAATATCATACAATAAAATTTGAATAATAGCAGCTCCTTCTGACACTCTCCAATCACATAGTCGATATCTAACACCATTACAGTAAGACAATGCGAGCACATATATGGTTAAATTGAACAAAGAAACAACAAAGTGAAATTTTAACGCTATAAGTCTATAATCAACATAAATTACGAAAACCTAACTAAAAAACTAAACCCTAAATGCTCCAGTAACGACAGAATTTTCATTTATAAAACGTAAAATATGCAAATCGAAACCCTAGAATCTACCCAATTGAAACATCGACGAAATGAATTGATCGAATTTGATATTCAATAAAAATGCGCTCTGATTTTACCATACTCTGTGACAGCGAAGTGTAAGATTGAGAGAGCGGAGGGCGATCCCACTTGGAGAGACGAGAGGTAAGAGACTCGTGTCTCTCGATGTATCGGAGCATTGAAGACAAGAAGGCCTTGCAAGCCAGTACAATTATCAGCCAATTTCCTCACTCGATCTAAACAAAGGTCCACAATCTCCTTCACAAGTGCAAAAACAAAACTCTAGTTCAGTAAAATTTCAAGTTTCAACCGGTGAAGGGGGAAGCAAAATTTGAAAATCAGCACACCGTTCTGGGAACGTGCTTCCCCGCCGCCGTTCGTTCTGGAATGTGCTTCGCCCGCCGCCGTTCGGGGTAGAAAAGTTGTCGGTAATCGCCGATTCCGACGTCGTCGATGACCGTGGGCTCGAGATCGATGAACACCGCCTTTGGAACGTGCTTCCCCGCCGTCGTTCGTTCGCCGCCGGAACGGTTGAATCGCTTAACGGCGACAATTCGTTCGCCGTCGGATCCCCGCGTCGTCTTCAACCTCTGCGTCGTCTTCAACCTCTCCCCGCATCGTCTTCAGATGAGACTGGTTCTTCACGCCTCTGCGTCGTCTTCAACCTCTCACACGTGCCCAGATCTCACCATCCCCGCGTCGTCTTCAACCTCTCCCCGCGTCGTCTTCAAATGAGACTGGTTCTTCACGCCTCTGCGTCGTCTTCAACCTCTCACACGTGCCCAGATCACACCATCCCCGCGTGCCCAGATCCACTGCCATCGGAGCGAGGACGGCGAGCAGTCAGATCTTCACCGCTGTAGATCTCTTCGCAGTCACCGATGGCGATTAGAGGTCGTCGACCCGCAACCACACCAGACCCGCGCCGGCGAACCCTCGATCTCGCTTCGCATAGATCCTCCACTCCGTCGGCGGCCAGCGACTCTCGATCTCGCCGTCGGTGGCCAGGGGCTTTGCAAGTTCACTGTTTTTAAAATCTGCAACCAAAAAATTTGAAATCGGGGACAGAGATTGAACGCAGGTGCGCTCGAAAGTTTGGCTGGAGGAGACGAAACACTGTCGAAAGTTTGGCTGGAGGAGACGAAACGGGGTTGTGCAGAGATCGGAGATGGGGCAGATGAATTCTTCTGGGATTCTTTTCGGTTTTGGAAGCATATTAGGATAGAAAAGATTTGGGTAATTAAAATCCCTTAAAATCCGGAAATTTGATTTTAATCGGATACATGCTCCCTCATCTAAAATCTGTGCATCATCTAAGAATCAATCGTGACCATTAAATTCATCATAATCTAATGGTCTTTAATTGTACTTCCATTTTACCTTAAGAGGTCGTTTTACCTGATCTTAATTCTACTCCTCTATTATTATCGGTGCTTCCTAATAACTTATTTTTTAGAAATTAAAATTCAGTAAATTGTATTTCTAGGGATTTGAAAAAAAAATGTTTGGTTAAATTTTACAATGCCTAAATTAAAATGGAGAAAGTTGAGATTTTATATGTAAAATGGTGGAAGTAGAACTTACCTAGGGGATAGTAGGTAAGTCTACTTCCTACGTTTTGCAGGAATTTAAATTCTCAGAAAGTTAACTTCTTGTGATTTTCTCAAAAAAAAAATTCAATCAAACACAGGTTTTCTATCCTATTTCTCAGGATATTTCAATTCATGTGAATTCAATTGTCAACCAAACAAGCTTTACAGTATTACAATGTCTTGCAATTTGATCCAATTTTCATTTTCAATTTGTCAGAAAACCCAGAAAATACGTCTTTACCAGTTTATTTATATTTTATATATGATTTTTCTAACTTATATCCTAAAGGCATAGGTTAAGAATTCTTATTAAAAAATATAAATCCTAAATAAATAAATAAATAAACTATTTTAAATAAAATACTAAAAAATTAACACATAATTAAATTTTTTTATATAAGAATCTTAACATATTCCCTAACATTATAGGTTAGAAAAATTATTTTATATACTGTATTTTAGGTAGAAAGAAAGACGTGCTGAGCTGTTTCCATGTATTTGCAATCGGCGTTTGAATCTTCTGATTATATGTTGTCAATTGTGATGTGAGGAGTCTTTCTAATATTCACAACCAAGTTTCCAACAGTAGCGTCGTTTATTCTCTTCCTCTTCCCAACTCCAATTTCCATTTCCTCTGCAACTTTCTTACTCATCTCTAATGGCGGTCGTCTCTTCGTAGCCACTCTCCCCCGTCAAAAATTCCCCTTCTTCTCCCCTCTCCTTACACACATTGATAAGAGCGGAAAAAATGGCGCCTTTTGAGTGGCTGGGCGGGAAGAAGCACAGGGGCACTCCCGTGGTGATTAAGATGGAAAATCCTAACTGGTCAATCGCCGAGATCGAATCTACTTCCGTCGACGACTTCCTTCTAGATTCCTCCACCGCAATCCACCGCAACAAGACGAAGATGAGGGGAAAAAACGCCAAACAGCTCACTTGGGTCCTCCTCCTCAAAGCCCACCGCGCCGCCGGCTGCTTGTCCTCCCTCGCCGCCGCCGTTCGCCGCCGCGTCAAGGCCGGCCGTATTGACTCCAACGACGTCGGCAGCCGGGCCGCCAGGGCCTGGTTCTACTCCTTCATCAAAGCGATTCTCGCCCTCTCGCTTTTCTTGCTGTGCTTCGAATTCGTTGCTTATTTCAAAGGATGGCATTTCGGCGCCCCCAATTTGCAGCTCCAGTACATTATTTCGGCTCCGCTAGGGTTCCGGGATCTTTTCGATTGGGTATATTCAAAATGGGTTCTGATTCGGGTCGGGTATCTCGCTCCCCCGCTTCAATTGCTAGCCAATTTCTGTATAGTTCTGTTCCTAATTCAGAGCTTGGATAGACTCATTTTGTGCTTGGGTTGCGCTTGGATCCGGATTAAGAAGATCAAGCCGGTGGCCAATGTCTCTCTAGATCTCGAATCCGGCGACGGCGAGGGTTACTTTCCCATGGTGCTTGTTCAGATCCCCATGTGCAACGAAAGAGAGGTATAATATAAAGAATGCAACTTTTTTTCCTTAGTTGAAACTTAACTGTGCATCGGAATAGGATTTTTTACTTGGTGATTGTGTGTGTTTGCGATCAATCAGGTTTATCAGCAGTCCATAGCTGCAGTTTGCAGTTTAGACTGGCCGGAATCAAGATTACTTATTCAGGTGTTGGATGATTCTGATGACCCAACAACGCAAATGCTGATCAAGGAGGAAGTTCTCAAGTGGAAGGCACAGGGCGCCAACATCATTTATCGTCACCGGGTGATTAGGGATGGATATAAAGCTGGTAATCTCAAGTCTGCCATGAACTGTAGTTATGTCAAGGACTACGAATTTGTTACTATTTTCGACGCTGATTTCCAGCCAACTCCTGATTTCCTGAAGAGAACCGTGATTCATTTCAAGGTAATTTTGTGAAATGCTTTTGCTGATTTGGGAAATAGAAATGCTTTTGCTGATTTGGGAAATAGAAAATTGATCTGAAAATATATGTGTATACAACTTGCTGCAGGATAATGATGAAGTGGGTCTAGTTCAAGCAAGGTGGTCTTTTGTAAACCAGGATGAGAACTTACTAACGAGATTGCAAAACATAAACTTGTCTTTCCACTTTGAGGTGGAGCAACAAGTAAATGGCATCTTCATCAATTTCTTCGGGTTCAACGGCACCGCTGGTGTCTGGAGGATCAAGGCTTTAGAGGGCTCCGGTGGTTGGTTAGAGAGGACGACGGTTGAGGATATGGACATTGCAGTTCGCGCCCATCTTAAGGGGTGGAAGTTCGTCTTCCTTAATGATGTCGAGGTATTCAATTATTGATTGCTTGACTGTTGTTTCAGTTGCCGATTTAGGATTGGGGAAATCATAATGTGTTTGAATTGTAGTGTCAATGTGAGGTGCCGGAATCCTATGAAGCTTACAGGAAACAACAGCACAGATGGCATTCGGGGCCTATGCAGTTATTCCGCCTCTGCCTCCCTGAAATCTACAGTTCAAAGGTGGTAAAACGCTACTTACAACTTCTGTTATGATTGAAATGATTCAGGATTTGATCTAATCTGTTGTGAAAATATTACAGATTGGAGTAGGGAAGAAGGCGAATCTGATCTTCCTCTTCTTCCTATTGAGAAAACTGATCCTGCCATTCTACTCCTTCACACTCTTCTGCATAATCCTGCCAATGACCATGTTCATCCCAGAGGCAGAGCTCCCAGCGTGGGTCGTCTGCTACATCCCAGCCACCATGTCATTCCTAAACATCATGCCTGCACCCAAGTCGTTCCCTTTCATCGTCCCTTACCTTCTATTCGAAAACACAATGTCTGTCACCAAGTTCAGTGCCATGATATCAGGCCTGTTCCAGCTGGGGAGCGCTAACGAGTGGGTTGTGACCAAGAAATCTGGACGGTCCTCTGAGGGCGATCTCGTCTCTCTTGGTGCCGGGAAAGAGCCGACCCTCCTTCAAAGGGGGGCATCAGAACCCAACTTACTAGAGGTAAAGGAAGAGGTTCATAAGCAGGAGAAGAAGTCCATGATGATGAAGAAGAAAAGGAAACACAATAGGATATACATGAAGGAGCTGTCTCTAGCATTCCTTCTTCTTGCAGCTGCTGCAAGGAGTCTTCTTTCGGCTCAGGGCGTTCACTTCTACTTCTTGCTCTTCCAGGGGATCGCGTTCCTTCTCGTGGGTCTAGACTTGATAGGTGAACAGGTTAATTGACACATAAACGACTCCGGAAATAGCAGGTTTGTAGTAGGTTATATATATATATATATATATATATGGACAGGACTCACAGTACAAGTACAGTAAGTTGAAAAATGTGAGCTTGATCCAAAAGGGGATTGAAGAAATGAGATTTAGAGAGTTGTGTTGGAGACCCATATGAAATTGAGGCATGAGAGATTGCAAGCTTATGTTTTTTTCTGGCAGTCCTCTGCCTCTTGGGGCTTCAAAATTCAGGTAATAATGGCGGATTTGGAGAGAGGGATGAGTTCTCTCAAACATGTAATTTGATCTTTTTTTATTCTTTTGGTTTCTGGGTCTTATTCTTTTCTGTAAGAAACAATTTGTGGCTTTAGACGTGGATTTTTTTTTCTTCCAGTTGATAAGTTTTTATTCTTCAATCTTCCTCACATATGGTAAAATTCTGAAATCAGTTGATTTGCAATCAATGTTGAGTTTTGCTGCAATTGAAGATGTTGTAATTCATGACTCAGCTGCATCAAATAATGTACAACTGGAAAGCCAATAAGATGAAATCTGATACCAGTACCAAACAAATCTGGAGTCGGTAGGTAGAAGATTGATGAAATGAGATTGCTGATGATGGACCATGCATGTGAAACTGATTTTGAGCAATCAATATGATGTGCCGAATTAATCTGAAAGCGATAAGAAATTGTTTATTTCTGGGGTCGATGATAACGTGGGTGAGATCCTTGAGCAGATGGGTTGTTTCCCAATTCGAATTTTCAAAAAGGAAAAATCCTCATATTGTAGTTTATTCTGAAGGCATCAGCCAGGACAAAAATATAGCGGGAATAATTCCAAAGGAGGCTTTCATCGCCCAGTTCATAACAGCGACACAAAACAAAATTCCATTTTCTTTAAAATGGAGGGTCTAGCTTCAAAGCCATGAGAGAAGAACAAAGATCCGTCAAACTACTTGGTAAAACTATTCTTCTTTCGATGTCGTTATTGTTCCCTTCTCTTAATTCAACCTTCCATTTAATAAAAATATGTTGGGATAAATTAGTAAAGCAATAAATAATTGGGGATACGAGAGGTTGAGGTCTTCCACTTATATGTTAACACTCAATTTTGGAGTTTGGAATGTGAGTGTTCATGATCGACATATTCGTTGTTGCGATTGTCGGCACCCGCGGTTGGGTTTGTTTATTTTTGTAATCTTCATACTGTATTATTAGGTCAAATTTGAAGATGGACTACTTCGACGCCACAACTTTTATTATAAATCAGTATTAAAATTTGAAGTAATATGCATATTGTATTATTCAACTGTAAAATTTATGTTAGATATGTATTTTTCTAATTGAAACAATTCATTATTTCTGGTACTATCAAAGTTGATAAAATGTCAGATTAGATACATGCGGCAGAACAAACTTGAGATTTGGATGAATGATTCTATCTTACACCTTTTATTACCTACACAAACATACATTATATTTTAGTTTTGTAAGGCATGAACAACACCATTACCACCCAAAAAGCAGTAGTATTTATTTATGTATATACAAAGTGAATCTAAACATTTTTTTTTCCTTGTTAAATTTTAAATTGAATATACTAAAATAAACGTTCTAATATGATTGTCCCGGAAAATATTATTATAATCTCATCATACATATAATAAAGAATTTATCTAAAGTAAAATTGATTATTATATAAAAATATTACAGATTTTTTTAATATATGACCATAGGCATATAATAAGAATTTCATATTTAGTAATAATTCATTTTAGTCACTAATTTAACTTTTTTTAGGGATTCATCATTTCTACTTTAAGGGATAGTTTAGAAATAATTTCCAAATTTAAACTATTAACATACGTTAAAAAAAAACAAAATATTAATCATATCCGTACAAGACACGGAACCATATACTAGCGAGTTTCAATTCATAATTTTTATATATATTCCAATTCCAACAATATCCTGCAGTGTGAGAACCGAAAAAGCCCCATAGAAGAATACTAGGCCCAGATCAGTGACAACATGTGGCCCAAGTTCCAGGTTCTAATATGGATTCATACCCACCCAATGGACATTAAACATTAATAGCTAGAGTCCATTATCATTATATCAAGATTTCATATTCAGAAACCTCAAAACAAATTTCTGATGAAGCATATCATCAATTGGGCGAGATGGATGCAGGACACAACCAAAATGTCTTACATCTGCCTTTTTTTTTTCCTGGATTTACAACAAATTTTGAGAGTCTACCGAGTAATGTTCTTCTGTATAAGAAAAAAACACTTGAAGAACAGTTAGGAACCCAGCTAAAGACCTATACAAACACCACAAGAAGACACTTTTTGTTTTCTCTCTTGCTTGTTTACCTCTCTTTTATGGAAAACATATATGTGTGCCTTCTATACTAGAGCCTGAATTTGCAGTCAGCTAACTATCTGCTGTAGCTGTTAGGGTGTCGAAGCACGCTTTCAATTAGCTATGGCGCCTCTGGTGTTGACCTCCCTGTGAAGCAAGCAAAATGATTTAGAATCTGTCAGATTTTAGGAAAAACATGTTGTGAATCTGAATGAACTTGTTTTTAGTACCAATTGGTCCGAGGTTTGCGACTGCTGGGTTCGAGTCAAAACCCATGTGAAACAGTCCTTGCATCTCGCCGTCCCACATACCCTTCAAGTACAAAACCATGCTTAATATATATACAACAAGAACATCTACCCAGTGTATCCCGCACATTGGGGGGTCAAGATGCATAATATAATACAGATTGCCCTTTTGATTATCCAAAAGCTTATGAGGAACAAGTATTTCATTTATATACCTGAGGCACAGGATGGTAGGCAGATGGGGTGGAGACACCTGGTAGGGGTCCCTGTGGATGAATCCCGGGTGCATATGAGCTTGTTCCTGGATTGAATCCTAGTACAGGTGCACCCCCACCTCTCAAATGAAGAATCTGCGTACAAGGAGAACGACGTATAAGTTTTTATGTTCAACGTGATGAAGAGGTCTTGTTGGATCTTTAGTTACACTTACGTCTTTTGATAGGATTCGGTCAATGTCAAAGTTCAACTCTGGATTCACAGTGGCAAGTTTCATTGATAGGAACTGCAACCATTAAAAAAGAGCACCGTAAGTTCATTATACCATCACAATTCACAAGTGAGGTGAAAGCATTTGTAGCTCAAGAAAACAAATTAGGTACTTTATATCAAACTTGATCATCAAAGCTGAAAATGCAGAATAACCGACCTCAACTTGTTGTTGAAGTGACTGTACATAGTTGATAATCTCATCTAGCATCACTGCTTTCCCGGTAATCTATTCAAAACAACAAAAGAAAAAAGAGTGCTGAAGAATCACCTTCTATTCTTGCAAAGAAGTAAAGTTTCCGAACAACGCATAACACAAGAATGAGATAATACCTTATTGCATCCAGGCACGAGTTCTTGAAGCAATCTCATCCTCTGACTGATCTTTTCTCTTCTCACCTGCAAGTTAACACTTTCCACTTCTTACACAGTTCTTTCAATTCTCAACATGTGTTTCATTGCTCATCAGTTGAGAGCAGAAGATATATATATATATATATATATATATATACCCGTTCAGCTAGGCTGTGACTATTAGTAGCCTGCCCTCTTCTGGCTCTCACATGAATATAGTTCTCTTTAGGTGCCTCTCCACCTTGGCAACTATCTCCAACTTGCTTTCCTGTTTCCTCAATTCTCTGCTTCTTCTCATCCAATTCCCTTGGTTCCGACGTTTCACCTGACAAATCCCTATCTCGATCTCCTTCCCCAATCTGCCAATGCATAAAAGAAAGTGTCAGGAGCAAATATATCTGATTTCATAGCAGCAGTCAATAATCCTACATCAAGGAGGGGAGTGTTAGAGCAAAACTAACCTTACTGGGATCAGAAGGAGACGAGGGATCCGATACCCTTTTCCTTTTGCCATTTGGTGAAGCTACCAGAGTTCTCTCCTCGGGTATTTGGCAATACTCTTGAGGCGTTATCAAACCCGTGCACGCCTTTTCAATACCAGTGTAATTCTGGCCATAACCCGGCATACCGAAGGGACTGACCATGTCAGAGAAGTTACCACCACCAGCATTTGGATCAGATGAGTAGTGCATAAGGTGAGATGTGGTACTACTCAGCCCCCTGCTCTCTGATGCAACGTGATACGTGGGACCCGCAAACATGCCATGAGCAACCATTGAAGCTGTATCAAAATTCTCACTCTGGCTCGATGAAACAATTGGGTTCCATCCAGAACTATAAAAGCATTCCCCTCCTTCATTTGAGGCCTTAAACATTGACCCTCCTGGGTTCATAGTCAATCCAGCATCAGAAAGTGCACCTGTGTTGGTCCCTGAAGAGGGGCAATTCAACCCCATTTGACCACTTCTTCCATCATCCCCCATGTATAGAGAAAATGGGAAAGCAGAAGAAATAACCCCCTTGCTTGTGGGTAGCTTTTACACTTATATATACTGTATAGCTGATGAAAGAAAAGAGAGCCCTCTTCAATTTGACAATCACCTCACCTGGAAGCCAAGGCTAATGTATGTTATGGCTAAATATGGCTTGTTTTGGGATATCTTGCAGAACACATTAAGGAACAAACAACAATGAAAGCTTTAAATGCCTGAGAAGGGAGAGTTAAAGCAAAAGAGCCTCACATAGCAGCATCTACAGGGACACAAAGGAAAAGTGGAAAAGAGGAAAGGAAAAGAAATTCAAAGTATCAAGCACAAATTCCACAAACACACAAAGGAAAACAAATAGGGGAGTCAGTTTAGCCTCTTCCCTTGCATTTCAATTGCCCTAGGGAGGCTAGGATCAATCAATGAAGCCCTCTCTATCCCCTATTTTGTCAATAAAATGCTTTCTTAGGGACAACAAAGTGAGCCTTTCAGAGCATAAAGTGGACTAAGAAAATGCCATTAACTAAGCAACAGCTCACCTGGCTAATTCAAAAGAAAGCAGATTCCCTTTTGTTATTATCTTCTTTTTTCCCCTCTTCTTTGAGACGAAATTCTGCAAAACCATAGCTCAATTTCAATACCGGAAGTGATTCCACTGAAGTCCCAAGTGATAAAAAAAGATCACCAAACAGAATTGGAATTCAATTGGGTGTGAAGAAGAAACCCTAATAAGGAAACAACGAATTCCCTAAAGCAAGGAAACAAAAACTCTCCTAGTCAGAAAACAGAAACCCCAAAATGGGGACAGCTGGAATTGGAAACCCCTTTTTGTATGATAATCTCAAACGTGATGGAATTCTTAGCTGCAAAAATCAAGAGGGCATCGAATTCTACTTTTGAATTCACACAAAATGGGGCGCAAGTAACCCCAATTTTTGGATAATTTGGAAAGAACCCAGCACCCAACAAACCGCATCAAATCTACAAGCCTGCTTAAACTTGACAAAAGAAATTCAAATTTACTCACCAGATTGACAATTGCAGAGATCAGGCATCAAATTCCAACTTCTTTTGAGATCACAATCGTATTATACCACCAGCAACCTTGAGATCATGCCCAATAGAGAGACGAAGTGGGAAATTTTGTGTGTGTGTGTGTGTGTGAGAGAGAGAGAGAGAGAGAGAGAGAGAGAGAGAGAGAGGTCTTTGATTACCTGCCCAAGCAACCGGGTGACATGCATGAACTTAAAAAACAAAGAAGGTAGACTAAAAAAAATCTGCAGAATCTCAAAATACTTGGGTAAAAGACAGGCTAACTACTGACCTCAACTGCTCCTATTTGGTAAATTTATTCAGGACTCAGGTACAAAGAGAGAGAACACTCCTTTTACTTTACCTCCTGTAATGCACCCCCTTTTTCTTTTTATAGCTGTTGATTAAGTTATTGCTGTCTCTATACCTGCACTTATTATTGCTAATTAGATTATTTTTTTGGGTTCAAATTTATCTTGACACATTGAGAGGTTCTTCTCTTGATTCCCAAGCCAAATTTGATTGCTTTGCTTGTCATCCTGTTTTTTAATAATTTCACACCATATAGTATTTTTCTTTCTCATCTTTGTTGAAATTGAAGACCAACGTTTCTGTTTTTAATTGTTGCTTTATTTATGCATACAGTGTGTTTTATTGTTCAGCTTATTAAGGAGTTATTTGATATTATTGCTTGTATAGAAAAAGAGTAAAAACGAGACAGTTAGACAGTTGAGAAGTGTTGAGATTTAAGGACCAGTATGTGCCAGTATGTACGTACTTAATTGTGGTTGAACAATTCAATGAAGTTGGTCAGTTTGTCTCATATCTCGTTCTTCATATGGTATCAGAGCGATCTGCAAACTGTAACCGTCAAGCTTTGGGAAATTGTCTGATATTCAGACTGCAATCTGGGAAACACAAGAGAGAACATTAAGAACATACATGGGAAGGGAAACACGAGTGATTGTGAGGATAGATTAAGAGTGTTGTGTGAGTTGAGAGTTGTGCATCATGACTGAGACGAGTAGTCATTTTGCACATGTAACTGTTCTCAAATTTGATGGGGACTATGATCATTGGAGCTTGTTGATGGAGAACTTACTCAGATCTAAAGAATTCTGGGTGGTTGTAACCGACGGATTCAAGGAACCAACTGCAGGAGAGACCATGACTGCAGCCCAGACAAGAGCCTTGGAGGAGATGAAACTGAAGGATTTCAAGGCTAAGAACTATCTATTTAGTTCTATTGACAAGACGATTCTGAAGACTATAACTCTGAAGGGTACATCAAAGGAGTTATGGGACTCCATGAAGAACAAGTTTCAAGGAAATGCAAGGGTAAAGAGAGCTCAATTACAGACGCTTCGAAGAAACTTTGAAGTACTAGAAATGAAAGAAGGTGAGTCTGTTAATGACTATTTTGGTCGAGTTTTAGTTGTGGCTAATGCAATGAGGAATTGTGATGAGCCTATGGAAGATGTGAAAATAGTGGAGAAAATTCTCAGAACTCTCACTGAGAAATTCAACTATATTGTGTGCTCTATAGAGGAGTCCAAAGACATAGATGAACTCTCTGTAGATGCTCTACAGAGTTCATTATTGGTACATGAGCAAAAGTTCAGTAAGAAGAGTGGAGATGATGATCAGGCTTTGAAGGCCACTTATGAGAATAGTGGCAGAGGAGGAAGAGGTTCTGCTAGAGGAGCTTTTAGAGGCAGGGGCAGAGGTCGTGGAGGTCGACCTTGGAATCGTGATACAGTTGAGTGCTTCAACTGTCACAAATTAGGACATTTTCGCAATGAATGTCCTAATTGGAACTCTCAGCAGGCACATTACTCAAGCTCTAGCAACTACTATCAGTATGATGACATGACTGATGAGGTTCTGCTCATGGCTTTCACTGCACAAGGATCTCAGATGCAGACACCAGTACCAACAGCACAAGAGAATCATCAAAGGGGATGGTGGTTCTTAGACTCTGGATGTAGCAATCATATGAGTGGCAACAAAGAGTGGTTTGTTACACTTGATATGACCTTTAAGTGCACAGTTAAACTAGGAGATGGCAACAAACTAGACGTGGTTGGTAAAGGAAATGCTCGTCTGTTTGTCAATCACAAATTTTTGATCTTTCAGGATGTCTTCTATGTGCCAAGTTTGAAGACAAATCTTCTCAGCATTGGCCAGATGCAAGAAAAGAACTTAGTGTTCTTGGTGAAACACAATTGCTGCAAGATTTTTCACGAGGAGAAGGGGTTGTTAATGCAGACTACTATGAAGACTAATCGAATGTTTGTATTACATGCTGAATGCAGAAATGAGGACAGAAAATCTGAGGGGCAATGTCTACAGATCACAGGATCAGAGAAGGACTCCTTGGGGTTATGGCATCGAAGGTTTGGTCATTTGAATCATCAAAGCCTGCTGAATCTTGAGAAGAAGAAGCTGGTAACAAGTTTACCTACTTTGAAAGGAGACATTGAAATTTGTTCTACCTGCATGAGTGGTAAACAACATAGAAACTCCTTTCCTAAGAGAAGCTCATGGGAAGCTACTCAGAAGTTGCAACTTGTTCATGTTGACTTATGTGGCCCCATTACTCCAGCATATAACAGTGGTAAGAGATATATTCTCACTCTCATAGATGATTTCAGTAGAAGACTGTGGGTGTACTTCTTGACAACCAAGGCAAAAATATTTGATATGTTCAAGAAATACAAGGCTCAAGTTGAGAAGGAATCAGGGCATTCTATTGCTTGTCTACGGACTGACAGAGGAGGAGAGTTCACTTCCACAGAATTCAAGGAAGAATGTGCAAACCTGGGAATCAAAAGACAGCTTACTGCAGCTCTGTCACCTCAGCAGAATGGGATAACTGAGAGGAAAAATAGAACGATCATGGACATGGTTCGTTGTATGCTGAAAGATACAAGAGTTCCAACAAGCTTCTGGCCTGAGGCAGTGGTTTGGACCACTCATATTCTGAACAGAAGTCCAACTTCAGCTAACAAGGGAAGAACTCCTCAAGAGCTCTGGACTGGAAGCCCACCAAGTGTTGAGCATTTCAGAATATTTGGGTGTATAGCTCATGTGCATATTCCTGATCAACATCGCAAGAAACTTGATGACAAGAGCTGGAAAGGTGTGTTCTTAGGCGTTTCAGTTGAGTCTAAAGCATACAGAATTTATAATCCGTGCACTAAGACAGTGACAGTCAGCAGAGATGTAGTATTTGATGAGGAAAAGAGCTGGGATTGGAACTGTGAAGAAAATCAAGGAGCTGAGCAACTCACTTGGGAAGGCAGTACTGATGAGCAATGCAGTTCAGATACAGAGGATTCAGAGCTTCCAGATTCTGTTGTGCAAGGTAATACTGAACAGGCTATTCTCTCGGATAACCTCCTATCTTCTCCTACTCAAATGCAAGCTCCTACATCCCCTGGTGTTTCAAATGTTGATATGGGACAGAGACAAAGAAGGACTCCTGCTCATCTTGATATTTATGAGCTCGGTTCATGTCAAGCAGGGGTGTGCTATGATGGTTTCATCTGAGGATCCGCAAGTTTTTGGAGAAGTAGTTCAGGAGAAGAAGTAGAGAATTGCTATGGAACAGGAAATCCAATCTATTGAAAAGAATCACACGTGGTTCTTAACTGAATTGCCACTTGGAGCTCAACCTGGTGTTAAATGGGTTTATAAAACCAAGTTGAAGGAGGATGGTTCTGTTGACAAGTTCAAATCCAGGTTAGTAGCTAAGGGCTATGCTCAGAAAGCAAGAATTGACTACAATGAAGTCTTTGCTCCTGTAGCAAGATGGGATACCATACGAACTCTCCTAGCTATGGCAGCATACTATGGGCTGCCTATCTGCCAGTTAGATGTGAAAAGTGCTTTTCTTTATGGAGAGCTGAATGAAGATGTTTATGTTTGTGATACCCCGTATTTTTGTAAGGTTATTTTGGGAATTATGGAATTTTCCCGAGTACCCGTTGTGTACGTCGGATTTAATTCAGGTAGCTTGAGACATTCTGTAATGTGCTCTATATCTGTAATATTTTTCTCAGTGAAATAATATACAGACAAGGTGCCTTGAATTTTAAATTGTCGTTCGCGTACGATAATTTTTATCCCGGTTTATCGTCATGCTCGTTCAAAGCCGAATGAGCGGGAAAAGGGGGAAACGGCGACCGCCGTGGTTGGGCCCAAGATGTCAGCGTGTCAGCTTCTATCTGGCCACGACAGGCCTAACGACGGCGACCGCCGTATTTACGGCGACCGCTGCGTGCCCGCCGCAGGCAAAAATACGGCGACCGCCGTGATTGTCCAGTGGGCTTTGCCCGATGGTCACCGGCGTCGTTCGAGGCGCGCCGTTGCGTCGTTTGCCGTGTCTGAGGGTTTGCAACTCACTCCTTGGGGTTTGCCTATAAATAGGTGAGCTTGGGCATGGGTTTTGGGTCATCTACAATCCCGAATCGCTGCCAAATTCGCCTCTCGCCGGAGTTTTGTTTTCGCCGGTTTTCTTGTGCTCGTCGGAGGTCTCGCCGGTGTTGCTTTGGTGTGGTTCCTTAGTGCCTTTGTGAAGCTTTTGGTTAGCCTTGGAGGTTAGAAGCCAAAGCAAGTCGAAGGAGGCCAAACCGCTCGTGTTTTGGGGTGAGTTTTCTCTCGTTTCAGTCGGCCGTGTTCTTCACGGCGACCGCCGCCAAGAACAGCGACCGCCGCCAGTGCCCAGAATGCCTTCGTGGCTTTGGCTTGGTCGGTTGTCGTCGTGGCGTCTTTCCTTTCGTGTTCTTTCGCCGTGTTTAGATTCGTACTGTTTATATCGGATCTAACTTAGGGTTCCTTTTATGGGTCGACTCGAAGGTCGTTGTGCTGTCAGAGCTATACCGTGTCGAGCCCGGAATCCAGTGACGTCTTTAGACTATTCTGCGGAGTAAGGCAAGTGGCGGTTCGCTCTTGCTCTTTCGTTCCATATTTACATTAATTATCAGTAGTTTATCTGAGTAATTAATTTGGAATGAATATTCTGTTTGTCTAGAAACGGTTTTGATAAACTGTTTTGAAAATCATATAATAGGTTGTATATCTGTTAGAACAACGTTATTATCTGTGATCGCCTTTCGGGCCTTTATGTGGATTTATCCTGTAAATGTGGTGGTGCTGTAACTGTTTAGTTAGCACTGTTAGATAGGAACGTTACTCGGACTCTGTCTAGTCGTTTCTTTATAATCTGGTAGAGGGGTGGCTCGTCCCCATCCAATACCATTCTAAGATCATGATCGGTCTCTTACACATGTGTGTAGAGACAGGACACTTAGCTGGTGTCACAAACCTTTCGGTATACGTCACTCTCGACGAAACGTATACTAAGATGTGTCGTCCCATTGGTGGGGTACACATGTAAAAGTCTATAACGTGATGTGTGTTTTTGAAACATAAATCAGATAAGTGCTACATTGACGCACATAATTAATACACCTTGGACGAGTAGTGCAGCTAAGTTCAGTGCAGCTAGGAAAACTCGTCTTGACTTGAATGTAGTACGTTCTCTTTCCAATCTGGATTCGCTGTAGGCGATGAGGTTGGTCGTGAATCGAAGCATCTCAGTCAGTTTTAAATCATGGTTGAATGATTCTGTAACTTTCCAGATTTGTCATTGCTTCCTTAAAGACTCATTTCAGTTGGAGTCTTCTTTCGAGTCGATTTCTGTGAAGATTCAGTCTCCCAAAATCTTCTCTTGTGCATACCTCTTGTTTATTCCAGTAGGAGTATGGTGGTTGACAAGCGTACTCGGTTATTATTCGAGGGACGAAGAGTCTAATCTAATACAACTGCTTCGAACCATTCTGCTTTGTTCCCTTGCTAGTCTATTCATTTAGACTAACCAACCAATATTTTCCCTTGCATGGTTGGCTGGTGTCATCCGTTCGATTCGGCACATCAGTTAAGAAGTAGCTCAGAAGATTAGAAGGACTATGGAGTCGGCGGTGGTTTTTGAATGTTTTAATTAATTCTTTAATCAGGTTATGATCCTTTGGACAATAACTCCAATTGTAACTTACTTTCTTAGTCTTCCGCTGTGTTTGGTTTAAACTATGTTTTGACCTATTCGGGATTGGGTTGTAATCCCGTAACTCTTGTTTCCTCAACAATGTTATGTTTTGGAATTTAATGCTTGATCTTTGTGTATCAATTGCATTTCATAAATTGTATTTATTTGGTAAAGCCTTGGGTGATCTCGATAAGGAACACTGGGGTCACTAGCGGTAATACCTTTCCAAAAGGGTTAAGTTTTGGGGGTGTTACAGTTGTGGTATCAGAGCCAAAGTTTTAAAACGGGTTTGGAATTTTTATAAACCATTTATTCATTTTCAAAATGCTTTAAAGAGGGCTCTGAATTTTCATTCTGAAAAGAATTTAAAAACACCGTTCATAGTCGTGTCTTCTTTATAGTCTGATATAGTAAGCTTGCTTCTATGTCTAGAAAGACTAATTCCTTCCTTATTGTTCGATAGGATGGGTGTCTGCTTTTCTATTGGTAGGGGGTCGGAAGACGCCAAGTCGGATCAGCCGAGGCTAGATTTTCCGTTACCTCAGCGATGTTTCGAGGTTGGAGGCCCGAGTAGCCCACCCGAAGACGTCAAGCACGTTCTCCCCGAGTCGGTTGTCCTTGTAGCCAGGAATACCATGGTCCCTAGACCTGCACTTGTGCCGCCACCAAGGGTGGAGGAAGTACAAGAATGGGGGCAGGAAGATGAGTTATCAAGGTATGAACAAGGGGTTTACCAAGACGACTTTCTACTGGGACCAATTCCCGAGGAGATCGAGTACGAGGAGGAGGAAGAGGAGATGCTTGAGCAAGATCCTGTCGAGGACGAGGATCTGATCGAGGATGATTCTGAGGATGAGGATCCCATCGAGGATGATCCCAAGGAAGAGGATCCCATCGAGGATGATCCCGAGGATGAGGATCCCATAGAGGATGATCCAGAAGAGGATCCAGAGTTGGACCTTGGAGGGCAGAATCAGGAGCCCGGTACAGGATTATCACCAGTGCCAGAGTACGCACCCATGTCAGAAGCTGATTGGGAGGCATTGTATACCGAGTACGGTATTGGGAGAAGTGACAGAGAATCTCAGCCTATCCCTACTCCAAGGAGATGGAGGTCGGAATCCGAGCTGTAGGAGATTCTCCGCCAGAGCGAGGTAATCTCCGCAGAACAGCAGCGTCAGAGGGATGAGCTGATCGCCAGTACTCAGAGGAGGGCTGAAATAGGAGGACCAGTCATGGATGACCCATACTTTTCCATGACTGAGCTAGGACTATGTGCTTCAGGGTCAAGCAGGGTACGAAACCCATCGCCAGAGCTCGATGGTGAGCCTAGCCCGAAGAGACCATGCACGAGTAGCCAGTCGTATGGGAGACGTTTTGGAACGCCTTGAGGAGGAGTGGCGTTGCCTATCGTAGTAGTTCGTTTCTTAGTTTTCCAAGTTGTACTTTGTGTAATATTTCAGTATTGCGGCAAGTACTTTGAGAAACACTTTTATCTTCGAGCAATGTTGTCCTAACGCTCGAATGATAAACTTATGTGTAACTTGTGTAAGAATTCGAAGGTTCATCTATAAAATACCAAGTTGATCTATTCTGAGTAATTTTCTTACGTTGGTATATTGCATAAGTATATTGCATAATATTAATGTATTGAATGCTTGGAATTTGATCGGTAAATAGATGGTGAACCCAAGAAGCACGAGGAATTCGACTCGAGCCGGTGCTGGGACTAGCCAAAACCCCAGACCAGCAGGAAGAGGTGTTCAGGATGAACACGAGTCTGAGTCTCGCGTCCAGCAGAGGCGTGAAGGTCAGGATCAGACCCAAGCGCCGACGTTGTTTGACGCTGCAGCTGTTGAGGCGATCCGTGGGATCGTAATGCAGGCTATTACAGATGTCTTAAGACCAAGTGCGCCTCAAGCACAAGAAGTGCCTATTCATGAAGTGGTTCCTGATGTTGTGGAACCCAGAAACCCTGTGATTGAAGAGACTGCCGTTAGGATGAGGGACAGCTATGGTCGCGCTCTTAAGACCATTACTTCCATGAGACCCGACTGCTATAACGGGAAAGGGGAGCCAGTGGCAGTGACTCATTGGTTCTCCCATATGGAGAGGCTGTTCAGGAACGTGGAGTGTGCAGAGGCCGAGAAGGTCCATATCGCTTCTCTTCAGCTGAAGGAGGAGGCTAGCGAGTGGTGGGAGAGCACTGGTTTGGCTGAGAGCCCAGTGTTGACTTGGTCGATGTTCAAGACCAAGATGGTTGATCGTTTTTTCTCTCGTGCTATGAGAGAGGAAAAGCATAAATAGTTCTTGTACCCTCAGACTGATGGTCTGAGAGTGACCGAGTTGGCATCTAAGTTCAACCATCTTCTACAGTACGCCACTGCCGAGATCACCAGCGAGGCTCAAAAGATCTGGTACTTCCACGAGTGGATGAACCCGGATATCAAGCCATTAATGGTGCACCACACATGCTCTACCTTGGAGCAGTATGTGGATTATGCCTATAAGTTGGAGGTAACTCTCGAGGAGTCGACCAAGAGGCGCAACCGACAGAAGTCGATGCAGAATCAGAACCAGGGAGGTGGTTTTAAGCGCCTTGTGCTACCGTCTAACTTCGCCAAATCCGGCAGAGCTAAGACGGAGATGATGCAAGGAGGATCGACTCAGCAGTCAGGGCAGACCAGAAGTACAATTCAGTGTTATAACTGCGGTACTGCTGGGCACAAGAGCACTGAGTGTCGGAAGGAGAGGAGGCCATGCTTTGGGTATGGACGTGATGGTCATCTGCAAACGTTCTGCAAGCAGGGGAAGCAGAAGGGAGTAGAGTCACAGCAAGGGTCAGTTCATCAGATCAACCGACCTAGGTTTAAGCATGCCGAGACTCCTAGCCCTTCAGTGCAGACGACTGCTCAGAACAGGGGAAAGGCCCCAGCTGCTTCTGGGAGTCAGGGCCAACGCTTGTATGAGATGCGTGAGGCAGATGGACCCAACGCTCCGATTGCTCAAGGTACTCTATACCTTCACTCTACTTCAGTGTGCATTCTGTTTGATTCTGGTGCTACGCATTCCTTTATTTCGGATAGCTGTGTTAGCAAGTTAGACTTAGTGTGCAATGATTCGTGCGACCCTTTCGTCGCTAATCTTCCTAATGGAGAACGTTTGGTGGGAACCAAGCATTTATCCGACTTTCCGATTACCATTCAGGGTAAGGAATTCGAGGCAGATTTAATCTGCATAGCCATGGCTCCATACGACATTATTCTCGGTATGGATTGGCTGACGCGTCACAAGGCGGTGATCGACTTCAGTTCAAGAACGGTGACGGTGTCATCCGGGGGCCAATTCGTGTACAAGTTCAAAGGTCGAAATGACGCTGATAACGGCAAGCTGATCAATGCGATGGCCGCGTTTAAGCTACTACGACAAGGATGTGTCGGGTACCTTTGCTACTTGGATTCGCCTGAGAAGGATGGACCTGAGGTTCTTGATATTCCTGTAGTTAGGGAATTTTCGGATGTCTTTCCGGAAGAAATTCCAGGATTACCCCCAAATCGTGACGTAGAGTTTTCTATTGATCTCGAGCCTGGTACGGCGCCGATTTCCAAATCCCCGTATCGGATGGCTCCAGCTGAGATCCAAGAGTTGAAGAATCAACTTGAAGATCTTCTTGACAAAGGTTATGTCAGGCCGAGTGCATCGCCGTGGGGTGCTCCGGTATTATTCGTCAAAAAGAAGGACGGATCATTTCGACTTTGTATCGACTATCGAGAGTTGAACAAGGTGACGATCAAGAACAAGTATCCTTTGCCTAGGATTGATGACTTGTTGGACCAGTTGCAGGGAGCAAAGGTGTTCTCCAAGATCGACTTAAAATCTGGATATCATCAACTCAGGATTCGGGAGCAGGACATTCCTAGAACTGCGTCTAGGACCAGATATGGTCATTACGAGTTCGTAGTGATGCCTTTTGGGCTTACAAATGCTCCAGCTGTCTTTATGGATTTGATGAACCGATGTTTTCACCAGTACTTGGATAAGTTCGTGGTAGTTTTCATCGACGACATTTTGATCTACTCTCCGAATGAAGAAGTCCACGAGGAACATCTACGGATTTCCTTGTCGATCCTTAGACAACATCAGCTTTATGCTAAATTGTCTAAATGTGAATTCTGGATGAAGGAAGTGGCTTTCTTAGGCCACGTGATCAATAAAAATGGGGTTATGGTTGATCCCCAAAAGATTGAAGCGGTGGCTAAGTGGACACAGCCCCAGAACGTAAAAGAGGTGCGCAGTTTTCTTAGACTTGCCGGGTATTATAGAAGGTTTGTAGAAGGATTTTCAAAGATCGCTCTACCGATGACCAATCTACTCCGCAAAGTCCACAAGAAGTTTGTCTGGAATGACAAGTGCGAGGTCAGTTTCCAGGAGTTGAAGCGACGGTTGACCTCGGCACCCGTGTTAGCACTCCCAGAGGGGAATGACGATTATGTGGTCTATAGTGATGCTTCCAAGTGTGGCCTTGGATGTGTTTTGATGCAAAGGGGCAAAGTCATTGCTTACGCATCTAGACAACTCAAGACTTACGAAGAAAACTATCCGACCCATGATCTTGAGTTAGCAGCGGTTGTCTTTGCGCTGAAGATTTAGAGGCATTACCTCTATGGTATAAGATGCCAAGTCTTCACTGACCACAAAAGTCTCAAGTATATATTTACTCAGAAGGAGTTAAATATGAGACAACGCCGCTGGCTAGAGTTGCTCAAGGACTACGACATGGAGTTGTTGTATCATCCGGGCAAGGCTAATGTAGTAGATGATGCGCTAAGCCGGAAGACAACGCACGAGACTGTGGTTGCGTTGCTTACTGCTCAGACCAAGCTAAACCAAGAGTCATGCGACATCGAAGTCTTGTATGACCAGCATAGAGGGTACCTGAGTATGATGGAGATTCAGGCTACACTGCTGGATCAAATCAAAGAAAAGCAAGTCGATGACATCATCTTGGTAAAGTTAAGCAGTGAAGTGATGGATGGGAAAGCTCCCAGTTTTGTGGTTCAGGATGATGGATCACTTAGGTTTCAGGATCGGATTTGTGTGCCTGACACAGAAGGTCTTCGTCAGTTGGTGATGAGAGAAGCTCATTCATCTGCTTATTCTGTGCATCCTGGCTCTAGCAAGATGTACAAGGATCTCATGAAGAAGTTTTGGTGGCCAAACATGAAGTGGGACGTAGCAGACTTTGTGGCAAAGTGCTTAACTTGCCAAAAAGTCAAGATCGAACATCGCAGACCAGGTGGTGAGATGCTACCTCTCCCCGTGCCAGAATGGAAATGGGAGGACATTTCCATGGACTTCGTCACTGGGCTACCCAAGACTCGAAGTCAGAGAGATGCTATCTGGGTAATTGTGGATAGGCTTATGAAGAGTGCTCATTTCATAGCCATCAAGACCACATGGGAAACCCAGAAGCTAGCCGAAGTTTACCAGAAGGAGATTGTACGCTTACATGGCATTCCTAAGACCATTGTATCGGACCGAGATGGCCGTTTCATGTCAAGATTCTAGAAGGAACTTCATAAGGCTATGGGAACCGAGTTGAGGTTCAGTACAGCGTTTCATCCTCAGACAGATGGCCAGTCTGAAAGGACCATCCAGACTCTGTAAGATATGCTTAGAGCTTGTGTGCTCGATCGTCTGACTAGCTGGGAGGACAGCTTGAGTCTGATTGAGTTCACATACAACAATAGCTGGCATGCTACAATCAAGATGGCTCTGTTTGAAGCTTTGTATGGTCGCAGATGCAGATCTCCGATTTGTTGGGACGATAATGCCGACAAAATTCTGCTTGGACCAGAGTTGGTCGAAAGGACGGCTTCAGACATTGCTTTGATCAGACAAAGAATGTTGACCGCTCAGAGTCGACAGAAGTCCTACGCAGATCGGAAGCGCAGGACTGTCGAGTTCGAGGTCGGTGACAAGGTTTTTGTCAAGGCATCGCCATCCAAAGGAGTTTTCAGATTTGGTAAGCGTGGGAAGCTTAACCCTCGCTACGTGGGACCATTCGAGATTTTGGATAGAGTGGGATCTCTAGCGTACCGTTTGGCGTTGCCGCCATCGGCTCACCCGGTGCATAACGTGTTCCACGTGTCTTTACTCAGAAAGTATGTGCCAGATGAGTCTCATGTGCTTAGTTACGAGGACATCGAGATTCAAGCTAATGGTACTTATGAAGAGTTGCCCGTGCGCATTTTGGAGCGTCGGGAGAAGCATTTGCGCAACAAGATCGTACCTTTGGTACGAGTGCTGTGGTCCAAGTCAGGGACCGAAGAAGTTACTTGGGAGACGTGGGAAACCGAGTCAGATATGCTCAGGCATTTTCCTGAGTTATTCTCGACCTAAGTTTCGGGGTCGAAACTTCTTGTAAGGGGGAGGAGATGTGATACCCCGTATTTTTGTAAGGTTATTTTGGGAATTATAGAATTTTCCCGAGTACCCGTTGTGTACGTCGGATTTAATTCAGGTAGCTTGAGACATTATGTAATGTGCTCTATATCTGTAATATTTTTCTCAGTGAAATAATATACAGACAAGGTGCCTTGAATTTTAAATTGTCGTTCGCGTACGATAATTTTTATCCCGATTTATCGTCATGCTCGTTCAAAGCCGAATGGGCGGAAAAAGGGGGAAACAGCGACCGCCATTCAGAAACGGCGACCGCCGTGGTTGGGCCCGAGATGTCAGCGTGTCAGCTTCTAGCTGGCCGCGACAGGCCTAACGACGGCGACCGCCGCGTGCCCGCCGCAGGCAAAAATACGGCGACCGCTGTGATTGTCCAGTGGGCTTTGCCCGATGGTCGCCGGCGTCGTTCGAGGCGCGTCGTTGCGTCATTTGCCGCGTCTAAGGGTTTGCAGCTCACTCCTTGGGGTTTGCCTATAAATAGGTGAGCTTGGGCATGGGTTTTGGGTCATCTACAACCCCGAATCGCTGCCAAATTCGCCTATCGCCGGAGTTTTGTTTTCGCCGGTTTTCTTGTGCTCGCCGGAGGTCTCGCCGGTGTTGCTTTGGTGTGGTTCCTTAGTGCCTTTGTGAAGCTTTTGGTTAGCCTTGGAGGTTAGAAGCCAAAGCAAGTCGAAGGAGGCCAAACCGCTCGTGTTTTGGGGTGAGTTTTCTCTCGTTTCAGTCGGCCGTGTTCTTCACGGCGACCGCCGCCAAGAACAGCGACCGCCGCCAGTGCCCAGAATGCCTTCGTGGCTTTGGCTTGGTCGGTTGTCGTCGTGGCGTCTTTCCTTTCGTGTTCTTTCGCTGTGTTTAGATTCGTACTGTTTATGTCGGATCTAACTTAGGGTTCCTTTTATGGGTCGACTCGAAGGTCGTTGTACTGTCAGAGCTATACCGTGTCGAGCCCGGAATCCAGTGACGTCTTTAGACTATTCTGCGGAGTAAGGCAAGTGGCGGTTCGCTCTTGCTCTTTCGTTCCATATTTACATTAATTATCAGTAGTTTATCTGAGTAATTAATTTGGAATGAATATTCTGTTTTTCTGGAAACGGTTTTGATAAACTGTTTTGAAAATCATATAATAGGTTGTATATCTGTTAGAACAACGCTATTATCTGTGATCGCCTTTCGGGCCTTTATGTGGATTTATCCTGTAAATGTGGTGGTGCTGTAACTGTTTAGTTAGCACTGTTAGATAGGAACGTTACTCGGACTCTGTCCAGTCGTTTCTTTATAATCTGGTAGAGGGGTGACTCGTCCCCATCCAATACCATTCTAAGATCATGATCGGTCTCTTACACATTGTGTAGAGACAGGACACTTAGCTGGTGTCACAAACCTTTCGGTATACGTCACTCTCGACGAAACGTATACTAAGATGTGTCGTCCCATTGGTGGGGTACACATGTAAAAGTCTATAACGTGATGTGTGTTTTTGAAACATAAATCAGATAAGTGCTACCTTGACGCACATAATTAATACACCTTGGGCGAGTAGTGCAGCTAAGTTCAGTGCAGCTAGGAAAACTCGTCTTGACTTGAATGTAGTACGTTCTCTTTCCAATCTGGATTCGCTGTAGGCGATGAGGTTGGTCGTGAACCGAAGCATCTCAGTCAGTTTTAAATCATGGTTGAATGATTCTGTAACTTTCCAGATTTGTCATTGCTTCCTTAAAGACTCATTTCAGTTGGAGTCTTCTTTCGAGTCGATTTATGTGAAGATTCAGTCTCCCAGAATCTTCTCTTGTGCATACCTCTTGTTTATTCCAGTAGGAGTATGATGGTTGACAAGCGTACTCGATTATTATTCGAGGGACGAAGAGTCTAATCTAATACAACTGCTTCGAACCATTCTGCTTTGTTCCCTTGCTAGTCTATTCATTTAGACTAACCAACCAATAATTTCCCTTGCATGGTTGGCTGGTGTCATCCGTTCGATTCGGCACATCAGTTAAGAAGTAGCTCAAAAGATTAGAAGGACTATGGAGTCGGCGGTGGTTTTTGAATGTTTTAATTATTTCTTTAATCAGGTTATGATCCTTTGGACAATAACTCCGATTGTAACTTACTTTCTTAGTCTTCCGCTGTGTTTGGTTTAAACTATGTTTTGACCTATTCAGGATTGGATTGTAATCTCGTAACTCTTGTTTCCTCAACAATGTTATATTTTGGAATTTAATGCTTGATCTTTGTGTATCAATTGCATTTCATAAATTGTATTTATTTGGTAAAGCCTTGGGTGATCTCGGTAAGGAACACTGGGGTCACTGGCGGTAATACATTTCCAAAAGGGTTAAGTTTTGGGGGTGTTATAATGTTGAGCAACCACAAGGGTTTGTAGTTGCTGGGGAGGAAAATAAAGTCTACAAACTAAGGAAAGCACTCTATGAATTAAAGCAAGCTCCAAGAGCTTGGTATAGTCGCATTGAGCAATACTTCTTGAAAGCTGAAGAAAAGAGGGGCTCATATTCTGCTAGTCAGTCTGTATGTAGATGATGTGATGTATACCAGTAGTTCAGTGGAGATGATAGAGGAATTCAAGAGCTCAATGAAGACTGAGTTCGAAATGACAGATTTGGGGAAAATGAGGTACTTCTTAGGTGTTGAAGTGATTCAAACTGAAGCTGGAATATTCATTACTCAGCAAAAGTATGCCAAGGACATACTTGAGAAATTCCAGCTTCTGGAGTGCAATTCAGTCCACAACCCTATGATTCCTGGATTCAAATTATCCTTGAATGGTGATGGTGTCCCTGCAGATGCCACACAATACAAGCAGCTCATTGGGAGTCTATTGTACATCACAACAACACGGCCGAACATCATGTTTACTGTGTGTTTACTGAGTAGGTATATGCAGAATCCTACTAGGCAACACATGCTTGCAGCCAAGAGAGTTCTAAGGTATTTAAAGGGAACTATGAGCTATGGCGTGTGGTATAAACGTAAGACAGAGGAGATCTGTTTGCTTGGATATACGGACAGCGATTATGCAGGTGATATGGATGATAGGAAGAGTACTAGTGGGTATGTATTTCTTCTAGCTGGAGGAGCTGTGTCCTGGGCATCCAAAAAGCAGCCAGTGGTCACTCTCTCAACTACTGAAGCTGAGTTTGTAGCAGCTTCTCAATGTGCTGCACAATGTGTTTGGCTTAGAAGAATAGTGCAGGCAATGGGCTGGAGTTCCTGTGTTGCAAAAGGGACCAAAATCATGTGTGACAATAGTTCTACAATCAAGCTTTCCAAAAATCTTGTACTTCATGGCAGAAGTAAACATATTGATGTAAGGTTTCACTTCCTAAGGGACTTAGCTAAAGATGGGGTGGTCGAACTGGAGCATTGTAGAACACATGAACAGATTGCTGATGTGATGACAAAGGCTCTAAGGTTGGAGACATTTCAGATTCTGAGAAGTCAGCTTGGCATGTGTGCATTGGCAGAGTTCAGTCAAGAGAATGTGAACTGAAGCAGATGGCTATGCAAGGAAGCTTCAGTTCAGGGGAGGATGTTGAAATTGAAGACCAACGTTTCTGTTTTTAATTGTTGCTTTATTTATGCATACAGTGTGTTTTATTGTTCAACTTATTAAGGAGTTATTTGATATTATTGCTTGTATGGAAAAAGAGTAAAAACGAGGCAATTGAGAAGTGTCAAGATTTAATGGTCAATATGTGCCAGTATGTACGTACTTAATTGTGGTTGAACAATTCAATGAAGTTGGCCAGTTTACCTCATATCTCGTTCTTCAATCTTCTCTATTGAGAAGAGCCAAAGCCAACTAACCCAACACACACAAAAAGAAAAGAACTTTCATTTTTTTCCTTCCCAGATTGTGTTACTGAGGTGCATTACCCTCCATGATCACTCACAGTTGTCTACCATTGTTTGTCCCCCAACTTTACAAATGGGTCCTCTCAAATTATCCTAAACAAGTCTTGTAACCCAATTAAAACCTTCTCCATGTGTGTTCTTGATCATGTGGGTCCCTGATTTCCCTTCAGCCTAACTCAGGACTCAGATTATGATATCCCCATGGGGCCAATTGTAGCTTCTCACACAATAGCAAAACAACATAATGAATTCAGAAAAATATACGTAATTATGGTAAGTTGCTAGCTGAGATAGTCAAGACTCGCTGGTGTCAATCAATTCATACGTACATAGCTAAGCCAAAGGCAATATTTTTTCATATAAAAAGGATAATTGGTGGAATTAAGTGCTGCTTCTTTTCATTTCCTTTTTGTAATGAACACAAAGAGTAATGGAATCTATATAATTCAATATATTGAAATAACCTATTTGTCCCTTTGTTCGGATTATACAGCTGTAATCGCTCATTTTCCTAAGTTTTTGTTAATAATTAATTGCTCAAATTTCAATCTTACGGTGGTTGGGTTCAGGGGAAGGATCTAAATCTAATGGTCTCAACTCTCAACCACAAGCAACCTGGTCAAACCTTAAGCATTTGGTCAAAGAACAAACTTGATCAGTAACTCAGTTATTCATCAAGAATCACACTATATCATTATACTTTTTTTAATTATTTTATATGGCTGGGAGAAAAAAATTCAAACCAAGGCATCATGGGATGATGCAAAGAATACTTGATTGGTTTTAATTTCAACTGAATTTTGGTTGATTTGATGGGTGGCTATGTTGGCTAGGGTTAGCTCACCAGAATTCAGAGACACACATCAGAAATCAAATTATATGATTTTGTTCAACACATCAATGATGATGATAATAGTTAAGATTCCTACAGCACCTAATTTCATCAGATGAGTCCTCTCAATTAATACGTTTCGGTTCTTGATTGGCTAATACTGCACATTGTTTTGGTGTTCTTTGAATTTGGACCATTATACGTTTATTGTAAGAATTATATTTTACGCCTTTCACGCCTCTCAAATAAAAAGAGAACATGTTTCAATGCTTGTATTTTCAAGAAAATGAAAATTGATTACAAGACCTGTTAAAATAATTTTTTTCAAAGAATAATAATTACATAATGCCTTTTCATCTTTCCTCTGCTAATATCTCCAGTTCTTGACCATGGCCATGCCGTCGGCTCCGACCTTCGTCGCCGGAAAAAGACCTTCCGTGGTGGACTCTCTCTCTCTCTCTACCTTTTTGGCCCAAACGTGGAAGGTAAAAACCACCACCGAGCCCCAGTTCACCACCCAATCACCACCAATGCCGCCTTAACCCTTAAATCCAACCACCATTACCCAGTCACATTCGCTCTTTATCGGCCTTTGTTGAGTTTCAATTGCTTGTAAAATTGGCTTTTAAATTTGAGAAATTTTTAATTTGAATCCGACATGTATAGAGAAGGTACGGGATGACGAAGACTGAAATTGGTTTAGAGTTGATTTCATCTCCATGGCTATGGAGGAAAACACGCATCCATCTAACAACTTGTATATACTTTTGTATTCTTTCAAAATTACAATGAGTCAATTTCCTTGCTTGATTGGAGTTGTCGAATAGTGCTGAATAAACACAAATAGGCGAGCATCCTCTTCACATCGAAATCGTTGTCGGCGTCGGGACCGAAGAGCGGTGGGAGAATGGTGATATAGACGGCATTGAAGATTGAGCATGTACTGGTGTATTCTGAAAAGTACTTTGTTTTAGTTTTACATTTATTTTATGACTTTTTAAATTTAATTTGTGCCACATGGATGAATCAACAAAATTTATTGTTAACACTCAGTGTAAACATACTCTTTTCCTTTGAATTGTATTGTAAATCAGCAGAATTAGTATCTTTTTTGTTTTCAATTGCAGATCACGCAACGTTTTCAGATGCAGAGCAGGGGATTTTGCAGAGGAAGAAACAATAAATTCCAATGATGATGTTGTATGTTTAGCTTAACAAGCAAGGATCACTTTGCTGTTTTTAAGGGCATGCAGTAAACTTCATAGCAGTTGAAACCCAACAAGCGTGTGTTGAAGTGGTGTTTTTTAGGGTTTGACATGATTATATTGTCAAGATAAGGAAAAAAACTACTGCATATAATTACATGGGCTAAAATTGGGACAAACATGCTCGAAACTTAGAATCTCAGATCTGAAAATAGCCAAATTATCCGTGTTAATGATTGGATTAGGAATCCTTGGAGGGTGCACGTTAAAATGTAATTATAATAGATGGGTGCATGTGGAAGGTGTAATCATACATTAATCCTGCAAATGATACCAACTTTGTTGTCTTAAGATTATAATGAAGTTACGAAGATATCATACAATTTAATCACAACAAGGCAAAGGATCCTCATGGTTACACGCGTGCGAGGGGGTTTAGATGCCTTTGCTTGGTGCATTATCAGTAGGATAAGTTTAATATGTGATTTAAGTATATAATTTGTGTGGTCCTCCCAATTGATTAAGCTGGTATTAAATCATCATATAAGTAAACTAGCAATTGAAATGATGGATATGCTACAATACCTTATGATACCACTCTCTCTGCCTTTTTAAGATTTTTGATGTCTTAAAACACAACAACAAGTATAGCTTAGGCATAGAGTATTACTTTAGGATTATCAAATTGATGCCAACTGGCTAATCTTTATGAAAAGTTGCCCCCATAAAAATCAAAAGAAACTTCTTGATTTTTTCTTGCTAGCTGTGTTAATTTTGAGAACATTGTTTAATTGTTTTAGTACTCTGAGTTGTTTAGTTGTTTTTAGTACATAAAATTGAAGAGCAATTAATACAGCTCAAAAGGGCTGCATATCTTAACCTAATCCATGATGAGGGGTTTGCTTTAATTATTTTTGTAGAGGCTAAAGTACACAGGTTCTGAGCTCTGGGTATCTGCCATCTGGCATGTTGAATTGATTAATAAATGGCATAATGTAATTAATTTGTTAATTAATATTGATCGTCTAATTAATATGAATTCGGCATCAATTACGTCATACGGAGTATAAGCTAATCTGTCTTGGAATATGTCAGGCCAATATTAGTATTAAATTGTATGCCAGTTGAAGTTAAGTCAATCACTTCATCCCTGATGCTTCATGTAAATCACAACGTCTAGGCTTCTTTTTGCACAATAGTTTTTTGTTCTACTAATTTTCACAAATGAGTAATTTCTCAAGAATTTTTATTCCCTTCTTATGTTAATTCTGGTTATCAATTAATTTCAGGGGAGGGGGATATGGGCTAAGACAGCCTTCATATTAAGCCAGGTTATGGCTATATAATGGGCCATATGGAATCAGCCCCAAAAGGCCAGAAATTTTAGAAAAAATTAGACACGAAGGATTTCTTAAGAAAAAAATAATAAGTTTAGACTCTTTTTTTTCAAAATTACAAGTATGACCTCCTATTACTATACATATGACCCAAAAGAAGGTGAACGTATTTTTTTTAGGATTTAGGATATAGGGTTTAAGAATTTTTAAAGACTTAGGAGATCAATAAGCTAATTTATTTAATTAAGAGTTCAAATTTGTTATTTGACCCCTTAAGGGGTCAAAAATCCTAAGTATCGGACATTTTATTCCCAGGAAAAAGAACAGTTTAGTTGGGCTTTGCTACCGAGTAGCCCAAAAGAGGATGGCTATCATAGTGGCCCAATGGGCTTGGTGGATGGAACGTATTCGTATTTGAGGTGCGCGGGAAAAGTGCGCCACCGCAGATCTCGGTGTTGGATATGCTGACGTTGACACCAGATGATATTTTCCCTCCACTTCCTCCTCACTTTACGCTACCACTAATTGACTCCACCGTGTTATTACGATTTAGTTCAGCACATTCTTATAAAAAAAAATTGTTAGATTATATTATTTAATAATTTTAATTTTTTTAAAAAAATGGTTTAAACATATTTCTTTAGAAAATATATTTTTAAAAGAAAAGTCTTAACTTATATCAGACAAACCAATCAGGTAAGAGCATCTTTAACGGTAGTCCCTTAATGGATCTTATAGAATTTTTTTAATATAATATTCAAATTGGGCTATAAGACTCACCAAAAGTCTCAAATTTGGGGTAAAATATGGGACCGTCCCATACACAATTTTTTGGCATCAAAGTGTCATGTGGCACTCTCTGATTGACGCGCGTTGTTGTACGCCACATGGCAATCAACGGACGGTCAGGATTTATTCTTGGCCGTTCGTTATTTTTTTTTAAAATTCATATATTTAAAAATTGGTTGCTTAAAAAAAATACAATAATTCTAATTATATTTTTATCTATCCATAGACATCCATTTTGTATATATTTGGTTGATTTTAATATTTTTTCTGTATTATAGCTATCATTAAGTGAAAATAAATCATTTTATTTTAGTATTGATATTTTAAAATAAAATAAATACCAATTTAATTTAGCTTTATGAAAATTACATTGTAGTTTTTATATAAAAAAATAATATAATTGTAATTTAAACTAAACCTAAAAGACCCATCTAAAAGAGACCCCAATAAAACCTCAAATAAAATCCCAAATACACCGCGGTGGAACTCACCGCGGGAGGGTGAGTTCCACTGCGGGGCGGTGAGTTCCACCGCGGGGCGGCGGTGCCTTTTTCAGCTTCTGCGACACTTTAGTAGAAACACCATAACTTTTGATTCTCAACTCGGATTGCGCTCATATTTTGAGGACTTGCAGTAGACTTCAAGATCTAACTTCTCAAATTGGAATCACTTCATTTGGACATCTGAGTAGAGAGAACGAACCATTTGAATTCAGCACATTGTTCTTCTACTCTTCCATACACTTCAAACCTCTATAAATCCCATGATTTCTTCACTTCTCTCCATAACTTCTGGATTACAGACTTAGCCACAATTAGATTGTTTCGCTGTTTATGTGTTGTTTTTAATCATTAAGTCGTGTATCGTGTGATGTTTGTCGTTAAATTTCGTCATTTGGTTTAGTTCATGTTGTTTTCGCATGTTGTTTTATTTTCATAAATTTATGTATCACTTTTGTTGATTTGCCTATCAATGTATGCTTGTCTGTCTTAATTTTAAATAAATAATATAATTAAATAATTAAAATAAAATAGCATTAATAAATTTAATGTATGATTTTTTTATTATATTAATATATAATAAGGGGTAATAATATAATAAATGGTATATTAGTAATTTAATATTAACCTAAGGATATAATTATAATTTAAACTAAATCTAAAAGACTCATCTAAAAGACCCCAATAAAAGCCCTCAATATACCATAGGTCCCATAACAAATAATTCTCTCAAAAACCCTCTATAAGACCCATCTTATAAGACCCCATTAAAGATGCCCTAATAACCTTTCAAGTTAATACAGCATACTATTTTCCAAAAATAATGTTTGGATACAAATTATATCTCTTTATGGGAAGATCTTGTTTTTGTGTAGCAATTAGCAAAGGATCCAAAACGTGGATGAACTGAAGCTGATAGAGTGGGAATATGATGTGTATTTAAGATTACACTTTTTTTAATACTGGTATATAATTAGATAGTGAAAGCCAGAACACACATAACGTTATTATGGAATTTTTGGGTTGACTATGAACATGATTATCAATAATTGACGGTACAGTTTTTGGTCCATGACCTAAAAGTTTTTGTCTTCTCAACTTTATGTTATAAATGCTGTGTGACGGGATGTAAGTTGTAACCCATCTCTATCACCATCTTAGCAGCAACGGACGCAGAAAAATATACTGTTAATCTTAAATAAAATTTTAATTTTAAAGTCTATCATTTATTTAAGTCTAATGTCTATCTTATATAGACAACTCTAATTTCAAATAATAAATACTATATTCAAACCCCAAATAATATTTTATTTAAAATTTATCAAAAAATTACACAAAACAAATTTCATCATTACTTACTACCTTCAGTGTATAATTTCAACAAATTTATATAAAAATTGATTTTAAAGATACAAATCTATAACCCTAATTTTTTTTAAAATTAACACAAATAAGGATAGATATAAAGAAAGTATCACATTTTTATTGAATAATTTGTGTAAAAATTGAGATAAGTTGTATTTCATTTGTATTTTTTAGGATTATACATAACAAATCCTATATAAAAAATCTATTAAAAAAATTAGAAATAATATATTATTTTGAAAACTTTTAAAGATTTTTAAAAAAAAAAAATTGAAAAATGTTTGAAAAATCCAATAAAATATATATATATTTTTAATAAAATCCCAGTGGGGGCCCACTGTGCCCCACCTCTGTCCGCCAGTGCATCTTAATAGGGGTGTTCATCCGGTCCGGACCGGATCAGATTTTTTCAAAATGTCGGACCGGAGACCGGTTTAGACCGGTCCTTATTTTTAAAAATAAAAAAATAAATTCTTATTTAATATCTAAAAAAATATCTAAAAACATTTATACTCCTAATTTATTAAATTAAGAAAAATATCTATAAAAAAACATTTAAACTCCTAATTTATTATTTTTTAAAAAAAATCCGGTCCGATGAACCGGTTAAAATCCGAATTTAGACTGGACCCGGATTAATGGGAAAACATGGATCGGAGACTGTACCGTAATTTCACCGGTCCGATCCGGTCCGATTTTCCGGTCCGATCCATTTTTTAACACCCCTACATCTTAGGCTTCGATTAAATCCCCGTTCAAAATGTATTTTGATACATTATTTTACTTTAAATATTATTATTTAATACAATTTAATGTATTAAAATATATTCTGACGGAATTCAAATAAACCGTTAACTTCTGTTTAAAATTAAATCAGTAATTAAAAATTGATCTCACAAGCAACATACATTTTAGGAGTAAATGAAATTCCAGCTGAAGGAAACGTGATCTTCCTCTCCTTAGCTTAATTAGGAATACTTAAGTTGCAAAAATAATGATCATTATAAGAGCTCAAAGTGGCAAAAAAAGGAACATGATAATTATGAATGCTCCTTCTACCTTTTAAATCCACTAATTCCCCTTTTTAACTTTGATTTTAATGATTTTGGGTAACCCACAAAAGTCAAAGATTATAATCAAAACTCACATGCATGCCCACGCACAAAAGACCACAGCACGAGGGAGTAGAGAAACTTCAAATTTTTATCTCCTTAACACCTCTATAATGATTCATTTTTTGTATATTGAGTAAGTACAAAACACACTAGGATATAATATCACACTTCTATTGTTTACCCTTTCTTTCTTTTTCTTTTTCTAAAGAAAATGTTCTTCAATGCTTGTGCAAAATAGTGGAGACAGAAAATGACCAAGCTAATTATAGCCCATTAAACCAAAAGATCATTAGTAAAGCTCTTTATGACAAGAATCTCCCTTAGCCCATGTTCTACTTTTTTGCACAAAACTTACAGGAGGAAAAAAAGGAGAGATATAATCATATGAAGCAGAAAGTGAGCATTTGCAATTATGCTGCAATGCATTTCTGGGGAACTGATTGGAATGGTCAAAGTTTTGAACGTGGTAAATAGATTGGAGTGGTCAAACTTATGGAGTGCAAAAACACCCTTTTTTCTTTTGTATTATTACAATACACTAAGCAGGAAATTAGTCTAAAAAGTAGAAGTTTTGACAAGTAACCACAGACAATTGAAATTGTTCCCCCTGCCTTTTTAATTAACCCATCCCATCCCATTACACTAGAACTACTTTTACCCATGATCTTGTACATGCAACAACCTAACTCACACTTATAACAGGAACAAAGATATCTAAGCTTTTCTGGTTAAGCATCATTAATCCAAGCAGCAAAAAATGGCAAGTGAGCCATGGGGATAGCAGCAGTAGCAGGCCTGAGCTGTGCTGGTGAGATCCATGCAATATTTGGTGGCTTTGGAGTCATCAGAATGTTTGGAGAGGACCCACTTTTGTCAGGGCTACCTTCCCTTGAGCTGCTGTTCAAGCTGGTCACTATAGACGAACCGTTTGAGAACTGAACAGATGCCATCTTGGTTGATTCATCTCCCACAGATCGGTGGTGGTTAGAGCCACTGTTGTGCTGCTTCTGAAGATCATCAAGTGATGTGTTCACCATTTTCCAGCCTGAAGAGCTTTCATCAATTGGAGTCTTGTTCTTGCTCTGTTCCAAGGCCTTAATCTTCTTGGCTTGCTCACCTGCCAAAAGGGTGTTGCTAGACATGATCTTCTCCACATCATACCTTGTAATGTCAAAGTTTGTCACAGCACTGACACCGCGAAACTTGATTGCAGCTATATCATAGGCTTCAGCTGCTTCCTCTTGGGTGCCTGTTACAGTTTATCTTTCAAATTAGCCAGAAATCATCTTCATAACTTCCAAGGATTAAATTCTAAACATGATTA
Organism: Rheum nobile; assembly: GCA_027886185.1. Classification (NCBI taxonomy): domain Eukaryota; kingdom Viridiplantae; phylum Streptophyta; class Magnoliopsida; order Caryophyllales; family Polygonaceae; genus Rheum; species Rheum nobile. Next base: position 613,297 of record WOAB01000170.1, read on the forward strand.
ATCATCTTGATAAATTTGATGGTTTTCTTTTCACAGCCTTAAGAAAAGGTGCACATATTGGTGTATACTGAAACTGAGCTGTTTGTAAGAGCCCCCAAAGTAGAACTAGTCAGCCTTATAAAAGCAGGGGAGCAATAGTGGATAAAAAAAGTCCTTTTTTTATACAGCTTCTTTACTAGATTTACCCTACCATCCAACAATAAACTAAAAATACCTTGTAGTAAATATGCCACTAGCTGGCATAGTAACTAAAGCTAAAACACTAAGACAAGCCAATTAATCATTTTGTCAAATACTTTGAAACATGATAACAATCTACTGTCAAAAAGTGTATACAACCAAATGGAAATTTTAGAATGAATGAAAATGTCAATGAACAAAGAAAAAGGGCTCCATATGTCAGGAATTCTATGTGCTAAACAACAAACACAAGCTCAAGAAAGATAAGCCCACAAAGACTCACTAAATGTGCCAAGATAGAGGTCCTTGTTTCCAGCAACTCTTCCTATCCTGGCTTGCCACCTTCCATGCTGATGGTGTCTGCATATTTTCAAACAGGGAAAATCAATCTAAACTCAGTAGCATATAACAAAGCATATACTATAGATGAATTCATTATTATTCTGATTAGCTAAAGGACCTTGTTACTCCTCTGTACATAGAAGCACCCCTAGAGAACCCACTGCTTTTCCTATTGAAGAAGGCCAACAGAAAGACACATTATATTCACCTACAGAAATGAAATTATGTGCTCATTTTTCTTGGTTTATGCTGACAAATATACCTTCTCAAGTGAGCAACATACTCTTGCCGGGTCATGTTCTTCATCTCTTCAAGTTCATCTTTGTAATTCTCTAGCTGAGAAAATATTACAAAAAATATCAGTTCTAACATCCATGTAGAAGAAGACAAGGAAACAAAATCTAGAGTATTGAAAGATGTACAGGGAAGTTTGTATGAGTGGATGGGCCCCAGTATTTCAGTGCAGCAAGATCATAAGCCCTTGCAGCTTTCTCCTCCATATCATAACCTCCTGCATATTAAAATCACAATCCCAATAAGAGATCATATTTCAGCTAACGGATATTGTAAGGAAATCAATAATTCTTACATAAGCTAAGGCAAGGAATTGCTTACCCAAATAAACTGAAGGTGTGAAAATATCATCCCCAAGACACCAACATATGTGAACATTGACAAAACAAGAATAAAAAGAAAAAAAACTAGCATGAGCTTTGTCAGAGCAAAATCAGCAATTGAACCAACATTCCACTTAAAAGTAAACACTTTTAAGCGAATAGTTTAGAAAAGGAGAAAGTTTGGATCATGAGCATGACTAAGTGAGATTAACCTTGTCTTCCTTTCCTGGTTTGCCCTTCCTTTTTGCAGCTATTGTCCCATAGATGAGCTTCATATCTACCCGTCCATCTGTGCCTGATTGAGCCAAGCATATGTCACTTAAGATACTAACATGGAAATCCAAATGAACAAAGATGAAGAATTTGGAAGAAAACTAAGCTATGAGAAAATGTGGAAATGAAGTCAAAACAAATGGTAAATAAAAACACTAATAATGGTAACCAAATAATAGAAAAAAAAATGGAAAAGAGGAGCTCACTTGGTAACCCCTCTATACTGTGAAGTTCTCTGTCCAAATGTATCAATGGACTTCCTATGAACAGGTTGCTTCTGACCCACTTTCCCAAACCCTCTCTTCTTGCTTTCCATTGTCAAGCAATCAGCAGGAGAGGGTGAAATCTGAGCTGTTGGAGTGACACAGCTAGACTGAGAGCCAGGGCTCATTGACAAAGTAAGAGACTGTATATCACCACATGCCATGGAAGCTATAGACCCAGAACCTCCATTGTCAACCATGGTGGTGGCAATGTTAGCAGTTGTATCACTACCACCACCACCCACATGATGCTCCATCCCTTGTTGGGTTGAATAGCTTCTTGCAACCCAGTTGGCCATTTCAGAGATCTGAGCATTGCAATCTGACATGTCACCCTTTGTTTCCACCATTGGTGCTTGGAAGAAATCTCCAACTCCATAATAGGAATGATGGTGTTGAAACATGTTGAGAGAATGTTGCCTATTAGCCTCTTCTTGTTCTGCATTGTGTTGTTGGTGGTGGTGGTAGTAAATGCTGTCTAAACTCAGAGCCATGGTCTCCCTTTCATGGCTTGCATATTGGTGGTTTGCAGCACCCAGGAAATTCTCCAGCTTTGGAGAAGAAGTTGCAACCAGGCCTAATTACATATACTCAAGCTCAGTTGCAGAAAGTACATATATACATAAAGATGATCAAAACATGAAGAAAACAGAACCTTCAGAATGGGATTCCATGATGCAAAGAGAGCCATCAGATTTGATGGGCATTGCTGTGAGCAGAGGAGGCTGGTGAAACCCAGAAGAATGTCCATTACCAGAAAAGCACTGAGCAGATGAGCTGTTGAGATGTTGAAGAGGAGAAAGAAACAAGGAGTTTGAAACTTCAACTTGAACAGCAGCAGGAGGAGAAGAAGCAGCCTCCATTTCCAAGTGAGGGGAAAGAGAGAAGCCTAGCCAGTTGCTACTGCTACTGTTGTTGCTGTTATTACCATTGTTATTTTCACTCATGGACTTCATCATCACTACTATATATAATCTAATCTAATCTAATCTAGCTACCTCTCTAGTATTTCTAGTTCTTGGTACTCCACTCTACAGGAACAAGTGAGGCAGCTCAATCATTGGGAACAAAATAAGCTAATGATGTCAAGATATTTATTCTTTCCTTGCTTGGTTTTGCCACAACACTAGAATAACTTGGGTTTTGTTTTGCATAGTACAAACCAAATCACAAAGGGAGAAGAGAAGAGCCCCTTAAACTCAACAAAGAGAATGAAAGAGCAAGAAGATATATAGGGATCTGTGTTTATAGTGTTTGTGTGAGAAACACTCTTTTCCTTTTGCTCTCCACCACCCCATTCTTATAACCCTATATATAAATTTACTCCGCCACAGCATAGTAAAAAAATCCATGTAAATGTAAAGTTGTGGACTAAATGAAAGATTTGATCTTTTTCATCTTATCTGTTGTGGACTGGATACAATACAAGTTGTAATTTTGGATTTGCACCTCCACTCACTTGGTGCAGTACGTACAAACCCCCCATCACTGCATGCTGAACCCTACTCTGCAACCCAGCTAAGCATTTGCCAGGTATTGGGTTTTAAATTTATTATAAACTATATGTATTATGTAAATAATGTAATATTGACACTTCCTTCAGTTACTACTGTCATCAGATCGATCAGCCCCTTGTTTGTTGTGGCTGATGGTGAAAGTCTATACACATTACTGGTCACGGTGACAGCAGAATTAATTGGTCACAAGTCACTAAAGAATCTCCACGCTTTGATTTGAAGTCTTGAAGATAAGAGTAAAATCCAAGAGAATGTATGAAAAATAATCCAGCTAAGTTCCAGAGATTATGCAAAGAATTTATGGATGTAATTGGTTGTTATCAATAATTGCCTCCGTACGTTTTTCACAAGGTAATTTGACACTCTTTTTTCTTGGATAAGAAATGTATGACCCAGAAGACTTCGGATGTAATTTGCATTCAAAAATTCAATGTAATTTGAGACTCTTAATTGTGTGTTTCACAAACAGTAGGTCAAGAAAATGGAAATAGAAAGGAAGAAGGAAACAGAGGGGAAGGCATGCATGAGTATTGAGTAGTCAAAACCTACTTACAGAGACCAGACAAGGAAGGATAGAGGTGGGGTCCACGCGACTTATTTTTGAAATATATATTCCCTTAATTAATTTTCCTAATACAATATTGCACCATCAATATCAACTTTCTACTCACTTTAACCTTTTAATTTCATAATTAAGGTAATATACAATTTTGAATTCAATTTTGTACTTAGTGGAGTTAGTGCTCAGATTCATTTTTTATATTCTAAATATTGTTCAAAGGTTTACTATAACATGTACGTACAGGTTAGTAGCTACATTAGAGCTGTGTGACGATAAAATTGAAGGAAATGTGACAGTATGCATCATGTAAGTATATGATAAGAGTAATAAAACATATATAGTACGTGTAGGTGAATATCTGCCATTTACGTAGTCCCATAGTTTAATAAGAGAAAGGAATCAAACGTACAATATAGCAGCAGTGGGCGGGCTTTTTCGCATGCAGAATGTTGCATGAAGTTGAAGCAGACAGATTTTCCTGCTAAAATGATTTCGGTTGAACCTTCAAACCAAGTTTTTGGAGGGAACAATATTTCCTTACAAAATGAAGGCAAAGAGATAATTATTTTTGTATGATTATGGTGCAATGATGGGAAAATCCACCCAACATATACACCCACATTTTTGTGCATTATTAGCTAAAAGGGGTGTTACTATTAAACCGACGTTAATTATATATGCAAGTAAATCAATATACGTTTATAAACACTTGTCAGTTGTGCTAATATACCACTTTTACACAATATGACAAACTATACTCACATAATAATTGATTATGGATTAAAGACACGTATATAAATTAGCTAGCTAGTCACCAGGGGCGGATCTACAGGAGGGCTAGGGGGCGGCAACCCCCGTTTTTCTCCCGATAAATCCCTTATAGTATGTTAAATTTTTGGTTAAGCTTCCTTTTGAATTTTTTATTTTAATTATGTATACATAAAATGATAAGAAAAATACATTAGTCTAGTGATATTTATCTTTGAATTTGTGTGAAAAAAGTTAAAGGTCATGTCTTCAATCCCTCAACCTTTCTTTTTTCTACTTTTGTTAAAAATTTGAGTCTTAATGGATTAAGTTCTAGATCCGTCACTGGTAGAGATGGAGCACGGGAAATATTTGCTGGGCCCAGGCCCGGGCCCGGGCCCGGTTGATATCAAATCAACACTTAAAATTTCAAAATTGTGACTTGTATTGATTTTGCACCACCTTCCCTCTAGTGGGAAGCAGTTATATATGCTGGGTTCACGTCTTGGCCTTTTCTTCTCTAATTATTTTCCCGCTTAATATCATTCCTTCTAACAACAACGAGTCAACAAGACTGCTAGTTTTTTTTTCGGTTAACTCTCATTTTCTTGAATTGTAATTCTTTTGTGTAAATTAAAACAAAACCAATGTGAGTTTGGGGGTGGGGTAATCCCGTACGAGCGAGAGCAGAAGAAAATCTAAAGAAAGATTTGGGTGGCCGGGGAAAGGTAAATGAGCCCAAGACAAAATCCAAAAATAACAAAACAAACCATAAATAGAAGCACAGAACAACTTCACAATCCAGATAGATGTGGACGTTGTGACAAGGATAGCACCTGTTTAAAGCCCAGCACTCTTCTGTTGGACATGTATATACACTTGAATTCAACCCATCAATTCACTATTGCAATAGCTACGTACACTCATGTTTAATTAATTGGCTTTGTGTCAGTCATAATCCTTCAAGTTTTATTACTTGTTACTTTACCCAATGGTAAGTACGTTGTAAATGAATGAAAGGAATTCTCTTCTTTCTTTGTTAATTTAATTTGCCTCTTTTGAGTGTTGACTTTGGCTATCCCTCAAGGAATTTGATGTTTAAATGTTCCAAAACAGGGCGTATGCCTGTATTAATTCATTCCACCCAACTCCCACTTTTCAACACTGCTTCCAAAGCAAACAAAGCATCCTAGCTACAAGAATGCAACATGTCAAATCAAATCAAAGGAAAATAGAAATGAAAAACTAAATCAATGGGCCGGTTCAAAGGTAGCCCAAAATCAGAGCCCCAAATAGAGACCAAGAACTAAATCAATGGGCCGGTTCAAGGGTAGCCCACGCTATTGTAAGGTGGAGAAAAACTGTACGACTGCTTTCTCTGTATCAGCTACATTTCACTAGGCATCAGTCTTTGCGGACACAATTTGCTAGTCTGCAAGTTTACATGTGAACTTAAAATCTTCCCCAATATCGATCTTGCTTGTTCGTGTAATTTGTCGTCAGTTTTTCAAGTTTTTTGTTCTGAAGTTTGATCGTTATGGCATTCAAATTTGAGGCTTTCCCCTCTTTTTCGTTTTTGCAGGTGAACCGAACCGTCACTCGGTGGTCAAAATCCCTAATTTGTTTCCCCTCCTCCACCTTCCAAGCTCAGATCTTTAACCCCGATGGAGGATAACGATCCCTTCTCCTTCATCGTGGCCCAGTGCAAATGCTCATTAGGTGTGCAAGAGCTCTTCAAGCGTATACCTTTCGCCCGCCAGGAGCTAGTCTTCTTGGGACCCGAATTGCCGGTACTTCCCCCCCACCCCCCGCTGTCTACCTCCGCCGCCGCCGTGGAGGTGATCGATGTTGACGCGATTAGGGCTGGAGACAATCGAAGCCCTCGGATTCCGACTCCCGTTGAAGAACCATCCCCAAATCAACGATTTAGGGCTTCTACGAGAGAAGTGGGCGAGTCATCTAGAAAGAGGAAAGCGGAAATTCCAGAGGACGTTGAAATTATCATGATCGAAGACTCCGACGACGAGGAAGAAGTAGTAGAGGACGTGGGAAGGCAGCGAGGGCGACTGCTGCCATCGTCGGCACGTCGACAAGTTCAGAATCTTACGCTGCAAACTTGGCTACGTCGACAAGCTCGGTATCCTTCGAATACACAAGGAACGAAGCAAACAGGGGATAATAAGATCACTATGATGTCAGTTTTGCATGCTCTTGCAATGCAGGAAAGGGAGGCCCGGGCCCACCTTTGTCTTGATAGCGACGGTACCGGCTCTCCATTTGAGACGGCTTTACGTCGCGGCGTCCCATTTTCTGTACCCAAGTGGTGGCATGAAGAAGATGATGACCAAGCTTGAAGCTTTTGACTGATGACAGGATGCTGGTTCGCGTAGTGCAGCAGCTCTGCTAATTTGGGATATTTTGGGTTTTTTTTGAGGATGTTACTTGAAACTGTTGATGATTTGGAAAGGCGACATTGCTAACACTGGAGTAACAAGCTTGCCTTTGCTTTTGTAATTGAGGGCTGCTGCATTCCTTTTTGTGAAGCTAGAATTTAGGATTGGTGAACTTTTGTAGTTATGAATATGATATGCATTCAGGAAGTTGTTATCTTTTGTAACTGGCTTGATATGAATGGGCTGTTGATGGTTTTGACAACTTATATATGGTGAACCTTTTGTGTAGTTAGCATTGTAGAGTATTATTGCTTATGGTAGCTTAAAGAAGATGCAATGTGTCTAAAAATTGTAATTGTAATTGTAATAGAGAGAGGCCAGGCCAGGCCAAGTCCAGCTAATAAACCTGAGATGGTCCCACAAAAAAATCTGGGCCCGTTTTCATGTTAAGACGATCCTAATCCGACCAAAAAGAAGCCTCGCTGTTTCAAAATACCAAAAGCTGACAATCACAATCTTCTCTTCATCTTTCCTGAATTCCCAATTCCTGGTTTGATCCCCCTTTACCTTCTTCCTCTATCTGAAACAATCATTTTGAACAGCTTTTCTAAACTCTGACCATTGCAAACACACTCTCAGGGGACCGAGTTTCTTATTTTGGATTTTCATCCATCACAAATTTCGAAGAATTGGTATCCTCAATGTCATGGCTGACTCGCAACAATTCTCTTTGCATCGACGAAGACGGCGAGCACAACCCCCAACAAAATCATGAGGTTTCTCGCAACAATCACAGCGCTCGCACCATTTACAATTACAACAAGTCCTCGTTCTCTGATCACCTGAATCGGCAATACCGTCCACAGGAGGAACACGAGGAGGAGGATGAAGATCAATCTCACGGCGTCAAGGAGGATCTCAGCGATTTGACGGAAACCCTAACCCGCCAGCTCCTCGGCGTTGCCAAGTTTATTGCTCCGCCTCCACCGATGGCCTCGCCTCCGCTCCAATTAGCTGCGCCTGATAAATATCCGGATCAGATCTCCGTGTTCGATCGGACGGAGTTGTCGGATCCATCTGTCTCTGGCGACGATGGATTATCCGTTCAGGATCAGGTTTCCGGAGAATGTGGCGATTCTTCAGGTGCTGGACGGGCAGCTGCGCGCGGAATCCCTAGGTTTTCAGACTACGATCGGGCTATTCCGGAGAATATTCAAGTGGATAGGAGTTATGCTCAATTAGGATCAACGGCGGAGGAGCCTGATCGGATTCGTAAAGCTGTTGGTTTGACGGACGAGGTCTTGTCATTTGCTGGTAACATTGCGCATCATCCTGAGACCTGGTTGGACTTCCCCATCGAGGAAGAAGATGATTTAGACGGTATGTGAACCTTCAATTGGTGTTTCTAGGACTTCTGTTGATGCTGATCAATTGTTTTGACTGATGCCTGATTCCTGTCAAATATTTTGCAACTTGATGTTGTATATCAAATGAGTCAGTTGGAACTTGAAGGTGAAAAGCATTGTCTTTTTACAGTATCAAATCTGTTTTTGTTGCTCACGAAAAATCACCAATCTGTATCGGGTGTCCACAGAAAGGATAGTCTTTTCAAGTTTTTCACTATCTTACACCTAATCTTCTTTGTTCAGATTTTGACATGTCAGACTCCCAGAAGGAGCATGCCATAGCCATTGAATCCCTTACACCAAGGTTAAGAGCTCTGAGAATTGAGCTATGTCCTGCACACTTGAGTGTGGGATACTTTTGGAAAGTCTATTTTGTTCTCTTGCATTCAAGGCTCAACAAGCTTGATGCAGAGCTTCTATCAACCTCCCAAGTAAGTGTCTTTTATTTCAGCCTCAAGTCTATGATCATTATTCTTTTACTGAGTGGGTAATGGTGAAAGAACAATAATTAATAGGAGCATGCTTTGTCATTGCTAAAGAAAAATAATAGATTTTGACTACATTCTTTGCTGCTATATTGGTTTTTTATTTGTGCTCGCTCCTGCTCTGTCATGTTCCGGGGTTTAGTGGGTGGAAGGCCAAATATCACTTCAATGTAGGAACTCAAAAGGCTGGAAAATTTCTCCAACATCTTCCATGCTTGTTTTTATCTTGCTAAGATTGTCTAGACTATAAGCTTAATCACTTCAAGACTGGATCATAACTTCCTTCATTATTGAGATATAAATGGTGTTGTATATTCTGCTACAAGTGTGTCTATTGCTTTTCTGCACTCAGTGTTGTCGACTGTTCACTATGCTCACAAATTTATTGGCCTTGCTGTATAAAATTCATATGATTCCATTATTTTGCAAAGTTGGATAGCACAGGCGAAGGATAGAAATTTTCATTGAGAATCAGTGGAAGACATAAAAGTTTTGTCATCAATGATTTTTCTGCTACTTTGTGCCAAAGAAGCACACCATAATCATACTGCAATTGTATGTGCAGAATTTGTTCTAATTGCATTCTTTTTTCCAAATGTTGTGATTTAAACCTTTGTTCTTTTATGTCAATGGTATGTCAGACAGTTAAGCAATCAGATTGATGATGATGTGTAACTATTATAGGTTGTGGAAGCCAGAGCAGAATGGATGCATGAGCTACAAAAGCGCACCAAGGAAGAACTGGAGAGACAACGCTATTATAAAGAAATTGCTTTTCTAAATGCTGACTTGGGTCCATCATCGCCTTGTTTTCAGCAACCAGACAACTACTCAGGCTGGACATTTGCATCTGAACCTGATTGTTCCAGCACAGCTTATTATGATTCTGATACTAAAAAACGCACAGTTTCAAGTGCTGAGACAGAATTCATTGACAAGTCTGTTATTATAGAGAACCCAGTGATGAAAACAGTGGTGGAGAAAAACATAATGGATGTTTCATCACCTAAAACGCTGCTTCACAGTTTTGATGATGACGACGATGATGACTGGCCAGAGGATGATTTATCTGAAGATGGAAAGGGTGTCACGGCCATTCCATTAGGTATTGAGGAGGAAGTTTCTTTTAGTGATCTTGAGGATGATGATTGCAGTATACACGCTAAATACAACATTAGCTCAAAGAACTCATGAGCTCGTTCTGCAAGTGAGAAGCTCCATCCTATACCATTTAAAAAGAAGTTCCAGTAGCATATACAAACCAAGCTTGTCGCTTGAGAATGAGAAACTCATGAATTGTTATGCCATTTTTTGCAATAAATTTTCCAGGTACTATTATGAGATTGAGGGGCGTATGCGAAGGCGTGTTTTGTCTCTACGGCATTGACAAAATTGTCCTCTTTAAGAAGTTACCTTCGTGCTGTAACATCTGCTTGATGTCGCAAATCTGTTCAAATTACCTGGGCTGATGAAAGTGTGAATCCTTTTCTCTCAACTGTGAATTATTTTGTGTGTAAACAGAATATTGGTAGAAGATTCTTTTTTTTGTTCATTCAATCCTTATAGATTGATTTCAGGCGCCATGAGGTTGCCTGTTGTGTGTAATTGTGTATGTACTTTCAGAAGATGAATGGAATTGTTGTGAAGCAGCAAATGATCTTCAACTCCCTTCCCTGTTGTTATTTCGTTTTCTTTTTCTTCTGTATCTTATCGAAATAAAAAAGTAGACATAACAAAACTACGCTTTAGAAACCTTTGTCCTAATTACACGGAAACGCATCGTTTTGGTTGCCAAATCACTGCATTAGACATAGATCGGTTTGCAAGATTCAACAATTTCTGAACTTATTATATTTTCTGGGTTCAAAATGGAAGGGGGTTCTCCTTTGCACCGCTCTTTTTTTATTTCGCACTGCAAGTTAAACGCACGAGGTAGCGTTTAACCTTTTTTTTTTTTTAAAACGCTATTATATGGCGTGAGAGCTTTTTTTGTTTTTTTATTTATTTATTGAGATTAAACAAAAAACGAAATCGGCTCGATTAAACCGGATCGGAGTTAAACGCTACGTCGTAGTGTTTAAAATGGACTCGGTTTAATCGAGCCGATTAAGTTTTAAACGCTACGTAGTTGCATTTAAAAAATAATATTTTTTTTCAAAGTTGCACTTTTTTTCCATAATCATGTAGAGAATTTCAATACGAGTACGTACATATAAAATTCGTCCAAAACGGATATCGTTTGCCCCTCCGAAAGCCTAAAAAACAAAGTCTTCCTACCCTTTTTTTTTTACAATTTGGTGTCCAGCATATAACGCATTGTAGTGGGATTTTTTGGTATTTTCAACATTTTTCTACTATAATTTTATATAAAATTTTAATACTATAGTTTTGTATAATTTTGTTCATTTATATACTATAGCTATATACTATTGTTATATCGTATAATTATATACTATGGTTATATCGTATAGTTATATACTATTGATATATTGTATTGTTATATACTATAGCTATATACTATTGTTATATCGTATAGTTATATATATACTATTGTTATATCGTATAGTTATATATACTATTGTTATATCGTATAGTTATATATATACTATTGCTATATTGTTCATTTATATACTATGGTTATATCGTATAGCTACATACTATTGTTATATCGTATAGTTATATACTATTGTTATATCGTATAGTTATATACTATAATTATATATTATGGTTCTAACGTACTATGGTTATATACAAAATTTATATCGTATAGTTATATACTATGGTTATATCGTATAGTTATATACTATAGCTATATACTATTATTATATCGTATAGTTATATACTATTGTTATATCGTATAGTTATATACTATGGTTATATCGTATAGTTATATACTATTGTTATATATTATGGTTCTAACGTACTATGGTTATATACAAATTTTATATCGTATAGTTATATACTATAGTTATATACTATGGTTATATATACACTATGGTTATATCGTATAGTTATATACTATAGCTATATCGTATAGTTATATACTATTGTTATATCGTATAGGTATATACTATGGTTATATACTATAGTTATATCGTATAGTTATATACTATTGTTATATCGTATAGTTATATTATATAACTATACGATATAACAATAGTATATAACTATACGATATAACAATAGTATATAGCTATACGATATAACCATAATTACTTATATACTATGGTTATATCGTATAGTTATATACTATTGTTATATATTATGGTTCTAACGTACTATGGTTATATACAAATTTTATATCGTATAGTTATATACTATGGTTATATCGTATAGTTATATCGTATTGTTATATACTATTGTTATATACTATAGCTATATGCTATTGTTATATCGTATAATTATATACTATTGTTATATCGTATAATTATATACTATTGTTATATACTATAATTATATATTATGGTTATAACGTATAGTTATATACTCATATTAAATTTTTATAGAAAATTATAGTAGAAAAATGCCGAAAATACCAAAAAATTTCACTATAATGCGCTATATGCTGGGCACCAAATTGTAAAAAAAAAGGTAGGAAGACTTCGTTTTTTGGGCTTTTGGAGGGGCAAACGATGTCCGTTTTGGACGAATTTTATATGTACGGACTCGTATTGAAATTCTCTACATGATTATAGAAAAAAGTGCAATTTTGATTTTTTAAAACGCAACGGCGTAGCGTTTAAACTGAACCGTTTTTTTTTTAACCGATTTACTTTTTAAATATTTTTTTTATAAAAGCTTAAACGCTATGTCGTTGCGTTTAAACTGAACCGAACCGGTTTAGAAAGTTGAACCAATTCAGTTTAAACCAACGACGTAGCGTTCAATTTTTATTTTTTTTATACGCTATAACATTGCCTTTAAAACCAGTACGAAACACAAAATTTCCGGGTGGAAACAAGTTCTCCGTCAACGGAATCGTGCCGATACCATAGCAGCCACAGAGCAGAACACAACAACCAGCCTAGCGAGATAGGACAAAATTAGCAGGAAAATAATAAAAAAGAGGGGAAATTGTTGCGAACCTCCATTCATCTTCATCTCTCTTTCCGTCTCCGGGACGTTTCTTTGTATGAGGAGCTCAGACCAGGCGAATCCTTCCTATATCTGTCAGGTTCGTCCTCACCGCATTTTCTGTTAAAACGCCATCTGGCTTCGCGTTTTAATTGCACCTTTTGCCGACCTTCAAACAAAAACACGAAACCCTAGGGTTCTTGAGTCTCGAAACACCGCTTTGATTTTTATAACATCCAGGCAATAAAATCCCCGCAAGTTTAGGTTTTTAGCCATACAATTGTCCCGGAAAAAAAACGTGTTCTAAGGAGAGGTGTTTTGGTGCTATGGATCTTCAATTGCTGAGCAGAACAAGAGATTTCTCCAGGAGGAGAAGAAAGTGGCTTTTATTGTCCGCGCTGTTCGGCGCCTCGGCGTATGGCGCCTACAGAGTTTATCACTCGCCATCGGTGACGAGGAAAAGAAAGAAACTGGCGAGATTGATAGGAGCTCTATTTTCTATGCTCGAGATCGTTTCCGATTCTGCAGAAACCATCGGTGTTGTGTCCAGGGATTTGAAGGAGTTTCTCAGCTCGGACTCTGACGAAATCCCCAACAGTTTGAAGCAAATCTCCAAAATTGCACAGTCTGATCAGTTTTGCCGATCGGTGAATAGGATTTCCGAGGCTCTCACCATTGGAGTACTGAAAGGATACCGATCTGAGACCAAGGACGATAATGGATCGAGCATCACGGATCAGGTAATGGATAGGGTTTTGTCAAATGCTGGAACTGGTTTTGTTTCTGTTGTTGCTGGTAGTTTTGCAAAGAATCTGGTGCTGGGATATTATGCTAGCCGTGAACTGGTTAGCAATCGAACCGATTCGAATCATGGAGGTAGCTCATCAAGCATGTTGGATATGATGGTCTGTAGTGACAAGTTTAAGGATATGATGGGTAATTGTATACAAGTCTTTGTGAGCACAGCTGTGGCAGCATATCTTGATAAAACATTGGATGTGAACGTGTATGATGAGCTCTTTGCTGGATTAACCAATCCGAAGCACGAGAGCAAAGTTAGAGACATGTTGGTTTCGGTTTGTAATGGGGCTGTGGAAACTCTTGTCAAGACGTCTCATGAAGTGTTGACGAATAAGAAGGTTGATGTACCTTCTTGTAATGGTAAAGGCCAGTACTTTTACTCACCCCGGGATGAGTTTCCGGGTCAGGGAGATGCTGCTGACTTGACAAAGAGATGGGTATTTGATAAAATGCAGAGTAGTGGATTGGTTAATTCGATATCCTCAACATTGGCGGTCCCAAGCAACAGGAGATTTGTTCTTGATATGACGGGGAGAGTGACCTTTGAAACATTAAGATCGATAGTTAATTTCTTGCTTTGGAAGTTGTTGGATGGATTAAGGAGAGGCGCCAATGTCGTGCGTGATCAGGTTGTTGACGGGGGTAAGGAGGTGGTTAAATATTTCAGCACAAAGTCTTCTGTCATAGTTACAATATGTCTTGCTCTATATTTACATGTTGTGGGTGGAACAAGGCCTTTTTTGGCTGCTTAATTTGTAAGGCTCCTTCTCTCCCTGTGAATGGTCTCAATAATATGAAATATGAAGGAAGGTGTTTTTTGTTCATTTCCTTGTAGAATAGCAATTTGTGCAACTTCATTCATTTTTCCTGTCAAACAATTGAATTTGTATCATACTAGATTCCTGATAGTTCTATATCTAACCAAAGAGAGATGGATTTTAGGTTTGTACTTTGCTTGATTACTTTATGCTTTAATCTTCCAGGCTGATCAGGGTTTTAGATGCTGCTTTGATTTTTTTTAGGGCAAGCTTCAATTTTGTAATGTTCTACAAGTGTTAGGTCTTCATTTTTTAGGTATCCAACCTTACCCTTAAGTTTTCATTGGCTGCCTTGATCTTATGTGGTTGAATCTTATGCATAGAGGTTTGCCAATCAGGCTGAAAAGTTCCACATTCCACACACAAGTTTACCTAGAAATATATACACTATAGATATGGTTCTCTCTTTTTTGGATGTGAAGATTTTTCTTCATCAGTTACTCCCCTGGAATGAAAATACCATTGCACCAACTTGCAAGAAAGTAATCAACTTAAGACAAAACTTACTAGATAATTGCATACTCGCTTGTACGTGTTACAAGGCCATCGACGAACAGACATCTCTTGCATACATGACTTTTATTTATTCCCAAAGTTCCTCTATATGTTTATATAGAATACCAGGGTTTCATGGTGTGTTGTGGCCTTGGGTGTAGATGTAATCAAGATGAGCGACTAGTGTTGTCCTCATTAAACATTCTTCCTTGTCTAATCCCTTGCAACTGTCATCAGCAGCACCCTGCAAGATTTTTTTGTCATTAGGATTCAAGAAACAAACACATTACCTTGTGAACAAACAAGCTAATGGATTTAACATGAATGATACCATATCCTGGCTCTTCAGTTGTGCAGGCTGAGGACGAGTACTGAAGCTGATCATGGAGGAGAGGAGAAGGATCAAGATGAAGGTGATAAGCTTTGTCGAGATAGCCATTCATCACACTAGTTGCAATATTTTCTTTCTTTCTTTTCAATTCTGAATTGATTCATGAAGACTTGTGAGAGGCTCAATGCATGAATTTATACACGGATAAAATGGCAACAGTACAAAGATTGGCTTAGGTCAAGTTTACCTTAGCTTAATGCTTTCCCATGTCATCTGCCTTGCCAATACTATAGATGTTAATTTTATCTACTGCTTGGATATGAAACTATTCTATAATATACACATCTTTGATACTATATTAAATATGGTGTAATCATTAAGTAAGCTTATCTGCTTATGCTATTAGTATTTTACTGCTACTAGGATTATGTAGGCTAGGCTTGATTAAATCAGCAAAATCCACTGAATCTAAGGACAGGAATTGGGTTTCCAACATGTGATTTGTTTTTTATTATGGTACTTGCTCCTTGATTTGTTTTTACTTTTGACTTTTCATGTATCTGAATCTAAAATCTTGGGAGATTTTGTTTTCTCCTTGTTGGATGTATGCTGGGTGTGAAGCTGAGATTTTCTTACATTGCATAGTTGCAACTGCTAGTTCATGGTTATGTAGAGGCTTACTGCTCCTGATCCAAAGAAGTTTAACATTTATGTGTCAAAGAAAAACAAGTCAATAGATCATAGCATCATTATTGATTTTATTTTCTTTCTAAAATTGAGCTTGTAGATAGACTAATTCATCAACTTGTAATAACATAAGTATCATGATTGTTCTCTATGTAAAATTTTATCTGATGAATTATGTGATCATGGAGATGCCAACAAGAAGAATCACCAAACTTGTTTGGCATGTTTCTTTTCTCTCTTCTTAATAATTAGGCTTCTTCTCCCCTCTAAAAAGGTATTAAATCCACCCCTCTGCTTTCTTCTTATAATGTCCAATGACATCATACTTGTTTGGCATGTTTCCTTTCTGAATCTCCACTTGGGTAATAGAAGAATTGTGGATCTCTCACAAAATCTGGAAACCCATAACAGAAACAACTGTTGCAAACTGCTTAAGATGCTAAGTTTATGGCTGTCTGATACCTATTAATTGGCAAGTGCTGCAAAGCAAAGCAAAAGAAAGCTACAAAGAGCAAGCCACTGTTTCTTTTCATCATCAAAAAAAGCAAAGAGATTGATATGTTTCCTCCAAGCAAAAAAAAAGAAGAAGAAAAGTTGCCACTAAATTGAAAACATGTGTTTGTCCCCTGCAAATAATAATGGAATCCTGAATCTCCCAGATTACTGTGTAGTGATTTCCTTTTCTGGCTGCCTACAGATTTCCAGATTCAGCAAAAGCTGATCACTTGATTGTTCTTATTAGTGTGTGACTGATGGCTTTTTGATACATTATACTCCCTCCGTCCCTTAATATAGTTATCTTTTCCGTTTTTGGCGTCCAAAAAAATTATTCTCCTTTTCATTTTTGTCATAACAAATACCCTAAAATATCCCTTTCTCTTTTTCAAAATTACACATAATACTCACAACCTTCCAAATATCTAAAACCTCTCTCCTCCATTATTACACTTTCAACTCTCTCTTCCCAAAAAATACCCTATTTTTTTTCTCTCCTCCAAAAATACCCTACTTTTTTAATCTCTCTCCTCCCTCCTTAATTCTTGTGTCATTCTCCAAAGGAAAACTATATATGGGGACGGAGGAAGCATGCAACTAAGGTGATTAAAATAGCTTTAATAGTGGAATGAGCCTTTAATTGTTTTGCTCTAATCGAAAAAGTTTGATTAATACTGAAACAAACCAGAAGAGCTTAATAAGACACAAATCATGAAAGGAGCCTTATTTCAAAATTACGCCAAAAATTCAATCTTCCATGAAAAGAGAAATATGTCGAGGCTGATTGTCCGCATGCCCTTATAACTTTCGAGACAACAGTTTTTTGTTGTTGTTGTTTTTTCGTTTTTGTTTGCCTTTGATTATCTTTTTTTCTCAATTTCACTTTCACTAAATCAGTAGTGAATTTGGTAGGAAATTAGGTAGGATTAGGATCGTTCTCATATATGTGTGGAGCTGATGGAATAGATCATCGTCATAATTTACTTTTCAGAATAACTATTGTAAAATATCTTAGTTTTATTATTTTATTTGATGATCGATGTTTCGTCAAACGATAACCACCTTGCTTGATTAGTTTCCAATAAGAAGTTTTTGGATTTACTATTATAGCTAGATTGGACTTTTAAAGTTTTTTTTTTGTCAAATGACTTTTAAAGTAAAATTTTATTTTAAAAAACTTAAAATTAGATGAGAACGATAGCTCAAGTGCGAATATAAAAAAACAAATTAGCTTATATATACGAAAAGGCTAAATACACGCAATTTTTTTATCTAAATGGACGAGATTTCGTGCGCGTAGCGTAGCAGCATGCTCTGATGCGCGTATCATATGCGTTCAGGGATATAATGGGCATTACTGAAAAGTTAGGGTAAAACTCATGCGCGTAAGATATGTGCATGAATTGTTCAGAGGTGTAGCTCGTGCGCGTAAGCTAAGCGCACGGCTAATGGGCCGGCCCATCAACTCATGCGCGTAGCTTACGCGTACGAGTGTATATGTTATACCTCACGTTCACCTTCTTCTTCTTCTTCCTCTGCCTCGCCGACGACATTCGAAAATAACCTAAATTTTCGAACGCTTGAAATCTTGTGATTCGTTGGTTGATTCTTGAAATAGGCAATGGATTCGTCTTCCTTGATTGATTCCGAGCTCGGGGGTGGCGAAAACGCCGGAAATGGTGGAGGGCAAGAGCGGCCGGTGGGCGGCAGTGGCGCCGACGTCGACTTCACAGCGGCGTCAGTGGAGGAGGAAGGCGGCTTAGACCCAGGGTTGGCTCCTGTGGTGGCTGGGGTGGCAGTGGCGCCGATGGTGGAGGAGGAGGTGGTGGCTGCTGGGGTGGCAGTGGCGCCAGTGGTGGCTGTGGTGGCAGTGGAGCCGGTGGTGGAGGAGGAGGTGGTGGTTGTTGGGGTGGCAGTGGCTCCGGTGGTGGTTGGGGTGGAGGAGGGTGATTTGGGGGTTTTGGGTGGAGGGAGACCGCAGACGAGAGTTCAGGCAAACGTACCGGTGGAGCCGGAAGAGGCGGAGGTCCCATCCACTCATATTTCTACTGGTCCCCATCAGGTTTTTTTTCGAAATCCTAAATTTATATTTTATTTCCAACGTAATTGTTTATCTAACTTGAATTGTTTGAATAACTTATAAAACAGATTATGGATTAGTTATAAATTTGATTTGAAAGTAATTGTGAATTTTGATTATCGTGTTTTTGTGTATTTAGAATATAAATTATGTTTCCGACGTAGTTGTGAATTTGATTTGAAATTAATTGTGAATTTTTATTATCAATTTTGTGTGAAGTTAGACTAGAAATTCTCCATAATATTGTGCGTAGGTTATGATTAGAAATTCTTAGTTGTGTTTTTTTTTTGTAAATAGTTGTGAATTTAGATTTAAAATTAGTTGTGAAACTGGGCCAAAAGTAATGGAGTAGAAATACCCATTTGATTTACGTAAATTGTCTATAATTTAGAGGTTACGGGGGGTCTTGACCCCTTCGGGCCGGACAGAGCCGACGCTAGTGGCTGATCGTCGCAGACCACGTATAGGGGTGTCAGATTCTATACGTCATCGTGCTGCTCTCGTCCATGTGGATATATTATCCGTTTCTGCCCCTCCTCCTCCTCCGACCGTCATTGCTGATGATGTTTATATGGAGCATGCTGATGAGCATATGGAGGTAGATTTGCAGCCGCCGACGACAGGCATGACTGATGATACGCACTCGCAGATGAATGAGGATGTAGATTATGTTGAGTCATTAGAGCCAAGGTTGAGGACTGAGGATTTGAGTCGTGACGAGTCTCCCCCCACCCGGTCCCCCTTATTCTCCTCTCCTGGCCTGTCTTTTGTCCCCTCTCATGAGTTTGGTGTTGGCCAGCTTGTTTCGTCACCTGTACGCCCCTCCACTTCTGCACCTCCACCTCCAGTTCCCCCTACGAGTCATGTTGATGATTTTGATCCAGGACTTCCCTCTACTTATGCGTCGTGGATGCCTGGAGGTCCATGTTGCCCGATCCTTCTCCCTAGCTATGCCACGCACATTGCGAAGGCCATTTATAAGTGTCCCCAACCCGATCTCGTTGACCATTTGTTTGTTGATCCTGCACTCCCTCCCGTTAGGCAGAGGAGACGGAGGAGGAGAGGAGAGGTAGCTCTAGAGGATGCTGATGCAGGTCCAGCTGCTCCAGAGGCAGATGATGATATTATTGCAGAGCCTGCTGCTCCAGAGGTAGCTCCTCTTAGAGGCGTCGCCCGCCGACAGGCGATGCAGGATTTGGTATGTGAAACTGTTAATATAAATATTTAAGGTTTTAGAATTACGTGATAAATTTTATTGACTAATGTTATATATTCTATTTGCAGAGTCGCAAGATTCTTAGGATCCATGTCCGACCTGCCCAGCTATATCTCCACGAGGCCTTCATTACCGATGATCCCCAGACGTGGTTTAGGGTTGCAGAGCGCAGCTGCTTTACACATTTACGCACAGTTGGCATCACCGCCAGTATAGATGCTGCTATGATATCTGCATTTGTGGAGAGATGGCATCCGGAGACTAGTTTATTTCATTTGCCATTCAGAGAGATGACGATTACATTGTTAGATGTTATCCAGATTCTGCGGGTTCCCATTCATGGGAGAAGCTACACTTCAGCGTTGACTGATGATGCAATCTTCAGTCGTATCGTCGCAGATCTGGGGGTTGAGGAGGCTCAGGTGAGACGGTGGTATACAGGGGGCATCATCCCATTAGAGTATCTAGAGCTGACATTGAGGGGGATGATGGCGGCACGCGAGAGAGTGAAGAGCGTTATTGCCACCTATTATCTGTTGCTGCTTCTTGGGTCGACTGTCCTGGTGGACAAGTCGACCCATGCCGTGAAGCACAAGTGGTGTGCCCTTCTGTTGGACCACGAGAGTACTGGAGGTTTTGTATGGGGAGCCGACATCCTTGGGTTTTTGTATCGTAATTTGGGAGAGGCGTCTAGGCGTGGAGCGTAGGGGATTGCATCATGCGGGATTCTTATTAGGATAAGCTATTCGTGTCATATTAGTCAAGTTATAATTGACTTTCTAATTATTTTTTTGCTAATAGTGTCAATTCATCTTGTGCAGTCATGGATTTGGGTGTACTTTCGCCATTTCCTCGGAAATTATATTACGAACCCGCTATTTACGGGAGCAACTGCTAGGGATGGGGTGGAGTTGGCGTCCAGTAGAGATACTGGACGTTTGGTGGAGATACGTCGGATGCTGGACAACATGAGATATGAGGAGGTAAATAGTGTATAGGTTATTCTCGATACGTTTATAAACTTTAATTACTTTAAATAGATAATTATTTGGGAAGTTTGACGTTACAGGTTACTTGGACTCCATGGGTGGGGGTGGACTACAACGCTCCAGAGATTTCCCCATCTCGGTTCCGGGGTGTGCTGCGTATTATGAACATTGCAGAGCCGTATATGCCAGACCGAGTACTCAGGCAATTTGGTATTATACAGACCATCCCAGTTCCTCCCATTCTTCCTAGCACAGCGACACGAAATGAGGAGATCAGAGGTTACACAGTTCAGTTTGATGATGAGCTGTTAGGAGCATGGGATGTAGAATCGAGACATCTGATCGACTTGGTGGGCCGACCCGCGACTCATTTTTGGGACGTTTCCGACGACTATTTGGACTGGTTCGATGAGATGTCTCATCCATTGGTCGATCCCATTTCAGTCAGACGAGATTGTCCTATTGTGCCAGTCCATGTCGCCCCTGTAGTGGATTCAGTTGCGGTACGTTTTGTTCCCTTAATTTTAGTAAGGGTATTTTGGAAATTTTCCAACTCCCGTATTACAAGTCAGATTAAATTCAGAGAAGTTCGGACATTTTATAAAATGTTTGATCTCTGTAATATTTTTTCTGAGTAATATAAAATACAGTTGATGTATTTTCGGGGTTAAATAGTCGTTCATGTACGAATATATTTAACCTGGGGTTAAGATAATTAACCCAAGATTAAAACGGACAAAAAGGGGTGAAAAATGGCCTTGACCGCACCCCGCGGTCAAGTGGCCGCACCCGCGGCGAGGACCAGTTCTGAAGCAAACAGGTGAGGCGGTCAGAGGAGACCACCACACCCTGCCGCACCCCGCGGTGGGATATTTTTCTTCTGCAGCGTTATCCTCTTCCCCTGCAAGTGGCGTCAGTTGTCAGGCCTAGGCCACCTGAATTCGCTCCTAGCCGTCCCATCTGTTCCCTTGCAAGTGGAGGTGGGTTGGGGCTATAAAAGGGAGGAGATGGAGAGGAGGATTAGCAGCTTAACGTCTTCTTCCTCCTCTGTCTTCTTTCTCTTCTGTTTTCTCCATTGTCGCCTGAGCTTCCAAGATTTCGCCGGAGTTTCCCTTGAGTGGAGAAGGTACTCCCAAGTGGTGTTGGAAGGTTTAAGGTGTTTGGAGATTGAGCCGTAATCAAATCGGGGCCGATTGAATCGTGGTGGTGAGTTTTCGCCATTAAAGCTGTCAAGCTTCTTGCCCCTGTGACCCCACCGCACCCGCGGTAAGAGCTCCACCGCACCCGCGACGAGCTGTCCGTGTGTGTGTGTTCTTGGGAGTTGTGGTCTTGAGCGAGGCTCGGTTCTTTTGATTCTTTTCGTGCTCTTTTAGATTCATATATGAGGATATTGAATCTAACTTAGGGTCTTGTTATGGGTCGTTTCTTAGGGATTTATTATCCAAGATCTGCCCCAGTTTCAGATCCAGGAACCCGGCGTTTCTAAGCTTTGTTCAAGCTCAACTAATCTAAGGCAAGTGGCGGTTCGCTCTTGCTCATCATTCCATATTTCAATTAATTATCAAATGTTTAATTGTTAATTAATTTGGGATGATTTACTGTTTTCGTTGGGAACAGTTTTGATAATTGTTTATGATTTTAGATGATATTATAATAGGTTGTATATTCTGCTAGAATAACGCTATTATAGATATATATTGTAGATGTGGGCCTTGATGGCTTTGATGTGATTTATTGTTGTGTTGAACTGTTTAGTTAGCACTAGTAGTTAGGAACGTTGGACTCGTTGAGGTCCAGTCGTTTCTTGATAATTATGGTGGAGAGGGTAGCGGAATCCCTCAAGCCAATTGTGGATCATGATCGTCCTCTATCCGAGTATAGAGGTGGTGCACTTAGCTAGTGTCACAACCCTTGGGAAGGATTCCCTTCGATATATGTCCCTCATGATGAAACATATATCTAAAAGCTTATAACATGATGCGTGTTTTGGAATTAAATGAGATAAGTGTCGTTGTCGCACATAATTAAATATACCTTCAGACGAGTAGTGCAGCTAGGCAATAGTGCAACTAGGAAATCTCACCTTGACTTTGATCAAAGTAACGTTCTCTTTCCAATCTGGATTCACCGTGAGCGGTGAGGTTGATCGTGAGCCGAAACATCAAGTCGTTTTTGAACGCTTGTATGATTTTTATTAATGTTTCCCA
Organism: Rheum nobile; assembly: GCA_027886185.1. Taxonomy (NCBI): domain Eukaryota; kingdom Viridiplantae; phylum Streptophyta; class Magnoliopsida; order Caryophyllales; family Polygonaceae; genus Rheum; species Rheum nobile. Next base: position 636,275 of record WOAB01000170.1, read on the forward strand.
ACATTTGTCATGTTTCCGATAAGACTCAACTCGTTGGAGTCTTCTTTTGGGATTGATTGCTGTGAGACTCGGTCTCCAGCAATGAGTCTAACCTAATACGACTACTTCGAACCACTCTGCTTTGTACCCTTGCGTAGTCTTTCATTAGACTAACCAACCGTAATTGTTCTCTGCATGGTTGGCTGGTGTCATCCGTTCGATTCGGCACATCAGATAAGTTGCCATCCCGTGAAGGCTAGAGCGACTATGGACGCAAACGATGTTTTTGATAAGTTTATTCAGGTTGAGATCCTTGACGGGTGATCATTGCAATCAAGACCCTTTTGTTGGTTATTTAAAGTCTTCCGCTGTGTTAAATATATCTTGTATTAAGTCTTCCACTGTATTTTGGTTGTCTTTCGGATTATGGATGTAATTCCGAGACTTTGATTTAAATGAAAGTTATGATATTTTGTATCATAATTGTTGTTTGATGATTTATATCAACTGGTAAAGCCTTGGGTGACATCAGACAGAACGTCTGAGGTCACTGGCGGGAATGTCTTTCAAGGGAGTATTTGGGGGGTGTTACAGATTTGGTATCAGAGCCAAAATTTTTAAAAACGGGTTGGGATTTTATAAATCATTTACTCATTTTAAATTGTGAAATATTTTCAAGGGCTCTGAGTTTTCAAAAAAATGAAAAGAATTTGAAATGACATCGTTCATAGTTGTACCTTCTTCTTTAGTCTGATATAAAAATGAACTTCCATATTTAGAAAGACTAACTCTCTTCTCGTCACTCGAAGGATATGGGTGCATTCCTTTTTCTTCAGAGGGATTCAGAAGAAGCCGAGATGGCTCCGTCATCTCTAAGATAGGTTTGAGTTTTCGGTTCTCTCGTTGTGTTTTGAGGTTGTAGAACCTAGTAACTTGGTTAGAGTTCATCAGTTGATGGTGAACACAAGAGATACAGTTCATGCTGGTGCAGAAGCAACGACGTGTGTCGATAATCTCCGTAGTTTGGTAATCCGTAAGTATGACCCATGTAGGACCAATGGTTAAAGCTTTTGGAAAAGCGAAGTGTACGAGATCATATGTGTCCTTTGGGGAGATCTATTTGAGATTCGTTTGAGGTAATACAAGGAAATGATGCGATTAAGTCCTGGATGGATAGTAGATTGTGTGAGAATATAAGGATTTTAAGTTAGAAATAAGTCATTTTAAGACAATACGAGTCGTTGGACTCGATAAGTGGAATTTCCAGAGGATGAAGAGTTAGGACTCTTGGGAATTGTCAAGGATTGACATCTTGTGAGTATGTCATCTATAAGGCTTATGGTACAACTATCTTTAAGGAAATAGGAGTAGTATCGTATGTGAATTCGTGTTATAAGGATTAATGTGGATGAATCATTTTCAGAATGATATCTTAAGGAATTAAGAGTAATATCTCATGTGATCCGTTTCGAGGAATATAAAGTGTGGTGATTATGTTGGAGAAAATTAAGGAATCTTGAAAGTTTAAGTTATAAAGTGATTTAAGGAATAAGTTAAGTCATTACCGAAAGGATCCCAAGTTAGAATTTGGCATAAGGGCCAAATCTGATGATGATAAGTGATGGAATTGTGAAAGGTATCTTTAAGGAAATTGAGGTCGTAAGATTTGAGGTTATTAAGATTTGATATTTGGTTATAAGAAGCTAATGTGTGAGCTCGGGTTTGTTATATAAGGAAAAGGGGAAATGTGTGTTCTCCTATTTAAAGGTACATTAATGTCGTTATGATGATTTTTGAGATCACTATTTTAAGGTAACCATGATTATGTGGATGTAGTAATAGTTATTACATGGTATGTTGTATGGAGATAAGGTTGTGAGATGATGTCGTGATTGAGGAAACCGATTGACTTCTTTAAGAATAATTTCGATGATGAAGTGGTTAAGGTTGTTAAGTTCAGATAGTAAGATTAGTAGTGAGGCAGATTCCTCATAGGTTCAGCCAAGTTTCGGGGTCGAAACTTTTCTTAAGGGGGTAGTAATGTAATATCCCTTAATTTTAGTAAGGGTATTTTGGAAATTTTCCAACTCCCGTATTACAAGTCAGATTAAATTCAGAGAAGTTCGGACATTTTATAAAATATTTGATCTCTGTAATATTGTTTCTGAGTAATATAAAATACAGTTGATGTATTTTCGGGGTTAAATAGTCGTTCGTGTACGAATATATTTAACCCGGGGTTAAGATAATTAACCCAAGATTAAAACGGACAAAAAAGGGTGAAAAATGGCCTTGACCGCACCCCGCGGTCAAGTGGCCGCACCCGCGGCGAGGACCAGTTCTGAAGCAAACAAGTGAGGCGGTCAGAGGAGACCACCGCACCCTACCGCACCCCACGATGGGATATTTTTCTTCTGCAACGTTATCCTCTTCCCCTGCAAGTGGCGCCGGTTGTCAGGCCTAGGCCGCCTGAATTCGCCCCTAGCCGTCCCATTTGTTCCCTTGCAAGTGGAGGTGGGTTGGGGCTATAAAAGGGAGGAGCTGGAGAGGAGGATTAGCAGCTGAACGTCTTCTTCCTCCTCTGTCTTCTTTCTCCTCTGTTTTCTCCATTGCCGCCTGAGCTTCCACGCTTTCGTCGGAGTTTCCCTTGAGTGGAGAAGGTACTCCCAAGTGGTGTTGGAAGGTTTAATGTGTTTGGAGATTGAGCCGTAATCAAATCGGGGCCGATCGAATCGTGGTGGTGAGTTTTCGCCATTAAAGCTGTCAAGCTTCTTGCCCCTGTGACCCCACCGCACCCGCGGTAAGAGCTCCACCGCACCCGCGGCGAGCTGTCCGTGTGTGTGTGTTCTTAGGAGTTGTGGTCTTGAGCGAGGCTCGGTTCCTTCGATTCTTTCCGTGTTCTTTTAGATTCATATATGAGGATATTGAATCTAACTTAGGGTCTCGTTATGGGTCATTTCTTAGGGATTTATTATCCAAGATCTGCCCTAGTTTCAGATCCAGGAACCCGACATTTCTAAGCTTTGTTCAAGCTCAACTAATCTAAGGCAAGTGGCGGTTCGCTCTTGCTCATCATTCCATATTTCAATTAATTATCAATTGTTTAGTTAATTAATTTGGGATGATTTACTGTTTTCGTTGGGAACAGTTTTGATAATTGTTTGTGATTTTAGATGATATTATAATAGGTTGTATATTCTGCTAGAACAACGCTATTATAGATATATATTGTAGATGTGGGCCTTGATGGCTTTGATGTGATTTATTGCTGTGTTGAACTATTTAGTTAGCACTAGTAGTTAGGAATGTTGGATTCGTTGAGGTCCAGTCGTTTCTTGATAATTATGGTGGAGAGGGTAGCGGAATCCCTCAAGCCAACTGTGGATCATGATCGTCCTCTATCCGAGTATAGAGGTGGTGCACTTAGCTAGTGTCACAACCCTTGGGAAGGATTCCCTTCGATATATGTCCCTCATGACGAAACATATATCTAAAAGCTTATAACGTGATGCGTGTTTTGGAATTAAATGAGATAAGTGCCGTTGTCGCACATAATTAAATATACCTTCAGACGAGTAGTGCAGCTAGGCAATAGTGCAGCTAGGAAATCTCGTCTTGACTTTGATCAAAGTAACGTTCTCTTTCCAATCTGGATTCGCCGTGAGCGGTGAGGTTGGTCGTGAGCCGAAACATCAAGTCGTTTTTGAACGCTTGTATGATTTTTATTAATGTTTCCCAACATTTGTCATGTTTCCGATAAGACTCAACTCGTTGGAGTCTTCTTTTGGGATTGATTGTTGTGAGACTCGGTCTACAGAATCTTCTCTTGATCATGTCTTTTCATATATTCTAGTAGGAGTATGGTGGTTGACTATCGTCATCGGTTTTAATCCGAGAAGCGATGAGTCTAACCTAATACGACTATTTCGAACCACTCTGCTTTGTACCCTTGCGTAGTCTTTCATTAGACTAACCACCCGTAATTGTTCTCTGCATGGTTGACTGGTGTCATCCGTTCGATTCGGCACATCAGATAAGTTGTCATCCTGTGAAGGCTAGAGCGACTATGGACGCAAACGATGTTTTTGATAAGTTTATTCAGGTTGAGATCCTTGACGGGTGATCATTGCGATCAAGACCCTTTTGTTGGTTATTTAAAGTCTTCCGCTGTGTTAAATATATCTTGTATTAAGTCTTCCGCTGTATTTTGGTTGTCTTTCGGATTATGGATGTAATTCCGGGACTTTGATTTAAATGAAAGTTATGATATTTTGTATCATAATTGTTGTTTGATGATTTATATCAACTGGTAAAGCCTTGGATGACATCGGACAGAACGTCTAAGGTCACTGGCGGTAATGCCTTTCAAGGGAGTATTTGGGGGGTGTTACACGTTTTAATTTTTTTTCGTTAATTTATGGTCATTGGTAGTTTTAGGTTTTGACTAATATTTCTATTATTTAATACAGCGCCTCCAGTTGGTCGTTGGTGAGCTCCGATCTTATTTGCAGACCCCTGAGGAGAGGAGACTGACCTTAGATGATGGACTTGTTAGAGCATGGTTGGAGATGCTGATTGGGGAGACACCACTCCTGCCCCCCCCCCCCCCCCCTCCACCACGTTATTCACAGATGTTTCACGATTTAGTCCACGAGGCTGGTCAATGAAGTGACAGTCATCCAGGGGAGGAGGAGGAGTAGTACTAGTTAAGTTGACTTATTCGTAGACTTTGTATAAAGATTTTTTAGTTATTTATGTGGTTTTATGGAGAAATGGTTGAACCCAAAACACCAAAAAATATCAAATGGGTCCAATACTAAAGGAAACTATAGTATATAAGCATATATCACATGAAATATGAAGGAAACTATAGTATATAATCATATATCACATGAAATATAAAGGAAAACTATAGTATATAAATATATTCACATAAAATATAAAGGAAAACTATAGTATATAAGTATATCACATGAAATATAAAGGAAAACTATAGTATATAAGTATATTCACAAGAAATATAAAGAAAATAAGGTAACAAGATAATTCGCGTGTGAAATCCTCCCGCATGCCTCTGATCTTCAAGGCCGCGATCGCTGTAGTCATAGCCGCGCCCGCGGCGAATCTTCTGGTTGTGATTCTTCTGGTACAGGTTGGGATTATAATTCCTCAAAGCCGATCACCACTGGACTAGGACCACTTGCTTCCTTTCTAGGACGACCTGGGCCTCTACCAGAGCTCTCACTTGCCTTCCCTTTTGCCTTTGCATTCTTCTCCTTCTGCTTCAATTCTTCCTGTCTGTGCTCAAACAAGCACTTCTCCCTCTTCTCTACCTTGTTCAGCTTGTTCCTAGAACCACTTGGCCTTCCTTTAGCACGGATCCCAGTCGGCTCCAACAATGTACTTTCCTCTGGATACTCCAAGTTGTGATACAACTCGCCTAGTTGGAATGCCGTGCCTTTCTTCAAAGTCTCAGTATCCATCCTGGCCCACATTTCTCTAAGACGCATCTCTGTAATGTTCATTCGAACATTCTGATCATCGGACGCACTTGTTGTAGGAGCATCTTCCCATTCCAAGTCCCTCCAAAACGGGTGAAAGTCCTCCGGAATGAGGGGTGTTCTCATAATGATGGCATTTGCAAGGACATGTACGCACGACATCCCTAAGTAGTTTCTCACCCAATGATCGGTGCATTCTTCTTCGTACTGCTCCTTCAATAATCGCGCATACGACGCCAACAACAAATCAAAGCACATGTCCGACACTTTGTAGAAGAGCCTAGAAAATATAGCGCGTACAGCTGGCAACATCGTTGGATCATCGAAATATGTTGGCCGTTTAGTCAGTGACATGTTCATGCTTGCCCTAATCTGATCAATTTGAAGGATGATGGCACGGTGGATCCTCACGATCACTCTATTGAAACCCCATCTGTTAGAGCCAATAATATCTTTCAAAACCTTGTGCATCCCTTCAACCTTTTCAAAACACATTAGGATAGTAAGACATTAAGAATTAATGATAATAAAACAAAAATATCATTACAGTCGTGATACCTGTTTGAAGTCCTCGTGAAGAAGTGAAGATGATGATCAGTCCACGCCCTTACTATGCTTTTCTTGTAAGGAGTAAGCCATGTGCCCTCCACGTATCCGACAAGGCCGCTCTTCCATGATGTCCTCAATGCGGCAAGCCTCTCTTCATAGCTTTCTTCATTGGTTGAGCAAAAAAGTCCCCAGCATTGGTTTGCAAAAAAATCGACACTTTCCTTCGTCTTCAGAATGGATGATGCATGTGCCTCATTGTTGTGTCTGATATGAACCCAACACAAGAGGTGTTGAACTTCGTTGCCGAAAACATTACCAATCGCAGTAATGAGGGCCTGCTCACAGTCTGTCATTATTGTCGTTGGCATCACTCCCAAATCTAAACACAATGCCCGGATTTTTCTCATTATCCACGTGTAATGGTAAATCCTTTTCGCCCGAGTGAATGCATATGCAATGTTGAACGTCTGGTGAGTGTTGGTGAAACCAACAATCTCCACAAGTGGCATACCATATCTGTGACAAACATTTCAATAAAACAACATCAATGAAATTTAATAACTATAAAATTCCCTTCATAAACCAACTATTTTTGAAGGACTTACTTGTGTGTCTTGTATGTCGCGTCGATGATTACAACATACGGGGACTTTTTCATCAGCCACAAAGACTCCGGGTTAGCAAAAAATAAGATTGCTACCTCGTCCGTCTTCACATCCCTCAGAGGATGAACTACTTATTTGTGTTCAACCAGAAATCTAAGCGACCATTGCGTCACAGTTAGTTCTCCATGATCCTCATACTGGAGCTTCTGCAAGAAGTTCGCTACTTGTTTTCGGGATGTAACATTGCCCGGAAAGTTTGCTCTCAATTCAGAAACAATTTGTTTCGTCGTCTTTCGACCATCTCCCCACCTCCTAGCACTTAGCTGCTCCGCCTCGGTCATTCGACCCATGAATGCATTCCCTTTAAAGCTAGTACGTAGCTTATGGTTGTGCCGACCTTCCATCACACCCAATACCCATTTTTCACCAACCATCCAGGACTCTTTCTTCATCCGAACACCCATTATCTCAAACCTACACACTTCTTGGATTTCGATTTTCTTAATATATGAACCGGTAATTCAGGATTCTCCTTGTTCACCTTCGGCCTCCCCGTTCTCCATTCCCCAAACCTATCGCACACTATACTAATTTGATACGGACTTGAGTTACGCTTCACCAAAGCTATAACAAACTCCTTTCCTCTTTCTTTCGTCCATTTATATAATTCTTCCTTACTATCAAACATTAAGTCCGTAGTAAAGTACTCTGTATAGTTCTCCCCTATAAATGACGACATTTTTTACAATCAAACATTATAGTCTATAAATACAACTACAAACTATAATTTCGGTATTTACAAAACTATATTAATTCAAAACTAATCACGAATCTACTATTTATAAAACTAATTATGGTATTTACAAAACTATATTAATTCAATACTAATCACGAATCTACTATTTCGGTATTTACAAAACTATATTAATTCAATACTAATCACAAATCTACTATTTATTAAACTAATTATGATCTAACAATAAGATGAAATATAAACATGAATTAGTTTAACACTAACCACGAATTCCCCGCTAGGGTCCCAATCACCGGTCACTTCGTCAACTTCGACATCTAAGAAAAACCTTGACGCCATCCATGAGTCGTCCTCGTCTTCTTCTTCTTCTTCACTTTGAACCCAATCATTTTCCTCGTCACTATCCTCACCACTATGATACATCTTTCAATTTGTAGAGAACAACAATGCCGGTTATGATTTGGAAACCAAATTCGTTGGGTATTAATAAGGAGATTTATGGCCGTTGTTGAGAAACAGCCGTTTGGTGCGCGTATGCTACGCGCACGAAACGGTAACCTGTGCTTACGCGCACATAGTTTAAAATTTGGCCATTTCGTGCGCGTACCTTACGCACACGAAATGAGCCCCTAGCTTTTCTAAATTGCCAATTATATCCCTGTGCGCGTAGTTTATGCGCACCAAACCGTGCTGCTAAGCTACGCGCACAGATTCGCGTCCGTTTAGACACGAAATCGCGTGCATATAGCCACTGCCTATGTATACATGGATCTGCTTTTAATTTCACACCTGAACAAATGTTTTTACCGGATCTCTTCTCTATCATGCAATTATAACACATCTAAATTCAATCAATAACTATAAACTTAACTGCCTTAACATTCTTGCCTAAGTTGCCATGGAATCCATATGATGCTAAGAAAATATTCTCAAAGTAAAGTCGGCCTTTTTCAAAACCACACATCACCCAAAAAAGACGGAAGAAAAAAGGTTAGATGAGATGCATATCAATTTCTTTGGTTTAATATACTTTAATTTCCATAGACTTTCTCGCAAAAATATATGATAAGGCGTCTAGCTTTTATCATTTTACCCACTTAACCTTTTTTTACCCACACCACACGTGGGTTAACACTTGTCCACGTAAAAGTTCACGTGGTTTCCAATTCACTATCCAAACTTGCACTAAAAGTCTTAAAAAAAAACTACACTTGGATCATACATAGGGATATCGATCACCAAATAATGAATCAACTTGACAACTAACTAACTAATGTTCATTTTTTACTTACATATATGATACTTAGTACACGATTAGAGGTTGATATATATGAAACTCAATTTCATCACCCTACACGTATCTAATCTAAGTTGGACTGCATCGCTTCTAATTCTTAAAATAAATCCACAAAAAAGTTGCTATATCGATCATTTGGTATGGTCTTTAGATTCTTCATGGCTAAGCTACATTACTTTTCAAATGAAATAAAAAATGAAAAAGTAAATAAAAGCTCAAATATAAAAGGAAAAGGATAGATCATGAATCACGATTTAAAATTTTAACTCATACCATTCTCGGGTTTTAAAGCCTATCATTTTCGGGTTTGTTAAGAGATGGTATTTAAAAAAAAATGTTTGTAAATAAATGAAAAATATGATTTAATAAAAAAATATATGTTTAATAAAAAAGTAATTTCTACAAGTATGTGTATTTTATTAACAATATGTGAATAGTTGAAAAAATAAAATAATTATTCACATTTATCGAAACATATAAGATTAGGTTTTGAAAAAAATTGTTTATAAACAATAAACAATTTTATAGTTTAATTATTTTTCTCTTGATATAATATTCTTTTAATTTTATTTTCTCATACTGGTTTAACTCGACCATTCAATTTATAGACCTTGACTATATAATTATGTGGGGGTACATCGAATAACTTTTCTTTTACATAGTATATGTTTATAATTACATCCTTGTAAAAGACGAAAATGCCCCTCAAATTCTCCAAAATTATGGCCCACATGTCCCTCTCCCTCGGCCCATAAATTCCCCTCCGCGGCTACGCAATTCTTCCCTTTTCCTCTCCCGCTCTCTCTCACTCTATAACTTCATCTCTCTCTCTCCATTTTCTATTTCATAATTTCTGTCCGGTTTGACAAAATGATGTGTTCTGAAGAACCGGCTTGCTTTCAACTACCGGTCTTCGAGAACCGGTTCACCTCCAATGAGCTCAACGAGCTCCTTTCCTTTTTCCAATCCGCAGGTAATGATGTGGACGATGATTCGACATCCCAGGACCAACCGGTTTCCTCAAACTCCGGTTCGGATGAGCCCATGGACCGAGTCGCCGAAGAAATGGACGAGAAGAAGTTGAAACGGAAGATATCGAACCGGGAATCGGCAAGGCGGTCCAGGTGGCGTAAGAAGAGACACCTGGAAGATGTGACGGTTCAGGTGAACCAGCTGAAGGCCCAAAACCGGGAATTTAAGAACCGGTTGAGCTCAGTGTTATATCAGCTCCACGCTGTGAAGAGGCAAAATGAACGGTTCCGGGTTGAGTCCGTGCGTCTGCTCCAAAGACACTCGGATCTGAACCGGGTTTTGCACGCCATGCAGCTTCTATATAAAAGCACAGCGATTAACGGTTCGATATTTCATTAATTGAACGTGGATGAAAATGGACCGTGCCATTCATTGCAGTGCGCGCATGATTATATATATATGAACATATATAAAATCCACGTTAATTAAACCTTAATATAATTATATTATTCCTATATAAATTTCCTTCTTTTTTTATGTTATCCATTTTGGTTCCCTTACTTCCCCCCTCATTTTATGTTCTATATATATGTATATTGTAAGTAATGAATCATTTTTTGCAAGCAATTTATTAATGAGGTATTTAAAGGAGAAGGTTTTTTTTATGGTACTTAAATTATGGAGAATATTTGCCGGTAAGAAAGCACAAATTTATTATTTTGTTATAGCAAGAAAAAAAAAGACGGATTTCTTAACTTTCTCAGGACCACTCATGTAAAGAACATTATGTTAACCCCGATAATTTTTTCTTTGTACTTTGTAAATCTGATTGAAAGATGTATATTATATCACTACATGTAATTATATGTACCATCAATCTGTTTGACATATATATTTTTTCAACATACACGCTCTAATAAATGATCGATCGATCAGGAGTTCTTTCCATATGTATGTGACTGAGATCAGTCATCTAACATATTATATTATATTCATGCAGTAATTAAATTAAATACCACATGTTAAGATACAAAGATTGCGTTGCAGAACATACCTAAGCAAATAATTAGGTAATTAAATCCACTGTCCACATATATATAGTAATAAAATATAAATTTTATTTATTTATCCTTTTTTTTTTTTTTTTAGTTAATACAAAATAAATTTAGCAGTAAAATAATCAATAAAAAAAATCAATTAACAATTTTTATATTTCACTCCCAGTTAACTACCTAAACTTAAAACAATATATAAAATTGATCAAAAATAAGTATTACAACGGAAATGGGAGGGAGTACATAGTATAGATTTTTTTTGGATGACCGATAACTTAGGAAAGAAAAGGATGATAAAGGCGGGTTAAAAGAAATAGTGGAACTTTGAAAAGTAATAAAATCAAAGTAAGATATGCATCATCTGTCTACTGTACGTGGAGAGAGAAAAAAGAAATAAAGGGGAAAAAAGGATGCAGCTTTAACTATAAGGTTGCTCTCTCCGGATGCACCCACATCACATATATGCATATACTAATTACCTCTTATCATTATCAAACGACCAACAAAATAAAATACAAATGAAAATAGTACGTAAAATATTTTCGCTAGTGCTTCAATATAATAATTAGCTAGTCCTTCATGCAAGCGTACGTAACGGCCACGTGGCATGAGAAACTATGTTTATAGGTCATAAGGTATAACACAAATTAATAAATTTATATAATCAAAGAGGATCGACGTACGTGCATGCATAGAGTTTCATTGATTTTTCCTACCTAGTTTACACCACTTAGTATTCATCGTTATTTTTTGGGTCGGAAACCACTAATATTATTCAACTTAATCGCATGCAATTTGGTTATTTATCTTATCTTGTACTTTTTAATCTACTTGTCATATATGTACATATGTTATGTACATATAATATATATATGTTGCGATAAGATTACTTTCTAAAGCTTGTTTTTATCTGTAACTTTAATTTTATGATTGACCACACCTGAAAAAGGGCATGCATGATGTAATTAATTCCCGCATATGCGCGCATATATGAGTTGTTTTTTTTATCATCTTAGCTCTGAATAACAGTATTTTTTTTTTTGTTTGATAGAAAACAGTAATTAAATTAGAAAGACTTCATTTGATCGAAATATACTGGTCAGTGGTCAACCAAGACAGCTGGCTATACTTCAGATGAATACTTATAACTCTCACAATTGTTTTATGAAAAAAATTACTCTTAATTAAATATAATATTAAACTTTTATTTTTTCTTTAATTACGTAGAAATATGTAAGACATTGAATTGATAATGATGCTTTTTAAAAGATATCAACTGCTTTTGATTTATATTTATCAATATATATATATATATCGATCATATGCTTTTGTTTTTAACCTGTCGTCATATTTCAACTTTATAGCTAGCTAACCTCTAACTTTCTGAAATACAGCTAGAAGGCGTTATTTACTTAATTGGTGTGTTCTATAAACTCCTAGCCTACCACTTAATTATATAAAATGATAACGAAACCAATAAATCAAAATAGCTTAAAGTTACTCTATCTTGGAGCAATTCACTTTACTGTCCTCCATATTCTTTTCTTTATAAGTTAAATGTTTTGAAATTTCAATTAAACTTCAACTAAGATCTCAGTTGAATAAATCGGTAGTCAGTCAAGAAAACTATAAATCATAATAACATGTTAAAAAGAAAAAGAAAAATTAAAGGATAAAATTAACTAGCTAGCTTAAAAGGATAAAATTTAAAGATATTCGATTCGCATAAGAAAACTACGGATTCGATATCCACTTATACAACTCCACAAGTATATATATATGGTTGATGCTATTCACACTACGTTTTTTGCCTTTTTGCATTACGTTTTACTACGTCAGATGTTGGCGTACGTCAAATACGAGCGTAGTAGGCTAAAAACGTATCAATACGTGGAAATTTAAAAAATATATATATATATATAAAGGAGCTACGCCAGAATCTTGCGTACGCAAGATTCTGGCGTAGCTCCTTTATGGGGACTTGGGGGAATTTTTGAAATTGGTCTTCTGTACGCAGGATTCTAGCGCAGCAAAAAAAAAATGCCCCATAATCATGTAGATAATTTCAATACGAGTCCGTACATATAAAATTCGTCCAAAATGGACATCGTTTGTCCCTCCACAAGCATAAAATACGATGGCTGCCCCCATGGTTCTATTTGGGCCCAAATAGGCCCAGTATGAAGGATTGTAGAAGAAACGGGTGAAAATTTAAAAAAATGAAAAATTGGGCCCAAATAGGAAGGATTATAGAAGAAACGGGTGAAAAACTAAAATACGAGAAATTGGGCCCAAATAGGCCCGGTAGGAAGGATTGTAGAAGAAACGGATGAAAAAATGCAAAAAATGAAAAATTGGGCCCAAATAGGCCCAATAGGGGATTATTGAAGAAACGGGTGAAATACGAGAAATTATGCTCAAATATGCCCAGTTTTTAATTATATTTCATATAGTTACACTTATATACTATAGTATTTCATTATATTTCATATAGTTACACTTATATACTATAGTACTTCATTATATTTCATATAATTACACTTATGTACTATAGTATTTCATTATATTTCCTATGTTATACTTATATACCATAGTATTTTATTAAATTTCATATAGTTCCACTTATGTACTATAGTATTTCATTAAATCTAGTACACTTAGACTTATATAATATAGTATTTTATTAAATCTCATATAGTTACACTTATATACTATAGTATTTCATTAAATTTCCTATAGTTACACTTATATATTATAGTATTTCTTTAAATCTAGTATACTTAGACTTATACCACATCGTATTTCATTAAATTTCATATAGTTACACTTATGTACTATAATATTTCATTAAATATAGTATACTTAGACTTATATACCGTAGTATTTTATTAAATTTCATATAGTTACACTTATGTACTATAGAGTATTTCATTAAATCTAGTACACTTAGACTTATATACTATAGTATTCTATTAAATTTCATATAGTTACACTTATGTACTATAGTATTTTATTATATTTCATATAGTTACACGTATATACTATAGTATTTCATTAAATCTAATATACTTAGACTTATATCCCATAGTATTTCATTAAATTTCTTATAGTTACACTTATATACTATAGTATTTTATTAAATCTAGTATACTTAGACTTATACCCCATCGTATTTCATTAAATTTCATATAGTTACACTTATGTACTATAATAATTCATTAAATCTAGTATACTTAGACTTATATACCGTAGTATTTCATTAAATTTCATATAGTTACACTTATGTACTATAGTATTTCATTAAATCTAGTACACTTAGACTTATATACTATAGTATTCTATTAAATTTCATATAGTTACACTTATGTACTATAGTATTTCATTATATTTCATATAGTTACACGTATATACTATAGTATTTCATTAAATCTAGTATACTTAGACTTATACCCCGTAGTATTTCATTAATATTCATATAGTTATACTTATATACTATAGTATTTCATTAAATCTAGTATATTTAGACTTATACCCCATCGTATTTCATTCAATTTCATATAGTTACACTTATATACTATAGTATTTCATTAAATCTAGTATACTTAGACTTATACCCCATCGTATTTCATTAAATTTCATATAGTTACACTTATGTACTATAATAATTCATTAAATCTAGTATACTTATACACCGTAGTATTTCATTAAATTTCATATAGTTACACTTATGTATTATAGTATTTCATTAAATCTAGTACACTTAGACTTATATATTATAGTATTCTATTAAATTTCATATAGTTACACTTATGTATTATAGTATTTCATTATATTTCATATAGTTACACGTATATACTATAGTATTTCATTAAATCTAATATACTTAGACTTATACCCTATAGTGTTTCATTAAATCGATATATATATATATATATCGATCATATGCTTTTGTTTTTAACCTGTCGTCATATTTCAACTTTATAGCTAGCTAACCTCTAACTTTCTGAAATACAGCTAGAAGGCGTTATTTACTTAATTGGTGTGTTCTATAAACTCCTAGCCTACCACTTAATTATATAAAATGATAACGAAACCAATAAATCAAAATAGCTTAAAGTTACTCTATCTTGGAGCAATTCACTTTACTGTCCTCCATATTCTTTTCTTTATAAGTTAAATGTTTTGAAATTTCAATTAAACTTCAACTAAGATCTCATGAGGTTGAATAAATCGGTAGTCAGTCAAGAAAACTATAAATCATAATAACAGGTTAAAAAGAAAAAGAAAAATTAAAGGATAAAATTAACTAGCTAGCTTAAAAGGATAAAATTTAAAGATATTCGATTCGCATAAGAAAACTACGGATTCGATATCCACTTATACAACTCCACAAGTATATATATATGGTTGATGTTATTCGCATTACGTTTTTTGCCTTTTTGCACTATGTTTTACTACGTCAGATGTTGGCGTACGTCAAATACGAGCGTAGTAGGCTAAAAACGTATCAATACGTGGAAATTTAAAAAATATATATATATAAAGGAGCTATGCCAGAATCTTGCGTACGCAAGATTCTGGCGTAACTCCTTTATGGGGACTTGGGGGAATTTTTGAAATTGGTCTTCTGTACGCAAGATTCTAGCGCAGCAAAAAAAATGCCCCATAATCATGTAGAGAATTTCAATACGAGTCCGTACATATAAAATTCGTCCAAAACGGACATCGTTTGCCCCTCCAAAAGCATAAAATACGATGGCTGCCCCCATGGTCCTATTTGGGCCCAAATAGGCCCAGTAGGAAGGATTGTAGAAGAAACGGGTGAAAATTTGAAAAAATGAAAAATTGGGCCCAAATAGGAAGGATTATAGAAGAAACGGGTAAAAAACTAAAATACGAGAAATTGGGCCCAAATAGGCCCAGTAGGAAGGATTGTAGAAGAAACGGATGAAAAAATGCAAAAAATGAAAAATTGGGCCCAAATAGGCCCAATAGGGAATTATTGAAGAAACGGGTGAAATACGAGAAATTAGGCTCAAATATGCCCAGTTTTTAATTATATTTCATATAGTTACACTTATATACTATAGTATTTCATTATATTTCATATAGTTATACTTATATACTATAGTACTTCATTATATTTCATATAATTACACTTATGTATATAGTATTTCATTATATTTCCTATAGTTACACTTATATACCATAGTATTTTATTAAATTTCATATAGTTCCACTTATGTACTATAGTATTTCATTAAATCTAGTACACTTAGACTTATATAATATAGTATTTTATTAAATCTCATATAGTTACACTTATATACTATAGTATTTCATTAAATTTCCTATAGTTACACTTATATATTATAGTATTTCATTAAATCTAGTATACTTAGACTTATACCACATCGTATTTCATTAAATTTCATATAGTTACACTTATGTACTATAGTATTTCATTAAATCTAGTACACTTAGACTTATATACTATAGTATTCTATTAAATTTTATATAGTTACACTTATGTACTATAGTATTTCATTATATTTCATATAGTTACACGTATATAGTATAGTATTTTATTAAATCTAATATACTTAGACTTATACACCGTAGTATTTCATTAAATTTCATATAGTTACACTTATGTATTATAGTATTTCATTAAATCTAGTAAACTTAGACTTATATACTATAGTATTTTATTAAATCTCATATAGTTACACTTATATACAATAGTATTTCATTAAATCTAGTATACTTAGACTTATATACTATAGTATTTCATTATATTTTCTATAGTTAAACTTATATACTATAGTATTTCATTAAATATAGTATACTTAGACTTATATCCCATAGTATTTCATTAAATTTCATATTGTTATACTTATGTACTATAATATTTCATTAAATCTAGTATACTTAGACTTATATACTATAGTATTTCATTATATTTCATATAGTTACACTTATGTACTATAGTATTTCATTAAATCTAGTATACTTAGACTTATATACTATAGTATTCTATTAAATTTCATATAGTTACACTTATATACTATAATATTTCATTATATTTCATATAGTTACATGTATATACTATAGTATTTCATTAAATCTAGTATACTTAGACTTATACCCCATGGTATTTCATTAACTTTCATATAGTTACACTTATGTACTATAATATTTCATTAAATCTAGTATACTTAGAGTTGTATACTATAGTATTTCATTAAATCTAGTATACTTAGACTTATATCCCATAGTATTTCATTAAATTTCATATAGTTACACTTATATACTATAATATTTCATTAAATCTAGTATACTTAGACTTATACACCATAGTATTTCATTAAATTTCATATAGTTCCACTTATGTACTATAATAGAATACTATAGTATATAAGTCTAAGTGTACTAGATTTAATGAAATACTATATTACATAAGTGGAACTATATGAAATTTAATGAAATACTACGGTGTATAAGTCTAAGTATACTAGATTTAATGAAATACTATAGTATATAAGTGTAACTATATGAAATATAATGAAATACTATAGAGTATAAGTCTAAGTATACTAGATTTAATGAAATACTATAGTATATAAGTGTAACTATAGGAAATTTAATGAAATACTATAGTATATAAGTCTAAGTATACTAGATTTAATGAAATACTATAGTATATAAGTCTAAGTATACTAGATTTAATAAAATACTATAGTACATAAGTGGAACTATATGAAATTTAATGAAATACTACGGTGTATAAGTCTAAGTATACTAGATTTAATGAAATACTAAGTGTAACTATATGAAATATAATGAAATACTATGGGGTATAAGTATACTAGATTTAATGAAATACTATATTATATAAGTGTAACTATAGGAAATTTAATGAAATACTATAGTATATAAGTCTAAGTATAATAGATTTAATGAAATACTATAGTATATAAGTGTAACTATATGAGATTTAATAAAATACTATAGTATATAAGTCTAAGTATGAAATACTATAGTACATAAGTGTAACTATATGAAATATAATGAAATACTATAGTATATAAATGTAACTATATGAAATATAATGAAATACTATACCATATAAGTGTAACTATATGAAATATAATTAAAAATTGGGCATATTTGAGCCTAATTTCTCGTATTTCACCCGTTTATTCAATAATCCTTCCTATTGGGCCTATTTGGGCCCAATTTTTCATTTTTTGCACTTTTTCACCCGTTTCTTCTACAATCCTTCATACTGTGCCTATTTGGGCCCAATTTCTCGTATTTTAGTTTTTCACCCGTTTCTTCTATAATCCTTCTTATTGGGCCTATTTGGGCCCAATTTTTCGTTTTTTTTAGTTTTTCACCCGTTTCTTCTATAATCCTTCCTACTGGGCCTATTTGGGCCCAATTTCTCGTATTTTAGTTATTTACCCGTTTTTTCTATAATCCTTCCAATATGTCCAATAGGAAGGATTATAGAAGAAACGGGTGAAAACCTGAAATATGAGAAATTGGGCCAAAATAGGCTCAAATAGGACCATGGGGGCAGCCATCGTATTTTGGGCTTTTGGAGGGGCAAACGATGTCCGTTTTGGACAAATTTTATATGTACGGACTCGTATTGAAATTCTCTACATGATTATGGGGCAATTTTTTTTTGTGCCAGAATCTTGCATACGCCAGATTCTGGCGCAGAAGGCCAATTTCAAAAATTCCCCCAAGTCCCCATAAAGGAGCTACGCCAGAATCTTGCGTACGCAAGATTCTGGCGTAGCTCCTTTATATATATATATATTTTTTTAAATTACCACATATTTATACATTTTTAGCCTACTACGCTCGTATTTGGCGTACGCCAACATCTGGCGTAGTAAAACGTAGTGCGAAAAGGCAAAAAACGTAGTGCGAATAGGCGGCTCGATATATATAGTTTGATGAATTATATTATGTTTGGTAGATTGAATCTAGCTAGCTACCCTACCGCTTGAAGGCTAGGGTTTATTATGGGGGTTTACGTGCATGCTAGGGGTGTTCATCCGGTCTGAAACGGATCAGAATTTTTCTAGAGTATAGACCGGAGACCGGACCGGACCGGACCGATCTTATTCAGTTCGGTCCAGTCTAAGATCAGAATTAAAAAAAAACATTTAAACTCCTATTTAATTATATATAGGAGTTGTTTACTAACTTAGTTAGAGCGACACGAATTACATTATTAGTGATTCTTTCCTTATTTTCAAATCTCGATTGATCATCAATTTTTCAATAAAAAAGATTTATTTTATTGTTTCCTTAGACTTTCTTTTTTAGACTTATAGATACTGATATGAATCTAGATCATTATATTATCTAGATCAGAATTTTTTGGAACAAATAAATCGAGCAAATAAAACAAGGTATGTATATAGAAAAAAATGGAATTCTTTTATTCCCACGTATCGCGCGCTTTGAAAAGACAAAAAATTGCATCTCACGATCTATGAGCGAATTCTTGGGTCGAGCTGGATTTGAACCAGCGTAAACATATTGCCAACGAATTTACAGTCCGTCCCCATTAACCCCTCGGGCATCGACCCAGGAAAAAGAAATTCCTTTTTCAATTTAAGGCTTATTGATAATACACGCTCAACTTCCTTTTGTAGTACCCTACCCCCAGGGAAAAGGGAAAACCTCTGAAATTATGGACCTTGGACATATAATAGTTCCGAATCGAATCTCTTTAGAAAGAAGATCTTTTGTCTCATGGTAGCCTGCTCTAGTCCCCTTACGAAACTTTAGTTATTGGGTTAGCCATACACTTCACATGTTTCTAGCGATTCACATGGCATCATCAAATGATACAAGTCTTGGATAAGAATCTACAACGCACTAGAACGCCCTTGTTGACGATCCTTTACTCCGACATCATCTAGGGTTCCTCGAACAATGTGATATCTCACACCGGGTAAATCTTTAACCCTTCCCCCTCTTACTAAGACTACAGAATGTTCTTGTAAATTATGGCCAATATCGGGTATATAAGCAGTGATTTCAACTCCAGAGGTTAATCGTACTCTGGCAACTTTACGTAAGGCAGAGTTTGTTTTTTTGGGTGTGATAGTGGAAAAATTGACAGATAAGTCACCCTTACTGCCACTCTACAGAACCGTACATGAGATTTTCACCTCATACGGCTCCTCGTTCAATTCTTTCGAAGTCATTGGATCCCTTCTCTTGTTCGAGAATCTCCTCCCTTCTTTCACGCCGTCCCGAAGAGTAACTAGGACCAATTCAGTCATGTTTTCATGTTTCAATTGAACACATTTCACTTTTAATTATTCTCGAGAAGATTCATCTTTTCACCAAACATATTAACTTAAGGAATTGAAAATATCTAAAAAAACATTTAAACTCCTATTTAACTTATTAACTTAAAAAAAACATTTAAAATCTCAACTAGGGTTGCGTACTACCTTATTATTCTTTTTATTAAGAAAAAATAGTCCAACCGGATTTTTCGATTTTTTTCGGGTTTGGACCGGACTGGATTAAGGAAAATATCTAGACCGGACCGTAATTTCTCCGGTCCGGGCATTTTGAACACCCCTAGTGCATGCATATATGTCTAGGGATGACAACGAGGCGGGTTCGGGGCGGGAAGTACTCTCCCCGTCCCCGTTTTTGGCCCCAGTCCCCGCCCCCGTCCCCAAACGGGAATCAAAATCTCCCCTCGTCCCCGCCGGAGCCCCGCTCCCCGTCGGGGATCCCCGCCCCGTTTCACTACACATAATTTTTTAAAATTTTGTCAAAATTTATTTATTATTACGATTTAGGGTATAAATAATTTGAGATTTATGGTTTAACGTCTAAAGGGTACAAGATTTAGGGACTAAACAATATAAAATTTAGGATTTAAGGTTAAGAAAATCACAAAAATATTGTATACGGCGGGAATCCTCGCAAGTTTCCCCGCTCGGGGTTTAAATTTCCCCCCGCCCCCGCTCCCATCCCCGTTTATCCCCGTTTAAATTCTCCGTCCCCGTAGCGGGGATTCCCCACGGGCAGAGGCGGATCCAGGGGGGTCCTGGGGGGTCTGGTGACCCCCCTTCCACTGGATCAAGTAATATAATACAAAAATTAATTTTTAAAAATATATATATATTAATGCTTTGAGTATATAGACAAAAAGAGCTATTAGCTCAATTGGTTGTGGAACATGAGTTTACCTAAAGGTTTGGGGTTCAAATCCCTCATCTCCCATCTTTTGTATTTTTTTTAGATAAATTTTGTAAGGTAATTGAACTAATCTTATTTAAAATTTTCATAATATATTTGATATTAAAATTTTTTAGATAGTTCTCCTTACTATTTGTCCAAAAATATTTTTAAAATTATAAATTAGTTTAAAATATTTTTTCAAAACATAACAATCCACCTAGTATATAAGATTTGTAAAAAAATTATACAAATAGTAATGTATTTAATGCTAAACAATATTATATAATTTTTCATAGAATATTTGTGACCCCCTTCGAAAAATTCCTGGATCCACCACTGCCCACGGGGAATGAGAAATCTCCGCCCCGTTGCCATCCCTATATGTCTTTTCTTTATCCTTTCACTTTAAAGTCTAATTAAGAGAAAAGCAATGATTAGTCTTGTTCGAATTAAGTGCTAATTAGCTATAATCACCTTCAGTAAATCCTCCGAGCTAGGAATAGGCGGCCTGCATCATGTTGTTATTTAAATTTGATTTTTTATTCCTCTCTCTTCTCCTTTTTCTTTGCCCTACAAAATTTCATGAACATGGTCCAATATATATTATAGTTAAATTCACTGTGTCAATAACTTTCTTAGTGGGCCATGAATATCACAATACATACATGAGTTGTGGATTTGTAGCCCCCAGTGGATCCACAAAAGAAAGGCTTAACTAATTTATTACTTATTCCCAAAGTGCATAGCACTAATTATATTATACATCCCTCAATGTAAAGTTAAATGGTGGCCAGAAATGATGACACGAGGGCAGCCCCCGTACAATCGTGCTATGACACGTGGATGTGACTGACTTGAGACCGTGACATGTCAACCAGTGAGTGGCTCGCCGGCAAGCTTGCCGGCCGGTTGGTGAGACGTTCATTTCATGCAAATTAAAACTAAAGGGCCGGCCCAGTGACTTTTTGGTGATGAATATCGATCCTTGTAGTACATTATGGACATATGGTAGTAGACTCACGTGCCTCTTATGTGACAGAGAACAAAATATAACAAACTCTTTGTCCTCTATAGCTGATTGATTTTCTGATTGTAACAAACTCCTCTCTCGAGTTCTTCTTTTTCCTCTAATGGAGTTTTACCTAATCTTTGTTCGATTCTAGTGTTTACTGAGATTTCATATGGTATCAGAGTAGGATACTATTCCTGATTCGTTTTCGTGTTAATCGCTCAAACGAGATTGATCGTTTGAAGGTATAATGGCGGCCAAAGAGAATCAGGTGCAGAATAACTACACCGATCCACTTTTCTTGTCCAATTCGGATAATCCTGGAGCGCAACTGTTGTCGAATTTGTTCGATGGAACAAATTATTACAATTGGAGTCATGGAATAAGGATGGCACTTGGAGCGGAGTTTAAGATCGGCTTCATCGATGGAAGCTGCAAGAAACCAGAGGAAGGCAATGAAGATTTTGCAAGATGGATAAGGACTGACTACATGGTGCATTGCTGGATCACGAACTCGATGATTGTAAGTATTTCTAGAAGTTTCAGGTACGTTACTTCAACTAAAGAACTTTGGGATGAATTGAATGAGAGGTATGCGCAGTCAAATTCTCCTTTGGTGTTTCAATTAAGAAGAAGCTTGTCGAATTTGAAGCAAGAAAATCTGTATGTGACACACTATTATGGAAAATTGAAGTTGCTTTGGGATGAGATTCGTAGCTTGGATCCTTTACCAGTCTGTGAATGTGAGGCAAGAAAGATTTGTGAGTGTGATTTGGCCAAGAAATTGCTGATTGCAGAATCTAAAAACAGGATGATGGATTTTCTAATGGGATTGAATGATAGTTTTGAGAATGTTAGGAGTCAAATTCTTGGTATGGATCCTCTGCCGACTGTGAATAAGGCCTTTTATCTAGTTCAACAAATAGAAAGGCAAAAATTAGTCACAACTACAACTTTAGTTCCTAATCTTGAAACGAGTGCATTGGCTGCTGGGAAACAACAAGGAAGACTGTCTAAAGAGGATTACAAAAAGATTAAGATGCAGAGAGTTTGTGAATTCTGCAAACAGAAGGGGCATCTCATGGATACATGTTTTAAATTGATTGGTTATCCAGACTGGTACAAAGGGCCTAAAACTGAGTCTAGTCAACAAGGAAACAGGCCTAGAGCAAATGTGGTTGCACAGCAGGAAAGTCCTTTGGATTTTCATGATAATTCTCAGGAAAGAAATGTGGCTAATGTTTCTACAGAGAGGCGTGATTAGATTGATACTGCTTTAATCTCTACTATTTGTCAAGAGGTTATGAGAGCTATGAGGGGAAAAAGTTTAGTTGAATACAGTGGTGCAAATTTTGCAGGTAAAGTGCTGAACTCTACTGTTTTACATGCTAGAATTGGTAGTCATGATAGTTGTTGGATCATTGATACTGGTGCTACTGACTATATGTGTTGTAATTTGTCTACGTTTGCTGAATTAAGAGATGCTGATAAGTCAATTTTGGTTGGCTTACCTGATGGTACATTGGTAAAGGTTCATAAAATAGGAACTATTGTTTTGAATAAGGAGATTGTTTTGACAGATGTTTTGCATATCCCTGAGTTCAAGCAGAATTTATTGTCTGTTCAGAGACTTATTGATAAGGCAGGGCTAGTTGCTATATTCTCTTCTAAAGGGTGTATTTTCCAGGACCCCTCGACTAAGCAGACCAAGGCAAAATGAGAAAGGATTTCATATCTCTATAGGATTGGAGCTCATAATACTGGAGCAGCATCTACTTCATCTGTCAGGAGTAGTTTGCTTAGTGTACTTGCTTGTAATTCTACTGTTGCATTATCAACTTTACATTTCAGACTTGGTCATTCTTCCCTGTCGAAACTCAAACATTTGCATGTTAATGGAAGTGAGTCTTTGAATGATTTGCATTGTGAAGCATGTATTCTAGCTAAGCATCATAAGTTGCCTTATGACAGAATTAGTTCTATTGCTATTGTTCCATTTGGATTATTACATATTGATCTTTGGGGGCCATATAAGACTCCTTGTCTCGGAGGAGCCAAATATTTTTTTGACCTTATTGGATGATTACAATAGAGTCACTTGGACCTTTTTGCTCAGTAGCAAGGAACAGGTTTACAGAGCTCTTGTTGATTTTATTAGTCATGTCAGAACTTAGTTTGACACCAATGTGAAGGTGATAAGGAGTGACAATGGGACAGAAATTGTGAAGGTGATAAGGAGTGACATCAGTGTCAATAGTTTTTTGCTAAAATGGGTATAGTTCATCAAAGATCAGTGCCAGGAAACCCTCAGCAGAATGGAAGGGTAGAAAGAAAACATAGACATTTGGTTGAGACTGCTAGAGCATTAAGGTTACATGCTCATTTATCAATTAAGTTTTGGGGAGACTGCATTTTGGCAGCTACACATCTTATAAATAAGATGCCTAGTTCTGTTTTGAATTGGAGAACACCTTTTGAGGTTTTATTACAGAAGAAACCTACCTATGATAACTTGAGACTCATAGGTTGCTTATGCTATGCCTATCACAAAAGTGGTGATAAGTTTGCTTCTAGAGCACGCAAGTGTGTTTTTATTGGTTATCCATATGCACAGAAAGCTTACAAGTTGTATGATTTGGAAACACATCAGTCATTTGTCAGTAGAGATGTGGTTTTCAAGGAGGAGATTCTTCCATTTCATCCTTCTTATAAGACAGTTCATAGTGATACATTTGTTACAGAATCTTCCACTCTTGCTTTACCTTCTTTGCCTCTGGTGAATCCTGCTGTGGATGAGGATGGTATTGGTCATGGACTGCCTATTCAGAACATGAATAATGATCTTATTTCACCTGTTTGATCTTCAATACCTGCTTCTGTACAGGATTCAGTGTCTTCACCACTATCTATAGTTTTTTCTCTTCATGATGAAGCTGATTTCCCTCCTTTGGTGAGGTCTACACCTCCTGTTAGACATCCTACACGTGCTAGGAATCCTCCTAGTCGATTTCAAAATTTTATATGTCCTACTCTCCATTCTGGAGAGAGTAGATCACAGTCATTTCTGGCCTCTCAGAGTCAGTTGTCTGCTTACACTCTAGAGTATAGAGCATCTTTGGCTAATGTTCTTTCCTTGTATGAACCTGTATCTTATAATCAAGCTGCAAAGGATCCTTTGTGGGTGGCAGCTATGCAAAAGGAACTGGATGCTTTAGAGGTTAATCATACATGGGATTTGGTTGCTTTGCCTACAGATAAGGTTGACATTGGTTGTAAATGGGTTTTCAAGATTAAATTTTGTCCAGATGGGACAGTGGAAAGGTACAAAGCTCGGTTAGTAGCTAAAGGTTATAATCAGGTGGAAGGTAAAGATTATAAGCATACATTTTCACTTGTGGCAAAATTTGCTTCTGTCAGAATTTTTCTAGCTCTTGCTACTGCACATAACTGGCCTATTCACCAGCTAGACATAAATAATGCCTTTTTACATGGGTATTTAGATGAGGAAGTTTACATGGTTTTACCTCCAGGGTATATCAAAGGTTCTCCTGGACAGGTTTGTCATCTTAAAAGGTCTTTATATGGTCTTAAACAAGCATCAAGACAATGGAATCTTGAGCTTATAAAGTTACTTCTCCAACTTGGTTTTATTCAGTCTAAACATGATTATTCAGTCTTTGTTAAGACTTCTCAAGGGTTGATTACAGTGGCACTGGTCTATGTAGATGATATGCTCATTTCAGGCAACAATGCTGCAGAGATCACGGCTACTAAGGCTGCTTTACACACAGCTTTTACCATCAAGGATTTAGGGGCCATTCGATATTTCCCTGGTATTGAGGTTGCTAGATCATCTAGTGGTACATTGCTTAATCAGAGAAAGTATATTCTTGATATCTTAACAGATACCAAGATGGTTGATAGTAAATCTGCTAAGTTTCCTCTTCAGAGAGGACTTAAATTGTCTATTGATCAAGGGTCTTTATTAGAAGATCCTGAGGTATACAGGCGCCTTGTTGGTCGATTGTTGTATCTCAACCTTACAAGGCCAGACATCTCCTATGCAGCTCAACACCTGAGCCAGTTTGTCAGCTCTCCAAGGGTACCTCATCTTGCAGCTGCTATGCACGTTGCCAGGTACCTTAAAGGCACAATTGATCTTGGTTTGTTCTATCCCTCTCAAGCCTCTCTTCAGCTATCTGCATACTGTGATGCGGACTGAGGGAGTTGTCAAGTTTCTGGGCGTTCATTGACTGGATATTGTGTGTTTGTGGGAAATTCATTAGTTTCCTGGAAGACTAAGAAACATAAAACTGTTTCCAAGAGTTCTGCTGAATCCGAATACAGTGCTATGTCAACCACTGCGAGTGAACTTGTCTGGGATGTTGGGTTACTTGCAGATCTCAAGGTTCCTATTTCCCTTCCCATCACTCTCTACTGTTACAACAAGGCAACTCAACACATAGCTGCAAATCCAGTTTATCATGAACGCACAAAGCATCTCAATATTGATTGTCATTACATCAGAGATCAAGTCCAATCCGGGTTCATTCCTCTCAACTTCAGCTTGCAGATGTGCTTACCAAGGCCCTTGGTGAGCAGCAACACCATTTTTTGGATTCCAAGTTAGGACTTGTATCTGCTGACTCAAGTCCAACTTGAAGGGGGGATATGGACAGATGTGTATGGTAGTAGACTCACGTGCCTCTCACGTGACAGAGAATAAAATATAACAAACTCTTTGTCCTCTGTAGCTGATTGATTTTCTGATTGTAACAAACTCCTCTCTCGAGTTCTTCTTTTCCCTCTAATGGAGTTTTACCTAATCTTTGTTCGATTCTAGTGTTTACTGAGATTTCATATACATATATAGCTTGTTTCTACGCGCATTTCTCCTCGAAATTTCGCATGAATATATATATTAATTATTAATAACAAGAGGCCAAAAATGAAATAGCTTCTTCTTTTTGACTGAATCATAGCATATATAACGAGTGCCTTCAACAACTTCCACCACGAAATAAAGGTGGAGTAGTTAGTTAAGAAAAGGGCGAAATCTATATATACTACGTACAATGTGTGTTGATACGTATTATTACAACATGCATGAATGAAATCAAATCTCATAAATCATTAAAGTTATGTATATAGTTTGTAATTACATGGGCTGGGCATCTAATATATAATAAGTATATGAATTGCATTTGAAGATACTACTATGGTACTTTAATTAGAGACTACGCCTACGTACATGCATGCTAAATTGCTAGCTAATGCATGTACCCAACTTAACGCAATGATATGAATATTTTTTTCGATCCAACGAACATATATATCTTTGATTTGATTGTAATGGAGTAACGTCCACTTTTTTTGGTCTATCTAGAAAAGGTGGAGACATGCATGTAACTAGCTAACTAAAGCCATACCTAGGAAAATCCTAACGTCTATATAGGGATGTTTTTTGTGTGTTAAACTAACAAATATTTATATGAAAGATAATATCATTCATGCATCTGAAGGATAGATAAGTAGTGTATAACGCTAAGTAACATGTCATCTTTACATAGCTATCACTTTTTTTATGGGCAGGTTTTTCTTTTTCAAAACGTTTTGATGGGCGAAAATCAAACCGAAAGATATGTATTTATATATTTTTTTTGGTCGAAGCAGGGCCGAAGCCCTTAGGTGAATATTTAAATCATTGTACTATTTTGGATGAGCCGGGGTGTAGTACGACCCCTAACATCGTTGTTCAATAAACTTAAGATAGAAGGAGGGGGATTATCTAAAGACATGAAACCTAAAGGAGAAGCCAAAGCCAAAGAAGCGAGAGCGTCCGCTACAAAGTTTGCTTCTCGATAAACATGACGAACTTGGGTAGCCCAAGTCCTACCAAGGAATCCCTGACATTGAGAGACAAGGCTAGAAAGGGGGTGAGACTGACGGATGGGGTTCGTGATGAGGTGGACCGCCAAAGTGGAATCTGACTCTAAGATGATGTGTTTGCAACCATTTTCCCAGGCCAAGAGGAGGCCATCGAACATTCCCCAGATTTCCGCCATGGGAACAGTGCAAGATCCCAACTTATGGACGAACCCTGCAACCCATTCACCATTGGCGTCCCGAATGACACCCCCTGCTGTGGCCATTCCATCACTGGATAATCCTCCATCTGTGTTAATCTTAACCCACTGATCATGTGGTTTGGTCCAGTGCACCTGCCCAATCACTTTCGGAATCCGCAACTTTTGCTGTTGAAGAGCTTGCGCACTATCCTTATAGTCCATAGCAGCTTTCCATACAAACTCCTTTCTATCTCCACGCCATTCTTCATCGTCAAAGACCTTCTTATTCCTCCACTTCCATGTCCACCAGAGCGCCGTTGCAAAGACGTCCTTCCAAAAAAAAACCTGCAATGACCATAGAAGACATGACATTAGAGCGAATCCAAGAAGCAAAGGTTGAAGAAAAGAAGCTGGGATCCCTAGAGATTTGATCCCATTGGTTCCAAAAATTCGCCACTACTGGGCAATCCCGAAAAAGGTGCTCGTAGGATTCCGGTGCAGCATTGCAGACACTGCAGATATCGGAGTTAGTCATGTGTCTCCTCAGTCGTTCAGCGTTACACAAGACTCCTCCTTTCGTCGAAAGCCAGGCAAACATCCGGACACGCTCGGGCACATCCAGCTTCCAGATTGATTTGTAGAGATTCATATCAACACAAGGGGTACTCGAATCACCACGAACCAACTCGTAACCCGATTTAACAGAGTAAGTCCCGTCAGACGTGCAACTCCAACTAAGCTCGTCAGAATCCTCAGCCTCCGGGGAGATACAAATCGCCGTCAATTTAAGAATGATGGAGTGAGGAAGAAGAGCGCCTATGGACGCCCAATTCCATCCAGTATCTGCATTCCAGTAATCACTAACAAGGTCTTCTTCTCGGTTACTAACATCCGATAGAGCCCACTTCTCCAGGGGGGTTTCCATGAGCCAAGTGTCTTTCCAGAAAAGAATTGACTTTCCATTTCGCGGGAGCCACCGAGCCCCTTTCGTTACCACCCTTTTCGCGCCCTGTTTGATACCTCGCCAGATATGAGTGGAGACCCGAATGTATTTATATACACGTTTACTTTTCAACGCATAGGCAAAATTGTCTTTCAGCGTATAGGGTCCTCACGTAACGTGTGGCATGACTCACCACGTTACGTGATGTAAAAATAGTGTCACGCGTTACGTGTGGTTATGATCCACACGTAGCGTGTGGTTTGTAGTTAATGCATGGCCTAATGCAGCGTTTTATGACCTAATGCAGCAGTTATTTATAACCCATGCATTAGGTTATACAACCGCTGCATTAGATCATAACAACCGCTGCATTAACTATAAATCACACGTTACGTGTGGATCATAACCACACGTAACGTGTGGCGGCACGTAACGTGGTGAAAGGTTTCACACGTTACGTGTCAGCCCTATGCGTTAAACAATAAAAATACCTATGCGTTAAAAAGTAAACCCCTTTATATATTGCCTGTTCACTCAATTGAAAGGGAGGAAAGCACAACTTGATTTTGTTTTTCGTGGGAGTGATTGCAAATTCAATTGAAAATTTGTTACCTGCTCTGTGGCTGTCAAATCCATCATGCACCTTTTCTTAAGAAAGGAAATTTAATGTAGTTACAAAAAAACTACTTCCACTGACCTTATCTTACCATTAATTGATCATTTCAAACTGATTTATGAATTACCGAAAAAAGGTTTAAGTAATCTATGAGGCCATGGACTGGGAATGATACGGACACGAGCGTATAGGCGTAGATAAGTCAAGTACATAAATTTAATATGGTTTTATCTTAAAATCAATTGACTATAGGAGGAGTAACCCATCAAGCTTATATGTCAGATATAGGAAGTTATATTCCAACAATATCTGTTAAACTCATGCAAATGATGAGTTGCACATTTCTCATTTGCAGCTACTGTTACAATATATAACAAGCATGCTACATTTTCCCTAGCTTGGAATTGGACGAGAGAAGACATTAGATTATGTTTGTAGATGTTATACAGCAAAAATTAGTGTTTTTTAACATGTATCCGATCTTATAATAAGATATAGACTACTGAGAAGCAAGATTTGTTATTTCATCTTGGATCAATTTGTATTAGATAGATAGATAAATAGGCCGTGACATTTGATATGTACCATATCTTACCAGAAAAATATTTCATTTCTGTCATGTCAATATTACATGATTCCCACTTTGATGATTTAGCTGGCAACTGCTTGACCTAACTACTCCCACTACTAATATAATGCATGGACCCGCGTGTTCCACACATGTTAATGCATGTGATTACATTCCCAATCAATAATCAATTAACCACCACAAGTAATTTAAGAATTGTATTTGATTAATTGATTGTTGAATTTCAAGTTTTGGAAACTCCGGCAAACATCCATAAACTGTATTCTTCATTTTATGGATACCAAAAACTGTGCAGTTAATTAGCATTATAAATTATCAAAGGGAAACAGCAAATGAAAGTTATTGTCCAATCCATTGTCCAATAATGGATTAATGAGATTGCAACCTCCCACCCAATTAATAAATCATATTTATATATATTTGACAATTTGGAGACCATATCCAAGGAAATCACGAGGTTGAGAGAGATTATGAATATGAAATGCAGTACACCCAGAGAAATCACAACATTCAATTTGCCCCGGTTTCTGTCTTTCAAGTATATCCTTCACTATCTGACAAAAAAATAAACCCCTTAGGCTTGGGACCATAATTAATAAATTTCATTAAATTTAAACAAGGACGTGACATGGGCAAAAGAAAAGAGGAAGAGTAATAAAAACAAAGGTCATGTCTTCAGATAAACAAATGTTGTGGCCGACTGTATTGCGAGAAAATTGGCAAATGTTGTGGCCGACTGTATTGCGAGAAAATTTAAACAAGGACGTGACATGGGCACAAGGAGACCGTATGTGATTTACGGTCTAATTTTTACCTTATTTAAAAAAAAAAGGTCAAGTGAGAAAATTGGCAAACCTCTTCTTTGTTACATTATAAGTCACCTAACCTTATGAATAAAAGAGCCTGCATCATTCAATGTTGCAGTTAAAAAGTATGTAACCGAGAGAAAGAATTGAATCTTCTTCTCAGGTTTCTCTTTCTCTGATCACTCCCAAATTTGACAGATAATGCTGTTCGGATATCCGAATTTAATGCAATCCAACACCCATATCCTTTCTCTCTCAAGCCCCCCCACCCCACCAATACCACCTCATTTTTCTACAACTGCAACAAGAAAGAAACCAAAGAAAAACACAAACTCTATATACTCTCGATCTTTTCTCATGGAGCCAATGCGACTAATGGAGCACCTTCAAGAGGAGCAAGAGCCTTTCGAGTTAGAAGGGTACCTTCTAGAGCGTGGCCACACGAGCAAGAGCTTATTATACTCTCAAGGTAGCGTTGGATGCTTCTCTAGCATCCGCTCCAGCAAGAACAAGAAGAGGAAAAAAAACACTAGCTCTCCCAACAAGTTCTCGGAGATCAGAAACGCACTTTGTAAGAAGCTTGTGTCTGTAGGCGAGGTTGTTAGACTCAGGCGTCGTCATGTTGCAGAGGAAAAAGAGGCTGTCTCCATGGATGAATCAGAGAAATTATCATCTGCAAGCTCAACAACAGAGTTTGGTTCTTGCTCAGAGACGCCAATGGAGGATACAACAACATCAAATGATGGCAACCAAAGTCAGATACAGCCAAGTCATCAAACTAATGAGGTACATATCTAGGAAACTTTCAGCAACAATTAACATATCTAAGTTTTGAAAAGTTAACATATATCTAACTAGAGCTAACAGTCAGCTACAGATCATAGGATGATACAATGGACAATCATAGAGGAGAACAAGCAATGCAGCCCTGATTCTGTCCTTGATGAAATTGAAGCAAGTTCAATTCACAACGGTCAGAATCGCCCTTCCCCACAAGCCAAATATAAGACCATTCACAAATTCTCCTATCTAAGAACTGATATTTTTTTTTTGTTCTACACATATGGAACAGTTGGATCCAATAAGCAAGGAGGATGTCCACCAACTTCAAGTAAGAGTGTTTTCAAGAAACCAACGGAAGACGAGATTTTGTCAGCATCATTGTGGGACTTGATCATAAGAAGAGGGAAACAGAGCATTTCCGGGAGCAATGACACTCGTTCCAGATACGTAAATTCCAAGAAGGCGTTGCAGCAAACAAGACAACTACTCTTTGATTGCGTAAGAGAGGCAGTTGAAGGCCAAAGGAGGCAGAGCAAAACAGGGCATTTTATGGGGCCAGAGACGCTTGGGAAGATCATCTGTGACAATATTAGGGTTTGGAACAGAGGATCTGCTACAGGGAAGAAGATAACTCGTTTGCTAAGATCAGACCTCCTGGGTTTCTTCAAGGAATGGGAGAACTGGGGAGGTGTTGGAGAAGATATTGCTAGGGAAGTGGGAGATCAAATCTTGGAGGAGATCAAAGATGAGTTGGTGGAAGAAGTGATTGGTTTCTATACCTGCAAATACACATGAATTTTGCTCATCTAATTTTTGGGTTGAGAGTGCTAACTGCTAACACAAATGTGTAGAAACAAGCCATTAAAAATTGAGTGCCAATTTTCCTCTTTCGACTAGTCTGTGTGGTAGAGCAGGAACGTGTGTAAATTGTGGCATTTTTAGGAGGTTTAGCAGACAATGATTTATGATCCATTCACGGCACAATGTTTTTTTTTTCAAAGGGGGATCTGTCAGACCATTATTGTATGACCTACATATCAAAATTACGGTACTTCAAAATTGAACAAAAAATTAGAAAAAGAATGAGAAAAAGAATCCCAATTTAATCTTTATATTTTAGAAGAAAGCATTTCCATGGATAAAAACTTTTGTCAAAACATAAAGAGTTGTTGGGACATCAATCTGAGAATGTGGAGATTAAAAGACTTTATATAGTTTTCAACCATAAATCCACAATATACTAATATGTAACATGAACTGTCAAATTTTCCACTGCATGAGTATACCCCAATACTAGCCTCAGAGTATGATCCATTCACGGCACAAACAACAAACCAAGTTATATACCAAAACTGGCAAAATCCATCACTATTTTTCTTCTTCTCTTTTCTTTCTAAACCAAAATCCATCATTTAATACAGATTAAAAATCTCAACAGCTGAAGAACATAAGCAGTTATGACCATGGAGAGTATAAGAATCGAGTATTACTTTTAGGAAAGGATTATCCTACCTAGCTAGCAAACAGAGCATATACCCGTAATGAAAAACCTATTGAATTTCTCCATCCTCACCAAGCTCTCCATCTTCAAGCTCTTCATTGCCACCACTTCTTCTAGAATCACGGTGGTCCTTGTGCCTTTTATGCCTACTTTCTCCATCGGACTCTGGAGAGTGATCATGCTACGAGACCAAATGAACACAAATGTCACATTTTTTTCTTTCAGTTTGCTAACAGCTTCTCACAAACAGGCTTCTAAGGTTTTACCATTATACATTTGTTTTTACCTTCCGAGATTTTTTCCTGTCACTACCATGGCGACGAGATCTCTTGGATTCCTCTCTGTCTTCTCTGTCTGAGCTGTCATCAGCAGTGTCATGGTGCCGCTTCCGGTGCTTCCTGTCTCTATCTTTATCCTTTTCTCTTTTGGAGTCTTCTTTATAGTCAAAATCATCAACTGCATCTATATTTTCGCTATCAATGTCATCCTTCTTAGAGCGGTCCTTCCTTTTCTCCTTCTCACGGTCTTTCTCTTTCTCCTTCCTCTTCTCTTTTTCCTCTTTGTCTTTCTCTTTCTTCGCCTGAACAAAACAGACAGCATCCCAACCCAAAAGTTAAGATAAGGAGGCAGAATAAGAGAAACAAAATTATTGTTTATTTACTTTCACAGTAGTCTATAGAAATTAAAGCAACTCAAACCATCTAATAGCTTACATTGCACATAAAAACAGATGAAAACACCAACATATAAGTCAATCAGGAAGAAAAAAATTGATGAGGAACACAGACAACCATGCAGCATAAACACATTCTGTTACATATAAAGAGAATTGGCTAAAACCTAGTGGAGAAAGGTAAACTGAAAACTATCCTAGAAGAAAATGACAGTAGTGAATGCTTTAAACACAATAGGATCCATTTGAAACATCTTCTATTTTGTCCATATTCATGCATGTATATGAATATGGGCAGTTATAGTCGGAAACAGCTGTACTCCAAAAACATGGAAGAGATGTGTATGGCAGATATTTTTAAGGCTACCTACTGCAATAAAATCCCTCATGTTTCCAAACTATTTCGAATACCTTTTCCTCCTCACGTTTGCGATCTTTCTCCTTTGCCTTCTCTTGTAAATGAATGATGTAATCCTCAAAGATCTCTTTGGCTAAATTCTCATCGCTAAGAGCACTGGGTAGAAGATCAAGAGCAGAAAGCTGACTCAATATTATAAATGGTCTAAGCACGAATCACAACAGGGGGGAACAAACACCGCCAAGAAGTTATACCTGTACTCTTCGATATCTTCAAAAAGTGGTTTGCAATCATCCCAGGTCGAAGATGCATTTATCTCCTATAAAGGTTGCACAACAATCATCAAATCCATGCTTGGCATTCATTTATTAGAAGTAGATCAAAAACCAACTATGGAAAGCAAAAGGTCCTATTTTGTGAATTTGAAAGTGGACTTTACGAGTGACAGTTTGACATTTCCTTGTTTCAAGGGCTTCAAAACAAATACTGTATATCATGTTGCAGAAGATCACTTGAGGTAAAAAAGAAGAACAAAAATCAAATAAGTTTACACTACATTATCTGAAAGTAATTCCCTTTCAACAAGACACAGTATCCCCCTCATAAACTAAGATCCTTCTAGCTACTTATGACCACCCATTAAAAACAGTCCTTCCACTCCAGAAGTAGTACATAAAATTCGATTAGTATAGATCAATACCTTGATGGAATGCAAGAGATCAGAGAAGTCATCTAACAGGCGTTGGTGCTTTTTAGCCTCTCTCTTCTCTTTCTCCTTGATCCTCTCAAGAAAATCCTCGAATATAAGCTGCAACGAAATTAAAAACAAAAGGGACAGATTATTTCCATGACACAAACCCCACATGACAAGGATTTATAGGTAGTAACTGTTCAAAAATATTTTTGGGTAAGTGGCCTTGCCACCTTGGCCAATCGATACATCAAAAAACTCCTTTTAAGGTTATCAAGACAAATGTGTCTAATATAAAGCTAGAGAAAAAAGAAACAAGTAAAAACGGATAATAAATATAGTAAGATTGTATGACCTAGCCAAATTTTATTCAAGACCATGACCATAATGTTCTACAATTAAGTTTCACGCTGGAGATGCATGTAACACAAACTATGATAAGACGCATGAACATTGAACACATGAAACAATAGTTGGCATGGAAAGGTGCTTGGAACAAGTTAGTCATTTGCCATTTCTAAATGCATAATACTCCTGTACATCAAAATCAAACTTCTTTGGCATGTCAAACTGGAAAAAATCACGAAATAACATCCTACTTCTGCAGTGTGTTTGGTAAAGGTGCGGATATGTTATCTTATAAGGCGTAAGGAATGTTCTGATACCCATGCCTTACAAGACAAACGTAAGTTCACCAAACATTAATCTGAAGAAGTAATCATCATGTGTACCTTCAAGTTGATATCTGATATCACTGGTAAACCAATCTCATCTGAAACGGAAGCCTTAAACTCCTCAAATGTTGTTGTGGACACCACAGCAATCTGGAAGAAAAAAAAAACATATACCTTACTGTAAGTTTTCCAACTGAAAAGTGAAATAGATGCATGTACTACAAATATGAAATATGTAGGCTCACTTCCCCTCTACAGCCATGAATTACATCTTTACCTTACCAGACTTCGTTAAATCCTTCACTCTACTTTTGTCATCATAATACTGTCATTGGAGAAAAGCAGAGCCAGTCAGATACAATTACATGATAATAATATCTTTATACCCAGGATATTATATAACAATATTTCACATTCAATAGATATGGAATACGGCTTACAAAATAAATATATGAAATATCGAGACTGAAGCACACAGTTCCGTTTTATAAAGCAGTATGTTTATAAAGAAAATGAACAAAGGACCACATCAATGAAGATAAAGAAGCAGAGTACAGCATGGAAAAAAGTATCTCAGCTCGGACAGCTGGACTTTTAGACTATAGCATGTTTCGTAGTCAGTCAGTAAAGCATAAGAAAGAGGCTAGTAATACACCAATAAAATACCTGATTTTCTAATTCTTCAACAGCATCTTCAAATAACTCCTTGGGAGTTGAACCCGAGGTGTTATGCGCAACAGCAATGTAAGATGATAAATCTTTAACCTTGAAAGTACAGAAAGAAAGATGGCTGAGCGTAAAAACCTTGTCTATATTTAACATAATCCAATATCATTTCAAAATAATTCAAATTGCATAACTCCACAAAAAATTAGCTACCTTCAGACAGTACTCACGCCATCGAGTTTTAGCAGAAATAACACCAGCAGCAATATCATCCTCCAAAATCTTGCGAAACTCGTCACGATGTTTGCGTTCCATTCGCCAAAGTTTTTCCTGAATGAAAACAAAAGCCCATAAGAACAAACAAAAATACCGTTTTTTTTTCTAGCAGAACTCAATCATGAATCAAGGAACAAAAGGACAGAAGAACATCCAATAAAACCTTCTGTATCCTCTTCTGCTCCTCTTCTTCTTTCTCTAAGTCACGTATGTAATCCTGCCAATGAATAAATACATAATTAAAAAAGAAAAAGAAAAATATGTTCCGTTCAATTAGAAAAGCGAAAGTTGTGAACCTGAAAAATCTCTAATCGGTCAATTTTCTCAAGACGTGTACACCTATCATCATCCTCTAACAGATCTTGCACTTTCCGCCACTGGCTATTGACCTACAAGATCAAACTAGTTAGTCAAACAATTATAAGAAACAGAGCTGACCACAGCAAACGTGATAAAACTACCTTGATGAAGTCACAAGATTCTAAGAACTTTCTGTATTCTTCTCTATTCCGTTTATACTCTTCTTGAGCCTTCACCTTTTCCTGAAAGCAATAGTAAAAGAAATGAATAAGCAACAAAAGGAGGACAATACCAGAAGTTTATCTTCCATCAAGAAATCGGGAAAAGGCTACAGACTAAAACTGAATTACTGAAATGCATAAAAGTTGTATTTATTTCAGAAAACTGTGTCCATCAAATCATAGAAATCACTACCATATAGGAGAATATGGTGAAAAATGAGAATAGATGCATTTATGTAAATCAGCAAAAAATCATATTTTTTGGACGAAGTCAATCTCTATCATTGTCTTATTTATAAACATTTCTCTCGGATTTGCCATTCCAGTTAATTGGTCCCATCAACCATGCTTAATGCAGCCACCTTTCAAACTTTATTTTCCAAAATTTACATAAAGGCCACAGCAAAGATAAGCTGCTCTTTTAATTTTATAATATTTGTATTAGAACAATATATAAAATCTTCACCACTGCCTATATCTCTTTTTGCAATTCAAAGAAGATAAGGCAGTGCATGTTTCTTCACAAAAAATACAATCTTTCCAACGAGAAGGCAACTAAAGCTTTTACCTTCTTTTGAAGTTCCACCATGTAGTTTTCAAAGAGATCTTCACGATCTCTAGCTCGTTCTACAGCTTTAAACCTTTCATCATCTTCAAATATGGTGATAGCTTTGCTGATGTAACAAAAAAAAATTGAACAATCACATTTTAGTCAATGGAAACCATCCAAAGTTCTAGATTCATATATTATGTAGGTATATCACACAAACCTCCATTTAGTAGAAGATGTGAGTTCCTCAGACTCCTGCACCAAAAGATCAAACGGTCAATTTGGAAGTAACATACAAAATAAGGAACATGCTGTATAGATCTAAGTTTGACATACTTCTAACATTTTTGTAAACTCTTCCTTGGCTTTTTTCTGCCTGATGCGTCGCTCCTCAGCTTCATGCTTCTTACGTTGGCCCAAGTACTGAAATACGGTAAAAAAACATATTTTCAACAAGATATCCATTAATTGTCCAGAGAAACGTTTAAGTGAAGAAAAGATCATCCACAATTGCCAATACTCACTACGATCCAGGATTGACCATAAAAGCATACATTAATTCATCAAACCATAATATCTTGAAAAAGGTACCTCATTGAATGCCTGCTTGCGCTCCCCTAATGTTTTCAAGGCACCGTATCTTTTATCATTGATTATCACTCTCATTGCCTGACAATAAAAATGGACATTAAGTACAAACCTTGGAAATAGCATACTAGTGATATTATTATTTTGCACAGTTTTATAACAGAACAAATGAGAAGAATATACCTGATCCCAACTCCAGTCAGACTGAACATTCACAGCCTCTAGAAGGGCTTTAAAAGCACTTTTTGCTTCCTGATGAAAACAAATACAAATAGTATGTAGGTAGCTCACTTATCCAATTGATACAGCTCTAATTCAACTGTAAAGATAGGTATGTAGAAAGAATATAAGTAATCACAGCTTCCAACCTGTTTATTAGCAAACACTAGAGGTTCATCATCCCCAACTTTCTCATCTTTTACAGTTTGATTCACATTGGAACTACCAGCCATAGCCTCTCCCTTTCTCGGCTCCTGATACATAGAAACATTAGATAAATGGTACACAAATTCGCTGCATGTACCAGTGATTAAAAAGGCTCCAGGCGCACCTAGGCGCATAGGTCCTTGGAGCCTAGGCGCGCGCCTAGCCACACTGCTGGAGGAGATTTTAGTTTGCCCTAAAATAATAAAAAAAACAGGTTTATAATGAAAGTATAGTTCTAATTGTAGATGGGCTGCATTTTTAGGCCCAAATAGCTAGTCCATTAGTTACCCAACCAATCAAATCTCCTAATCTATTAAAAAACCCTAAACGTCCA
This sequence comes from Rheum nobile, assembly GCA_027886185.1. Taxonomy (NCBI): domain Eukaryota; kingdom Viridiplantae; phylum Streptophyta; class Magnoliopsida; order Caryophyllales; family Polygonaceae; genus Rheum; species Rheum nobile. The sequence goes on from WOAB01000170.1 coordinate 675,292, forward strand.
GTACGCAGTCACCTCTTTTCCTCTTCCTCCTCTCAACCTCTGAAAACCCTAGCAACTAATTTCTCCAGTAATGCCGACGATGAACATATCTGATGGCCAGCCTCATCCATGCCCTCATCGGCAACACACTGGATGACTGTTTTACGGCCGATTCCGACACCGGAATTCATTAAAAACTGGGAGGCGCTCACCTTACACAAAGGCACGCCTGGAGCCTAGGCACGCCTAGGTCGCCTTTGGTGCGCCTAGCCACTCAAGGCACGCCTGAGGCTAGGTAGGCGCTGGCCTGAGCCGGGCGCGCCTAGGCGCGCCTAGGCGCGCCTTGAGTGCGCCTTTTTAAACACTGGCATGTACATATACAAACTGCTATGTGGCCTACACAAAACCATAATGACTCTACAGAAACCACAAAACCATATGATTCCAGCAAAAGCCAACTCAAACCCACACACGTCAATCATCCACAGGAATTAAAAAACTAGCCTACCTCGACATCCTGAACAGAAGCTCCATCCATAGATTTTGCAGCTTCTAGGGGTTGTTTTTGTAACGTATCAAAGCTACTCCTGTGTAACATATATAGGCAAGTATTCAGTCAGCACAAAAATACTTTTTACCTCATAGCTCCATCTAGCAACATAGAGAAAAATAGAACAAATGGAAGAAGAAACAAGCACATACTTTGTTTCTGCACCATCACTACTAAAGGAGGTATGTATATGGGTGCCTCCAGCAGTGGCAGGCACAGTATTTATACTTGTGATAGGAGATTGATTTACAGCTACAACAGTTGGAGCAGACGCAGGGTTCACGGCAGGAATAGTAGGTGTAGGAGTTGTTTGGCTGGATGCTACACCAGGAGTGGCCAAAGCATTGTTGGGAACTGGTGAAACAACATCTGTCAAGGCTGCAGTGGTGGAAATTGCAGTCCCAGAGGCTGAAGAGTGAGATACTGCCCCACCATCAGCTGGTACCACCTGACTAGCATCCCTTTCAGCTTGTTCCCGCGCCAACTGAAAAATACAGGTCAAGAATTAAGGGTTAAAAAAACTGAATAAAACTGAATGATCCTAACATCAAACTTCTAAATACCTTAAGCTCTTCAGGAATTGTCCATTTTGATTCTTTTGAAAGCTTGTTGTAATAGTACCTGTATAATTTAAAAGCCACGTTTATGTATGTGAAAACATCTGACAGAGGAAGCTAAACCAACAAATCATCAAGAAAGTACAGCTCAAAAAGCAAAATATGAGTTGAGACTTACTTCTTCCCCTCGGGCGTCGTGAACTCTTTCCAAACAGTGGAAGCATCTGCTCTCTGTGAGAAAATAAATTAATTAATTAAAGAGGTCTCTCCGCTATACTAAGTATCAAAGCAATATAATGTTTTGATAAGTTTGGAAAGATCTACACAAACCATAAAAGACCCTAACTAAAAGAAAGAAACAGAACATGAAAGCTACCTCCAGTCTATCAGACAACAAATATTCATATATCTATAAGAACATGAAAGCATGAGATACCAAAGATAATTGCCAGCACAGTATGTAGAAGAACTGCAATACCACTACCCACAAATGATGATCCAAACCTACCCAAGTGCAGAAGACATTTTCTCTTCTAACAAAGCCTCTTCTTCAATAGTTATCAGAAATAGTACACTATACCCGTAAAAGTAGTGTACAATTAGGTGATCATAAAACCAAAGTACGGAAAAGGCAACCTGTTGGGTATAAAAATCAAAGAGCTGATGAAAGCCATACCTTGGTGGGACACTAATGCTAAATTCAGCGCAATAATCCAGAAGCTATAAAGCCCAAGCATATGCATCATAATGAAACCAGCTATACCATCGTAATCAAACCAATTTTTGCGTATGGTTAACATGAATCTATAGAATACACTTAGCTAAAAGCATATAAATGACTAATTCCATACCTTACTGCTGAAATAAGAGAACAAGAATAATCAGTTAACCAAGATGAATCATTCTGTAATCAGAATCAACATGGGAGATGAGAACTTCACTTTCCAACGCAACTAGAAATCAGCCAGACTTGTTTTTATCCTTTTCTTTCCCAATTCATAGAACGCAACAAAATGGAAAACACTAAGCCACAAAAGCTAGCTCATCCCACCTCATAAAGGGAAACCAGATATTTTTTCTGACTTGATCAGTTGAAAGATGCTAAATGTGAAATTATTGCTTTATATACTTTGTAAAATACAAGAAAATAACAAAAATAAGACCAAATCGGCATAAACATATATCATCATAAAGGAAATATCAACCATATTCCCTCGTATAGCAAAAAGAACGAGACAGACCGATATGACAAATTTATATAAATAGCAAATCATTGCCTGTATTGAGAAAGTGTATCGCCTTCAAAGAGAGCATTTAGAGCAGTCGCCTCACTTGCCATGACATCTACAGAATATAGGAGGAACATGCAAACAAAGGAGTATAAAAACAATTTTGCTCAATTCAAGCTACCTTAGTTAACTCTATAATTGACGGCAATTACTAAGAAAGCAGGAACTCGAGAGAATACAAGACAAATTCAAAATGCATAATTCAAAAAAGCCAAAAACATACTAAATCTAAATAAAGTGCAACCACATAATGTCTTGGCTCACCTCTATAGGAGTCATCAACTCCAAAGGTTTCTCCCAACTAGATTGCCGAGTTTTCTTGTTGTAATAATATCTGTTTGCAACAAAACAACAATCAGCCAATCAAATGAAGAAGCAGTAGATACAACAGAAACCTATTGCATTACTATATGCCTCTAGTCACTGGAAGGTGTAGAGAAACCCGAAACTGAACAATTAAGCATCAAGGTATGCTTAGAAGTTAAGATTCATTAGGAGTTCACAATATAATTGAAATCCCACCTTCTTCCATCAGCAGATGTGTGTTCTTGCCAGTCAGACGCAGATTGTTGATTCATATCAGTACCTGTATGAACCTGAATATGGACAAGAAAGTTAAGATGATATCACCAGAAACAAAACCATGAAAATACTGGAGCACAATCAAGTTTGAAAGACTGAATCGGGTCTCACGGTGGTAGCCCCAGCAGATATGGAAGATTGTTCTGCAGGTTGTTGAGCCGGTGCCAACGCTGATGGTTGATTAGTTGCAGATAACCAAGGTTGCCCACCAGCAGGCATAGAAGGAGCCTGCATTTGGGAAGCGTGTTGATACTGAAAAGTACAGGCATATTAGTTACTGAGTAGAATTGAGGCAAACGTACTGCACAAAAAGACATTAGGGTGAAGAACAAAAGGTCTATGTAATGACTGATCCAAGTTGAAAGTTTTGCATTTATTTCAATTGGCATACCATGTATGCTGAAGGCACAGGCATCCCATGACCAGAAGGCATCTGATTACTGTAAGGTGGCGCAGTTTGATGCAATGTTGTCCCACCAGATGAAAGAGGTCTACCAGGTGGACCACCATATGGCATTGGCATGGCTTGAGATGATGGGAGGTGACCAGGCAAGGAATGCATAGGAGGTAACTGCTGCATTTGCTGTCTATACTGGAAAGTTTGATTTTGACCAGCAGGAATCCCAAAATTTGAATGCATATTCTGCCCACCGGGGTGATACTGCGAAGATGAAGTTGGCACAAATTGCTGTCCTGGTTGCATAGGTACCCCAGGTCGAAACTGCAACAGATAGTGTTGAGCTTAAGGAACTTATTGCTAATTCTATAAATATTATAGAATAATTAAAGACCAGAAATTACCTGCATTGATACAGAAGGGCCAAAATTTGGAGGATGGCCAACAGATCCCACGACAGGTGGGCCAAATTGCTTCACGCAAAAATACAAAGACGGAATTAAGTGCACGGATATTTTCTTTGGAGAAAAGTCTTGATTGTGCAAACCAAGATATAGTATGCTATCTCAATATGTGAATGAAACATTTCAAAAACTAAGTGAACTTCACTATTCTTTTATTGTAAAAAATAAAATATTTCATCATGAATGTGTAGAAAAATGCAGGTACCATGACAGGGAAAACAAATCATGTTAATATATTATTACCTGTGAAGCAGATTGCTGAGGATTATTTGCCATTCCACTACATACACAAGTCTACAATGAGCTGCAATGCAAGAAACTTCATTAAGATTTAAGAAACCAACAAACTCAACCACAAAGACATCGTATTTCCAGAACATGCACCATTACTAATAACTAAAGAACCATGAAAGGATTGCTATTGGCAAATCCTTCAAAGAGCTCCTATTCAACCTGGAAATACTATCTACTCCACTGTCTTTCTTAGTCCAAAAACATAAGTTGCATCTCAAGAGAATCAGAATTTTCCATTGAAGATAATAATGCAAGGGGCGATTCCAGAAAAAGTAAACACAAACAGTCAATAATATATAGCAGATAAGCAAATTTGATCCATAATTAACAGTGAAGAAAATACTAGCAATGAGGCAAACCCTAATTCTAATGTTTACCTAAAGTTAAGAAGAATAAGAAATTGAAGTGGAAGAAGAAGGCGTACTGGAGGTGCGTCAGTGGCCTTGGTGGCGCACTGAACGAGGCCGAGAAAGACGAAGAAAAATCGACGGTGGTGGTGTGTCGGTGCTGGCCCCGATGGCGACTCCTCTACCTTCCTCTCCGTAGCGCAGCTGCGTACGTAATAGCAACCCGATGACGGTGGTGATGTGGTGGAGCAAGACTGACTTCGTCTCCCAATTTCTCCTCTGCCGATCTTAAACAGAGAGAGGCGCGGCGAAGAAGAAAGCAAACGAGAAGAAAATAAGTCGGCGACTGGTCTCTCTCTTCTGAGTTCCTCTTGCTATGACTTATGAGGGGTTCGCGGCTTTAAAAAAAGGTTAAAAGAAAAAAAGAATTGAGATGGCGCGTATGTCACTCGAACCCGGAGCAACTGCTTCTTTGGTCGACCCGTTTATCCGGATAAATGATGATGGATTCGGATAATTGAACACCAAAAAAAAAACATAATTATTTAGAGTTTTGTTTGATAAATGTATTTATAAAAAAAATGATATATTTTTTTATAAAAGTAAATTTAAAACAAAAAAAATTGATGATATAAAAATAAGTAAAATGGGAGAATTCTGTATTCATAAATACATTTGTTTTAGAAATAGTTCATGTTTAGCAAATAAGCTAATTATTTGTTAAATTTATTTTTTATAAGATTTAAGCATTCTGACTTATAATAAGTTTGAACATAGTTTTTATTTATAGTCTCTTAATATGTGTTTATTAATGTACATTAAAAAGATCATTATAAGGGTATGTTTGAATTACGTATTATATGTCATTATAATGTTAAAAACTGGTATTATAATGTCAAAAACGATATTATAATGTTAAATAATGTGTAATCCAAACAGACTCTAAAATAAAAACATCTTTATAAATACATAATCAAACAAAGTCTAAATAAATAAATAAAGTACACTAAAATAACTTGTTAATTATCATTTCTTTGAAAAGCAAAATGTTATGATTTGGTTATTGTGGTGACTAGGGCTATATTCGGCAAGTTTATAAGTAGGTGAAGGTTTTCTGAAAAGTTGATAATTAATGTGTAATTTTTAATATATGAAAGGAAAAATAATTGGGATACCGGTATAATAGTTTACTTTTCCATTATAAAATTTGTAGTATTAGCTAAAAACCATCCAAATCTTATAGCAAGTTGTGTTACAAAGTTATTGTGGTGTTTTTTTAGGTGAGTTAGTTAAGTATGAGATGAGTTAGCTGATGACGTGATATTACTCGTGTACATATATGAGTCGATGATGCAGTATGGCCGCGCTATTTATATAGTAACCCTTAATGTTCATCTTTATTTGGAATAAGTGGTGCTATATTAATGTGACGAGGAAGAGAGCAATTTGGGTTAGGATTAGTGGGAAATTGGCGGGAATAGATGATACACATGACAAACTTATAATCTGAAATGCTTGACATATAGGAGGAGCCAATCTATTGTTGGAATTTTAAATGCGTAAAGCGGATATTGGATCGCGCTATTTTCATATCACTCAACGCGTTAGATACTCACATCCATTCCCCTCGTGGTTTTCATTAACAAGAGAGATCACGAGTCAACGAGAAGAACGCGCCCAACATGGTTTTCATCATCAAAGAAGATCGCGAGTCAACTAGAAGAACGCGCCTAACATATAAAAGACTTATCACAAAGAATTACAAGAAGCCTCGAAGCATCTTCAACGTGTCAAGTCCTCTACGACCGCGTGGTAATTGTCAGACGCCATCAAACTGCCACGAATTCATCGAACCAATCTGAGCATGCCAGCAATGCATCTCTTCAAGATCGACACGCGTCCTCCCGCCTTGCTGGTCCAATCATGATCCTACACCTCCTTGTCGACGTCTGTCACTGGAGGAATCATAAGATGACATGTATCTCTTTGTGTCGGCCGACTTCAAGAAGGACCCCTTGCCTATAAATAGCCCAATATCTCCTCATAAAAAGGGGTCGAAGAAGAGGAGAAGAAACAGGCCGATAAGCTTGTTCTAAGCTTCTTCAAAATCTGTGATGATTCCCATGAAATTGTAAAAGGGTGGAAAGCTTCATTTTCGTCGACTATTATTTATCGCGTCCTTTTGTTCAAGCTTGTCGTCTTCTGCTTTGTTCATCGTGTTGTATGCATCTTGTTGGAAGCTTGTACTCATAATTCTTGGACGTCTTTTAGTAGATTTGGCTCTCATACTTGGGGCCACGAGGAGTAGACTTCGTCCAAACCTCGTTAAAAATCATTGTGTTTTGTGTTTTTATATCCTTACAGGTTTATCGCGTTCACTCGAGACCAAGACTTTTATAAGCTTTCCGCGTTATTTACTTAGAAAACTTGGGAACCATCACTGGCGCCGTCTGTGGGGACTTCCTCACACTAGGGCAGCTTGGTCCTCTGCCACCACGTTCTTCAAAACGGGTGAGATCCCCCAACTGGCTTGGGGCTGCCACCGCGTTCTTCAAAACGGGTGAGATCCTCCAACTAGCTTTGGGCTGTCACCGCGTTCTTCAAAACGGGTGAGATCCCCCAACTGGCTTGGGGCTGCCACCGCGTTCTTCAAAACGGGTGAGATCCCCCAACTGGCTTGGGGCTGCCACCGTGTTCTTCAAAACGGGTGAGATCCCCCAACTGGCTTGGGGCTGCCACCGCGTTCTTCAAAACGGGTGATTTCCCCCAACTAGCTTGGGGCTGCCACCGCATTCTTCTGAGAGAGAAAGTCTACTATGTCATTCAGAGATTACCATTACCTAGAAAGAAGGCGACATTCATTTGATATCTTATTATGACATACAGGAGGGAAAGCTAAAGAAAATCTACGAGTCGCCTAGTGGAAATCAAGGAGCATCGCGATCCTCGAGCAAAGTTGTACTGTTTGTCGCGACGTTCGCATCTATATCCATAGCTTGGTTATCGCCTTCCGCGGGATCTTCGAAGGGAGGCTCACCAAAAAGATATGTGTAGTCTGGAGTGAAATAAACAATCTTGGGATCGATCTCGCTGAACCTCGCCATCGCTTGCCTAACTCCGATCCTTATGCCCTGCTCCCAATGGGGCCCCACCAAATCGGCCAGCTTCATCTGGTAATCCTCCGTCTTGAGATAGTCAGAGACAGCGTGTTTTGCCCTGGCACGCCACTTCTCGGTTTCAAAATTAGACGCCTCAAGTTGCTTATTGTGTTCAACCGCTTCGTCATCTTTATCGGATATGATGCGCTGAAGATCCTCAACGTTCTCCTTCATCAACGCGTGCTCCCCCTCGAGCTGTGCCTTCTCCTCAACGAGCTCTACTTTCTCCTCCTCAAGCTTTGTCGTGTTGACAGTCGCCTTGTCAAGTTCCGCGGTATATTGCTCAACCTGCTTAGTCAACTCGGCCACTTTCGCACGGGCTTCCCTCTCCTCGCGGATACCTTTGCACTTGGCATCTAAGGCATTGCAGTATGTTGTGGAGGCTAGCATGCTGAGCCGAGCCTACAAGATCAAACAAACAAAGAACAAATAAGCAGAATTCATGCGACAAAAGACAGGAACAAGCATTGAAACACATACCATATCCATGTACTTCATGCCCTCCAACTGAAGGACTTGAGGAGACAGAGAAGTCAGCCATTCTTTCTCTCTTGCACATACACCATTTGGAGGAGCCAGTTGACGCATATCGGACACAGAAGGCACCGACGCGGCAAAGACAGCCCTCCCTATGGTGGTGATTGGAACGGGGGCAACGTTGCTTTCGACCCTTGATCTCTTCTCCACACGACCAGCTTGAGAGGAGGCGTCACGCTTTTCTCCTCGCGTCTCTACCTCGATTGGGCTGGTTGGTAGTTGCAACGATGCTGTCGTCTCACTTACAATCATCGCGTCAAAAGTTGGAGTCGGGGCCTGCTCCGACGTGGCCTGTTCCTCAACTGGTTTAATCGTCGACTCGGATCCACTCGCGATCTTTTTGTCCCTCTTAAGCAAGTGGTCTGACTTCATCCCTGTGAATGCACGAGATAGTTAGCACGACGCGTAAGTGTAAAGAATGGCGAAAAAGCAAAGTTACCCCCAGATTCATCGCGTCTAGCTATGCGCGGCAGGCTGAGCCCTGCCTTCTCCAAGTTCTCTTGAGTGATCACGCGCTTGTAGTCAGGAGCATTTCCCTTGTTACGAAATTGTTTCTTGCACGCGTCGATTTCCTTCTGATCTGGCTTACCCGGACGCAAAAAAGGGCCAGAAAACAATTGACAGTTGAAGACCGCGTGGGAAGAACAATGCGCTAAGAACCACCTGTCCTTCCACTTGCCCACATTGGAAGGCTTATTGATCACGTTTAGGGTGGGTAGGCTAAGGTTGCAGAAACCACTGTCGTACTTCAGAGTGAAGAGCTTAAGTATGTGTTGGGCATCAAGAGAGAGGCCAGAATGGTAGCATCGCGTTGTATATCCACTAAGATATCGCCACGCGTTGGGATACAGTTGGGCAGGGTTGAGATTGATAAGCCTCAAGAAATCGCGATAGAAGTCAGGCAGAGGGAAACGAAGTCCAGCCTCGACGCTTGCCACAAAGACGACCACGCAATTTTCGTACCGTGCTAAGGAGGTCCCCTCTCTCTCAGGAAGACAAAGTTCTATCCCTGCTGGCCACGGAATTGATCGTGCCAAATCTTCCAGGGCGGTCAGTGAGACAGTAGTGGTTGACCCAAGACTTCGCATATCCTGGCCTGGGTGATCCTTCACCATGGGAACCTCAGTTGGAATCATCGCGGGAATCGGAGGAGGATCAACTTCCAATTGATGGCTCACGAAGCTCTCTACACAACGCGATCTTTTTCCTTGAGGATTGCTTTGGGAAACATTGGCAGCGGGAGGATGAGAGACAGCGTCTTTGCCCTTTATCTTCTCAACTCGCGACACACGTCTCTTTGAAGCAACCTCAGTTATGGTCTGACGCGTTGAGTCACTAGAAGATGTAGAAGCGGCCTCGGACTCAAGACTTGTGGCGGATTCGTTCTCTCTATACGTGTTCCCCACAGCTCTTCCATATGCATCACCACTCCCAGAATTTGTTTCGCTTGACATGGTGGAGAAACGGGGAAGAATGGTTGCACATGATAAAACAAGCTCTCTGAAAAAAGAAAGAACAGAAGTTAGTCAGAAAGAAGAAGGAGCAACGCGCGCAACCGAAACAGAGCAAAAAGAGGATTCTAGAGAAAGAACGCGATCAAGAGAAGAAGCCAAGTCAAAAGGAGGAAACAACTTTAACAACCAAACTCAAAGAAGAAGGAGCGCGCACAGACAAGATAAAGCAAACTGAAACACTGTTAAGAAGAGAACGCGATCAACAAGGAATTGAAATGAATGGGGCTGTCGAAGGATCCAGAGGCAGAATTTCAAGAACCAGGAAGAAGAAGCAAGATTGAGGGAAAAACCATGAAGAAGCAACAGTAAAACCCTACGCTCCACCGCCCACAAGAATCCGCCAAATAAGGTTATTCACCCTTTTTCCCCACCTCTCGGTTTTTCACCTTCTCAGGAGAGCTCCCGGTGGCTATGTTATCACCGCCATTGTTGCCCAGAAAATCAAAAAAATGAGAAGATGAATCGGCGGAGGAGAGAGAAAGAAAAGGGAAGTACAATCATCCACAAAAACACCAAGGAATCAAAAGAAAAGCAAGCGCATTCAAGAAATTAGAGAACAAAGAAGATGATTTACCTGAACAATTCCAAGAAAGACAACGAAGAGAAAGCACCTTTGACCGGAGCGGAGATGGAGGAAACCGAACCGCCGCGGAAGCCTCTGACAGATAGAAAAAAAAAAGATGTACAGAAGAAGCCTCCCGTCCCTTCCCGCTCTTTTATAGAGGGTCCGATGGGCCGGTCTGGCAAGGGCCCATTATGCAAAGGCCTGCCATTGGGGAAAACAGAACGTCCGTCTCAAAAACATCTTGAAATAAAGTGAATAAACGCGGTCATCAACGCGTTTTCTTGGGATTACTTTGATTGCCTCACGCGTTCGCCATCAATGCAAGGGGCTGTGTTGGATCACGCTATTTTCATATCACTCAACGCATTGGATGCTCACCTCCATTCCCCTCGTGGTTTTCATCAACAAGAGAGATCGCGAGCCAACGAGAAGAACGCGCCCAACATGGTTTTCATCATCAAAGAAGATCGCGAGTCAACTAGAAGAACGCGCCTAACATATAAAAGACTTATTGCAAAGAATTACAAGAAGCCTCGAAGCATCTTCAACGCGTCAAGTCCTCTACGACCGCGTGGTAATTGTCAGACGCCATCAAACCGCCACGAATTCATCGAACCAATCTGAGCATGCCAGCAATGCATCTCTTCAAGATCGACACGCGTCCTCCCGCCTTGCTGGTCCAATCATGATCCTACACCTCCTTGTCGACGTCTGTCATTGGAGGAATCATAAGATGACACGTATCTCTTTGTGCCGACCGACTTCAAGAAGGACCCCTTGCCTATAAATAGCCCAAGATCCCCTCATAAAAAGGGGTCGAAGAAGAGGAGAAGAAACATGCCGATAAGCTTGTTCTAAACTTCTTCAAAATCTGTGATGATTCCCATGAAATTGTAAAAGGCTGGAAAGCTTCATTTTCGTCGACTATTATTAACGCGTCCTTTTGTTCAAGCTTGTCGTCTTCTGCTTTGTTCATCGCGTTGTATGCATCTTGTTGGAAGCTTGTACTCATAATTCTTGGACGTCTTTTAGTAGATTTGGCTCTCATACTTGGGGCCACGAGGAGTAGGCTTCGTCCGAACCTCGTTAAAAATCATTGTGTTTTGTGTTCTTCTATCCTTACAGGTTTATCGCGTTCACTCGATACCAAGACTTTTATAAGCTTTCCGCATTATTTACTTAGAAAACTTGGGAACCATCAACAGAATTTCAGGAAACGATTTTTTAACATCTAATCAAGGATCTCATGCATAAACCAAATAGATCATAGATAGGAAGAATCAAATACCTCTTTATGCGTGTTTGAAGTTGCTGGAATGGAGAGAATAGAGCCTCACGTGTGACTCCTCTATTTGTTCCACCCGAGCTTGGATCTGGATCGCCTGGGACTCGGTTGTTAGAGCGAGGAACGAAGGCGAACGAAGAGAGAGAGCAAGGGAGGGGCGGCATCCTTGTGCAAAAAATGGGATTAGGGTTTTCTCTTAGAAAGCCCTCATTTTATAATATCAGGTGTAGATATCTTATTTCCTAAATAAGTATATCTTTTATTATTAATAATAACACTTTATTATTAACAAGCCTTATCTCCCAAGTTATATCCTATATAGCTTTATATTATATACTTTATATAATTTGTCTTTCAATAAACTGATACAGTCCAAACTCTAAGGGTGTGACCTCGTGGGACCCGGTAATAATAGTAATAGACTTTATGACATACTTTATAACATATAGTCTATAAATCATAGTTGGCTTCTAGCAAAGCACTATGACTATCTAAAATCACCGGATTAAATATCTCCATAAACGGTCCCACTTTATAATCAGTAATTGCACCTTTGATTAAATGACACAATTCCTTCATTCTCCCACTTGTCCTTAAAACAAGTGTGCAGTGTTAAAATTCCTTTGTCACAAAGTGTCTTATCTTACTATATGATGAAACTCATCTTTACCGCCAAATACGTTTCTTGAACTCTTGAGATCAAACTGTCAGTACGGATGATTACTAATAATCCATCTGAGCATGGCCATGCGTTTTCACAGTTCTCTCTCTTCAAGTGGCCGAGACACAAATCCTTTCCAAATGTATCATTGTATACATGGAATAGGAGGACATATTCAATCTTGTAAGACTACAACTCTCACTCAACTTTTGGCAATCCCAATCACTGCCTTTATAACTGTCTGTTACGGTCAGCGTTTGACAGCGTCAAAGACATACCAGCAGTCAAATGATAACCATATCATACTCATGTCTAAGGAACTCACTAATCATGAATAATCATAGAACTCCGCAGTAAAGTCCTGAGGAATCCTAAGATCGGTCTGTCCGATGCGTATCGGTATACACATCTATGTAATCGATTAGACATCTCCATGTCCCTATAACACATGAAACCCGGTGTTATCAATCAATCTCACATATGGTCTTTTGATTAAGTCATTTGTATCCAAGTTAACAACTTAGACCATGGACTTTCTAACAATTTTATAATTTCAGTTCACTTAATGGGGTTTCATTCACCAAAACAGTTTTGATGAGCCCATTTGATAACTATTAAATTGTTTGGATACTTTATCTAATCTCAAGCAATGATTAAATAATAATATCAAACTCATATATAAGTCAAGCATAAATGTCTATGATAACAATAAACAAGGTTTATCATAAAATAAACAATGTCTCAAAAGAACTCTCTAAGGTGCTTGAGTCCTTTGGTCCGAGTGTGACTGTCATGCTTGGGCCTAGACATGGGCTTGGTCAAAAGGATCTGCAATGTCGTCGTCTGTGTGCACTTTGCACATCTTCACATCTTCACTATCAACATAGTGTCCGATCATGTGGTACTTCCGTAGAACATGTCTGGATTTGGAACTCTTCCAGTTGACGGCTCATCCATTCAGAATGAAGACATATCCAGACTGGGATTCAAAATCATCTATGTATGTCTGAAACTTGCATCAATATAGCCCTTGACGACCAACTCGTCATCACCTCCAAATATCAAGAGATCACCCCTAGTCCTTCGTAAGTACTTCAGGATGTTCTTGGCTGCACACCAATGTGCATCACCCGGGTTTGATTGGTACCTGCTACACATACTCAAAGCATATGCAACATCTGGGCGAGTACAAGTCATTGCATACATGATGGATCCTATGGCTGAGGCATAGGGAATCCTGCTCATCCTTTCAGTCTCACCAGGTGTCTTAGAACATTGGCTTTTGCTGAGATATAAGCCATGCTGCATAGGCAGGAACCCTTTCTTAGAGTTTATCATATTGAATCTATCAAGGACCTTATCTACATAAGTTCCCTTACTTAGACCAATGTCTCTTAGATCTATCTCTATAGATCTTAATGCCTAGTATGTACTCAGCCTCTCACAAGTCCTTCATTGAGAAATACTTTTTAAGTCACTCATTAACTGTCTCCAGCATATGAATGTCATTTCCAATGAGTAATATGTCATCCACATATAGAACTAGGAAGACCACTTTGCTCCCACTAAACTTCTTGTAGACACAGGGCTCTTCTTCGCATCTGACGAAATCAAACTTTTTGACCACTTCATCAAAACGAAGATTCCAACTCCTGGATGTTTGCTTAAGTCCATAGATGGACTTCTTAAGCTTGCATATTCTCATGGGATTGTCAAATCTCATAATCATAATAAGCGGCAATCACTAGGAATATCCTAATGGACCTGGTCATAACGACTGATGCGAACGTTTCATCATAGTCAGTACCATGAACCTGTCTAAATCCTTTGGCAACTAGTCTTGCCTTATAGACAGAAACGTTTCCATCCTTGTCTGTGTTGATCTCAAAGACCCATTTGCATCCAATAGGTTTTACCCCACCAGGCAAATCTATCGAGTCCCAGACTTGATTCTCAGACATGGATTCCATTTCGGATCTCATGGCTACCAGCCATTTCTCGGAGTCAGGGTCCGCCATCACTTTCTTATAGGTCGCAGGCTCACCATTCTCTAAAAGTAGAACATCAATGCTAGCAGTCAAGACGTAATCCTCATAACGTCTAGGCTACTGTTGTAACACCCCCAAATATATATCCTTGAAAGGTATTACCGCCAGTGACCTCGGATTTCACACCCGAAGCCACCCCAGGCTTAACCCGTTTATATAAATCATAAAACAACAATTATAATACAAAATATCATAACTTTTTATTAAAGCAAATGTTTCGGAATTACATCCATGATTCAAAATACATAATTAAATATATTATAGCGGAGGTCTTAATACATAAAGGACACAAGGGTCTTGATCTAAACGATCACCCGCCAAGGAATCTCAACCTGGTAAAACTCTTCAAAATTCCAATTGCCATCATTGTCGTTTCTAGCCTTCATCGGAACTGCAGTTTATCTGATGTGTCGTATGAGACGGATGACACCAGCCAACCATGCAAGGTGTAACACCCTCAAATTCATAACCCTTTTGGAAAGGCATTACCGCCAGTGATCCCGGATTTCACCTCCAAACCACCCAAGGCTAAACCGGATTATTCAAATCATAAATAACATTTATGTAATCCATAAACCATCCATTAAAACATAAGTCAGGGAATTACAACCCAATCCCCGTAGGATAAAACATTGTTTCAGAGTAAATACACAACGGAAGTCTTTAAAGGTAAAACAAGTTTTGACCATAGCGATCAACGCCAAGGATCTCAACCTGAATAAACTTATCAAAAACATTGTCCGTCATAGTCGTTCTTAGCCTTCACTGGGTGGCAACTTGTCTGATGTGCCGAATCGAACGGATGACACCAGCCCACATGCAAAGAACAATGTTCGTGGGTTAGTCTAATGAAAGACTACGCAAGGGTAAAAAGCAGAGTGGTTCGAGTGATCGTAACCGTTTACTATCATTGTCCCTCGAATGATAACCGAAGGGACGATACATAACCCGGCACTTTTACGGAATAACAACAAGAGGTATGCAGAAGAGACGACTCTGGAAGACTGAATCTCCACAGAGATCGACCCGAAAGAGACTCCAAGAGATTGAGTCTTAAGGAAATATGACAAGTCTGGAACATTATAGTTTCATATGTATATACATAACGTTAAAAACTGACTGAGATGCTTCGGTTCACGACCAACCTCACCGTATAATGCGAATCACCGCATGATACGACTCCAGATTGGAAAGAGAACGTACTACATTCAAGTCTAAACGAGTTTTCATAGCCGCACTATTACTTAGCTGTGCTACTCGTCGAGGTACATTAATCATGTGCGAACCTACGACACTTATCTTATTTAATTCCAAAAAACACAATTACGTTATAAACTTTTAGGATCAGCTCGTCCCGAGATGAGAGATCTTTTGGGAACACTCCCAAGATTTGTGACACTGTTTAAGTGCACCACCTCTTCACCCGAGTAAAGAGGTAGGTCATGACCATCCAATTGGTATTAGATGGGGACGAGCCACCTCTCTACCTGATTATAAAGAAATGACTGGACTCCAGGACCTCAGTAACGTTCCCACGAATACTCGTTCTAACTAAACAGTTCAGAACAGTCAAATAATCATATTAAAGCCATCACGGCTAACATCATAGATATATTTCGATCTAGGTATATATATATATAATAGCGTTGTTCTAGCAGATATACAACCTATTATAATATCCATCTTAATTTCCAAAGATAGTTTCATAAAACTGTTCTCAGACATGAACAATGATCAATCCAAATTAATTAACAATTAAACAATTGATAATTAATGGAAATATGGAATGATAAGCAAGAGTGAACCACCACTTGCCTTAGATCCGATGAATGCTTCGCACGCTTAGAATTAAAGGGTTTCCAAGTCCAAAACTGGGACAGATCTGGGATAATAAATCCTTCCAAATCGAACCCCCTTGGCTTCGATTCTCCTTGGTTTGTTTCTACCACCTTATTAAGCTTCCAACAAGCTTCAAAAGGCCCCTGAGAACAGATCAAAACAAGGCCAGAACAACCACGAAAAACGGATTCAAAGTTCAGCAAAATCACGGATTTTGAAGGGAAAAACAGTGACTTTGAAGGGATTTCTTACCCACTTTCGATCGACCTCGGGTTCGATTCGAACTTGGATATTCTTCTCACCCTCTTAAGCAACACTTCACCTTCAATATGCAACTTTGATCTCGCCAAACGAATGAGTGAATCGATCAGAAATCGATCACGAAGTTTAGCTCATGAAACAGATTTCTGGGCTGTTTTGACAGCAAAAACGTGCTGAGGAGCTAACTTCTGGCCCTTCTCACGACTTGTCATCTTCTTTTATAGGCAAACAAGGAAGACCAATATGAAGACATGTGTACCAAGAGGTGGACAAGATATGCCCCCTAGCTTTGGCAAGTCATCAAGGCTAGTTTCCAGCTGCCCCAAGTGGCCTTCCAGCTGTTGATTTCGTGAGCTGTGTGGAGGCTAAGGCATTAGGCCGAATTCCCCATTTGTCCTTTTTTACCTTAAGTGATAATTTTACTTAACCCCGGGTTAAATATATTTGTACACGAACGAGCTTTTAAGCCAAAAATACCTTAACTATATTTTATATTGCTCAGAAAAATATTACAGAAGCCAAACATTACACAGAATATTCGTATCTCTTCAAAATTAATCTGACTAGCAATATGGCTTAAGAAAAATTCGAATTTTTTATTCGTGCAAATATACGGGATATTACATCACTCCCCCCTTAAAAGAAGTTTCGACCCCGAAACTTGGCCGAAAACAACTCGGGAAAGTGTCTAAGCATATCTGCCTCAGTTTCTCAGGTTTTCCAAGTAACCTCAGTTTCCAATGCAAACACTATTGATGCAAGATCTAGATCATACGTCAGGTAGTTTGCTTCATAGGTTTTCAGTTGTCTAGATGCGTATGCAAAAACCTTGCCTCTTTGCACCAAGACATATCTGAACCTACTCTTCGAAGCATCACTATAGACTATATAATCATCATCCTCTTTTGGCAGCGCTACAACCGGTGTCGAGGTCAGACACTTTTTCAACTTCTTGAAAATTGGCCTTGCCTTTGTCACTCCAGACAAACTTCTTGTGGATCTTGTGGAGCAAATCGGTCATGGGTAGAGTGATTTTAGAAAATCCTTCCATGAACCGTCTGTAATGTTCAACAAGTCCAAGGAAACTGCGCACCTCATTCACATCATGAGGCCGCTTCCAATCAGTTACCGCTTCAATCTTCTGGGGATCAACCATAACCCCATTTCTCATTAATCACGTGGCCCCTAGATGACATCGTCATAGTCTTCGAACTAAAATCGATGACCGCCTCATGACGCGTCAGCTAATCCATACTGAGAAAATGTCGCATGGAACCATGGTCATTCAGATCGATTCCTCTTCGAATTTCTTATCCAAACAGGTAACCAAAATTCTAACAGACGATTGGTTTGAACCATACGTTTATATTAGAAAGAATATTTACAATAAAAGGTTTACGAACCTTGTTGCATACTTAAACTTACTAATATAACTATCAGAAACAAAAGACTGGATAACACCTAAGTCCACAGCATATCACAGAGGTAGTACAAAAGACTAAACTTTGCTAGCCTTGCCGAGTACTTTAAGCAATTGGAGCATCAGGTCCATCCGCCTCACGCATCACGTAAAGACGTTGACCCTGACTTCCAGAAGCAACTGGGGTCTTTCCCTTGTTTTGCGCAGTTGTCTGCATTGAAGGACTATGAGCTTCCACTGGTCTAAACCTGGGTCGATTGTTCTGGTTAACAGACCCTTGATGTAACTCAGTTTCTTTCTGCTCCCCTTGTCGACAGAACTTCTGCATATGACCTTCCCTTCCATAGCCAAAGCATACTCTCATTTCCTGCTGACACACACTGCTCTTATGCCCAGTTGTGCCACAATTATAGCACTGGATCGGACTCTTGCCCTGACCCAACTGTTGTGTTGACCCTCCTTGAGTCATATCCGTCCTTGCTTTGCTAGACTTGACAAAGTTAGATGGTGGTGCGGGACGTTTAAATCCACTTGCCTGAGATGGATTTTGCATCAACTTTTGATGATTACGCTTCTTCGTTGACTCCTCTAGAGTCACCTCCACTTTATAAGCTGCATCCACGTATTGCTCCAAAGTAGAGCATCCGTGACGGACCATCCATGGCTTAATATCTGGGCTCATCCACTCGTGGAAATGCCAGATTTTATGTTCTTCGCTAGACACATCTGATCCAGCGTATTGCAATAGGTGATTAAACTTGGTCGCAAGTTCAGTCACTGTTAATCCTTCCGTCTTCGGATAAAGGAATTCCTTGTGTTTCTCATCCCTCATAGCACGAGAGAAGAAACGGTCGGTCATCTTGGCTTTGAACATTCCCCAGTTCAATCCTGGATGATCAGCTAGTACGGTGCTTTCCCACCACTCACTAGCTTCCTCTTTCAGATGGAGAGAAGCAATATGCACCTTCTCAGCTTCAGTGCATTCAATATTGCGGAAAAACCGTTCCATGTGTGAGAACCAATATGCTACTCTGACTGGTTCTCCCTTGCCATCATAGCTGTCAGGCCTCATAGAGTTTATGGCCTTCAGTGCACGGACATAATTGCCTCCGTTCCTGACCACCTCTTCTCGATGTACTTGGACATTTGGTTCCACAACTCTAGGAATTACTGGAGGAATTGGCACGTCTTGTGCCTGAGGCGCAACTGGTCACAGGATATCGGTGACTGCATGTATCACCATTCCCCGAATTGCCTCAACTGTTGCTGCGTCAAATGTCATTGGAGCATTGACCTGAGCTTGGTCACTGCCTCCTGAATTGTTGTGAGCAACAGACTCTTGTTCTTCCACAGGGTTTATAGTATTCACCATCTGTTTACCGATCAAGTTCCAAGTATTTTATACATTAATATATTTCCAATATATTTAATATAATAAAATTGACTTGGAATAGATCAAACTTGGTAAATTTTCATGGATGAATTCAAACCGAGTTGATAGCTCTGACAACAAAGCCCTGGGAAAGGGAACTGCTAAACTTAGCACATATTCATTTTCCTCAATGTCCTTCCTCGGTTCTATCTCAGGAACCTTGGTCTATCGGACACTACTCCTACCGACTCAGAGAGTACGGTCTTCACCTTCTCGGTGGACTACTAGGTTCTACAACCTCAAAGCATAACGAGAGAACCGGGAACTCAAGCCTATCTAGAGATTCGTCATCTCGGCTTCTTCCGAGTTCCTCTGAAGAAAACAGAATGCACCCATATCTCACGGGCAACGAGAAAAGAATTAGTCTTTCTAGATATGGAAGCAACTTTCTATATCAGACTAGAGAGAAGACATGACTATGAACGGTTTGAAATTTGTACCGTTTTGAAAATTCAGAGCCCTTGAAAATACTTTTCAATTTAAAACGAGTAAATGGTTTTCAAATACCCAACCCGTTTTAAAAACTTTTGGCTCTGATACCAAATCTGTAACAGAGCCTATGAAAACTTTTTAGCTCTGATACCAAATCTGTAACACCTCCAAATTCATAACCCTTTTGGAAAGGCATTACCGCCAGTGATCCCGGATTTCACCTCTGAAACCACCCAAGGCTAAACCGGATTATTCAAATCATAAATAACATTTATGTAATCCACAAACCATCTATTAAAACATAAGTCAGGGAATTACAACCCAATCCCCGTAGGATAAAACATTGTTTCAGAGTAAATACATAACGGAAGTCTTTAAAGGTAAAACAAGTTTTGACCATAGCGATCAACGCCAAGGATCTCAACCTGAATAAACTTATCAAAAACATTATCCGTCATAGTCGTTCTTAGCCTTCACTGGGTGGCAACTTGTCTGATGTGCCGAATCGAACGGATGACACCAGCCCACATGCAAAGAACAATGTTCGTGGGTTAGTCTAATGAAAGACTACGCAAGGGTAAAAAGCAGAGTGGTTCGAGTGATCGTAACCGTTTACTATCATTGTCCCTCGAATGATAACCGAAGGGACGATACATAACCCGTCACTTTCACGGAATAACAACAAGAGGTATGCAGAAGAGACGACTCTGGAAGACTGAATCTCCACAGAGACCGACCCGAAAGAGACTCCAAGAGATTGAGTCTTAAGGAAATATGACAAGTCTGGAACATTATAGTTTCATATGTATATACATAACGTTAAAAACTGACTGAGATGCTTCGGTTCACGACCAACCTCACCGTATAATGCGAATCACCGCATGATACGACTCCAGATTGGAAAGAGAACGTACTACATTCAAGTCTAAACGAGTTTTCCTAGCCGCACTATTACTTAGCTGTGCTACTCGTCGAGGTATATTAATCATGTGCGAACCTACGGCACTTATCTTATTTAATTCCAAAACACACAATTACGTTATAAACTTTTAGGATCAGCTCGTCCCGAGAGGAGAGATCTTTTGGGAACACTCCCAAGATTTGTGACACTGTTTAAGTGCACCACCTCTTCACCCGAGTAAAGAGGTAGGTCATGACCATCCAATTGGTATTAGGTGGGGACGAGCCACCTCTCTACCTGATTATAAAGAAACGATTGGACTCCAGGACCTCAGTAACGTTCCCACGAATACTCGTTCTAACTAAACAGTTCAGAACAGTCAAATAATCATATTAAAGCCATCACGGCTAACATCATAGATATATTTCGATTTAGGTATATATATATAATAGCGTTGTTCTAGCAGATATACAACCTATTATAATATCCATCTTAATTTCCAAAGATAGTTTCATAAAACTGTTCCCAGACATGAACAATGATCAATCCAAATTAATTAACAATTAAGCAATTGATAATTAATGGAAATATGGAATGATAAGCAAGAGCGAACCGCCACTTGCCTTAGATCCGATGAAAGCTTCGCACGCTTAGAATTAAAGGGTTTCCAAGTCCAAAACTGGGACAGATCTGGGATAATAAATCCTTCCAAATCGAACCCCCTTGGCTTCGATTCTCCTTGGTTTGTTTCTACCACCTTATTAAGCTTCCAACAAGCTTCAAAAGGCCCCTGAGAACAGATCAAAACAAGGCCAGAACAACCACGAAAAACGGATTCAAAGTTCAGCAAAATCACGGATTTTGAAGGGAAAAACAGTTACTTTCCAGGGATTTCTTACCCACTTTCGATCGACCTCGGGTTCGATTCGAACTTGGATATTCTTCTCACCCTCTTAAGCAACACTTTACCTTCAATATGCAACTTTGATCTCGCCAAACGAATGAGTGAATCGATCACGAAGTTCAGCTCATGAAACAGATTTCTGGGCTGTTTTGACAACAAAAACGTGTTGAGGAGCTAACTTCTGGCCCTTCTCACGACTTGTCCTCTTCTTTTATAGGCAAACAAGGAAGACCAATATGAAGACATGTGTACCAAGAGGTGGACAAGCTATGCCCCCTAGCTTTGGCAAGTCATTAAGGCTAGTTTCCAACTGCCCCAAGTGGCCTTCCAGCTGTTGATTTCGTGAGCTGTGTGGAGGCTAAGGCATTAGGCCGAATTCCCCATTTGTCCTTTTTTACCTTAAGTGGTAATTTTACTTAACCCCGGGTTAAATATATTTGTACACGAACGAGCTTTTAAGCCAAAAATACCTTAACTGTATTTTATATTGCTCAGAAAAATATTACAGAAGCCAAACATTACACAGAATGTTCGTATCTCTTCAAAATTAATCTGACCAGCAATATGGCTTAAGAAAAATTCGAAATTTTTATTCGTGCAAATATACGGGATATTACACAAGGGAATATAATCGGTTGGTTAGTCTAATGAAAGACTATGCAAGGGTAAAACAGAAAGGTTCTAAGTAGTCGTATTAGGTTAGACTCATCGCTTCTCGAATAAAAGTCGATGACGATAGTCAACCACCATACTCCTACTGAAATATACGAAAAGGCATGATCAAGAGAAAGGATTCTGAAAGAATTAGTCTTACGGAAACATATGAAGAGAAGACTCCAAAAGGTTGAGTCTTATCGGAAAGTATGACAAGTGCTTGGGAACATCAATTTCACACAAGCGTTTTAAAACTGACTTGGTGTTTCGGTTCATGACCAACCTCACCGCACAATGCGAATTCAGATTGGAAATAGAACTTTACTCTGACCAAAGTCTAGACGAGTTTCCTAGCTGCACTACTTTCTTAGCTGCACTACTCGCCTGAGGGTATATTAATTATGTGCACTAAAGCACTTATTTTATTTAATTCCAAAACGTACATTTTACGTTATAAGCTTTTAAGATCTTTTCATAAGAGATATCGGATCTCCTCACAAGAGATATCAAAGGGAATACATCCCAAATGGTGGCACCAGCTGTGTGCACATACCTTGAGTAAGGATAAGGTCATGACCGAAGATACTAGGGAAAATCCTCCTAGTACCATTATCAAGAAACCACTAAACCTCGCAAGGTGTTGGGCCTAGCATCCCCCTTGGAAGATGGATCGAGCAAAACGGGCCCAGGCCCAAGACAGATCGGAGGAACATGGGAGAGTCCAGAGGAGGCGTCGAAGCTTCTCTGGTCGAACACTATCCGACAGGTCGTGAAGATCCCGCAGAGCATTAAATGCTTAGATTGAGCAACGGCCACAACATTCAAACACCACCGTAATATCAGCAATTAATGGCAGAATCTCTGCAATCACTCCCGACGTTGAAGATACGATAGGATTAAATCATAAACGGTAAAAAGGGGAAGGACTTACCATATATGGGGGAGGAGAAGATAAAGAAGGGACACTCATACGATTACGTTACACACTCACTCAAACTTGCTCTGAAAGAAAACTGAGACACACTTGCTCTAGCCTAGCTCACCAAGAGTCAATCACGCCTGTTTTCCGCCGGTCGAAACCTAGAAGTCACCGGTCGAGTTCAATAAAATCTCTTGTCTTACTATGATAAGTTGTACCTCTATTCGATTCGATCAATACTATATCTAATAAAATCATCTCGCTATTTCATATTTTCTTTTTACTTGTTGATTATCTACTTGGTTTGGATTGATTTCTATCGCCCGGTCGACTAGTTACCCCGTCTAAGGCGATTTAGGTCGTCTGATCTTTTCGCCCAAAACACAAGGTACATAGTGTTTTTACGAATACTCGTTCTAACTAAACGGTTAAAACATAAGAGCAATAATTCACATCAAATCCATCGAGGCCAATAACAGATATAATAGCATTGTTTCTAGCAATATATACAACCTATTATAATATATGTATTTCAATCATATATATATATATAATAGCGTTGGTTCTAGCAATATATGCAACCTATTATAATATCTCTTTTTAAATCACATTTATCAAAACTGTTCCCAGACGAAAATAATATTCATCCCAAATTAATTAACAGTTAAACAATTGATAATCAATATAAATATGGAATGATAAGCAAGAGCGAACCGCCACTTGCCTTAGATTAGACGAGGCTCAACGAAGCTCGAGACGACGGGTTTCCGGGTCCGAAACGAGGAAGAACTCGGATTATAATTTCCTACGGAACGACCCATAACGAAACCCAAAGTTAGATTCGACAATAAATAGTACGAATCTAAAGAAAGACGAACGAAATCGAAGGAACGAAGTTCCGATCGAAATCACAAAACCCAAGGCCACACCCACAATCGCCCAGGCACACCGCGGGTGCGGTGGCCCTGTCGCGGGTGCGGTCACAAGTGCAGTCGTCGGGGACGAAGACGAGATCTTACTGGGGACGACGCGTTGGGCTCGATTTGGATTGGCTTCGACTTCCAAACTCCTTGGGCCACCAAACACCACCTTGAGGGCACCTCCTCCTCTATGGTAGCTCCGACGACAACCTTGAAGAACTCCGGCGAAAGCTTATAACTCCGGCGACAATGGAACGAGAGAGAGAGATTTGAGATGTCTTCCTCCTCCAAGCCTCCTCCTTTTATAGGCCAAGCAAGGAGCTCAGTTGGCACCTCCCCCACCGCCTCACCGCTTCAGCTCCGACAAGATCGGCAAGCAGCTCAGGCGAAGTTCGGTGGAGCAGAAAAGAAATCATGACGGCGCGGGTGCGGTGGGTCTCACCGCGGGGTGCGGTGGCGACCAATTCTGACCGCGGGTGCGGTCAAGGCAAATTCTGTGCCTTTTGCCCACTTTTGTCCGGGAAGAATTATGGGTATGGGTTTAACCCCGGTTTAAACATATTCGTATCCGAACAAATATTCTAAGCCCCAAAATACGTCGAATGTATTTTATTCCACTCAAGGAATTATTACAGAGATCAAGTATTTAACAGAAAGTCTGAACTTCTCTGAAAATAATTCGACTACAATACGAGTGTTTGGAAAACTTACCAAAATACTCTTTACTAAAATGAGGGGTATTACAACTGCCTTAGCTTGTCTGATCTCCAATGGTCCAACAATAGGAGAGACTTCAGC
Organism: Rheum nobile; assembly: GCA_027886185.1. Lineage (NCBI taxonomy): Eukaryota > Viridiplantae > Streptophyta > Magnoliopsida > Caryophyllales > Polygonaceae > Rheum > Rheum nobile. The sequence goes on from WOAB01000170.1 coordinate 699,999, forward strand.
TACTGGGTTGACCACATCTATATGCGGGACCTCAAGTGCTTCATCAACTTGAGGAATTGCATCTTGAATCTGGGCGATTTCCCTTTGAGAAGGTACACCTCTAAAGTCAAGTTCCTCAATGACATCATCTATGTCCTCGTGTTGTTGGGTTTATTGCTCAGCTTGAATCTCATCAAGCTGAACATTTCTCCCACTTAGCTTCTTGGAAAATAAATCATTTTCCAAAAAGACGCTATCCTGAGCAACAAATACTTTGTTCTCAGCGGGATTGTAGAATTAATATCCCTTTGTTTCCTTGGGATAACCTATAAAGAAGCATTTGTCTGATTTGGGTGCTAGTTTATCAGGTAGTAAACGCTTTACATAAGTCTCACATCCCCAGACCTTCAGGAGTGACAAGCTAGGAACTTTTCCATACCATATCTCATGTGGTTTCTTGTCAACTGATCGTGACGGAGTCCTGTTTAGTGTGAACGCAGCATTGGTGATGGCATATCCCCAAAAGGATGTAGGAAGATCAGCAAAACTCATCATTGAGCGGACCATGTCTAACAATGTCACAACTTCTCAAGTGATGGTCGAATTCTTGGCTCAAGTATTCGCCCCCTCAATCTGATCGGAGTGCCTTTATCTTCTCACGTGTTTCAAATGATTCTAAATCAAATGACTTTAAGCTACCAACTGTTTGGAGTTCCTTCATGCGTTTGATTTTAATGTGACCCAAGCGACAATGCCATAGATTGGCTTCACTTATGTCATTCGACTTTTGCTTCTTTGTATCAACGTTATAAATTTCAGTTTTGAGATCCAATATGTATAGTCCACTACTACTCACATGGGCTCGAGCATAGAAAATATCATTCTTATAAATGGAAAAACAATCCTTAATGATAAATTCATAACCCTCAAGGTTCAAAACTGAAATTGAAATCAAATTCTTAGTAATAGAAGGAACAAAATAACAATTATAAAATTCTAAAACTAAGCCAGAAGATAGAGGTAGAGGTAGACTATAATCTCCAATGGCAAGTGCAGCAACCCTTGCTCCATTTCCAACGCGGAGATCTATCTCACCCTTCTGCAACCGTCTCCTATTTCTTAGTCCTTGCACATTCGAAATAATGTGAGAACCACATCCTGAATCTAATATCCAGGAATGAGACTTGGTTGATAAGATTTCAGTAACGTAAATACCTGAAGTGGAGACTGTTCCCCTCTTCTTTTCTTCCAGGTTTTTGTGACTTGCCTTATCCTCATCAGATGAGGTGGCAATCAACTCTAGGATGGGGGTTTCAAGGACATCCTCTTGTCCATCAGACCTGAAACTGATTCTCATATGTCTTTCCCAATCAAGAAAATGTGTGTCATTCAACTTGTTTTCTCAACAATTGAGCGGAGGGTGAGTTTGAGGTGTTCAGAAGACATAGTACTACAAAAACAGAATAAAACATGCATATAAATTATGCTTGACATGCAAGAACTTAAAATTTAGACCAGCTATAAACAGTAAGTTATTGCACATTCTACTCAATTAAATTGTCCCTTGTGAGTAAAGTGATTCCAAGATCCTATCTTAGATGAAACTCGAGCGTACTAAGGCACTTCTCCAAGTCTCATGTAATCAAGGTAAGTAAACCCGTTACTAATTATAACACCTTATAATTCTTGGTTGATGGCCACATCTTATGTAAGACTCATCCTTATGCCTCAAGATCCAAAACTGAGCCTTTTGGTCTCTTGTTGAGTGTAACCATACCAAGGCAGCATGCCCCTATTAGACATACCCGCACTATCCCAAGGTCAATGAAGGACACCTCGCTAAGGCGAAAACTATCCAACGAATCCCAAGGGCCTCATGGTTATGATATGGAAAGACATTATCTCAATATTCTGGTAAGGGACTTAAGCATGCAATGGTCTAACCGAACTATCCATCCTTAGTACTCTTTCATGGATCTTCATCCTTTGGTCTTCTTAAGATCTTCTTCTTCTTGTCTTATATATAATTGGAATAAACTCTCTTGTAGAAATTAAATTACAAAAATACATAACGATACACAGATCGTGTACAAGAAAACATAACGATGCGCATATCATATTTATTTATCCTATTGTGGGTCATACTAGTCACTGCATGCAATAATATCATAATAAAATATTCATGCAATTATAATATCACATATTATATAGACAATGATTAAACAATTTAAAAACATCCAATATTAAATTAATCATCTCATGATAAAATAATATTATATCATTATCTTGATCCAAATAAAATTAATATATAGCATTAATCATTAAATTGCAATATTGGATAAGATATACATCAATTAAAGCAAGATATCAAATATCATAATTTAAGTAAGTGGGAATATTTCCTAACAACTTTTAGGAAAATATATTTTAGACAATATCATATATTATCTAATTTGTCAACCAAGATCTTATCTAGTTCTTTTTAGGACAATCCTTTTATTGTAAAATTTGCCCAAAATAGTTTCACCATGCGTATCCGAGTCAGGTTACCTAATCAGCCTGGCATCGGTTTGGATCAAACACTTGGACCCAAACCCGAGCCAACTCGATCAAGTGAACCCGACCCGTGCCTAATCATGCCCGAACCACCGAAAACGGACCAGACCGGTTCACAGCCGAGCCATATGGACCACGTCAGAACGCAATCTGACCCAGCACGAGCCACCAGCCCAACCCATCAATCCCTCGACGAGCTCCACCCGAACCCAGTTCAGATGCTAGCTAGTCGAGTCCAGGCCGGTTCGGTCAGACCGAATCGGGCCATGGTTCTTTCGGCTAACGCCAGACCCGGACTCGACCCGTATTGAACTGGTTCGGTCTTACATAACCTGTTCTGGACCGTTCCATGCCGGTTCGAGCCTGGGCTAGTTCGGCCCTGGTCGGTTTGGTCAAACACCGAACCGAGCCGGTCGAAGCCACCCGTGTCGAAGCGAGCCTGGTCTGGCGAACACGTAACCGCGATCACGGTTCCTTAACCGCGCCCGCGGAAACTTCCAAGCCCAGATCCACGACCGCGGAAAAACGCGCATTTTTTTTCCAGAACCCAGATCCGCGACCGCGGTTCAATAACCGCGACCACGGATTTCTTTCTAGAGCAGTTGTTCGATCCGAATCGAACTCGGTAAAAATCATAACTTTATTCATGGGTAAATTTATAACTTTTTATGTAGAAGAATTTTACATGCATATTCAAATTGAAAGTTCTAAACTTTGTTAGTCCAATCGATCAAAATCTAAATTTTTAATCATGCAAATTTAATCTACCTATCAATTTTCCATCTAATTGAATCAAGATAATCATGAACATGCATCAAAATTTAAAAAGCTTTAAATTTGATCTAATCAATTTATGCAAGAGGCAACTAATACCACTATTGGGATTTTAGATGCGTAAAGCGGAATTTTAGAAAACGATTTCCTAACATCTAACCAAGGATCTCATGCATAAACCAAATAGATCATAGATAGGAAGAATCAAATACCTCTTGATGCGTGTTTCAAGTTGCTGGAATGGAGAGAATAAAGCCTCACGTGTGACTCCTCTATTTGGTCCACCCGAGCTTGGATCTGGATCGTCTGGGACTTGGTTGCTAGAGCGAGGAATGAAGGCGAACGAAGAGAGAGAGCAAGGGAGGGGCGGCAGCCTTGTGCAAAAAATGGGATTAGGGTTTTCTCTTAGAAAGCCCTCCTTTTATAATATCAGGTGTAGATATTTTATTTCCTAAATAAGTATATCTTTTATTATTAATAATAACACTTTATTATTAACAAGCCTTATCTCCCAAGTTATATCCTATATAGCTTTATATTATATACTTTATATAATATGTCTCCCAATAAACTGATCCAGTCCAAACTCTAAGGGTGTGACCTCGTAGGACCCGGTAATAATAACAATAGACTTTATGACATACTTTATAACATATAGTCTATAAATCATAGTTGACTTCTAGCAAAACACTATGACTATCTAAAATCACCGGATTAAATATCTCCATAAACGATCTCACTTCATAATCAGTAATTGCACCTTTGATTAAAGGATACAATTCCTTCGTCTATTTGTTTGTTGAAGAGTCCAGTTTTTGTTGTTGAAGTTTGTTCACATCGGCACATTCATATATGTCATAACTATTAGGTCTTGGTTAGCAGCCATTGATGGAAACTTATTATACTTGAATTAATGGATTTCACCAGCTTGTAAAATTGGCCATGAATTAATCTACACTCCTAGACAAATTGCAATCTTATGGTTACCATTTGATTACGTATATACGTGTGACGTGTCTTTATAGAGCTAATCTCAGCCGTAGAATTATTAATAAGTAGGTGACACGTGTATATCAAATAGAATTCACAAATCTTAATGATCAAATTGAACAAGTTTAATCAATTACGGAGTACTAAATTGTCTAGCCCATTTGACCTCATCATTCCCATTCAACTTGACCAAATACACCCAACCAGCACATTGGGAAATTGGATTGGAAATCTCCACTTTTAAATAAATAATCAAAAAACCTTAATTTGTCTTTCCGTGTAACATTTGTATACATGACAAGAAGTATGTTCGAAAATCAACCTATATGAGAGTTTTTTTATGGGTCAGTCTATATGCAAACGAAACGTCGTCTATATGCAAACTGTTTTGTGTGTTAAGGCTAAACGTACAGGCTGGTGCGTTTAGGCTTAACGTACAAGGGACAAAACTGGAATAAAAGTGGAAAAAATATCCATAATGGCACTATAGCTGTGCGTTAAGCCTTAACGTATGACACTGTAGCTGTGTGTTAAGGCTTAACGCACATACAAAAAAAAAAATTTGCCCCATAATCATGTAGAGAATTTCAATACGAGTCCGTATATATAAAATTCGTCCAAAACGGACATCGTTTGCCCCTCCAAAAGCCCAAAAAACAAAGTCTTCCTACCCATTTTTTTTACAATTTAGTGCCCGGCATATAGCGCATTGTAGTAATTTTTTTTGGTTTTTTTTTGCATTTTTCTACTATAATTTTGTATAAATTTTAATACGAGTCCGTACATATAAAATATAATGAAATACTATAGTATATAAGTATAACTATATGAAATATAATAAAATACTATAATATATAAGTCTAAGTATACTATATTTAATGAAATAGTATACTATATAAGCATAACTATATGAATTATAATAAAATACTATAGTACATAAGTGTAACTATATGAAATTTAATGAAATACTATAGTATGTAAGTCTAAGTATACTATATTTAATGAAATACTATAGTATATAAGTCTAAGTATACTAGACTTATATACTAGTATACTAGATTTAATGAAATACTATAGTATTTCATTAAATCTAGTATACTTAGACTTATATACTATAGTATTTTATTATATTTTATATAGTTATACTTATGTACTATAGTATTTCATATAGTTACACTTATGTACTATAATATTTCATTAAATCTAGTATACTTAGACTTATATACTATAGTATTTTATTATATTTCATATAGTTACACTTATGTACTATAGTATTTCATTACATCTAGTATACTTAGACTTATATACTATAGTATTTTATTAAATTTCATATAATTAAACTTATGTACTATAGTATTTTATTATATTTCATATAGTTACGCTTATATATTATAGTGTTTCATTAAATCTAGTATACTTAGACTTATATACTATAATATTTCATTAAATTTCATATAATTACACTTATGTACTATAATATTTCATTAAATTTCATATAGTTATACTTATGTACTATAGTATTTCATTATATTTCATATAGTTACACTTATGTACTATAGTATTTCATTAAATCTAGTATACTTAGACTTATATATTATAGTGTTTCATTAAATCTAGTATACTTAGACTTATATACTATAGTATTTCATTAAATTTCATATAGTTACACTTATGTACTATAGTATTTCATTAAATTTCATATAGTTACACTTATGTACTATAGTATTTCATTATTTTTCATATAGTTACGCTTATGTACTATAGTATTCCATTAAATCTAGTATACCTAGACTTATATATTATAGTGTTTCATTAAATTTAGTATACTTAGACTTATATACTATAGTATTTCATTATATTTCATATAGTTACACTTATATACTATATTATTTTATTAAATTTCATATAATTACACTTATGTACTATAGTATTTCATGAAATCTAGTATACTTAGACTTATAAACTATAGTATTTCATTATATTTCATATAGTTACACTTATATACTATAGTATTTCATTATATTTCATATAGTCATACTTATGTACTATAGTATTTCATTGTATTTCATATAGTTACGCTTATGTACTATAGTATTTCATTAAATTTCATATAGTTACACATATGTATTATAGTATTTCATTATATTTCATATAGTTACACTTATGTACTATAGTATTTTATTAAATTTCATATAGTTACACTTATAAACTATAGTATTTCATTATATTTTATATAGTTACACTTATATACTATAGTATTTTATTATATTTCATATAGTTACACTTATGTACTATAGTATTTCATGAAATCTAGTATACTTAGACTTATAAACTATAGTATTTCATTATATTTCATATAGTTACACTTATATACTATAATATTTCATTATATTTCATATAGTCACACTTATGTACTATAGTATTTCATTGTATTTCATATAGTTACGCTTATGTACTATAGTATTTCATTATATTTCATATAGTTACACTTATGTACTATAGTATTTCATGAAGTATAGTATACTTAGACTTATAAACTATAGTATTTCATTATATTTCATATAGTTACACTTATATACTATAGTATTTCATTATATTTCATATAGTCACACTTATGTACTATAGTATTTCATGAAATCTAGTATACGTAGACTTATGTACTATAGTATTTCATTATATTTCATATAGTCACACTTATGTACTATAGTATTTCATTATATTTCATATAGTTACGCTTATGTACTATAGTATTTCATTAAATCTAGTATACTTAGACTTATATATTACAGTGTTTTATTAAATTTAGTATACTTACCCCACTCTTCGTCCATTAGATCTGGGCCAATTCGATATCTATCTCCGTCCAACACGTACCACCCTACCCCACTCTCTGTCCATTAGATCGTTAACGTAATTACAGATTTAAGCCGAACTTTTTATTTTCATTCAATTTCTCCACAACTTCAAAACTTGGGTATTTATGGAAAGAGAATTTCGGTTTTTAGCTTTATGGAAATTGGACGATATCTGGGCCAATTCGATATCGTTTTAGGTCAAACTTTATACGATTTCGAAGCTCTTCCCGAGACATTTCCAACCCCTATAAATAGGGCACCTTTCAATGAGTTTTCCGTATCCAATTTAATCCCAAAAGCTCAAGAACCTTAGCTCCGCGACCGTGTCTGTTCATCGAAGAAATTCGTCGACCACCGTCCACCGTTGGAGTCGCCGCTACCACCAAAAGTTGCGTCTGGAAGTTAGCTTCCAAAGCCCCAAGCTCTCACCGCCGATTACCCACCTCCGGTCGCCGCATTAGCCAGAATTTTATATGTCCGTTTTTGGGCTTTTGGAGGGACAAACGATGTCCGTTTTGGACGAATTTTAGATGTACAGGCTCGTATTGAAATTTTCTACATGATTATGGGGCAATTTTTTTTTTGTATGTGCGTTAAGCCTTAACGCACTGCTACAGTGTCATACGTTAAGGCTTAATGCACAGATACAGTGTCATTTTGGGCCTGTCTCCCTTGGCCCATTTCAACCTGTGCGTTATGCCTTAACGCACAGGTGGTACCCCCAAATTTTCCGAAAATGCCTCTTCTGTCCTTTGTGCGTTAAGACATATCGCACCCCACCCGTACGTTAAGGCTTAACGCATATTTTGGTTTGCATTTAGATAATTTTTCGTGTGTATATATCTTTTTCCTTTTTTATAGTACAAAACATCCAAATTTATTAAGAATCCATTCACCTTTGTAACTTCCCTCAACGAAAACAATGATGATACTAGGCCTCTATTATAGGTTTGATTCGTTCAACCACAAAGCTACCTACACATTTCCATAGTTCATCTCCCATGATCTTGGTTCGAGATTGATCATCAAAATTGGCTCTAAAAAAACTAGATTTTTTAATAAATTATAAAACTCAGATAAATGGGAGATGCAAATAGTGCCTATCAAGCATAATTTGAAATGGTTTGTGGTTGTGAGGAGGCAATGGTATTTGAAGAGTTGGAGTTTTACTTTTAGGTTGGTTGGGTTTACTTTATTTATTGTAAATTAACCTCTTTTGAAATCTAAACCGAACCCCATTTTTTGCTAAACTCAAACTTGACTTGAGTAAGCCAAAAGTCTAAATGTCCACAGAAGATACTTTAAAATAATTATTTGTTTTCATCAACCTTTAATACACCAATCTATCCCTATAATATCACTTAATATATTTATTATCTTTTCAAACTCTGTTTTAACATAAGCATTACGTTTTTTAATAGTAGTGTAACAAGTCAAAACGACAAAACGAACGGAGTACGTGGATGTGGGCCGTAGCGAATCGTTTATCGGATAATGTTATTGGATTCAAATATTTTAGCACAGAAATAAATAAATCAAAATTACGTAAATGAATAAACAAAGTACATTAAAGCAATTTCTTTTTTTTAAAAAAAATGTTATGATTTGATCATTGTCGTGATCATGCACGTACTGATAAATATTAATTAAATACTAATGCATAAAGTTAAGATCAAATCGAAACTACGGCATAAAGTACGGTTAAGATTAAATCGAAAACAGAAACTAATACTAATGTTAACAGGAATTGAAAGAAAACTAGCGGAATCGAGAAACAATAAAAATGACGGAGACAAAATACGGAGCATGAATTGTTGAAAACATCATTTTTCACTCGGCCAGTAACTAAAATATCCATTTTTCTTTAAGGCATAGATTAAGATTTCTTATATAGAAAATTTTGATTATGTATTAATTTTTTAAATTTTATTTAAATAAATTTATTTTTTTTATTTAGGATTTATATTCCTTAATAGGAATTCTTAACCTATATATAATTCATAGGTTAGAAAAACCGCTAAAATATACTCACTGAAATATCTGGCGGTAGGGGTGTTCAAATCTCGACCGGACCGGTGAAAATACGGTCCGGTCCAGATAATTTCCTTAATCCGGTTCCGGTCCGGTCCAAACCCGGAAAAAAAGCGGTCCGGACCGGTGGACCGGATTTTTTTTTTTTTTAAATTTATATGTTTTTTTGGAGATTTATATGTATTTTTTTATAGATAATTTTCTTAATTTAATAAGTTAGGAGTATATATGTTTTTTAGATATTTTTTTATAGATTTTAAATAAGAATTTAATTTATTTTTTTTTAAAATAAAGTCCGATCTAAACCGGACCGGACCAGAACTGGACTAGACCGAATAGGTCCGGTCCGGACTTTTGAAAAAATTCGGTCCATCGGTCCGGTCCGGACCGGATGAACACCCCTATCTGGCGGCGTAAGTTGGATATATAGATAATAGATTGCATCGAACAAGTATAATCGGGTATACAAAAACTGCCCGTAACTAAGTGCTTGTTTGGTTTGGAATCAAATTCATGAGAATTTAAATATCCCAGAAAGTGAAATCAAGTAGATGTGTTTGGTTATCCTTTTTCTATCTAAAAAACTCATGTATTTAAATTCATGGGATTTCTAATTCCTCCATTATACATGAAGTATACTTACCTACAAGGGTATGTAAGATTTTATTTCCCCATTATTTTAATCATTAAATCACCTAATTACCCTATCTCAAGATTTTCTTCCCCCATTATATTTATAGGATTATAATAATAATTTTATACAAATTCCTGCAAACTTCTAACATTCAACCAAACAAAATATAATTTTTAATATCAGGTGATTAAAATATTAACCAAACATAATTTCTTAATTCTTATAAATTATAAATCCCAATAACCAAACAAGCACTAAATACGTGACGTAATCAGCTCGATTCCGCTACTAATTAATCTTACTTAGTCTGCAGATCGGGTAAGGAAAGCATCATCCCTCACACCAACAGACTCTTTACAAGACACCCTCCACAAACTCTTCCTGACAAAACTCAACCCACCTTCAAATTTACGTTCACCTGAGCAGCTCTTTGATTTCGTGCACTCCTTGAAGGCCATCAGAAAAGGGTCACGGTTTCCAAAACGAGTTTCCCCTGATTTCGTGGCCTTATTCACACGACATGGAGGCGGGGGCAACTCATCCAAGTCCAACAACCCTAATTGCTTAATGCCACGGTCTTCAGATCCGACCTTGGACACTCCGGGCTGCTTCTCCCACTTGAAGGGCACGCTTATCCCGTCCGAATAGATCTTGTTTCGACTCATAATGAAGTGATCTTGTGTTACAACAAGAGGCTTAAATGTGGTCAGGTATTTATTAAGGAGGAGGAGGTGTGGGTATTAATTTGTTACGGCGAATGTAACGGATTGGTCTGCGGAAGTTCACATCATATGAGACGTGTGCAGGCGGGGCAATAACGTAAAAAAAGACTGTATAGAATCAGACAAAGAAAGCTTACATATTTTATGCAAAGAAAAAAGATTGTGGAAATTAACCAGATAATAGTATTTTTTTTCATCCTCAACTTATAATATTAGCTGATAACCAATAGTGTTGGTTTACAATGTGATTTCTTAGGTGAGTTAATTATTGGTCGTTTGAACTATGAGATGAGTTAGGTGATGACGTGATATTATTCGTGTACACAGGTCAATGAAGTATGGCTATTTAATTATATATATATATATATATATATAGTAACCGTTGATGTTTGTTTTTATTTGAGGAAGAGAGAAATTAAGTTTGGGTTTGGATTAGTGGGAAATGGGAATATAGATAACACACATAACAAAGTATGGAAACTGAAATGCTTGACGTATAACAGGAGCCAATCTTGTTGTTGTTGAAGTTTGTTACGCACATCAGATCTAAATAAATTTCATTACGTCTTTTTTTTGCTTGATCAATGGGCCCTCCAATTTTTCGCAATTTAATTTCTAGTACTTTCTTAGAATTAATTGGGGTTTATTACATACATAATTGTCTACATATCATTATCTTATTATAAGTGGCATTGTGTTTGTTTGGACGGATCATCTTCTTCTCTTTTCCCCTTGAATTGACTCCGTAGTACGTTATTTGCATGGATCATAAGTTCATATTAATAACATATTAACATGTTATAAGTTTTCTTATCATCTTACTGCATGTGAAAGTACAAACTTTACCAATACGTGTAATATCATAATGGGTCCTCAATTTTACGTACTCGATCGTATATCACTATAACCACTCAGCAGTCAGCACTGCATACAATCAATGTAATAGCTAGGTACAACCACGGTAGGTTAAGAGCTGATCGAGCTAGCTTGAGATGTACGTGTAAATATTATGCTTATCATTGAGCTAGTAAAGTGGGCCTTCAAATTGGGCTATGTATAACATTGTATATATGACCCGGCCCAGTAGAATAAGATTAGTCCAGTTACATTGCGCTTTCAGCCCAATCAGTTACCAGGCAAGAAAAATTCTTTCACATGCCTATTTGGAGCTCATCGTTTATGCCATTATCGATTAACATTCAATAAAATATACTATAAAAAAAAAGTAGATGTTAATAGTTAATGAATTTGTATGTTATCATGTCCACGTCATAGGATGTGTAGTCCATAGCGATGGGAGTATCCTCATATAGTTTTCAGCAGCCAAACTATGAAGAATGAATCTTAGCATTGATTTTGAAGAGTATTGTTGACTCTCCCTATGCTCTTTTGTGTGTGTATATATATATATCTTTAAAATAAATAAGCAACGTATGAATTTAAATGTATCATATATCTTTATCGGAAATGTCTTTTCTGATGGAAGAAGCTTAAAAGAAATAGATATAGGCGTGGTGGAAACTCAGATTTACATAAATATCCATGTTCTCAGGTTGTTTCCCACTGCATTGACTAGAACAAATGAAGCAAGACAAAGTGGAGTATATTATTATGAACAAAAGGACAATTAATGGCACAAAAAAAAGTAGCAAGAAACAAGACAGTTACAATTAAGTCTCTGAAAGATTATTAATCCTTTTTTTTGTGGACATCCACCGTTCCCTTCTTAATTTCCTGAAGCATAAAGAAAAATAAAACTCAGATACAAAAAGCACAAGAGAATTGCACAAGAGAATTTTATTAGATTGATTGCTTACTTGGTTCAGCTTTTTTAGGGTGCCAAAATCCAAACTGGTTGCTACATGCAGAGTTTCCTTGCTTGATTTTAGATGCTTGGTTGTTGGAGGAATCCACACAACTCTGTCAAAAACACATGAATAAATCATATACAAACCTTAAAACTATGAAGTAAATCCAGAATAAAAAGTGTTCATAAAAGGGTTTTACAACTCAAAAACACAACATAAAATGCTCACCTTGGTGCAGCTGAAAGCAGGGGAGTTAGCAGTGTCATCAAGATACGAATGCTGGTGCTTTCCTCTTGTTGTCTCTTCAGCCTTCGATTTCACCTTTGTAACAGAACAAGAAAACCCATTTTTTCCAAAGTAATCAACTTCATAATCATCAACATAATACCGGAGATGTGGAGGGCCAGAAGAAGCATCTGAAACCATGGACAAATCCTCTTCTTCATCTTCATAAGCACTCGCCCTAAAACTTCTGGCATCATCATCAACACTTGTTTGGTACTGATTTGGTGTTTGAGAAGACTCATGAAAGTAATCTGTCCACCCAGATTCACACCCACTGCTCCCTTCTGAACCTGATATTTCCATCTTTGATGGTACAATAAGAATACTTCCTTCTTTTTAGGCTTATATAATGAGAGGAATGAATGTGGGTTGATCTATTTCTTTCTTTGGCTAACTTTGTCCTATACCCAGTTGGTTTGGAACCCTAGATTTTTTTTGGGTCTGATTGGAACCCTAGAATTTAGCATAAATGCTACTACTAACTATTTTGTAGTGAAGTGTGATGTGACGAAACTAAGATTTCAGGCCATTTACTACTGGGGAATTTTAGGGCTTCTTGTGGATATAATGAAATTGACACGTCATTTAAGTCACACGTGCATGACCATATATATTAATTACTCCGTATCAAAATACTTGTCTTTTTAGACAATTGTACATATATTAAGGACAATATGAAATATATAATTATGTCTCTATTTATTATTTTATTTTATTATTTTTTCAATACAATTATTAACAATTTTTCTCTCATTTATTAAAAAATATTAAAAACTATAAGCACATATATATAAAGTAGATATAAAATATATACTAAAAAGACAAATATATTGAAATAAAAAAATAAAGCTAAAAAAACAATTATTTTGATACCGGGGGAATAATTAAGATGAAACACCTTTTTAGCCGACCATGTTGGTTGTTGGCACGTCACAAAACCTCATATACAGGCACCCGGATTACTCTTATCCTATTTAGCCTCCTGTGGATGTTTTGACCTTGTTGTCTTCTTACATATACACGTATTACCAATAAATTACAATTACAATTGCGCCCATAATTAAGTTTACCATGTTTGTAGTCAATCCAAACTCTCAATTTCTGATGAACCCTATCTTGTTTTTGTTTGTCAATTGTCATGATTGCCAATATGAAGGATTTAGGGGGATGCAAAGCCTTTCGGTGAGAAGCTTTTGTTTTTCATCAGAATTTCAACAAAGCTAGCTAGTTAAGGCTAAATGGTCCCCTAAGATACACATACATATTGGGGGGAGAAATCTGTTGGGCTATAATCATCAAACCCAATATATAATACTAATGAGATTCCATTTTAAAGTAATTGTAATAAAAAGAGTAAATCATGTATTTATATATTAGGTTTGGAATCGATTTACATGTAATTTCAATAATACACATGTATTATGATAGTTGCAATCTTGTTTATTGCTACCATTTTACCATGGTTTATGTAGATCAACTAGTTTGTAATCTTATTATCACTTCAATTTACACATAGCTAGCTACTCTACAAATCTATTAGAGGATGATGAAAGGAGAACAAAAACAGTATTGTAAGTGGTTGAGATGCCAATTAATTGGAAAGCTCGAATAGGGCTCAAACCAATTAAGCTCAAATAGGCCAATTAAAGAGTGGTGACTTTTACTAACCTACAACACACGACAATTTGTATATGTGTGTAGGCAATTAAAGAGTGGTGACTTTTGCAGAACAAAACAAGGCCTTCTCCTTGTCTTCTTTTGCAGAATCCATTTCCCTTGTTCACTCTAGTCTTACTATACAACGCGTTCTCTTCGAGGCCACAAACTTCCCTTGCAAAACAACAAAAAGATCCCCACGACTAGGAAGCCGTACAAATTCCATACACAATCATGGAACCATTTTTTCTTGGGTCAGAAATGTATGATTTGAATAAAATTCTCTTGTCTTTTGGACACATCTTCTCACGTACATCTGCCATTCAAATAAACGTGGCCCCCATAATCAATCACAAACAATATTAATCAACCGTCCAATTAACACCTTACACCTACGGTTCTTAGTACAAGAGGTCATATATATATGTTTACCAATTAAGTTGGAAAGACTTTGACTTTGACCATGACGTCTTTAGTTACAAAAACCATGTATGTCACGGGCAAATTCAAAGTTACGTGTGTCGAGTTTGGTATTAGGCCTTGTTTGGCTAACTCCTGATAAAGATTTTATTTGAAAAAAAAAAATATTTACTTATTTCACCATTTTTCATAACATTTAAATTTCAAAAACTATTTTTTCTAAAAAAGTACTTGTTAATCAAAAAATCTTTATAAATACACTCACTCAACAAACCCTTAATCATAAAACACAATAGCTTATAAAAGGATAACAAATGTGTAAGAAAATATCTACAATACAAAGCAATAATTTGGGGTTTATTGTTTAGTGCAACCATTACTTTCATTATCACACTTGTACTCCCTGCTTCCCCGACACAGTATAGGATTAGTCTAAATCTCATGTTTACCAACCAATAATGCATAAAACTAAGGCATGCCCTATAAAGTACGCAAGGGTCAAAGCCTATGCCTTTCTATTCTTCAATTTCTGTTTGTGTGCAATTATATCCAACTACACAACAAACCATTCTTTGTAGTGTTGATTATGACCGTCAATTTAGCCTGCAATTGCATTGGTTAACTATAGAGCTTTGTATTTGATCCTCCATAAGGAGTTAAACAATTTGTGTCTTACTGATGTACAAGGCATCATACTTATTCTGAACTAAATTATATTCAATTTGACACGAAGACAGAATATGTCTTAACAACCATGGGTGTCACGCCATTTAAGGTACACAAGGCCATTACAGTAGTGTGTGTATGCTCCAGCCACAACCAACACATGAAACAGCTGATGACTATGCCCTGCAATATCAAACTTGCCAGGCTTCCACCTCTCTGGAATCCTCATAGCATAGATCAAAGCGCCGATCCCATACAACGCCCCCATCAGCAGCTCGTATCCTGTGGTCTGAAGCGCTTCCGGTTGGTTCCAGTGCAAGAACAGCTTGTGGAGGATGGGCCCTGCTCCAGAGAAGCCCATGCCGAAGAAAAGCCCAGCTCTGATGCTTCTAAACTCGGGGTTCTGGAAGACGGGGAAGAGGGAGAAGATGATTGTTGCAATGCCGAGTAAGGTGATTAAGGTGAGGTAGAGGTTGAGGAAGAAAGGGTTGCACATGAAGGAGTAGTAGACTGGAGGGTAGAATGAGGTGGCTATTAGGGCTGCAATTCCTGCATAGTCTAGTCTTAGCATTATGTACGAAAGTCGCTCTGAGTGGCAGCATAGAAGATGGCAAGCGCTACTTGCAAGCAAGCAGAACATTGCCCCGCCCATGAAGGCGAAAAAGGGCCATCTTGTAATGGGTTGGATCATCTCATCTTTTGCACTCTGAAACAAATATCATGTTTGAATTAAGCTAAGAAGCATTTTGTAAGACAACATAATGGTCAAGAGGATGTTTCCATAAGACCCAAAAACTGTAAACATGGAGAGCTAGTTTGTCTTTATGAAGACATAGCAAACAACAACAACATCTACCCAGTGAAATAAAGACAGTAAGTGAGGATTACCAAGAGATAAGCATCAGATCCATTGGCACTTGAAAATTGCTCAGGCAAGCAGTTCTTAAGAATCTGCAAGACATGCCAACCGGAGAGTGAAGAAACCGAATTCAATGAGTTGAAAGATGCCTTCAGATCATCCCTAAGACTTTGAAAATCAGGCATGTCTGATAAGGATGGAAGGCATTTTGCAACCATTGTATGAATGCTATGTATATCAGCCTTCTTGAGCAATTCAGGCAAGTTTTGCAGGGAATGAAGGTCTACAACACTTGGAACCTTGTTCGCGGTGTAGATTGTCAATATCAAGAACAAGAAGAAACCAATCAAATGCCTGAAAACAACAAAAAGCCAATGTTGCCTAAAAAGCTTCTTAAAAAACTAGCCCATTGTTACCTTCAGTTTCCTACCATATATGTTGCAGTGAAGTCAAATGAGAATTTACTAACTCAAAATTAACTAACAAGAGACCATAATGAAGGCAAGTAGAGATGAAATGCTTACGTCCAAACATTGAGAGTCTCATTATGAATGGTGAAGATGCTGAGTAAAACCTGCTTCAAAGGCCACTCGGAGCGATAATATCCCAAAATAAACTCATTATCGCGTAGGAATCCAGGTAAAGAATGGTATTCAGTGAGTTGTTGAAATCTCCAACCCCTTTTCTTCCCTTTCACTTTGGTCTGCTCCTCAGACTCGAATTGATCATCTCTTTTTGCAGATGATTTTATCAAATGTTTCTGCTTGTTACACTCAGCAGCGCCCATGATTTCTTAACAAATCGAAATACCTAATCGAAATCAGGCCAAACTCTCGTGAACAAAAGGGGGAAAGAATTCAGTTATTGAATGCACAAGAAGAACAAGGATTTAATTTTGAAGCATACCTGGAAACGAATAGCTATGTGCATGCGAGGAAGAAGAAGAATACGAACTTTCGAATTGATTCCGATCGACTAGGTTTTGATCAAAGACTTCAAAATTAGGGGTTTCATATACAAGTACTATTCATTTTGAAAATCAAAACGACTTTTCATCTAAAGAAATCATCTTGAAATACAATATTCCTGGTGACAGGGAAGGGATCAATTTCGATTATCGGTAATCAAATTCACGACGATGTCGACGAAAATGCCAGAGATATTTTCAGAACCAGACGAAGATAGACCAATAAGAAAGACAGATTAACATCCCCGAATTAAACGACGTGGATTTTTGTTCAACTTTGGGCGTTTTCGCCCGCCATTATACACTGCACGTGTTAGAATTTAATTGGTCAACTGGTTTGGAATTAACTTGACCTTCTAGAACCTATCAAAGAAAAATACAAGGATGAATTTTTGAAGGCAACATATTCAAACCCATACCAAAGCCCTATTCCTTTTATTGGGTCTTTCTTACAGATTTCACTTAAGTAAAGGACCAAAAAATATCATAGATGGTTTGTTGTGATAGCTAATAAACAAGAACAAGTGAACAAAACCCACAAACACAAACAGAATTCCAAATTCTAGCAATTAAGATTGGGCTGTGGAGGGCACCCAATTCACAAAGGAGGGAAGTAATTGTCAAGTTTACAAGGAAGAGAATAGAACTCAGCATTCCTAATATCCTTGCCAAACAATATGAACCTCTCCCACCACTGTGCACCATTGTCCTTCCTCGTCCCCGGTTTCCCGCTTTCCACCGTGTTGTCCAGCACCACGCCCACCAGCCCCGCCACCATGGAAGACGACACAAACACCACTGTCACCGTGTCGTTGAACTGAGAAATTAAAGTTCCAAACTTTAGACCCAAAAACCAACAAAATGTTATTTTTGGGGTTTTCATGATACAATTTTTCTTACCCATTTGGCAGGAGTGTGTAGAGGGCTAGAATCTGACTTAATCAAGTATTCTCTGAAGTATTCAGGCACTGAGATCCCCATGAAGCATGAGAAGCCTAATATGAACTTTGTTCTGAAGCTGTTCAGATTGCAGAACTGCAGGAATCCTAGACCAGCTGAACCTACATTTTTTTTACCAATTCAACAACTCATTTAAGTTCATCAAAAGACTGTCTTATACTTCAGTTCAACTGCAGGAAAAAACTCACAAACATAGCCACACATGATGCAGTATGAGGATGCCATGATTGGCAATGGTATTGAAGCAAAAACTGCTCCAAACTTTCCTGAAAAAGTTGATGCCAATCACAAATCTACTTCATTTGTAATGAATTGATTTGATAAAATTGAGCTCAGAAGTTACCAAATAGAGAGAAGAAGATCATGAAGGCAGCTGATATTTGAATCACTCTTCTGCTTCCAACTCTTGTGAGTGCTAATAAGCCAGCACTTTCTCTACCACATGAAAACTACAGAATCAATGAAAAAGGCTAAACCCCAAGAAGATTGAGTTGGGGAATTGTACTTACACTGAAGCACAAGGGCCAGTTACACAACCGAATAATCCAGCCAACAAAGTCCCAATTCCCTGGATCCAAATTGCACTAAGCAGTCACTTAATTGATCTTACAATGAATAAAAATGTTTTTTTTTATATGAAAACATACCAGCCACCCCGCTCCTCGGCTTAGCACTGAAGGAGGCACAGGCGTAGCACTCCCATACCGCGCAACTGCAAGAAATGTTCCAGTGCTCTGCAACAAAAAGTGTATTATTCCTTTGTTTCCTCAGCTAGTTAAAGACTTGGCCAAGCAATATGCTTACCTCAGATAATGCAACGAAAGCAGCAGCCATCATAGCAATGCATTCTCCAAGGTAGAAGGTAGGCATCCCCCATTGCAATGGATGAGGAAAAAGTATCCTGCATGTATAAGATAGAACAAAATATATAATAAAACAAAAAGATGAAAAAATTGGCCCTGCTGAGATGAAATAGGCATCTGACCAAGGGGATTGACTGATGAGACCAGCACGATCAGAACGACAACTCAATTGGGTTTTTAGGGGCTTGTGAGAATAAACACCAGCTGCAGACAGAACTTGTGCATATATCCAAACTATTGCAGTTGCAAATACCAGTGCATATCGAGCAAAAATGAGCTTGCTTGGGTTCATAAAATGGGGAACATACTGCAAAATTGTTGGATATAAATTACACTGAAAGATACTGCTAAATCAACTGGAAAATATAACCATGATTCTACTTGCCTGTGAAAATATAAGCATCAAAACTAGATGTGGAAGCCCAACTTCAACACAATTTGCCAACTGCAATAGCAAATAACGGTTCCATCATCCTATTTGATCAACCACAATGTGCATAATAAGATACAAGAATGACTTACATTGGGAAAACCGAGCTGAAAGAGGCCCAAGCCACAGAAGGTTACCAGAGGAACCATGGATAGTGGCGTAAGCAACCTTCAAATGACACATGAGAAATGAATTAAATCTCCTTCCACAATAGAAAAACAGAGCAAATTTCAAGCATCACCACCTAACAAGGTTTCTCCAAATTCCCAAGAAGCTAACAACCATCTGCAGAACAGCAGCCGCAATCAAAGCACCCTGAATTCCTCTCATTGTTCTCTCAAACCTCTGAAGAGAAAAAACAAATCAGAAATTCCTATGAAAGATACATAAAAAACAGGACAATATTAGGAAATGCTGACCTCAGCAGGCTGTTCAAACCCATTGCTGACGTATCTACCAGCAAGCACAATAGAAGTGGTTGGGATTACATAGGTGTATGAGCTTCCTATGACGGTTGGAAGACGAGTCCCGAACAAAGACTGGAAAAGGGTGTTCAACCCTGATAAAAACAGCATTGTCTGGATCACAATCGCCTTCTCCTTCTGCTAAAAACAATGTCAGAAGAGGCAAAAGCGCATGACAGTTAAGAGAATGCACAAGTGAGATCTCATCTTACGTTGCCTCCACCCATTTGAGGGACAAACATGGTGGAAGTGAGAACAATCATCCCTAATGTCAGCAAGTAGTGCTGAAACCCTAGCGATATAGCTTCAACTGCATCACAAGAACAGAAGATTCATATATATATATATATAGAACAAGAAAATATAATGATTCAAAAAGATACGTACGCCAAGGAGGAGATGAGTTGATGCAGAATTCGACTCCGTCGAGTGTCTCCATAACTGGATGTGGTTTAACCTCTTCAATCTTGGTAACTATTGAGATCTTAGCAGCGTTTTTGCCAGCACTTGCCATGTGAACGCTCTTGCTGCAGTGTTCAACCTAGTACTAGTATGGGGGTTGTAGAAGTTGTACACAGGAAAACGTACAGGTTTTGTGAGAGTTTGAAGCAACCTTTGGAATGTATATCGGGGATCAAAATTACGTTTATTTAAGGACTATAATTTCAGGAGTTATAATTGATATACTGTAACTCCTCCCATTAATAGGCAAGAATGAGTAAGCGTGCGTTGCAGCGTTTGGATGACCTCTTGTAAATGCATTACAATTAATAAATGTAAAAGTTCTGTTTGGTTATAGTACATTACTAGATTTTAGAGCTTATTTTTTGCATAATCTCACAGCAACTAAAATTCTATTAACTCTTTTTTTTTTTTGAGCGGAAAACAGATACTAAAATTAATTAGAGCAAGAGTCAGATAACAATAAGTCTTGGAGGGCTAAAGGAAAAGTACAAGGAAAGCAGACAACATGTAGCAGTTTTAAGAGAGATCATGAGTTGGATTTTGTATACAAGTTCAACATTACTCCTCCATAAACAACATAAGAAAAACTAGTAGCGATGGAGCACGGTTGGGATTTAAGCTTCATACATCGTGTAGCAGTCCAGGAAGAGATTGAATTTGGAGAGCAATTAAGGTCTACTTGCAATCTGTTACAGCAGGACCTTTCCGTTTAAAGTTGTCTGCATATGATTTAGGCTGCAAAAGACAGAAGAGTTGGTAGTTTATGTTGTACTACTGCTGAAGAGTAAGAGTGTAAAACAAACCATGCAACTGAAGAAGATACAGTAGCTAGTTGTGACAGCATTCACTGCATAGAAATACAAAGGGAAAAGGAGAATTGTACCTTAATAAGAGGTGTATGGCGCTTCTTTACTTACACACAAATTGTTCCAACCACATGTCAAATATTGTCAAAGCAGTAGTCAAGCATGGAAGAAAGATGTAACATTAAAATCATAATTTTCAGCTTCTATAGAGCAAATATCTTGCAAAGCAATAAATTGATGTAAAGGGAACATACCGTGTATTGCCAACCATGTCTTTCAGCAAACGACCTCGCGGCTTCTTCGCTGTCAAAACTTAGGCCAGCATCACCGACGTTGGCGTATGGATCTCCAGTAGAAGTCCAGCCCATCAAGGGATTCTCCCACCTAATCAACATGTCATAGAAGATTCACTCCCTAATGGAATAAACAGTTCTAGAAGGAAATCGTCATCAAATATGTTCTTGATTGCAGATTATAAGGCTAGGATTTTTATATATTCGGAATTTCTAGATTTTGGTGAAGGACATGAAAATATCATACTTGTGCGTGGACAAGAAATTGATTTTCCACTTGCCAACTTTTCCAGAGCCTTGTTGGGTTGGAGTACGAGCAGGAGAGTAAATCGCAACCTAAGCCACAATTTCAGAGATCATCCAAAATATTTTATTTGCTGAAAAGGTGGGGGCTTTTAACACCCTAAATCTTAAATTCATATAATCCTTAGAATCACCAGCAAACTCAATAGAACCCAACTACTGTGGTATCCAACTCAGCAGCTTCCGGTTACTAAAATCCCTAATTTCGCTTTGAACAATACATTACAGAAACCTACAATTCAGAAATTCCATCTCCAAAACCAAATATATGTAGTACTATTGTCTATTAGTACTCAAGCAACAACAACAAAAAAGCTTTAATCGGCGACAGCTTCGATATCAATGAGCAATCAAAGTTCGGATACATACTCTTCGACGAAGATGTTGTTCAGGAATCCCAGAGATGAGGCCAACCTCACAGGGTTTAACTTCGACTAGGGCGTCAGAGGAGAAGCATCTTGTAGCCTTCAATGCAGATCGGTGAATGCCACGCGCTAGTCCTCTTTGGAGAGTAGTCGCCATTGCAGCAGCTGCTAGAACTCTCTCGGGAACTCTTTCGAGATGCTACCGTTGTTCACCGCTGAAATCGTGACGGTTATATAGTAGCATCATCACCAACAGAATGTTTCCATCTCCTAGCAGGCCCAGGCCCAGCCCATAATTAATTTAAGCCCAAATATATTCGGGTCTGCGTACCAATAAAGCACAAATGCACCGTCGACACCCAATTATGAATACGTAGTTTATTAAATTTACAATTTTCAAGAAAGAGAAAAAAGTTTGTACCGAAAATCTAGACAATAATTATTGCAAATGGGAAATTTATAATGGTATACTTCTTTCGTATGGAAAATTAGTATGAAAAATATTGTCATTTTAGCCCATAATTTTTGTATAAAAAAAATTATCATTTTAGATATTTAGGTAATAATTTATTGGTGAGTTACGAGATTTGATATCGGAAATTATATTTTTTGGCTCTTTTTATACAAATTCTCTATGTTTATTGACTACAATTGAGATGAGTTATTAAATAATTGTAAATTTTAAGAAAAGTTTATGAGAATATAGGGTAATTATTATATTTCTTAATAAGTGTGTCAAACTCTATAATGACAATCTTTTTCATACTAAGGGAGTATTTATTTAAGATGAGGTTTTTTAAATAAAAGTATGTATGATATTTGGAAATTGTGCAAAATTAGTCCCCCCATCCATAAAAAATGGAGAAAAGACATTTTTAGGAAAAAGTAGGTAAGCACCGAATAGATTTATTTTAAATTAAGTATTTTTTTCTATAAAAATGGCATTATAATACCATGACCAAATAAACCCTCGTAGGTATAAAGATGCCCTACGTGTAGATCAAACAATGCCCTATGCATCTAGAAGTCAAACCACATTTGTGATTAATTCAACATCTCGTCTCATTCGATAAAAAAAAAAACAAGTATCATATGAAATATACAAGCTGATGTGTAAAGCAGATTACGAGATTAGCCTTGCTTTTGGAGCACTCAAAAGCCATGACTACACCCTAATTGATTTTAGCCACCCACGTAGCTTGACTAAAACAGTAGTACTACACTTCTAGAAACCGGCCGCTATTATTTGTCGATCACTTCCAAGATTCTCGATCTCTTCATATAACATATATAAAACCCCACAACCAAGAGTCAATTCTCTTGTTGTTATCCCTTAATATCAAACCGTGATTAAACCCAAAGAAATGGCGAGTCGTCCTTGCACTTGTGGCGCGAACGGAGACCAATCGAAGAAGAAGCTTTCAAAGCGGATGATTAGCAGCATGAAGAGAAATGAGAAGAAGAATCCATACTCAGATCGCGGGATCGACAAGTTCGCCGCTCTATTAGCGGAGGTAGAAGAGAAGAAGAGGATGATTTACTCGCAACTCGACCCTCAAGACGTTTCCATGATCCGGTTCGTGCAAACCGGCGACAATAATCTGAACCCGGTTGTGGTAACGGCTAATAACAAGGCCTTCAAGTTCAAGTTGAAGGAATTAGCCGCCGACAAGATGAAGGCGGAAGATCAAGAAAACAAGCCTGTATTAGAAGATCAAGTAGTGCAAATCAAGAAGCAAGAGATTGATGAGATTTGTGTTGAAGAGAAGGAGATGAAGCCGTCGAGCTTACGAATTCAGCCATGGCTTTACGTGTTTGGGGGAATTGTGGTTTTGGTCTTAATTGGTGTTGTTGCAACTCCAGCCTACAATTTGCACTAGGGTTTGAAATTGTGTGACAAATTGTTGTACCACTATCCTAATTGAGGTGTTTTTTTATATGTTCTTAGTTTTGTTGTGTGTGACATGCTATGTATGTATATTGATGTATTGTTTTGCTTCATATAATCCCAACTTAGTATGTATTATGATTCTTTCTTTTGTTTCTATAATTCCATCAATTATAGTTCCTATCTTTTATAACCAATCAAATTACGTGGCCCTATTTTTATATTGATATGAGGCCTTAGTAATAAAAAAAAATCGTCAAATTTGAATAGTCTCGACCAATTTATGTATAACAAAATCATTTAATTTTGTCGATATACTGAAATTTCTTAATTATTTTAAATGATATAATATTAAATAATGAATCTAGAAAAAAAACATCTTGACAAGTGAGTTTGTGATGTGAAATATAATAAATTAGATAAATTTACCTAGTAGCTTATAGAAAAATAACCAAAATTTTATAAGCACAAATTAATTTAGTTTGTTGCTTGTGAAAAATAATAATAGTATTTCATATCAAGAATTGAAAAATGTGAAAGAAATATTTTTTTTATTAAATAGGTAAAGAATGGATACGTATCACGACCTTGGAGTGAGGCATGACAATAAGGCCTCGATAATTTCTTTACAGTATTTGTTTTTTTTTTACTAGTAGAAAAACTTGAGGAAAAAAATACAAACAGAGGATGCGGGGGGTGGAGGATCGAACATAGGTGAATGGGATTATTATAGACTGCTTTAACTAACCACTATGATAGGTAGTCGTGACATATTTATACCTGCTATCTTTATATACTAATTTAGGCCAGAGGCACTTTTTCATCAGAGGTCCTGTGCAGGGGCTCACTTTGCACCTGCCCAGGGTTGGGCCTGAAAGTGAGTATGTAAGCAAGTAATGATGTATTTGTTGTTAAATGTGATGATTACTAAGGTTATTGTTAGAATATCAATATCACGTTGAAACATAACTTGTCTAGTATATAAGCTTGATGTACTACTCCTCCTATTGTCAATTGGTTTTAGGATGAAACATCATTGAACATATATGTTAGGCCCATACGCGCCTTTGTGCACATACGTACCCATATGCCCTCAGATTGACCCACGGCCCATTGCCTAAATTTGACATGGTATTAGAGCATCTTTCGGTTTCTAAGTCCAAGTGTGATGAGCCTAGCCAATTAGTTTTAGGATAGGACCTCACTGGACTTATCAGCGCCCATACACTCGTGTCCAGACGTTTTCAGTCATTGGGGCACGGACTCTCACAGTTATGGTGTGAACACAAGAGGCAGCGTAAAGATCCAAACGCCGATCTTTTTGAAACCTTTTTTGGTGATGAGGCTACAATGCCAATATATTAGTCTACTCATACAAAAGAATAATGTGCGAAAAATCACTATCATAAATTCATAATCCATGATCTTGACCCGTAGGGAATAATATTTGCCAAAAGGAACCTGAAAGAAGAAAAAAGAAGAGGAGAAATTGAAAGTTGTAACATGATGGCCAAACGCAAGCCCAATGGGCTCTTACTGGCCCGTTCATGTTTCCTTTGACAAGTGGCAAATAAAGTACATTAAGAGGAAAATATAAAAGGAGGTGTTATTCTTCACACGTAGAATTCTCTTCACACTTGTAAAATATCAAAACTATCCCTATAAAAGTATAAATTTTCAATATTATCTTTAATTTTAAACCCTATCAAAATGAGGTTTCTCCTATGCCTTTCCTTGAACGCCGACAACTTCACAAACAAAGTGACAATGGTGAATCTGGCAAGAGTATGATCTTGACTAAAATTGAAACATAGATAAATAAAAAATAAAAAATAAAAAATCAGTTCGTATGCAATTGGTGCATCTAGATCTATTTCCAAGAAATCAATCCATAAAGTATGTTGATTTTTGCTGTAATTTGTTATACCTATAAATTTTCTCTACAGATTTTCTTGTTTTGGGATTGGGTTTCAATGTGATTAGCCATAACCTCCATTGCTCAGAAGCTATATATGTTGAGAGTTTGAAGAAAAGAAAGCAAAGAAGATAAATCTTTGTTGAGGAAATTGCTACGGACTTCGGATCTAGATATTTGGATGCAAAACAAAAGGGGGAAAAGAAGTAAGGGTAAAAGTGTCACCTAAATTCAATATGTGAAGACAAATGGGAAATAATGTGTGAAGAACAGTAGTTATGAATATAAACCCATGATCTAATTAAAATGGCGATTGAATATAGTACGTATCATTTGACTATTTGAGTTGACAAGTGATGGTAATTTATGAGCGGCATGTTCTTATTACTAGTGTGCATGGATGATTCATCTTCATAAGTCACGTCTAAGTTGTAAAGAAATATGTTTTATTGGACGTCATATTTCACAAATGTCATAGTACTATATATTTTTGGTTTTCTATTATATGTCCTAGTGTTTATCTATTTTAATTTAGAGTATTTTAGTTTATGAATTTATATACCTTGTGTCCTTATTCTACAGGATATAATATACTAAAGAAGTCCGATATGTATTTTGTTTGTAATATTACAAGTTGCACGTAGGGCTCCTACGAGATACGATTTGATTGCTGAGAAATGGGCTTTGACAACATGTAATGAACTCAACTGGATTACGATAAGGTCCCAGCCCAAGTCTGGGCCCAATATTATCATAAATGAATCTATCTATAAATATATAAAGTAGACTAAAGGTATAATTAATGTCCAATAGATATGAGATTTTTTTTTTTTTTTTTGTTAATCTTTCATTATAAACTATATCTTCTAATATAGTTCAATGGTTAAGGTCACTCTCATAATATAAGAGGTCTAGGGTTCAATCCCCCTTCTTAACAACTTTGTTTTACTCTTTTATTTTTTATTATTTTTTTGTTTATATTAATTAGTTACTCAAATTTTTATATCTTTCTATTTATCTATCTATCTTCTACATATAAAATACAGTTTTTGTCCAATTAATGACTCATTAATTTAGCCTCTAAATAAAATAAATTTTCAATTACAATTGATTTGTTAAATCTTTCAAATTCTAATATACACGATCAATCAAAAAACTTAGTCGTATAAAAGTTATTGTCCAATTAAAAAATCATTATTTAGTCTTCAAATTACACAATTTCTCAATTACAATCCATTTGTTAAATCTTTCAAATTCTAATGTACACAATCAATCTATATCTATCTATAAACATATAAACAAGACTTTTTGAACAATCAATGCTCATTTTTTTAAGCTTCAATCTAATCTCAAACGGTTGTATGCTTGATTGATTGGCTTTTAATCCAAATATATTTTATTTAAACTCAATTTTGATTACCAATTAATACTCAAATTACGTTACTAATTTTTTACGTTACTTATTTTGCCGGTCATATTTTAATTTCATCATAATACCTACCCATTCATATTCCAAAACTATTCTAAATCAAATGTCTATTAATATTCTGAACATAACACTTATCTATATAATTGGTATTGTATGGGAGGGGGTAGAACACAAGCAGAAAAAATGGCAATCACAATCAACTTTCTATTATTATTATCATCATTAATTAGTATCCAAGTGAAATTACAATCCAATATGACATTGACTTCAAGCAACAGATCACCACAATATAAGGTATTTTAATTTTAATGTCCTCAATCTTCTTATCTATATTTTTTGTTCTGTTTTTCTTACATTATTGTACGCATTGCTATGCAAAAAAAATCTATGCTTATATTCTTTTATTTGCTTTTGACAAAAAATCTTTTATTTTTTCTTTATAAGTATATATTTTAAAACTTACATTTTAAAATTGTGCATATTGATATTTTTTTTAAATCTCCTTATTTATTAATTACGTGAACAATATAGATGAGTTATTAAAAAATAGTACTATTTTTTTAAAATAATTTATATTAAAACGTTTTTTTTCTAATGTGTATATAATATATAGATGAGTTATAATAAACAGTTTTTTTGTAAAAAATGTTAAACTAGTGGTTAAATATGAATTCGATCTCATTGTGTGTCCATGAACACACATTAAAAAAATCATATTAAAAGTGTAATTAATTATTACTCCATCTATATAAAAAAATTGTCATTTTAGAGTTTGACACACATATTAAAAAATACAATAATTATCCTATATTTTCATAAATTTTTCTTAAAATTTACAAGTATTTAATAACTCATCTCAATTGTAAGTTTATAACCAATAAAAATAAAAAATTTGTATAAAAAGAGCTAAAAAATTATAATTTTTGATATCAAACATCGTAACTCATCAATAAATTATTACATAAACACTTAAAATTACAATATTTTTTATACAAAAATTATGAGTTAAAATGACAACTTTTTTAAAATGGATGGATTACATTTTTAGTAAACATACTCAAGTAAATTAATTATACCATTAATGTTTTTTAACTTAACCAACTACCCGAGAAGAAATGAAGAGAAAACCCCAAGGTTGTATTGCGTGGTTGTATGCACGCGTTTCCCCACCTCCGCACGTGGCTCCCTTGTCCCACTTTCCCTTACTTGTTGCACGTGTCATCCCTTCTCTCTTCTTTCCCCTTCCCCTTCCCCAACCCCAACCCCAACCCCAACCCCATTTCTTATATCTGCAACTGCAACCCTTCACGCCTCCGAAGCGAACCTCCCAATTCCCAATACTTGCATTTCCTACTTCCAATTAACCCTCTAGGCATCTTCTTCTCTTCCCTCTCCGGAGCTTCATCCAAACTCAATCATTCAATTGATTTCATGAATTGATCACCTATTAGGTCGAATTTTCCCGGCAATGGAGACTCAAACTACTCCCAACTTCACATACATGGGCCGCACCTTCCCCGGCCTCACCAACAACGATTCCTCCTCCTCCGCCTTCAGCGAGTGCAACAGCGACATCTCCGGCGAGTTCCCCACCGCCTCCGCCCAATCCCGGCAGCTTTGGCTCTCTTGCGCCGCCGGCGACACCAATTCCACCGACGACCTCATTCGCCAGCTCGTCACCGACCTCGCTTCCGCCTCAATCGACGATCAGAAGCAAGCCGCCATGGAACTCCGCCTCCTCGCTAAGAACAGGCCCGAGAATCGTCTCAAAATCGCCAAAGCCGGCGCTATCTCCCCCCTCATTTCGCTGGTTTCCTCTTCCGATCTTCAGCTCCAGGAGTACGGCGTCACCGCGATTCTCAATCTATCGCTCTGCGACGAGAACAAGGATCTGATCGTCGATTGCGGCGCGATCAAGCCGCTGGTTAGGGCTCTGAGGACGGGGACGGCGACGGCGAAGGAGAATGCCTCCTGCGCTCTACTCCGGCTCTCGCAGAACGACGAGAACAAGATCGAAATCGGACGATCAGGAGCGATTCCGCTGTTAGTGAACCTTCTAGAGAGCGGAGGATTCAGGGGGAAGAAGGACGCCTCCACAGCGCTCTACTCGCTCTGCTCGGTAACAGAGAACAAATTGCGAGCTGTACAGGCGGGGATCATGAAGCCGTTGATCGAATTGATGTCGGATTTCGGATCGAATATGGTGGACAAGTCAGCGTACGTTCTTAGCTTGCTAGCTTCGGTGACGGAGGCGAGAACGGCGGTGGTTGAGGAAGGAGGAATTCCGGTTCTGGTGGAATTGGTGGAGGTTGGCTCGCAGAGGCAGAAAGAGATAGCGGCGGACATACTTTTGCAGCTCTGCGAAGATTGCGTTCTGTATCGGGCGATGGTGGCGCGTGAAGGTGCGATTCCGCCACTGGTGGCTCTAACGCAATCCGGCACCAGCCGAGCCAAGAAGAAGGTGAGTTTAATTTAATTACTGGAAATTGGAAAATTAGTTTCTTTAAAGAAAAAATAAAAAATCGGTTAGAATCTTGTTAGTGGTTAGAAATCTGCACCACAAATTTGTTTTTTCAGTTACACAAGAAAATTGAGATTTGTAAGCATGCTTTCACATTTGAGTTGATCAGATCAATTAATGACGGTTCTCGGAGAATGAAACAGTGGGAGAAAAAAAAAGGATAAGAACTAAAATAACTTGTGAAATTCAAATTGGTTAACTTACAATTATTGATCGCATCTTAGGAAAATGAATTGGGTATTAGAACCAAATGGGGATTTGGTGGAATTAGACGCCGAATTTGTCTGTTGGTGTTGTTTGTTAGTTATCATTATGATTAAGCATCAATAAGTTGGAGTTGGAAACTAAACATGATCAGAATTGTGAAGGATGACAAATGATTAATAATTGGCCAAGTTAGGTTAGGTATTACATAATTAAATGATAATAAAAAATAATTGAAATGGGATTGGAATAATGTTGTTGGGCGTGGTGTGTTTGACAGGCGGAGACATTGATAGAGCTTCTACGGCAGCCAAGATCCGGCAACGTCGCGGCAAGGGACGCTTAATTCGTGTCTTCTTCCTTGATTTTGTCCCATCTCAAACCCTCCCATATGCCCTTCTGGTTTCCTATTTGTCATTTTCTGGGTAGACCAAACTTGTGTGCTTTTGTATGCGTGTGTTAAATAAATAAATAAATGAAAAGATAAGTGTATAGGGAAAGAAAAAGAGCATGTAAATATGTTTGGTGCAACGAGATCTTCAATTTTTCTGTTTTTTGCTGGCAGTCTGTTTTGAATAATTTTGATGATCGATCATGGTGATGTGTAAAAAAGAAGTATACCAAGAGATTTTTGGATTTGATTTGCTTACTTTACGGAGTATTTTATTAATTTTGTAGATTCTCTTGGGTCGTCGTTAGTTTTTTATAGACTAAAAAAGTGAAAATATTGACTTTTTATTGTGTTTTTAATAGTGAATATCTTCCGTAAGGTTCGTTCTTTTCTAATCAGTGAAAATAATTCATATATGTTTGCCTCTTTATAATTTGTAGTAAAATCCAAGTTTCCTTTACATTGTGTTCTGGAAATTCGATCACATTATTAGTGTGACAAGGAGCCCACATGGTTCACAACCCAGCACAAAACGAGATAGATTATTTCACAAGATATTAAGATCGATAGTCGATCCATCAAAAATCTTTCTCCAAATTCAATAATGCTTGGCTTGTAAACCTAATCCAAAATTTAATAAATCTATCATAAATTCATATATATTATATAGAAAGGATATATATATATATAAATGTGAAGAATATATGATCTAGTTATCTAATCATGTGAAATGGAAGGACAACCATGAAACACACATCACTTCACTATTTTGATTTGTTAGTTTTAAAAAACCAAATTGACATAAAAAATTGCAAGGTGATCCAAACAAGGCGTTATAAATGGCTTTTGTTCTTTCTTAATTTTATCTTAAGCCACGTGGCACCATATCATCCTCTTGATCGATCTTGGAGTGAGATACACTGTCAAATTGATTTTGTCATTTTATTAATACTCCGTATTACTTAATTGTAGTTAGCCTGCAAGAGTGTGGATTCTTTGCAATTTGAAGCATCTTTTGAGAATGAAAGATTAATTAGTGATATGATTATGATCTAGCTAGGGCTCAGCTTAGTACTTCTCCTTGAGCCTTGTTATTTATAACTACGAAATTATCAGTACGTAGTAGTGGAAAATTTAACCTTTAATTTGAAGAAATTTAACCTTTAAATTTTATGTTCATCTGATAAATTATCTCAAAAGTTTACGTGCCAAATGAAAAGTACTGCAACTAGTGGTTGCAAATTTTTCCTAATTATAAAGTTTATCAACGTAGTTTAAAAATCAACACGCGATATATACGCACGGAGTATGTGATAATTACCATACATGATACATCCATCAAGCTAGCCAATTAAGAGTGATATATAAATACACATGAAACTTAATTATTTTTATTAATTGTTGAAGCATATCCAAAGAAAAACTATTTATAAAACATGGGCATGTATGCAGAACAGAACATTTTTTTTTATAATACTCCGTACTAATGAATGATAATATACTCTTATTTTCTTTTGCTTTTTGTAGTTTGGACAACAAAAGTTAATTCGCATTAGCAGCCACCTAATCAATCCACAGTATCCAAACACAAGCAACAACGAATTTCGTAATTCATCTCACTAATTAAAGATGGGACGTAATTAACTACGTGGGCGGTGGGTGGGTGTTGGATGGGTCAGTCCACCTTAATCATTTTTATATAAAAACGGCATATTAATTTACTAATATCTTATAACCACATGTTTCATTTGCATCAATAGTGAGGATTTGTCAATCTCATTCTGAAATGACATAATCCAATGATGCCAAAGCCCAACTTTATTGCTTAAATTCATGAAGTCGACATGCACAAATAGCTAACCATTTTAACCTAGCTAGCCACAAGTCATGGATGTGTCCACCATTTTTTAATTAGAGGTAGATGGGCCTTCCACATCCTCCCTATGCATTGAGTACCTTAATTATTATAAGTAGAACTTTGTAGAAATATATTTCATCCGTTCAGTTTTAATTGTCTTTTTAAACTCAAAATTTTGTTCAATCATATATATTTATTGTTTTAGCTAGTTTGAACATTTTTTTTTATCAAATTTACCATTGTATTTATTTACTTTAATATAGATTCTTTTTTCAATATAAACTATTTAATTCTTTGTTTTTTCATACTCTAATTTCTATGCATGTGAACAAATGATACTTTAATATAAAAACTTCCTTAATATGTATACATGAATATCTAAAAACAAGTAAATATGAACGGAAGAAGTAAAATCATTGATAGCTCTCGGTGAAGACTTTGTATTTATCCCAAATACCAGAGGCAAATTTTAAAATGATTTTTTTTATATAAAAAAAAAAAAAACTTCTTATCGTCTTAACTAAAAATTAAAAAGAAGAGAATAATGTGACATATAACCATCTCCATGTCCCATCTATATATGCATCGATCCTTAGGTGACATTAATATTGTTAGTACCAATTTACATGATTTTGATCTACATGTGGATGGGCATACACCCATACATATTAAAGTGGGCCCTATAAATTGATGTCCATCTCCCAATCTTCATCAAGATCGACTAGAGATTTAATTTGGTTCTTGAACAGGAGCTAGCTAGTAGGTCGATCGGCAAGTGTATGGATCAAATTTGGTTCGTTGTTATTGTAAAATAAATTTGAGATTTTAATTACTTTTATTTGGTCATAAGAGATTTTTATACTCCGTATTTCATTATGTTGCATTGCATAATTGATTATTGTGTTACTCGTTGTACGTGCAAATTTTGATTCTGTAAATTTGCACTTTTTTGTGAAGGCCGGACTCTAACTTTACACTTATTTTAATACAATTGGGCATTTGGGCTTGAAAAGAAACCGAGTAATTTGACCAAAAATAGAAAGAAAAAGAAAAAGAAACCGAGTAAGGCTGATATACTCCGTACTGTCTAGCTACCAAACACAGATTAGACACGTAGTCCATTGAAAATAAAAATCCTGATGAGCTTTAAAGTTTAAACTGTAAAGTGCCAAACTAATTTATGAGCTTAGGGTTGGTGAAGTATCGATATTGAACATTTCAAAGTTGACCAAGTCAGCGCCACTATTTCTTAATTCTATAATTAACTACGTGACGGCCGGCTTCGCCACACGGTAGACGCCATCAAGCCTCTTGCATGCCTTTTGACTTCGTCATACAACGCCGTTAAAGTGACTGCTGTTTTTCACCTGCTCCCTCAAAACCACGCATAGAATTTAGGATGACTTTAGTAAATAAGCCATGTGTAATGTTTTTATTAAGAAATTAATTCTTTAGGAAATTAATCCCCTTCTCCCTAAATTCTACTTTCTACCCTCTAAATCCTAAATTGTTGAAACTTTGACGTTTCATCTGATTTTGATGATGATAAATACCACTAGGTTTTATGGTTTTTGTTATTCCTATGCGTTTCAGGTTTTATTTATGAAAGAATTAGGGAACAATGAAAATCATGTGAAGAAGAGAAAGCATAGGAGTGCAACGGAACGTTGTGAAAACAAGGAACAGTTACGCGAAAGCAAATTGAAGAATGAATCGCGCGTATATTTCATATAAGGAAACTTTTATACATGGAAACATAATTTAAGGAACAATGCAGAACGCAGGAAGTGCCAGCTGTTCCCAGGTAAAGACCGCTACGTACATATGGAAACCATATTTGAAGATCTACTCGGAGAGAGAAGAGCTAAATAGCGAGTCTTAGGAAAGTTTTTATACGAAAACTATGTGTTTATGAGCTGAATTGTTTAGTTGGAAAGAAAATCTTTCACCGTTACCTTATATAGCGGGGTTGCTAACTATTTGGTAAGAGATTTTTGCTACCACTATATATAGATGAACATACCTTAGGGTAAGGTATCTCAACTATCACATTGAAGACTACAAGAAGCTTATTGTAAAGTTGAGATCGGAGATCCAAGACAAGGTACGGGTATGTACTTGATTGGTTAGGATTTTCTTTATGTTCTTGTGTTGTTACTAGTTGATTGCACTCAAAGTCTATAAACCTAGGAACTGTGTGTGATTAGGTGGAGATAAGACTTGTGAGATTGTACAACTTGATTAATAATACAAGTACACGTGTTTGAAATCCTCCTAGAGTAACACCTAGAGGTAGATGTTTTCTCTTTTCAACTAGTTGGTTGATAGAGTTTCCTCTCTAAGGAACTGTCTTACTGTTACTACTGAATCTTTGTTATTTCCGCTGTCCAAGGAACAGTTTCATTATTCCCTGTCTAACACACTACGATTCAACATAAACCCTAAAAAATAATATTTTAGAGAGAGAAAAAACAAAGAAGAGGGAATACAAAAAAGAAGAAGCTAGTAGGGGTAGGAAAAATATATAAAAACTAGTAGGAGTAGTTGTATTAATTGAAAACTCTTAAAGGGCCAATGAGCCCAAAACCCTATAGAATTTATAGTTAGAACTTTATAGTTCATTCGTTGGCCCATCTTGAACTAATCTTTCGCCACTGTAGTTTTTTCGGTGAGTTAAGTAAATAACCCTTTGACAAACCTTTTTTAAAACTAATGGACCCTTAGCAAAAATGGATCTCTCCCTCTCCCTAAACCCTACTCCCTACCCCCTAAACCCTACCCCTTAAACCCTAAACCCCAAAAAAACAATATTTTAGAGAGAGAAAAAACAAAGAAGAGGGAGAAAAAATAATAATAAAATAAGCTAGTATGGGTAGGAAAAATACATAAAAACTAATAGGGGTCCATTTTATTAATTGAAAACTCTTAAGGGCTAATGGGCCCAAAATCCTCGAAGTTTTTTTTGGACCGGATCAATTGAAGTAATCTCTTTGGGCTTGTACATCCAGATAGCGTTTTGAAAGTTTAAGCCCATACACATACTTCGAAGCCCAAATCTGAAGTATTGAGCCTA
Organism: Rheum nobile; assembly: GCA_027886185.1. Lineage (NCBI taxonomy): Eukaryota > Viridiplantae > Streptophyta > Magnoliopsida > Caryophyllales > Polygonaceae > Rheum > Rheum nobile. The sequence goes on from WOAB01000170.1 coordinate 735,429, forward strand.
ACATTTTAGTGGGCCCGAACAACATCTCAATCCAATAAGCCCAAGACCATACCTGATACCCCTATTGCTTTTGTTGTAGTAGCAATAGTTTGATATAAGTTGAAATGTTAAACGCTCCATTAACCATTTAACCACACAGAACACACTCTAAAACATAAAGCTACAAGTTTAGTGCAGATTAATACAGTATTGCTTTTAAGTTGTCACGCTCTTCGTATAATATTGCTTTGATGAATGAAGCTGGGAAAAAAGGTCATACAGAAAACGTCATCAGGAGGCTGCTATTCACGTGCAATACGGGCCCCACCATTCGTTTATACCACAGATGACAGATAGACTAATCCATATGGCGGATGGGGACTGATGAATTAAGAACAAGTACAACTTCTCTCAATCCCACAATCTTATTCTCTCCACGTGTCACTCGTCTCGGCCCTTCACTTCAGTTCTGTTATCTCCGAATCCCGCCAAACTCCTCACTCGCGCCGGGGCGCGTGGTCTTCATTGCGAAGAGGCAGAGGAGGAGGTAGTTGAAGCCGAGAGCGCCCTCCTCAGCGCCTGAGCGAGCAGCGCCGGCGCGCTCAGATGCGGCAGGTGCCCCTCCGTGTTGAGCATGATCACGGCGCTCTTGCCGCCGAGATGCGCCTTCATGTACGTCGCGACCGACGCCGGCACCGACATGTCCTTCGCCGTCTGGATGATGAAGCACGGCACCTTCACGAGTCCCAACACCCCCCGGAAGTCGCTGTTGAACACCGTCCTGCACACGAACAGCGAGATGTCCGGCCGCATGTTGAACAGCGTCCGGCTGAACTCCCTCACCGCCGCCGGCACGTCCGCCCCCACCGCCAGCGGCGCGAATCCGTTCACCCAGGCCGCATAGTTCGCCTCCATCGCCGAGAAAACTGTCTCGATCTCTCCCTCCTCAAACCCCCCGTGGTAGTCCTCGTCGTTCAAAAACCTAATTCCCAATCAGTACACAAGCATTAAAATCTCAGTCCAATTTTCTCATGAAATCTACCTAATCTCACAATTCTGCAGTCCGATTCGTCCAATTTTACACGGAATTAACCGAATCACACAGTTCGATTTGTTCAATTTCTCAAGAAATAACATGAAATTAGGCGATTGAAGTGACGAAGTACCGAGGGGAGGCGCCGATGAGGATGAGCTTGGAGAAGAGGTCGGGGCGGCGAATGGAGGCGAGAAGGCCGATCATCGCCGAGACAGAGTGGCCGACGTAGGAGCAGGAGGGGATGGAGAGGGATTGGAGGATGAAGAAGAGATCGTCGACATAGGCGTCGAGGGTGGTGTAGCGGTGGAAGTCGAAGTAGTTAGGATTGACGCTGCCGGCGCAGGCGAGGTCGTAGAGGACTACTTTGTAGTAAGGTGTGAAGTAGGGGAGGATCCGCTGCCACGCGGACTGATCGGTGCCGAAGCCGTGGGCGAACACCAGGTAGCGGTCGCCGGTGCCGACGACCCGCACGTTCAGGGCGTCGAGCAAATTGTGCCCCATCGATCAACGACGATATGGAATTGGCGCCTTGAACTTGGTGTTCAATTGTTCGATGGAGTGTTGTTAATTACTTGTGTATTTATTTAGTTGGTTGAGAATATAGAAAAGTGAAACGCCTTTAATTTACTTAATCCTTTTTACAAAATTATGAATGAATACTGGACACACAATCTATGATCTTATCCATTAGTCAAGTATGTGAGGATGCATTCAGATAAATTTTAAGCTCTAGTCAAAGTCTTGGAGCACACACAATCAAAGATACTGTAGAAAACACTCTACTAGTCTCTAGTTGGCAATCTACCCATTTTGTTTAACAAATGGTCCCGTGTTTGAGACATGTCCCCAACTTTTTCTTTTCTTTTTACATTCTACTTAAGAACTTGTGTCTTTTTCTTTCAACCTTGCTTAACATAGCAACCTTTTATACTCTTTTTTTTTTTTTTTTATTCAATACAACTAATTGGTTAAGTATAGATATATAATTAGTTAATTATATTTTAATATATATCTTCACATTTAGCTATTTTTTTAATAAATACTAATAAATCTAGTCTAATATTGAAATGTATGTATGGTTAAATTAAGAGAGAGACAATATTAGGATTAGAAAAAAACATATATTTGTCATGTTTAAGTTATAAATTTAGAGAGTATTACATGTCCTTATAAAACTCTATTAATCACTTATTTATATTTTTCCTAGAAAAAATATGGGATTTAACTTTCTCTTATTGACAATATACATACAATTTAATCATTCTATTGATAAGTCCAACTTTATAATTTTCTTAATTATTATTTGGTTTACAATAGTTTGTTATAATAATAAGGAAGTGTTATATATTAAAGTATATTGATTTATTTTTAATAAAAGTATTTCATCCTTTGTATCGCGCAAGATCCCTAAGTCATTTAAATAACTCTATCTCTACAAAAAGAAATAAATCTTGTACAAATGTATATAAGATATGTTTGTTATAATAAACACTACATCTTACAATAATCGGGTTTTTCGCCTGGTACTCCTGAGGTAAGGCAAAATTCACAAGGTGTCCCAAAGTTTTACCTATTTTGCGCGGTATCTCCGAGTTTTTTTTTTTCGCCAAATGCCCATCTATTGATTTTTTAATTAAAAAACCCAAAAAAAAACTAAAAGAATGATAAAAAGCAAAAAAAAAACCCAAAAAAAACTGACGAAATCCTTATTCAATTCCAAATCACCTCCATGAATGTAAAATAAAAAAAAAAATTGGATGATAATAATAATAAGTACAATACTCCAAACAGCAAATCCTAGCAAATTAACAAGACAGATAGTAGAAAAATCCGCCACAAAAGAAGATCATATCAGATCTAGAATAGCATCTCCAGGGCTAGGGCAACAATGGCGAACGATTCGACAGCGGAAAGGCAGCGCCGTTGGAGGGAGAGGATGTAGGCAAACCAGAGGGACTTTGGCCAATGGAAGAAGGCACCGCAGCGGAGGGAGTGGAGGCGGCGATGGGAGAGGTGGCATGAGAGGAGGTCGGAGGAGCAGGAGGAGATGAGACCGGCGTTGAAGAAGGAGAGGATGAAGGCGGTGGAGGAAGGAGGCCTTGCGGTGGTTGAATGTTGGAATATAAACGTCCCACATCTAAAATTTGGACATATTTTGCCTAGTATATAAGCTTGATGACGACTAACTGTATATGCAAGAGCATCAGACGTCTCGAGCAAGTCCCGAGACATCGAGACCTCCAGAGCCCGAGCTGATTCCCTTGGTATCAACATGGTCTTCAATTTGTATGCCGCGACTCCTGGATGATGATGATGGGGAGGAAGAAGACAAAGGTGGTTCAGATCCAAACAAGGGCAGGTCATCCAATATACGGAAGAAATCTTTATTCATCTGTTGGAATATAAACGTCACACATCTAAAGTTGAGACATAACTTGCTTAGTATATAAGCTTGATGGGCTACTCCTCCTATATTGTCAATTGGTTTTAGGATGGAACCTCATTGAGCTTATATACTGAGCCTATCTGCGCCTATGCGCTCGTGTACGCACGATCCCCAGTCTATGGGCCCACGGACTTTCACATGGTATCAGAGCGGGTTCGGTCCTGAGTCCCTTTCTTGGGTTGGTTGGGTCTGGCTATAAAGAGATTGAGATGCCCACCCACACCCGTTTGTCCAAGTGTCAACTGGGCTTGGCCAATTGTCCGCCCGTTGCACTTGCGGGGACGTGTTGGAATATAAACGTCCCACATCTAAAGTTGGGATATAACTTGCCTAGTATATAAGCTTGATGGGCTACTCCTCCTATTGTCAATTGATTTTAAGATGAAACCTCATTGGGCTTATATACTGGGCCTATCTGCGCCTATGCGCTCGTGTCCGCACGATCCCTAGTCTATGGGCCCATGGACTTTCACATTGAAGGAGTGGATTTGTATGATGTGAAGAAACATACATATTAAGCATTCCAATTGAAATATATATGTTTCTGATACAACCCCTGGTTGTGAAGAGCTTGCACGACAATGGTCAATCTTCCAGAAGTACAAATCTATAAGCTGGGTCACAAACAAATAAGAGATAATAACATTAATTTTGTGTAAAATCTGCAAGCAACGTCAGTGTTGACAACATATGTTCATGAAGAACAATGCCCTGCAAATCCATTCTTTAAAACCATTAATCCTTATGAAGTTCAACTTTGCTTGGGCATTAATTAGTGTTATCTTATTGTGGAAAAAAAAAGTCAGGTGATTTGGAATTGAATAAGGATTTCGCCAGGTTTTTATCATTTTTTAGTTTTTTTTGGGTTTTTTAATTAAGAAATCAATAGATGGGCATTTGGTAAAAAAAAACAAAGCTCAAGAATACCGCGCGAAATAGGTAAAACTTTGGAACACCTCGCGAATTTTACCTTATCTCAGGAGTACGAGGCGAAAAAACCGTACAATAATTATAGAAAAATATTACTTTGTTCAAAATATTTAATTAATAATAAAAATAATATTTATCTATCGTTACAACTTCATCACTACCTATATAGTGTGTCCTCTTTCAAAAAGTAATGGTTCCGCCAGTGCACACAATGATGGGTGATTATTATCACACTTTATAACAAATCATAATCCAATTTGACATTTCGACCAAAAAAGTAAAATAAAATCCAATGTGACATGACGTGTCACTGGCCATTCACCTCATGTTCCCATTTGTGTGAATGCAATAATGCCTAGCTGTGTTCATATTCTCACCAAGAATAGATGATACCAAAGTACCACGTTATCAATTAGTATCATCTTTCCTCTCTTTCTATTATTTTTTTATTAATTTCTTTGCAAGCATGCGCGTAGAAGAATATGAAACCACCTTATCCTAAAAGCTTTACATTTGCCACTCACTTTGAAGTTGGAATGCCACCATGTAACGTTTTTCCTTGTTCTTTATCATTGTGCATGTACTTTATTTTTATTTACTTTTTTAAGTATATTGTTTCTGTTGTAATTTACTTTTATGTATATGACTTTGTTGAGACTCGGGGGAAGGTACCTCATACATCACATCACTGTATGTTGTCTTAGTGCTCGTTTGGTTGAATACGAAAAGTGTAATTCTTATGAAATTATTTCATGTGAAATTATATCATGGGAATTTGAATTCATGGAAATTGATAAATCATATTTGATTAAAATCTAAATCGTGAAAAATATGAAATTCATATGTTATATACCCCTCTCTATGTGATTGGAATTCATATGTTTTACAGGAATTGAAAATTACATGAATTAGAATATCTGAATTTTTCAAAATCAAAAAGTCAACCAAATACATATATTTGATATAACTTCATACGGTATTTAAATTCATGTCAATTTACTTACCAACCAAACGAACACTTACACTCGCACATACATATATAAGTCAAAATCATTTTAAAGATTGCTAGAGAACCCTACCACTACAAAACATAACAAAAAAGATATATATTTGATACTTTGATGCCTGCAATTTGGAAGACGAGAAAGGGATAACCCATGTTACACAATCTGACAAACGTGGAAGTATAAGCAGCCACGAGACCACTGCAGCACCATTGACAAAAACCAAAAAGAAGGATACTTAACGGCGAACATCATCCAATCGCTTAGACGTGAGGCCCAGCCCAAGTGAGTTGGGCCTTTCATACTTTTATTGGATTGGACTGACTACAAAAAGCAGTTTGTATGTCCTTTTTCTCATATGTTATGGGCCTCCGGAGAAAAAGAACCAAATTCATTTTCTTATGAATATTCAGAAATCTAAATACTATGCTTAGGATTTTTGACCCCTTAAGAGGGGTGTAATAGCAAATTTGGGATCCTAATTAAAAAAATTAGCTCATTGACCCCCTAAGTCATTAAACTCTCCTAAACCCTAAAACCTAATCCTAAAAAAACATTTCCAAAATGCTTTTGGGCCATATGTATAGCAATAGGGGGTCACAATTACAATTAAAAAAAAAATAGACCTAAATATGCTATTTATGTGAAAAAGGCCCTTTAAACCCAATTTTCTCATCTAAATATGATTCTCCAGCTTCTAGCCTTCTCTCACATCATGCCTCATACTATCTTGTCCAAAAATGGAGAGGAGATAATTTTTTATTTAATTTTTAGTAGAGGAGTAATAGAGAATACAAGAAGCCAAGAAGGTTATGAAAAATGAGTTGGTTAGGATAGGTTACGAGGTTGTAATAGAGACGTTATTGTAGCAATTTTATTGTAGTTTTTATAAATGTGACAGGATTTCACCAGGTTATATGTCAGTTATTTTTTTAAATAAAACAAATGTTGTGAAAAAACAACTAAGACTACAACATTGTGATGTACATATCACAAACTATTGTCGATCAATTGATCAAGTTACGTGGAATCATGGAATTAAAATCTTGTAAAACCAATAATACTATACGTTTTTACTAACAATTGAAAACACATTTGGACATCTAAGAAAGTGTAGTGAGGTATAGTTAACGAGTGAAAACTACAAAAGTTGCCATGCAAATCAGAATTGAGTGTGCTTATTTCGTAATGCTAGGATTTTGTGTGTACAAAATTCCAAGAATCTCTAAGTAAGCGAGGGGGAATTACTATTAGTGGGCGGGCAGCGGGCTGGTGGGGGCGTTGTGCACTACCCCTGACAGCTCGGAAACGATGCGTTTCATGCACATGGAGAGACCACTCCGTGACAAACGACAAACACGCTTCTCCATGTGGGGCGTCATTCATTACCGAGCTTGACCTTTTCAGATTAATCAAAGAACCAAAAAAATCCAGATTTACAGACTAAGTTACTTGTCAGATCGGCTGGTCTGAGATCCATATCAGAGTTTGTGCTAAAAATTTGGAATTGCTCCACTGTTTGTGGTCTCTTTCGCTTTGATTCTACGCAATTTGAGCGAGTGTGCGATTTTGAACCGGCGTTGACTGATTCAAATCTTGCTGAATCGAGTCCTTTTCGGCGGTTCGCCAATGGCGTAGTATAGTGATTGAGTTTCGGTGGGAGCAGTTGAGAGCCGCAGAGTAGGCCGCCTAGGGTTTCTTCTTCAGTTGACTGTTAGAGAGACCAGTAGAAATACACAATTGATTTTGACTGGAGAGAGCGAGAGAGCGAGAGAAGAAGATATTGAGATGGATAACTACTTGAAGGATAGTTTTGGAGAGGTGGAGGCGAAGAATTCGTCGGAGGAAGCGCTTCGAAGATGGAGGAAAGCGTGCTGGTTGGTCAAGAACCCCAAGCGAAGGTTTCGTTTCACCGCCAATCTCTCCAAGCGCTCCGAAGCTCAGGCTATTCGCCGCTCCAATCAGGTTCTCTAGTTTCTAACTTCAAGTTGAGCTTTCTATTTGTAGCTCGGATTATATCAACCAAGCATAACTGAACTCCGGATTGCTTTTTACTAATATTCCAGCAATATACCTAATTCAATCTCTGTTATGGATGTATGCAGGAGAAGTTGAGAATTGCAGTTTTGGTCTCACAAGCTGCTCTTCAATTTATCAACGGTACAAGATCTTTCTTCTAAGTGTAGCTTGAAATGTACAGAAAGTACATTTTGCATTTTCTAATTTTATCAATTATTTCCTCCAGGGATAGCATATACCCCGCCAGAAGAAGTCAAAGCTGCTGGTTTTGAGATTTGTGCTGATGAATTGGGATCTATTGTAGAAGGACACAACCTAAAGAAGCTTAAAGATCATTCTGGGGTTGAGGGAATAGCAAAGAAGCTGGGTACATCAACTGTAAATGGATTGTCAACCTCTGAGCAATTGATGCATAAGAGGAGGGAAACTTATGGGATAAATAGATTCATTGAGAGTCCACCAAAGGGCTTCTGGGTTTTTGTGTGGGAAGCCCTTCAAGACATGACACTCATGATACTCGCCGTTTGCGCAGTTGTTTCTCTTGCTGTTGGGCTCATAGTGGAAGGATGGCCCAAGGGGGCTCATGATGGACTCGGAATTGTTGCAAGTATTTTGTTGGTTGTGTTTGTCACCGCAACAAGTGATTATAGACAATCGCTGCAGTTCAAGGATTTAGACAGGGAGAAAAAGAAGATCACAGTTCAGGTTACTAGGGATGGATGCAGGCAAAAGCTTTCAATATATGACCTACTTCCGGGTGATATAGTACACCTTGCTATAGGAGATCAGATCCCAGCTGATGGGCTTTTTGTTTCCGGATTCTCCGCTGTGGTGAATGAATCAAGCTTGACTGGAGAAAGTGAACCTGTTGTTGTGAGCAATGATCATCCTTTTCTGCTGTCTGGAACTAAGGTCCAAGACGGGTCATTCAAGATGGTTGTTACCACTGTTGGCATGAGAACTCAGTGGGGTAAATTGATGGCTGCCCTCAGTGAAGGAGGTGATGATGAGACCCCACTGCAGGTAAAACTGAATGGAGTGGCAACAGTTATTGGCAAAATAGGTCTTTTCTTTGCTGTGGTAACTTTCTCTGTACTCGTGCAAGGGCTGTTCAGCCGCAAGCTACAAGATGGGTCTCACTGGAGTTGGTCTGGTGACGAGGCACTTGAGATGTTGGAGTACTTCGCCATTGCTGTCACAATCGTCGTGGTTGCGGTTCCCGAGGGTTTACCCTTGGCTGTTACACTGAGTCTTGCTTTTGCCATGAAGAAGATGATGAATGACAAGGCTCTTGTCCGCAACCTTGCTGCTTGTGAGACTATGGGATCTGCTACTACTATATGTAGTGATAAAACCGGTACTCTTACTACTAATCACATGACTGTTGTAAAAGCATGCGTTTGTGGTAAAATTGTAGATGCAAAATATCCTGGTTTAGAGCTTCCGGAGTCTGCCAAAAAAATCCTCCTACAATCAATCTTAAGTAACACAGGTGGTGAGATTGTTAAAACCAAGGACAACAAAATTGAGATTCTAGGCACTCCAACTGATACTGCTATACTGGAATTTGGACTTGCACTGGGTGGGGATTTTCAGGCAGAACGAAAGGCATTGAAGATCGTGAAACTTGAACCGTTCAACTCATCAGTAAAGAGAATGGGAGTGGTTATAGAGGTTCCTGAAGGAGGCCTAAGGGCCCACACTAAAGGTGCATCTGAGATTGTTTTGGCTGCGTGTGATAAGTTCTTGAACTCTGAAGGTGCGGTTGTGGCTCTTGATAAGTCTTCCGTTGATTATCTAAATGCCACAATTGAACAGTTTGCAAGTGACGCCCTTCGGACGCTCTGCCTTGCTTATAGGGAGATAGAAGATGGGTTTTCTGCTAATAGTCCTATTCCATCTAGTGGATACACGTGTATTGCTATAGTTGGGATCAAAGATCCGGTTCGACCTGGTGTCAAGGAATCTGTTGCAATTTGCAGGTCAGCTGGTATTACTGTTAGAATGGTTACGGGAGACAACATAAACACAGCTAAAGCAATTGCCCGAGAATGCGGGATTCTGACTGATGATGGTATAGCCATTGAGGGCCCAGAATTTCGCGAGATGAGTGAGGAGGAATTGAATAAACTCATTCCTAAAATTCAGGTTTGAGAATGATGTTACATTCAGATTATCTTGAAGCTATCAGAAATTGTGGTTCTGATCAATTTGTTGAATTCATATCTCTGCAGGTGATGGCTCGGTCTTCTCCAATGGATAAACATAGTTTGGTAAGACATCTACGAACGACATTTCAAGAAGTTGTAGCTGTTACTGGAGATGGTACAAATGATGCACCTGCACTTCATGAAGCAGATATTGGACTCGCTATGGGCATTGCTGGAACTGAGGTGCTACTTCTCGATTTCTACTTTTTGTCTTCTTTTAGTTTTTTGATATTTGGTAAATAAATACTTAAGAGAACAGAGAAACCAAAACATGATATCTATGGTAGAGGGTAGCTTGATTCTGTTGTTTGGATTTTGGGATATGTAGGTGTTACTGTTAGCATAGTAATTGTTGAGCATCAATGCACTGCTTCAATTAAGATTAACAAGCTATTATCGTTTGATTTATGTGTAAAATGCTATATGTACTTCTTATAAATGTAAATATAATTTTTACTAATTTGGCAGATATTTGTATAATTTGTACTTCTTAAAATAGTAGTTTCCTATAAACATGATTTATGAGTAGCAAGTTTTCTTTTTCTTTTTAAATGAAGTAAGTTTGGTTAATCAAATATCTATTTAAATAGAAATATACTTATACTAAGTTTGAATTGATATATCAAATGTCTATATAAACGTAAATATATTTATACTAAGTTTGAATTGGTTAAGCACTATCTATATAATTTATACTTCTTAAATTACCAAGTTCTTATCCAACATTTTTTTATATGTAATCTATAAAATAGATATAAACATATTATTTAAATAATCTAATTGGCATGTCTTATTCTTTTAAACAAATTGTCATGTATTATAATGACGTACCCTGTGATCACTTTAATTTCATAGACTCAACTATAATGTACATGGATGATGCATGTTATATATAAGTAGTGTATATCTAACATATACTATATATACATCTAATGATTTAAATATATAATTGTGACTTGTGATAGTGCAATTAAGTACATAACAAGTTTTTAAGTAGTTAGTTAGTGTGTTAGTGTTAGCTAGCATGCGTTATTTTTTTTTAAACATAAGTAGTTATAAGTTATAATGTCTAAACAACAAAATGAACATTAGTAGCTTATGTATACATAGTTTATAATCAACATTACGATACAGTACATAGTGTATATCTTACATCACAATAGAAGCTAATGAAGAAGTTGTTTACTTCCAGGTGGCAAAAGAGAGTGCTGACGTTATCATTCTAGATGATAATTTTTCTACAATTGTGACGGTGGCTAAATGGGGGCGCTCAGTATATACAAATATTCAGAAATTTGTACAGTTTCAGTTGACCGTCAACATTGTTGCTCTGGTTGTCAACTTCTGTTCAGCGTGTTTAACAGGTACGTACAAACATGAAAAAGATGTTTCCCTGTGATGTGGAGTGTTGTTATGTAACAAATTGAACCCACTTATTTGCAGGAAATGCACCACTTACCGCTGTTCAATTGTTGTGGGTTAACATGATTATGGATACCCTCGGAGCATTAGCTCTGGCCACAGAGCCTCCTAATGATGATTTGATGAAGCGGCTTCCAGTTGGTAGGAAAGGCAGCATTATCAGCACCGTTATGTGGAGGAATATCTTGGGCCAATCTCTCTATCAGTTTGCTGTCATATGGTATCTTCAAGCCAGAGGAAAAGAAGCTTTTGGTTTAGATGGCCCATACTCTGATTTGATCCTCAACACATTAATTTTCAACTCATTTGTGTTTTGCCAGGTATATATTCTTGATACCCCTACAATCTAGAGTCCCTGTAATTGTAATTGATGCTATTTTTTAATCCTGTAGGTGTTCAATGAGATCAGCTCCAGGGAGATGGAAAAAATCAATGTTTTCGACGGTATCTTGAAAAACTATGTATTCGTGACTGTTCTGAGCTGCACCGTGTTGTTCCAGATCATAATCATTGAGTTCCTCGGAACTTTTGCAAACACGTCACCCCTGACTCTAACCCAGTGGGTTATCAGTGTCCTGCTAGGTTTCCTTGGCATGCCCGTTGCAGCTGCCATAAAGATGATCCCTGTAGGATGATCAATGTCACCAAAATTTAAGGTAAAAGTTTCTCTGACAACTGCACTATTTCCAGCATTCTGTTGGCGGGAAAATTGGCTTTCCACTGACCTCTCTCTGCTTATATATGGTCCCCTGAGCACAAAAAAACAGAAAGAATCACACAAGGTAATTTAATCTGCAACCCTAAATTTCCCAGAAATGCCTTAATCCAAGCATTTAGCTCCTCAAACACATGTTGTAAACTTGATGCCCTTTTTTGTACGGATGCTCTGCCAAACTGCCATGCTACGTTTGATATCATCACAATTGCTTGTAAAGAGAAGATTTTGGTACTGGATGTTCTCTTGTGTCTCATTTGATCTTCAGTGAATTTGAACTGACATTATTCCATGGTTTCCTGAAATTCTGGAATCTGGATTACTTTTCTGCATTAAGTAGTATAAAAAAAATTGTGGCTGAGTTTGTGTTCTAGCTTCATGTGAACCTTGATGTAGACAGTATACCATCTACTGTGCCCTAGATTTGTTTTCTTCTTCATGTGAGCAAAACTTCACATATGCAGATATCCGTTGTTGTTTTTGAAAATTTCAGACAGAAAGACAGCCGCCCTAAATACTATAATGCCACAGCACTTAATTGTTTGATAACGACCTTTGTAGACACATCCATAAGAACTGAAATCTCTTCAACTATAATGCCACTGCAATGTTAATTGTTGAAGTCCTACATTCAAATAAGAAAAGACATTACCACTAATTGGATGAAGTTCAAGTGTGGTACAATACAAGTGCAGCTCAAGGGAAGGTAACAACTCTTTTTCCAGCAAAAAACAACAAATTGCAGCTGGTTGATGGGGTACAAAATGTCAGATGAGTACCCGTGTATTTCGTTTGTTTCCCTAATGAATTCTGGAACCACAAAATAATTAGTACAAGACACAAATATATACGTCAAATTTGATTTTGCCCGATGATGCAATTCAAATTTCTCTGTTTCAGAAATTGAATGTCAATTCAAAAATAAAAGCCTTTCTAGCTGGCTCCCCTATTTAATTTCATATTGGTACACCTTACTCTTTTGCTTCTTCCCTTGTGTTTTTATTGTACTTTTACTGTCTGGTCTCCTTTGAGCTATAACCATGGCATTCAGAGAGTGAATAGCTTGTGTGACAGAGATTAAAGTACCAAAAACAAAAAAAAAACTATATAATATAAAAAGAACCCTATAGGTAAATATTAGTTGTCAAGTAGGCCTACCAAGAGAGTAGAGAAGTTAGGCTTGGCAGGAAGTCAATGGCAACAGGAAGCTATAACTGCTATATCATTCTTGAGTTAATGTTCACTTTGGTTAAATTTCATTGTTTCACTTTCACTGTGTTTAACATATCCTCAGAAACTTCAATGCACTGAAACTCATATAACCATCTTCCTGTGATTTTTTGGTTTGTTTCTTTTGAATATTGAAATCCTTGAATAGAAATTGTAACTTGCCATTTCAGTAGGTGATGTATGGGTTTCATGGCTTTTCTGTACAGCTAGCATTTCTTCTCATAGTGGCACTGACAAGGGCAACTACTCTTTGATCATTGCGTATGGAAAGAACACAAGGTAAAAAATACAGGAAAACTCAATCACAACCAAGAGACATAAACATAAATTATTATTTTTCCTGAATTTCTTCCAAAAAAAATGAAGAAGAAATTCAGTGAATCTGAACAATAGTGATAAAAAATAAACAGTTTTGCTGAATTCCTTCCAAAAAAATGATGAAGAAACTCAGGGAAAATAGAGAATGATATCAAGTGATAACACAAGCGTTAGGGTTCTCTTCATTGGGTTGATAGTTGTAGTCATAAGCGTTAGGGTTCTTCACATAGTTGTATGGAGTCAATTGAGGCTGAGCAATCTGCAGCTCCTCTAGCTCGTAGGCGGGCCCCACCGTGACGATATGGGCATCCCATTTCTTCCGTAGCTTCGTCAAGATGGTGACCGGATCGATGTTTCCGATCACCGTCAATGTGCCTCCATTGTTCGCCACTACCGATTCTACCCCTATCTCATAAAAAAGTCAAAATCATTAAAACAAAATAATCCCTTTAACTTTATAGCATTGTAAGATTTAGGAGATGTACCAAAGTTAGAGATTATAGTCATTGCCTTCGTCCTGTCCTTGACATCACGGATGTTCAACTTCAACACCAATATCTGCACACAAAAACAAGAAATCCTCTGAATTACTTGTGTTTTAAGAAGCAAAATATAAATCTTACTTAAGCGGAAAAAACCAATCACCTTCATTTGTGCTTAAGAATTGAAATTCTGATCCGAGTACTCAATCCTGTGAGGGAGACAAGAGCTTATATACAAGTAATGAAAACCTTAATTAAGGATATTGTAATAAACACCGTATCATAATTAACTAATAAGTAGTTTGCAAAAAAGATATACCGGAGATTTGTGGCCGGATTTGCTTTGAATCATCTTCGTTGGGGGCAGTTTGTTTTGAATAATCTTGTTATTGATCATGGAGATATGTACAAAAGATATGCCAAGAGATTTGTGGCCGGATTTTCTTACATTTGTATAAACACTCATTCATAAATATTTTCAAAAGCTAAGAATAAATACTCCGAAATAAAATAATAATTTGGTTCCCTCATTATACTTACCATCCTTTTCACATCCTAAGTCATAGGAAAAACTAACTAATCCATCACAACTTTGCAACTATGGCAACCCTTGATTTTGATCATCAGTGTCATCAAATTCAAGCCTTTTCCTTTTGCTGCTAATGGATGAAGTACCCGGAGAGCTTCTAAAATTGACCATTTGACTTGTGTTTAGTGGTGACAAATCTGGGGAAGATGGGATCTTTGATGGATCCCTCTCTGATTGTTGCATCATAAAGTAGCAACTACATACATTCTCCTGCATTCAAAAGAGACCGTCTGAATAAGCTTATGAACTTCCAATTAATCAAATATTCTAATTGGCAAATTGAGAGGATGAGGAAACAAAAACACTCACAAGATCAAGAAATCTACTGCAAGGTATGCCATTGATCTTCAATTCTAATGAGTTTCTTGTAAACCTCTGATCCAATGACACCAAAACTGCAGCTAATGCTATAGCAGAAGGGTAATGATCCATCAATTTGACATCTGCATTTTCAGATTTGACAATCAAATGCAGAAAATAAGCAAGACCCATCTCAATGAACATCATCAACAACAAGAAATTACCTTTTACAATGCCCATTATGAGTTCCAGAATCCTCTTAAGAGTGATCCAAGGTGGAGTCTTGGTGAAGAGTGTACTGATGAAGTATGGTATATAGGCAAAAGGAGTAATTGAACCCATCTTCCACTCCAATGTGTATAGGATTAAAAGCTCCATTCTTTGGATTGCTTTAGCTTCAAATTTGAACTCCCCAACTTGAAAAGATGACAATCCCCACAAATTGGATTCCTGCATTTTCGCTGCTAGTGATAAACATCCAACAGACAGCAGCTGCATTGCCCATGGCTTTTCAGCCTGCATCAAATTATTCATTAAAAAAATAGAGCCTTTGCTGATAAAAAAAGAGAGACTGAATTAGTGCAAGATCTAAATAAACTTGAAGTGAAACTCACTTGTAAGGTTCTTTGGGAAAGGAACCGATCCAAGTATGTGATTGACAAATAAGCAGTTTGGAACTGAAATCCCAAGACTTCCCTAGTCTAATTCATCCAAAATTCAAATCATTATCTGAAAAAAAAATGATGCAAAATGATGGAAAATTAGGGAATTAGGATTCAAAGACTAACTTTAACGATATAATTGATAGCATCAAGACGAGCAATCTTGATAAAATCAATCTGGGTCTGCGGATTGACAGTAAGAACAGAGGAATTAGTCTTCTCCTTCTCCTTCTCCTTCTCCTTCTCCAACAACAACTGAACATATTCCTCTGAATCAGAGAAACCATTGCTGCAGGAAATCAAGGTAACAAGAGATGGGTCTTGATTCTGGTCTTCGTACGAGCTGCTGATTCCTGTCTCTAAGCAGAGCAGTGGAGAAACTGTAGAGGTAGATGGGTTCTCCATTTGTTCTTCTTCCACTCCTTTTTTTCTTTCTCTCTGTTTTGTGGGTGGGATTTTTTATTTTTTTTAGTTTCGCACAACTACACTAGAGAATAAGATTGGTGGTGGTAGTAGTAGTGGTGGGGTTTTTATTTTTCCTTTTTATATTTCTTTTCTTTTTAACAACTGCTAAATTCACGTTCTGGAGAGAGAGAGAGAGAAAAACAGGGGATGATAAAAAAGCGCCAAATGTAGAGAAGTGAAGTGATCATTTTTTTAAAACGGTTTTTTCTCTCCAAAAACTGCGTTTATTCTCCTCAATTTCTGCTCTCTCTCTCTCTCCGTTACGCGGGAGAAAGAGAGAGATTCTGGTTTGACTTCAACTTTGACTGGATTTTGTGAGGAAATAAATTATTTATTTCTATATACTGCCAGCCTGCCTTTTTTAGTCCTCACGTGCCGGAGTGGAGCGTGGGGTGCACCTTCCAATAGCATTGCGCGGTTACGTTTGTATGGCACTTGACTTGGATTGAGATTTGCGCTGTTGGAAAGATTCCGCCTTTGTGGTCCGTTTCACTCTCATCCTACAATTTTAACTTTCTACTAAACACAAAAGTTTAAGTATAGCTATGAGATTAGGGGATATTTTATTCCATTTAAAATATTTGATTTCCCCTTCACTCATTTTAGTTTTATTAAAATGAACATATAGTCATACTGACCCTGCTCA
This sequence comes from Rheum nobile, assembly GCA_027886185.1. Classification (NCBI taxonomy): domain Eukaryota; kingdom Viridiplantae; phylum Streptophyta; class Magnoliopsida; order Caryophyllales; family Polygonaceae; genus Rheum; species Rheum nobile. The sequence goes on from WOAB01000170.1 coordinate 751,882, forward strand.
GAGAGTAATGAAATTATTGGCATTAACATTTATAAATATTTGATGTTATTTTCAAATGCAATCTATTGGAGATGAAAAAAAAAAAAAAAAAAAAAGGACAATAGATTGGAAATGATATAAGAATTCTTAAAGTAAGTGGAAAAGGTATCCAACTTACTAAAGTTCTTTATAGTTCACATGTATACAAAGGCGCTCTGGAATTGGATTACAGCCTGCTAAGTTTTTCACAATTATAGTGTGTTCTTGTGTTTCCCTTTATCTATTGGTTAAAAATAGGGTAGGTAATTAATAAATTGTAAATTTAAAAAAAAAGTTTAGTTAAGAGGCTACAACATGACGCTACAAGATTGCTTGATATTGAATCTTAATATGATCTATCATTGGTACAGCAACTATGACTACTAGCTACATAAATCACTAAAACATACCTTGATCACAAACCTAAAAGGCTAAAACCAATCTAAAATGAAACTATTGGGTTTAACAATAACTTAACAATCTTATTATTATTATTATTATCTGTTGTGCTGTACCTACGCAATTTTTATACTTGTAACAGGGACATTAATTGGCAACAGGGCTGCTCAAAAAAAAATTGGCAACAGGGACTGAAATCAGAGATCCCACCTAATTAGTTTTTAATGTACTCCGGAATATTTATTAACAAGTGATACATTAAAACATGACCAACTGCATAAGATAACAATAACAATTAACACCCTCATTATGAAATACTTAGAGATAACATTAAACGTGTATATATTAATTACATATCCTAGAATACAATGGTGGTCACAGCTCCTGCAACTTCTGTGTATATACTGAGCATGCACAATAAAAATCCCCCAAAATTCATGGTTGTTATTCTGTAATTACATATCCTAGACTACAGTGGAGCTTAATCCATGGCTAACTAAAGTAGTTTCTCTGTAACAATGTTTTAATTTCCCAGTTGTCAGTAGACATATGCACATTATTGTTGTATGGGTTCAGTTCAGAAGAGTGTTTGAGCTCCTCCCTGGAGATGAATTCAGTCAACAATCCAGAAGAACAGGGGCCCTTTGATCTGCCAAACATCCAATTTTACATTATTTCCCTTTCATTTTTTTCTGCACACCCCATAACTATTTAGCATCAGAGGTCAATTAACAACACCTTGAAAATTCTGCAGGAGTTGTGTTTATTGTATAATTCATCATTTATTCAATCAGTTGTCCTCTATCTGTTTGAAGAAATGCCTCTGTGAAGATGCATGCGTATTTGTGTGGGTGAGCTGTGATTTCTCTCATTATATACTTATATGTTAATAATTATTGATGAACACCCAAATCTGCCAAGTAGAGATAATTCATCCTCTGAAATGTAACCCATTTTTTGAAATCTAGCTAGCTTGCTAGCCTGTCTATTTTTATCTGCCAGTTTGCAACACAGCCATCTATTTTTAGCCATTGCCCTGATCAGTTTTTAATTGAATAAACACCAACCAGAATCCGGAGTTGCTCATTCGACAATTGATTAGTGATGAAGGAATCAACTGATGATTATATATTTATGGGTCCCCTTGCATCATGTGTATGTATATTATTTGCTATGTACTGTATAATGATGTTTAATTTTACTTGACAAGAATGAAAGGCCACATCATATAAGTTCCAGGAAACCAACTCACACTTCACCTCTTTGCTCCCTGATTCAGTAGTATAGTAGACCATAGGCCTTAGAATTTATTGCAAGGGAGGAAGATGAGCCATTTTCGTCTCTTTTCCCCCTAAATTTTCAGGCAAATTTGTGTGGGGACTATGGAATAAAATAGCCTTGGAGTATAATTTGTAGCTATGTTTTTATGTCTCTTAAAAGCCCCATTTACACAACCAAAATTCATGCTTAATCACCCAAGATTTATTTCCTTTTTGTATGTTTTCAGATTGTCCTGCTGAATTAGTTACTTGCAAATTGCAATAACCACACTCAATATAATCACTAATGTCACATCATCATGAGTCTATAAACATCAATTTCAGTAAGATTGCAACAAATTTTAAGCTAGATCAAGCTGGAAAAAAATAGTAAAGTGTATGTATGTTAGTTTGTGCCAACTGAAACATGCAATAATGAGTAACCTTGTATGTAAAGATCAGTAAAAAGAGGCTGGTCTGCACTGCAATTAAAAGGATTTGAGATTCCCAAAGTTTTGACCACAAAAAAACTTTCCTTGGACAGAATTTGGTGGCTTGGGTTTAGATTTTATTAATTAGAATCAATCAAAAAAACAAAAGTTTAATATAATTATTAGGATTGAGTCTGGTCTGAGTTTGATGCATGGATTGTTCTTCCTCCAGGCAGCAATTCTTCTACCTGGCAGTGCTAACCACCAAATTATTATCCTTCAGTACCGGGCAGTGTGCTCACATGGCTTCCCATTCCAATTTTATACTCAACTAATTAAATCTAGATGCTCTGTTATATTATAATTAAGGCATTGTTCTCTTTATTAAGACTGCTGGAGTATTAATTTAAGGATGTTTTAGGCAGAGAAAATATGGATGTTTAATGTATATTCTTGTGGGGTGTAGCGTGTACGTGCTTTTAGAGGGTTAGCGACATACCACTACCCCAACAACTTATATAGCAACAAATAGATGACACGAGATAGCAACATATGACTTTGTCCTATACTCATGTACGTACTCAGAGGACTTAACCATAGCTCTTACCACCTAGTCATTTTCATTTTATTATATCTCTTCATCTTTCTTCACTTTTTTTTTTAATAGAATTAAGGAAAGGATTAAATCAGAACGAATGTTTATATGCGAAAATGTGTGTATATATACACATACTAACAAAATATATGTACACGTCTTGAATCGTGAAATTGTGTGTTCATATACTTTGTATTTTTATACATATGTTCTATATTATGTGTATATACTATTTATGTGTACATGCATATATTTTATTAGTATATCATATATTGTTCTCACGTTCACATATATTGATATTCATAAACACCCATTTTTATCTGATCTTTGTCCTTATATTAATGGTACATTCTATAAATGTATCCATCTTATTACGTCCGTTATATAATTATAAGTATTTTTTTATTGAATTAAGACATTAGACCACGGTAACATACTAACATGAATATTATGAACTTAATACTAGCTTTACTAGCTTAACTAACAAGAGGTGCTGTTTTTTTTTTTATATTGCGAGAGATATATGGTGGTTTGGTATGAAATATGGGGGAACTAGAAATGAATTTAATACTCCTTAGTCCTTACATTATGTAATGCATTTAATAATCCAAATCGTCTAGTTGGTTTCCTCCAACCCATATTGTGCCCTTCTCATCCGTTTTGTCTATTTTTCTAGCTCCTGTCAGCTTTGTTTCTCTCTCTTATATTGTTTTGTTGTATTTTGCTCTCTCTAGTCGGTTTGTTCCGACTGTCGATTCTTCGTCCTCTCGAGAATCCTTGTCAGGTGTGATTTGGATTCTCGAATTTTTTTCTTATCAAAAAAAATAAAAAATTGACGGTCAAGAAAGAAAAGTATATTAATCATAGAGTTTGAGTATAGAGATTCGAGTCCTTAAATTTTAATACACATTTATTACTATTCCATTGGATCGTACCATCATTATATCTTATGATTTGTTTTTTATTTGTGTAGGGTTAATTGTTTTTTTGTCCCTATAGTACACTAGCTAGTTGGTGCTCAATGCAGATTTTCAATGAAATTCAAGTTACAATAAATTTGATCAGCACTTTACACGTGAAAAAAATAGCAAAAAAAGTAGAAAAAAGAATTATCTCTTCATAAAAAAATGTCATTTTAGTCATTTATATAAATATTAAAAATATAACAATTACACTAAAATACTACTCCCTCCGTATAAAAAAGATTGTCATTTTAGCCTAAGATTTTTGTAAAGAAAAGATTGTCATTCTAGGTGTTTAGGTAATAATTCATTGGTGAGTTACGAAATTTGACATCGAAAATTGTATTTTTTTGATTCTTTTTTATACAAATTCTCTATGTTTATTGGCTACAATTGAGATGAGTTAATAAATAATTGTAAATTTTAAGAAAAAGTTATGAGAATATAGGATAATCATTGTATTTCTTAATAAGTGTGTCAAGCTCTAGAATGACAATCTTTTTTATACAGCGGGAGTATTAACTTTTCATAGAATTTATAATCTATTAATTATCCATCGTATTTATAGTCAATAGATAAAATGTATTTGTATAGAAAAAATCAATATATACAACGACAAATCTTGTAATTCACCAATAAATCATTACCCAAAACTCTAGAATAACAATTAATTTTTTATTAATTTTTTTAAAATAAATTTTGTAAACTAAAATGATAGTTATATCCGAACGAAATGAGTATGGTAATAGTAGGGGAGGGCACATCCTAATCATTAATATATATATATTTAAAAGTTGGCTTTCTTGTCAATTTAATGTCCTCATTCAAACACTTAAAGCTTAAGCATGTAATTTATATTGGGCCAGCCCACTTTGTACACACTTAAAACTTAAGGAAACATAAAAATATATATTGGCCCAGCCGGATTTGTAGATTGTTTGTTACATGGGCCATATACAACAAGGGTCTAAATAATTAGCATTTTGGGCCCAGTTGAATTACAACAGTTATGACGGTTACACTTCTTATAGGAGCTGAATAGGTTTGCACAATTCGGCCGTAATTAGCATTATAGGTTGTCCTTCCAGCTCCAAGTGAGACGTTAAAGAGGATGTGAAAGGCTTTCACACATCTGCAACAACCGTAAAAATAAGGCCGAAATCGCTGCAATTGCTTCAATGGAAACAACAACGATAGCTCTGACGACGAATTTGATTTCTGGAGCGAATCAGCTACCAACGCTGCCTCCTATGGCGATCTAATTGACGTTATCAAGGTAAATTTATCGTTTGTCTTTTGCATCTTCAAATTGTTCTAAGATTACCTGGAAATACGAATATATAGACGTGGTTGTGGCCGGCGGAGGAGAGAGGTTGTTGATTGACGTTGATTTCAGATCGGAGTTCGAGATCGCTCGATCGACGGGGATGTACAGTACAATCCTATGCTCCGTTCTCAGGTAAGCCTTTTTTATTCTTTTTTTGTAATTATGTCTTCATCGTCATTTTTTATGGAAGTTTATATACCACATTATGAGAATCACTTTATCAGATTTCTTGCAATTATTGCTAACTTTGCATGTATGAGCATTAGCTTACTTATAAGTAACTTATTTGGGGGCATTTTCTGATTTGTAGTTAACAAATACAACTCCTCTGTGCAGTTACCACTTACATTATCTTAGACAAATGTTGTTCTTATGACCAAAATTCCATATTGTTATCTGTTTTTATGGATATATGTATGATTTTCCTTTGTTTCCTCAATCAATTGACTTCTTAACTTAGGATTTAGCTGTTGAGATTAACAGTTTATGGTGAATGCAGCTTCAATCCTCAGAAGACATTGTTGAGATGTTAAGAGAGAGGTGTTTGAAGTTTTATAAAGGATGCCATAAGTACACACAAGTCAAGTGTCGAACCTGCTTCAAACATGTTCTTTTTTGAGTTTGCTCATCATGATTTGGCATGGATTTGCAGGGAAGAACTCGGAGAATTTTATGATAGAGACGTTGCTTTTGCAAGCTCTCTTGACAGTTTTGGAGGCGGGAACAATGACCCTTTGGATGTTTCTTTTGGAGGTACATTACTTAACATCTCACTCTTACTTCTGCAAAAGTAAAAAATAAAAGAAACAAAATGAAATTTGTGGAAGCTGTGCTGGTCATTTGCTTATTGTAGGACCTTTCATGGCAAAATTCTCCACTACATTGAGAGAAATTGCTACATACAAGGAAGTTTTACGATCTCAGGTAAATATTTTGTTTCCTATTGCACGCACCTCGCTTGATTGTACATTCAAACTGACCTGTATATCCCTTGAATGAAATTACCCTTTTTCAGGTGGAGAACTTATTGAGTGCTAAGTTACTCCAGTTTGTGAATGTTGACCTGCAAAATGTTAAGGTACTTAATTTCACATATTCACATCACTTCTCATTTTGAAAATATTGCTTCCAACATTGCTATTTTAGTAGGAAGTTTGCAAGAAGAGGAAGCATATAGATGAAGATTCAACCAGTTTATTAAATCTCATAAGTGCAACTCATGAAAGCAGATGCAATATAACTTCAACTGAATATCTGAGTAATCAAATTTTCAAGACATGTCTTGATTATAGTTTAACTGCTGACATTTTTTATATTGAAATCATAGGAGTAATTTTCATGTTTATTTTGCAATATTTTTTATATTGTAAATAAAACTGATGATTGATTGGAAACAGGAAGCTCGGAAGCGGTTTGACAAGGCTAGCATCACTTATGAACGGGTTAATTCATAGTAAATATTTGTGACTGATATTTGAACATGTTTTTCCTGGCAATGACTAATTATCACTCTTGCTCTGATGCAGGCACGAGAGCGATTTCTGTCCTTGAAGAAAAATGCAAGGAGGGATATATCTATAATCATTGAAGAGGTGCATGAAATTTTATCCATCTTTCATTCAAAATGTTAACCTTATGATAAACTAATCTGGTAGATGACTATTTCAAGAACTTAATACTGCAAGATCCATGTATGAGGAAACACAGTTCAATTTGGTAAAGTTTATTTTTACCAAATTCTATCTAGGAAATCTAACATTTGGGTATTTCCCAAATGCACCTAATTCAATATTGCTGTAATGCAGATCACTGCAATTTCCAATGTGGAGGCTAAGAAAAGGTCTGAATTTCTGGAAGGTGTTAGCATGATGATAGATTCTCATCTCCATTACTTCAAACAGGTTACTTTTATAGGGGCCATCTTTAGGTTCTCATAAACTTGCTATCCTATTTGTTTTTAACATCTGATCAAGTTGATTTTCTCTTCAGGGATATGATCTACTGCATCATATGGAGCCTTATATTAAGCAGGTCTGAGTACTCACTAATTTATCCTTGTTGTTCATCTCTGCATATGTTTTTCAGAAATGGCAATTTGTCTACCTAAAATCATGATGCTGCAGGTTCTGTCATATTCACAGCAAGCAAAAGAAAGCTCAAAGCAAGAGTTAACGACTCTAAACGAAAAGATGCAAGATTACAAACGCCAGATTGATCAGCGAAGTTGGCAGCCTCCAAGTAGCTCTCGTGATTTGCCCTTTGGTGACGTGCTGCAAGCTTTATCCAAAGGCACAAAACCTATAGAAGAAGTTATACAGTCTTCTTTAAATGGAAAGGTGATTTCCGGCATTTCAATGATCTCAACTGTGTAAAATTGATTCTCAATTTCATCTCTGCATTTCTCACTGTTTCAGGTTCAGATAATCCGAGAAGGGTATCTCTGGAAGCGGTCTTCCAATCTAAGCACTGATTGGAAGAGACGGTTTTTCGTTCTTGACAGCCGTGGAATGCTGTACTACTATCGAAAGCAACGTAACATGGCGCCTGTATGTGACTGTGTTATAGGAAAACATGTAAATATATGAAATTCAAACCAACATTTTTAACCGACCGTTACTTTTGAATACCTTCAGGCGATTGGAGACATACAATCTGGTCAGAAAAACACGTACTCAGACCCTGGAACAGGTGTCTTTGGTCGATGGCTCGGTTCTCATTCTTATAGTCCTGTAAACGAGGAGAAGTCCACAGCACGCGACATAGTCAATCTTCTAACATCAACCATTAAGGTTGACTCAGAACAGTCTGATCTAAGATTTTGTTTCAGGATCATTTCACCATCAAAGAGCTACACATTACAGGTACCAATACTTCTTATCATTCATTAAAGCCAAATTATACCGCAATCATATCTTTAATCCTTGCATGCTGAGAGTGAACCTGATCAAGTGGACTGGGTTGAGAAGATAAGATGAGTTATTGCCTCATTGTTGACTTCACAACCAATCGACGGGGTATGTATGCAAGTTTTGATACTATAATTTTGTTGATCCTGAAATCATTTTACTGATTAACAATCAATTTGGCAGCAACTCAATGCCAGACAAGAAGAAATGGAGCCAAGTGCAGCAAATGAATGTAGTAGCGTTGGAGTTTCTTCCGACTCTGATGTCTCAAGCAGGGAAGAAACTCCATCAAGGCATAAGCTTGCACCAGCAAGCTATTCACATGGCCCCAAAAGTTTCCAGCACCAGCGTTTGAGTATCCAAATAGAAAGGCCTATTAACCTTCTGAGAAGGGTAATGGGCAATGATAGATGTGCAGATTGTGGGGCGCCAGAACCCGATTGGGCCTCCTTAAACCTTGGGATCCTCATTTGCATTGAATGTTCAGGCGTTCATCGTAACCTTGGAGTTCATGTATCAAATGTTTAACCTTTATTTTACTCGACACCAATGCTTCAAATTCATGAATCAATATTACAAATCAATGCGCTTTGATTTGCTGCAGGTGAGATCATTAACATTAGATGTGAAGGCATGGGAGCCTGCTATTATATCTCTCTTCCAGTCACTAGGTAATCTCTATGCAAATTCAGTCTGGGAGGAGTTCTTGAGTAGCAGAATCAATTCCTTAGAGGACAAACCATCAATGTAGGTAGCACTATGTAATTTCATTTCATGAATCAAACGTTTACCCGCTCTTTTCTGACACCGCTGAACCTTTTTTGTTGCACGACGCAGTATAGCCCGTGATGTTAGGGAGAATATAGATCGGAAAAATAGGTTTTACATAGATGATGTGTTCGATAAGTCATCAATTTGAACTATATATGTGTGAAATAAAAAAAATTGTAAGTGAAGTGCCTATTTGGAACATAGCCCTTGTACTTTGGGGGTTTCATAATGATTTTTTTTTCTCCACCTCATCTAAAAAAAATTATTTTATTATTAAAATGAGTACAAGATTAAATCTTAACCATTTTTATTGAAAGAGGGATCCATTTACCTTGTTAAAACTCTCATTCTTGGATTGCATATTAGGACTCTTTTTCCATTGGTTCCATTAAAAAATCATTATTTATTTATAAAATCCCTTATGAAACTCCCATTGTAATTACCCTATAATTCTACATAGTATTAGATTTTTTATTGCCACATTAATAAAATTTAAAAATAAGCCTGACCCTTTTCTAAGAAAGGCAATAATAATGAACTCAATCAGATAATGCATATTATAGTTTTCAACGTACAAAATTATTACTTGGGTATACTAAGCTCAAGTTATTTTAATTGAATACGTTCGATACTTTCAACCCCAAAATAGATATGTGCTATCAGTTCAATCTCTTAATTAGATACAAATTTCTAAAAAATATTTCCCAAATATTTTCAAAGGAAAAAAATACATCCATACAAAAAACAACTATCGTCTTAATTCAAAATTTAAACTGCACTTCTGACCAAAAAAATAAATAAAATTGTACTTCATACAATCATAGCATTTTATACCTAAAATACTTAGATATTACATTAAATACATATCAAACAATATATCATTTAAGGTAAAACATGCAACAACACTTCATATATTACAAATTCACATTTCAACCGCGGCAACATATACACAAAAGGCTCGTGCTTCGCACGGGCTTCGATTTCTAGTCTACTATAATTTTGGGTTTTTCACTAAATTAATGCTCCGACATTTAATGCTGCTACTCAAATCCTCCCACTCAAATGAGCATGGGCTTGGGCCAAGCTGATGTGAAGCAATATGAAGAAGTTGAAGGCCGGCCCATCATCATCAATCAGCATCAATCCACATTTAATCTGATCCATTATGGTACAATTATAAATCAGCATAAATATTTTTTTGTTTGTATTTATCTTTGTCTTATCCCCACCACTATAATTAATGTCCACCAGTAAAAGCTATATACATTATGTGTTGTAATATGTATGTATATAATATATGTAAACTATTATTTATAACTACAAAATAAGAATTATATAATTTTGGAAAACATACTAAAAATTAATATTAATATTATTACATATTTTATAGATTATAATACGTGTTTATTAGACATGGGCATCTCCGGGCCCAGGCCGTATATGGTCCGGGCTTGACCTAGAAATTTTGTCCGTTTATCCGGGCACGGGCCGGGCTGAGCCCGGGAATAAGGCTTGGACAGTTGTTCAAGCCCGTCCGCATTCCCAGGCCCGGGTAGCCCACCGGGACCCGTATTCAGTTTTGTATATAATTCACATCTTATAATTCATGTCTATAATTAAAAAAAATCAAATATTAAAGATTTTATACGTCCAAATAGTCTTTCCACCTTATAATAAAAAATATTAAATATCCAATATCAAAGTCTACACACATGTGAGAACGAGGGGTGGAGTGGAGTTTGTAACCCTTAAAAATTTAGCTTTTATATTACTTAGTTTAAATGTTTTTATTTTTATTTTTTTAGGAGTAGTAATAATGTAATGTTATATATATAAATAATATTTATATATTATATACGGGCCGAGCTTACCGACCCTACAGGGCTTGACCCCTTGTCCATACCCGACCCTCCCAGTACTCGGGCCGGGTATTTTCGACCCTTTAGGGCTTACGAGCTTGTCCATACCCTCCCGTTTATACGGTCGGGCGGGCCGGATCGGACGGGCCAACCCGCGTTTGCCCAGGTCTAGTGTTTATATATATGGAATAAATCTATATCTATCTATATCCTAATCTATATAAAAATTAGCATTCTAGTAGTATTAATGACAAGCATGACTACATTTGTGAGGAATAAGGCAACCCATTCTTAGGAGAAAGTAAGCCCACATTCTAAATTAATGTTTATGCATTAAGTGAGTTTTTGAAAGGTCTCAAAAACTTTTAAAACGTGTAAACACATCCAGTAAAACCTCTTAACATGCTTCAGTTTTTTTACAATATGTTTTACATTTCAAAACCTATTAATGCCCATTAATCCATTTAATACTCCACCACTTAGCCTTCTTCAGTTTTTTTTTTACAATCTGTTTTACATCCATTAATCCGTATATAAATACCGCAAGCGGATATCAATTCTCTCCGCTCACGCCATCAATGTTACGGTCTTCCTCCGCCATCAATTTCGGCTCTGCCGCGTTTGGATCTCATCCTCCAATGCCGCTATCCACTTCCTCCTCCGCATCGTCGAGTCTGGCGCCGACATATCCGCCGCGATCGCTCTTGGAGACCGCGGCAGGAGCCCCGTCATACAACGGAAGAAGACCGGTATTATTAGCCCTTTGATTTCGGAAGGCGGTGCCGCCGCGATATCCAGCGTGGTCGCTCCTCCGGCGCCATGTTAATGTTGTTCCTCCTCACATATCTGGCATCACTTCGTCACAAAGTAATGTTGGTTAGTATTAAGATGTATAGAGAAATTCACAGCCGTTGAGCAGAAGGTGAGTAATGCGGGGTCCGCTATAATGAAGAACCGCTATGTACTGATTGGGGCCACATGGGTAACCGGAGCCTTCACCAAGGTTACAAAGGCGGCTGGAGAGGTTTGGCAGAAGACTAAAGAGAAGGTGGACATGGTTGAAGACGAGCAGAAAAAAAGGTGGTGGATGAGTTTGCTCAAACTCATCTGTCGAAATCAGACTCCCCCAAGGGGGTTGTTGTGACAAGGCCGAACCCGAGTATTTGAAGCCCAATGTTACCGAACCCAGTGAGCATTTGCGGGCTCCTCTGAAGCTCGAGACTGGACCCGTTAAAGGTTTGTTCCCTTGAATGCGCTGTAATGATGTACATATGCTCGACACAAGAACCATGTTTCTTCGTCGCCTTTATTTAATCACTTCTTCTGTTGTTGTTAGAAGTGTCTGAGGAGGCGGTACATGATATATGGTTTTGCCTTTACAACAATTAGTATTGTTTTAGTAATACCTTTAAACATGTTAATTTTCTAATGCAACAAGCTTGAATTTTTTAGACTGGAGATTTTAGTACCTTGTCCTTGCTGTTTTTTGAGCAACATTTCCTTTCTGTTAGTCATATTTTGAGGTCTAGGTTCCAATTTCCTTATATTCTAAGGTGATGGCAAAAGGCCTATGATTGATCATTTGGGTTTTTCACCAAATTAATCCCCCATCACTTAAAGCTACTACTCAAATCCGCATGGGCATGGCCCAAGATGATGTCAAACAATCATCCATTATGTGATAATACATAAGGGCTAGTCCATTACACCACATAACCTAGTATAGGAATAAGCTGAAGACCGGCCCATCAGCATCAATCGACATTAAATTTGATCCATTAGAGCACATTAAATCTGCTATTTAATTGAACCTTAAAAAAAACATGCTCATATAAATTGAACCTTTTTTTTGTGGCTCAAAAAAATAAACACAAATTAGACTATTCCATACTCCGTATATTACCCTATTCACCTAGATCTTTACTTTGGCATGTTATATACTATTCCATATAATCGTTGATTATAAGGAAATTGTTATGTTACATATGCCTAAATTTGTACAACAAAAAACAACATGTAAATGTAGAATATTCAATAGAATCTTTTTAAACTAAGAATTAGTCATCTACTTACAAATTAATTATTATGAGTTGTATACTCCTTAATCATGCAATAATGGTTGAAATTTGACCAAATCTAACGTTTATGCAATTGGACAGGTAGTGAAATCAATGGCCATTATATATAGTATTTAAATCTATATATAATGTAACTCCAATCAATGGACATTAAATATAAAGAACACATAAGCCTTCAAAAAGTCTTAGAGCCTCAAACTGTTATCCTTCACTGTTAGCCTTATTAAAAGACATTCTATATAGTATTTAAATTCGGACATAATATTCCCGGGGAAAAAAACAAATTTACTAAAATGAAAAAACCCAATAAAAGTATTTTTTATAAACTATAACAAACTCACTCTCAATATGTATATAGGTAGGATATTTGCCTTTTAAAAATAAAATTTATATTGTATATTGTAAGTACATAATATTTGCTCTTTATCTTTGATTACATACTATAATTGAATACAACTCTTACTATTACAACGATAAACTTATATCAATCTAAATGAATAAAAAAGTTACAATAGCTCATCATAAAACAAAATCATTAACATCAAGCAAAACCAATCCCAAAGGCAAATGTATACCAAATTGTAGACCCGCGTCCTAGTATGTACATGAAAGTGAGTGGCGACCAATGAGTCAAGCGAAGCATAAAATGAAAGTTGGCATTTATTACTTTAGAAATCTGGACACCTGATCCATTTCACATGTTCAATTATACAACTTCTAACTACTACGTACCTCACTAGTCACTACTCTCTGTGCACACTACTACATCTGCAACGTGTCGACTGCATCCCTCTTTGACACACACAACTCATTTTACATTTTATTATACATTATATTTGATGAGTAAATAAGGAGGCTAGAATAAAATATACATTTGCCTAACTTTCTTGTCACACGAATGGAGAAGGCCAGGAAATGTGGTGATTTATTAGTTCAGTATCAGCTTTTTTTTTTTTTGGAATTTAGCCGTATGCCTATATTTTTTGCTGTAAAATTGGGTGTGGAAAAGAAAATGAAAGCTTAGGGTTTGTTTGTTTAATTTATAAAGACATTTTATTTTAAAAATAATTTATGTAATTTTGGGAAATGTGTATAAAAAGATAAGTTTAGAGAGTATCTATAGAATTTAAAAATATTATTATAACGATTTTGGCCAAATATTGCATATAAATACTTGAAGTTAAAAACATAATAGTAGTAGTGAAACAAACCCTTACTTTATAGAAAATAAAAGGAAGGATAAAAAAATAAAATAAAAGAAGATAAAAAAAGCTACTACCAATCTTTATGTCGCTTTCTATTAAAATATTTTTTCATACACGAGATTCTATTAAAATATGGGTATATATAATACTTCTTACTTTGGTGAACTATAATTTTTTGATGAATATAAAATAAGGGTATTGAAGTCTAAAGAATTACTTTCCCCCCCTTGATTAGTGCAATTCTTTTCTTTTTTTTAGCAGCTATTAGTGCAATTCTTATGTGTTACGCTGGTACTGAAACACATTGGTTTCTTTTGCTGAGTTTTTTTTTGGAGGATTTTGGGCATTGACCCTTTAAGAATTTTTAATTAATAAAAAAATTCTTATTAGTTTTTATGTATTTTTTCTATCCTCTATTAGTTTATTTTATTATTTTTTTCCCTTCTTTTTCTTTGTTTTCTCTCTCTCTAAAATATTATTTTTGGGGATTTAGGATTTATGGGGTAGGATTTAGAGAGTAGAGAGTAGGATTTAGGGAGAGAGAGATGTCTATTTTTACTAAGGGTCCATTAGTTTAAAAAAAGGTTTGTCAAAATGTCATTTACTTAACTCACCAGAATTTCGGTGAGTTAGGTAAATGGACCTTTGACAAACCTTTTTTTAAACTAATGGACCCTTAGTAAAAATGGACCCCTCCCTCTCCCTAAATCCTACTCCCTATCCCCTAAACCTTAAACCTTTAAAATTAGTAGGAGTCCATTTTATTAATTGAAAACTCTTAAAGAGCCAATGGGCCCAAAATCCTCCCAGAGTTTTTGGCTGTATAGAAACATGGGCCTGTTTGTCGGCCCATTTATCTCTCGTGGGCTGAGCCCATATATTTGATAAGATTCATGTATGTTTCTCGTATAAATGTACTATCTCATCTAATCTTTGCCCTTAAATACTCATGAATATTACAAAAATTAAAATAACATTTGGACCATGTTCTCGTCACAACTCATACTATATCATTAATCAATCAAAGATTGAATGAACCCAATTAATAAAATATTCTCACACATCAATTGATGAATTGAATCATATATAATAAAGAATTTTACAATCAATCTCACAAGTCACACCCTATACGTATAACGGGATGAAGTCAATAAATATAATACATGAACACACTTTATTCTACCGTATTCCCTACCATACGTTAGTTTATTAGACCAGACTTTTTAGTAATCTTAAGATATCTCTCTAAGATTCAAGCCCTTAGCAGTTGAGGAGAGTAGCTATTGTAATTAAACACCAACATCAAATCCATTGTAAGCCAAGGGTGCATACATCCACATATCATTTGAGCTCAACAACTGCAACAAAATCACAATCATGTACATGCTTCAATTATGCTTAATCAATTGGAAATTAAAAGGGGGTTCATCTTTGAATCTTGTTTTGCTACATACCTTGATTTGCATTTGCAAGAACTTTACATAACTAACGGCCTCTTCAAGCATTGTACTAATGTCAACCTGCCATTCATTGTTGAATCTACAATGTTAGTAACACCAAAAACAAATTTGTATTGTAAAATTGGATTAATGTGATATTGATATATACACTAACCTTTGTTCCATTAGGCACAAGGTTCTGTAGGATTCTCAGCCTCTCATTGATTCTTTCTCTCCTCTTCTGAAATTGATCAAGAAACATAAACAAAGATCAGCAAGATCACTTTACACAAAAGGGCAAAAGTTTTAGGTTTTGGGCAAAATTACCCTTGCATAGAGGCTTTGGGGGTCAGTTGCAGCTCCTCTGTTGGCTCTTCTCTTGCCATTCAATTTGGGAGTCTCTTTAGCCTCTTCATTGATTACGGCATGTGAGCCGTTGGATTCGTTGTCGGATGTGTCGCTGCTCGGCTTTTGCTCCTCTTCATCTTTGTCGTTCTTTGCCTTGATCATTTTCCTCTGCAATACAAAAGAGATTAGGGATTTAGCATTGATTAATTCACAAAGACAAGATTGATTAATATTTATGACTTATGACATACATTATTTGTGGAGCAAGCTCTCTTCTTAGACGCAGGAATCTCAGCTTGATCACCATGCTTCCTCTTCATGGAATGATTTCCAAGTGATGACGATGATGTCAATGAAGATATTTGATCATCATCATTGATCAAACTACCATGATTGAAACCATTGCTAAGATCACTTCCACAACTCAATTGAAAAAGATTGTTGGAAAATGGAGTTGGAAGGAGTTGATTAGTGTGATTAAATGGAAAATCCAATTCACATTGAAATGTGCTAGGGTTAGAATTGCCCATTAGCAACCCAATTTCGGAATCTTGATCAAACGACAGAATCTTGCAGATGGATTCCCAATCTCCATCCATGAAAGGAGCTCCTCCCATCACCTCCATTTTTATGTGTTTTTCTTGGTGGTGTTGTGGGAATTAAGCAAAGGAGAGCTTATAAACAGAATTGATAGTTTTTGTAGGAAAAGACAAAGGTTGATATGGATATATATATATACTACTTAAGATTCTAATTTATCATTAATATATATATATATATATATATATATATATATTAAAGCAAAGGAATTTAGAGTCACCATATTGATTCTGGCCCCATAAATCATAAGTGTCAATTTGTGGTTAATTCATTTTTTTTCATTAACATTATATTTTAATTTAAATCACAATATCTAATCACAACTAACTTCAAATATTTAAAAATTTAAATCACAATATCTAATCACAACTAACTTCAAATATATAAAAACTATATACAACTTTTTTAGAAAAAAATGATTTCTACAAATTACACATACAATAAGCTTATAATATATGTCAAAATAATATATGATAGATTTCTTACTAAACTTATATATAAAATACATCTTATATTCATTTATATAATTAGTAATATTATTTTCATGCGTTTGTATATATAATTTGACCTATATAAATTAATGGGCCAAAATCATACAATATATACAATTTCCAACTCATTGTACATGTGCTTTTATAATCAAGCCCACTATATTATATTACTACACATACAAATTTATGGCCCATTTAGAGTAAAATGACCTGAATAAATTTTATGGCCCATATATATAGATGGACGCTCCGGTAAAACGGGAGTTATGGTAAAACGGAAGTATTAATCTAGAGCGTTAGATTGATGATGATGGATGGTTGGATGATTGAGCCTTACAATAGATATGATAGGGGTGTAACTACCAAATCTACTCTAATAATTTTTTTATTAGGAAAATATAATAAATGAGGTTGTTAGATGAGAGAAAAAACACAATATTTTCTCTTTTCTAAAACTGTCACATTCTAATGATACATTTTCTTCTTCTTCTTCAACGATTTTTCAGCGTTCATGAATATCGATCACATTTTTATGAATATCGTTCATGCGTTTATGAATATCGATGGATGTGAATATCTCCACTTAAAACATGAATATCACCACTTGATTTTTTCAGCGTCCTAATACTTTGCAAATTCGTAGATTTGTAAATTTATTCTTATTGCTTTTGTCATTGTTTCTTGAATATCGTTCATGTTTGTATGAATATCTTTGTTTAATATGTGGATATCACCAATTAAAGACATGAATAACACGACTTAAAATATGAATATCATTACTTAATAATATATGAATAACATAATCTATTACACTATGAATATCATTCTATATTGGTATGAATATCACTACGTTTCACCATGAATATCATAACCCAAACAAAAAATAATCACTCCACACTAACACATATAGTTATACACAAAAAAATGTACATGAACATCAGTATTGATTACATGAATATTAGGAATGATAAACATGAATATCGCTATTACGCAATGACTTGTGCTTTTTTAGACGAACATGAAGCTTCAAACGTCTCTTCGTCGGTGCAACAGTTAGACCTGAAAACAATGTTGAATATCAACAACATCATAGTAATATCACATTATACAATTTGAATATCAACTACTCAGATCATGAAACGTACATACAACATGAATATCAAAAGCATTTGTATGAATATCACATCAAACAATTTGAATATCAATTGCAAACAGTACAAACAACATCAACAAGCAATTTGAATATCATATATAAAAACGTGAATAAGCCAGGGTTTGACGGTCTTTTTGAAACAATGTGTTAATACGAGGAATTCCACGATCCCATGAATCCTATTGAGATTTAGAGATGAGTCACACTTTAGTATTTGACAAGCTTGTTAAATCCAAAACATGAGAATATCAGCCACAATTAATAACTCCCTCCCCTAGCTCCCCAGCACAGAAATGCAGGAGAAAGGAAAAGGAAGCAAAAGGCTCTTGCCAAATTATAGGGAAGGAAATGACCAAAATTATCGTACATATCTACAAAGAAATAACAAAGATAAGTCAGTAACACACCTCCAGATCTTTAAGGGTTAGACGCCTATTTTGTGATTGTGCTTCCTGCCTCTTTAGTGCATACTCCGCCCATACACGTTGTGAATCAATGAACTCACTCTCCCATGGCTATCCATAAAGCAGTGATGTTAAGAAAGAAAGAAAGAAAGAAAGATATATCAAAAAAATAAATATATAAATCAGAAAAAGCAGAAGCATACCTATACGTGTCATTTTGTTATTAATGCATTTTTTTCTTAATATTATATTTTAATTTGAATCACAATATCTAATCACACCTAGCTTCATATATATAAAAACTATATACAATTTTGTTGAATGCTTATACATTTTTTATAAATTTTGATTTCTACAAATTGTAAAAAATAAGCTTATATATGTCAAACTAATATATAATAGAATTCCTACGAAACTTATATATAAAATACATCTTATATTCATAGATGTAATTAGTAATATTATTTTTATGACTTTGCATATATAACCTGACATATATAAATTTATGGGCCAAAATCATACAATATATACAATTTTCAACTCACAGTACATGTACTTTTATAATTCAACCCACTATATTATATTATTACACATACATATTTTATTAACAATTTAGTGAAATTTCAGACTAATGTATCTTAACAAAATTAATTTATATAATCTATAGATTTTCTTCTAAACCTTTCAATTTTAACAACTCATCTTAACAACAATTATATCAAAATAATATAATACAACTTTTTATAAAATTTGAAGCAACGGAATTTAGAGCAATAATATAATACAACATTTATATGGGACATAAATTTAGTGAAATTATACATCAATATCTCAAGATTATATAAATTTTAACAACTCATCTTAACAACAATTATATCATATAACATTTTTAACGAATTTGGTATATCGTACTTCCCATTTAACAATTTTTATTTGATTATAACTTTCTATAAAAAAATACATGGTCTTCATTTTTCGATTTTACAATGTTTCTATGGGCTTATTACTTATCATTTTGCTAAATGTAATTTTCAGTTTTAAAAAATTAAATTGAGTTTTTTAATCACCAAGAAAATATTCACTAACAAATTGCGAAATATCAATTATAAATTACGAAGAAATTTTTCTTAAATCAAACAAAAAGTTTAACTAAAAAATCCAGGTAAATCTTTGTTGTAACAAACTTTCAATTTCATATGATTATACACATTATCAAAAGTAAATTGGATGTAGTACGTATACAAATTTTAAAAGTATTTGAATTTGAGATAACTTTACACCTACATAAATCAGCCACTACTAATTAATTAATTATTCAAATAACTTTTTAATTATCGTTTTCTAGAAGTAATGATATAAATTAAAATCAAAATTTAAAACTTTAGATGGGTCCATTACATAATTAGAAAAAAACTAAAAAAATGCGATTTATCTAATGATTTTTTTATATATATTTTGTTGAATTATTTCATATATTTATTTTAACAAAAAGTTAAAATATCAAAATTAATTTTTTCCCTTCGTTTGATCTCATATCCCCTTTGAAACACCAATACAATCATGGATCAACTTTGCTTACGTGTTATTTTGCGATTAATCCTATTTTTACTTTACTTTTTTCCTTAAATTAACTATATTTATACTATAAAATTTTTCAAAATTTCATCAAATAACTCATTTTTTCCGTATGAATAATACCTTTGATCTAATACTATAAACATTTTATTTTATTTGGATATTAATTTTCACATTTATATTCTACGATAAAATTGTTATATAAATATTTTAACTTAATATAAGTGTCAATATATTATCCATTGTGAATATATGCATGGAATTTTAAATTGAGCTTGTCTTTTATTTTATCTTTTTTGAGTAATTAAATTGAAATTTATTTTTTTAATAATTATTGAAATAAATATATTCAAATATTGAGTTCCACCTTATTTTTCAATTATTTTGTTAATATTCATTATAATAAATACATACGAGATACTATCATGTTTATTAGGTTGATGTCACTTCTTTTCCATATGCATATGAAATATCTAAAACATAATATTTTATATCATAAAGTAGTTTGGTATGATAAAATATGGTTTCGTAACCTTACATATATTATTATTTTTGTAAATATTAAGACATCATTGTTTTATATTGTGATTTTTACAAGTATCGTTGAGAGTGTAACAACAATTTCAGATCCCCATTGTTTAGCTATATATATTTTCTTGAAAAACATAAATCTTATTTTAATATAATTTGTTTAAAAAAATTTACATTGGCCTTATTCATCAATTATACATATATGATTTTAATTTTTATAATTTTAAAATCTTCACCTCACTTTATTTTCACCTAACTTTTATCCATGTTTAACCAAAAACTTGGTTTGAAGGTATAATATAGTAGTTAAGATTTGAAATTTTGATTACGAATTGTTCAAATATCAAACTAAAAAATACATAAAAAAAGATTTTATTATAATACTTAATATTCAACATAAAGAGGATCATGTTCACGATTTTGTCAATTTTATTTTTTCTTTAAAAAATTTTCTATTATAATCCAAACATGAGTTATACATATCATGAATGTTTTTGGCTTTCTTATTCAAAAGATATAATTACTAATCTAGTAGTTTTTGTCAATGAACCACACATTAATTATTTGTTTAAAATCGGTTTAAATTGTTTAAAAGACCATCTATTATATATCCCACGTATAAATAATTTTGTAAATCAGGAATAATTTTATCGAGATTTTTAGATTAATAATCATTATAATAGTTCTATATTAACTATTCTCTAAATGAGTCTACATAAATTCCTATATATATCATACCATATCATTTACAATGATCAAGCGAGAACTATATTTTTCTAAAAAAATATTTTGATATAACATTAATTTAATTCAATCATTTTTTTTCTTTCTCAAATTACATTTACCCGTACATGGTACGGATTCTACACTAGTAAGTAGTAAAGAATAAAAGATTGCGACGTTGTGAACTCATCGGTTTTATTTGAGAATAATTTATGTATTTGATATTGGAATATCTCCAGCATTTTTAATGATTGTCGTTTTAGTTTGGATAAATATGATTTTTTATGCTAGGAGGACCAAGTTCATTCAATCATATATTCATATGTTAAGACTTGCGAGCTTAGCTCGCTAAAATAATTGTAAATTTTATTATAACTAGTTTAAACCCTAGCCGACTTATATTTATGAAATAAAATTTTAGTATACGAATAAACGTCACATGAGTACAAATTAATGACTACGTGATTATAAAAAATAAGATATACATGAAATGAGAATATATTAACATATAGTTATATTAGATTTTTTCCAAACATATACATATTAATAGAAATAACGTGATTGAATTTATATATATAAACATTATAGGAAAAAAATTTACTCTAAATATATTTTAAAATTACGATTGTACATGTTACTTAACTCAAGAACATTTTATTTTTGTATATTTAGAGT
The DNA here is from genome assembly GCA_027886185.1 of Rheum nobile. Classification (NCBI taxonomy): domain Eukaryota; kingdom Viridiplantae; phylum Streptophyta; class Magnoliopsida; order Caryophyllales; family Polygonaceae; genus Rheum; species Rheum nobile. Next base: position 773,631 of record WOAB01000170.1, read on the forward strand.
GAAATAGTATCTGAGATTAAAGTTATGAATCGAAATAAGTTAGTTTGATGAGATTTTAAAATTTAGAGCTAATTAATTTACAAATTTTGTTAAGGTCTTTTTGTTAATTTATATTTTGTTGGTTAAATTTATTTACAATGTTATTTGTCACTTTAAAGTTTGGTTGGTTTTGAAAGTAATTATAATTTAAATATTTACATATAAATTTTGATTTGATAAACGGTTTTTATTTAAAGTAAAATAAAAAATTATAAAAAAGGAACGAATGAGAAAATGACATATAGATATGGTGAATCCAGAAGCGTTCTAAGAGCTCAAAAATGGAGAACTTTATTATATATAGGTTTTTTCTAGTGTGTGCCCATGGACACACTATAATAACTTCCTTTTTAGCAATAAAACTTCATTTTTAGCAATAATTTTTTTAGCCATTAGTTTAACTTTTTTTTTGTTAAAGGTTTATCCATTCTCTTTTAGAAAATATTTTGAACATAATTTCCTAATTTAACTTGTTAGCATGTGTTCATGAAGACACACTAGAAAAACTAGAAAAACCGATATATAATAATAGATATGACTCCTCTTTCGTCCATATATGACTGTAAACAATTTGGAGGATTTACTTAAATTTAGTGAATAAGCTCATAAACGAAATGAAAAGCAAATAAGGAGTATTGTTTGATAAATTATTATTTTTCAAATTAAATTATAAGTAGCGTGGTCGATTTCGCTAGTTCGTTGTAACTTAGGAATACATTTTGACCTTCGAGTAACTTCAACCTTAGCCATATTAACTCATATTGATACAAGTTGCAAGTCTTATAATATGTGGGTACGTAAAAATAACATCGTTTGTCTTTTTCTTGAAATATTAAATTTAATATTTTGACCGTTAGATTACGAATATTATAGAATCTTCGAAATGTATATGCAAGACTGGTAAACAAATTGAACCATTATTTACTTCTCTTTATATCTTATTTTATACCGGGAAAGTGAAAGTGGAGTAAGTACACAAAACAAAATATTATCTTCACTTAATCAAGTGATTTAACTGCGTCCAATCGAAAGATAATAAATTTGGAATTCATTCCGTTAGTAATTGTATCGTAAGTCTTAATTTTGTGGATAAAGAGACAATTTTTATTTTGTATTTTATGGTGTTTTTTTAATATGAAGCGATAGTCTTCAAAAGCTAGTAAATAGAGCAGCCAGTTTTTCTTTTTGTTATTTGTTTTGGTGCCTACTAAATATAAAAAAAAAATATAATCATATATATTAACGATATAAAATCTGCAAATATACCAACTTCAAATAGGAAGATAAACAAGGAACAGAGGGAATAGATGTTTTGGTCAATCCAAACAGACGTTTTACTTTTATGATAAATTCAACCATTTTTTTAATGAAAAGCAAAGTCAAAGCATTGTAAGAGAAAAATTAAAGTTGTGTTTCTTTATAAGAATCGAAGTCAAAACAAAACTTGTAATATATAAAATATGTATACGTACTACTATCTACTTATCTAGGATATATATATATATGAGGTTTTGTTAAATATATATGATGAAACGGTTTCGACCAAAAAAACGAAACGGTGAGCGTTTTTTATTTTACTTTTTGTTAGTAATCGAAAAATACATTAGCAAAAACAAAACCAAGAAAAAATGAAAAACGAATCTGCAATACGCTCCCTTTTCCCTCACCATGAAAATCCTAACTCTTGGCACGCCGCCACCCAGATCTTTCCCCTCAACCATGAAAATCGAAGCTGCTTCCCAGATTACTCTAACAAATCTTACTCCACTCCTCGATCCGGACTCAATACTGCTTCCAATGAGACAAATCTCCACCAAATCTGGCTTCCAGATCGCCATTCTCTGCTTTTCGCGGACAACGCGGGGCAATCACTGTGCTCCTACCAACTCTGTCCTCTCTCGCCAGCAAGGGTGTTGCAGGGAACTGTTCTGTAATATCCCTCATTTTATAAGGATAATTTAGAATTTTTCCAACTCCCGTATTACAAGTCGGATTAAATTCAGAGAAGTTCAGACATTCGGTAATATGTTTGATCTCTGTAATATTTTTTCTGAGTAATATAAAATACAGTTGACGTATGTTCAAGGTTAAATAGTCGTTCGTGTACGAATATATTTAACTCGGGGTTAAGAAGATTAACCCAAAGTCAAAACAGACAAAATGGTGAAAAAATGGCCTTGACCGCACCCCGCGGTCAAGTGGCCGCACCCCGCGGTCAAGTGGCCGCACCCGCGGCGAATGCCAAATTTGGAGGCGGCAACATAGTCGCCACCGCACCCCGCGGTGCAAGCCATCTTCGTCGCGATAAGATTTCTGAAAATCTTATCCTTGGCCGAGCAAGTTGCTCCACTTGTTGTTCCCTTGTTCCCAGTTGGTCTTCTCGCTTGTCCCCTCTGAGGAAGCTCACTGATGGACTATAAAAGGGGGTTGAATTCAGAAGTCAAAGGGCACTTCACCTTCCTCCTCTGAATTTCTCCATTGTTGTTCAAGCTTTTGAGCTTGGTGTGAGAAGGTGATCGAGATACCTTTGAGTGATAAAAATGTACTCCTAAGTGGTATTCAATGGCCTAAGGTGTTGGGAGATCAAACCAAGAACGAATCAAAGTCAAACGAATTGATTTGGGTGAGTTCTCCATCGAAAATTTGTCACGACCTTCGCCACTGTAACCTGGCCGCACCCGCGGCAGAGGCTCCACCGCACCCGCGACGAGCCTTGTCCGAGTGTGTGTTCTTGGGTGTTTGGCTTTGGGCGAGGCTCGGTTCCTTCGATTCTTTTCGTATTCTTTTAGATTCAATTATGTGGATATTGAATCTAACTTAGGGTCTCGTTATGGGGCGTTTCTTAGGGATTTATTATCCAAGATATGTCCCAGTTTCAGACCCAAGAGCCCGTTGTCTCTAAGCTTTCGTCGGATCTAAGGCAAGTGGCGGTTCGCTCTTGCTCATCATTCCATACTTCAATTAATTATCAATTGTTTTGTTGTTAATTAATTTGGGATGATTTTTTGTTTATGTTGGGAACAGTTTTGTTAAAAGGATAAAATGATTAAAAGATGATATTAATAGGTTGTATTTCTGCTAGAATCAACGCTATTATATATATGTGATTAGTATATGATATTATACTTGGTTGTATATCTGCTAGAACGACGCTAGTATAGATATATGTTTATGATGTGGGCCATGTTGGCTTTGACGTGAATTTACTGTGTGCTTGAACTGTTATGTTAGCACTGATAGTTAGGAACACTGGACTCGTTGTGGTCCAGTCGTTTCCTGTTATGTTAGTACTGGTAGTTAGGAACACTGGACTCGTTGTGGTCCAGTCGTTTCTTGATAATTATGGTGGAGGGGATGTGGAATCCGAGATCACTGGCAGTAATACTTTCAAGATGTAATTTGGGGGTGTTACATGTTCATCTTCAGGGCTACAATCCTTGGACGACCTCTCACCTTGCCGTGTTCTCAGGGATGGTCTAGGGATCTCGCATGCGCCTGCAAATCTGGATCTGGGGATCAGATTGGATTTGGAGCCGGATTTTACGGATGATAATCTGGCCTTTCTCTCTGGATTGGAGTGCAAGGAAGATCCTAATCTTGCTTTACCAGATTGTACCAGCGCTGGTATGAGGTCACTTCGTTTGGTGGGTGCCTCCCCTGGCACGTCTCAACTGCCTCCTCTGCGAGTCTAAGTCCTGTGCTATACCCAAGATTTCCAGGTTTCCTCTAAATCTCCTCTTGTATGATTTACTTAGTATTTATCTAGTGTCTTGCTCAACTTATCTGCACCCCTCGACTCCCTTTCCTACTTTCCCCTTTGGTTTTCTTGTCTCAGAACTGCTTACACTCTGATATCTCTTTACTACTTTGATCTCTGGAAATACTCTTCCTCATCCATTGCTATGGATAAGGGGAAACGATTGATGAAAGATATCCTTTGCTCTGACAACTTGGAGTCTGGTAACCAGACCAACACCCTTTCTTCTAAAACAACCCAATCTGAGAAGCCTACCTCTACCTCACAAATGAACCATGATCTTCCCACTATGAGCCCTAATGACCAAACTCCTAAATCTACCATCACCATCCCTGCTAAACCTGCCATCGATATGAAAACCTTTTTCAACCGTCTTTCTGGGGTGAGAGATAATATTATCAAACTCAAAGTGACTTGCCTGATGGGTTATGTGATTGGGGATCCGATTGATTTCTCCCCAAGCTGAAAGCCAAGCTAAAAAATGATTGGAAGTTTATCAAAGGTTCGTTTGAAATCATTGAGCGTCCCAACCTGTGGTTTGAACTCAGATTTGGCAACCCCATTGACCAAAAGAGAGTGTGGGAGGGCAGACCTTACCACATTTTTGGGAAACTCATTCTCTTGAAACCTTGGAGTTCCAAATTTGATCCTTTCACTGAATCCATTTCCACTGTTGATATGTGGATCCGTATCCCACTTCTCCCAGTGGAATATATCAGTCATGATGTTCTGGCTACGATTATTGAAATGAATCATCTTGGTACTCTCATCAAACTGGATCCTTTTACTGAAAGGAGACAGAGGGTGAGATTTGCCAAGCTGTGCATAAATGTTGATGTGAATTCTATTCATGACAAAAAGCTGGTTATCCCTAATGAAGAGGGTGATGAACTGGAATATGCTATATGGCTGGAGGAATTTCCTGAAGGCTGTGGCAATTGTGGTGTTTTACAGCACACTTTCGACCAATGCCCTCTTAGGGTGATCAAACCACAAACTCTTCAGCCGAACTTTCAAAAGCTCTCTGTTAGTAACAATGCTGAAACTTCTGAAGGTGCTGGAAAATCTCCCTCTAGTGATTGGAAAGAGGTGGCTCAGCATAAGAAAAGTAAGTCCCCCTCTCCACCTGTGAACAAAACTGCTCCTGTCTTTTCTGCAGTGACCAAAAATCCCTTTTCTGTTATGAAAACTATTCCTACTGAGGAAAATGTTGAGCAAAGCCTTCCCTCTACCCCCCAAACACTACTCCTAATAAAACAGTGGTTGTCCCTACTGTTGACTCTCCTCGTAAGGCTAATACCCCTCTCCCTCCAGACCTTACTCCTCCTTTTGTTTTACCACACCCTAATGATGTCATTCCAGAAGTTGGCCAGGGGGCTGCCTCCATTCCCCCATCCTTTCTCTGACAATGATGAGCTCAACCCTTTAAAGGGGAAGAACCTTCAAGAGTTCCTTGAGCTAGACGATCTCTTGGATGAAAATGACACCAAAGAGCCTCCTGCTCAGCCTACTGGAGACCCAACCATGCTCCCTGAAAAATCTGTTAACATTGAAATTGAGGAGGCCTCAAAATCTTTCAGCTCTTTCACTACCGGTGCATCTGATGAACCTGTGATGAAGGAGGCTGGAAAGCACAAGGAACTCTCTAACTCGGAGTCTACCAAGATAAAGGAAATGGAATGTGAGGTTGATACCGCATCTTCTGTGCTGAAGGGTATCAAAAAATCCAAGAAGTGATTATGTTTAGGTTAGTTTATCATGCCTTCATGCCCTTTTGCTGCTGTTATAACTCCTACCCTAAAAAAGTGAACAAGTTGTACCCTAGTGTTCTTCCTTGTTATCACTTGAGCATGAACTATCTGATAAACTGTAAACCTTATTTCCTTTATTTACTTGCTGTTGTTGGGCTTATCTGCCCCGAAAATGACCATCTTGTAATTCCTTGCTTGATTTATGAATGTATTGGCTTTTGGTACTCTATGTGCATTAGGCCTCTTATTACTGAAAACTCTAACAATTTGATTATTGGTGTTCATTATGTTTGGAAGGATGGAAGGAAACTTCTGGTCTCCAACTGCCATTTTTTTAGGCATTATAACACTATCTTTCATCCTATATATAATAATCTCAGAAGACTTGATCAGGGAAAGACTAGGAACTACATCCTTATTTTTCCTTTGGAGCTTTACAGAATTGATCATATACCCACTGAACTTTGGATATATCTGAGCTGCTTCTGGGATGCTAACTCGCTTCAACACTTCATGGATTATCTCTTGACCCCCTTTCTTCCCTATCTTCTTTTTATTTTCCTATTTATGTTCTTCTGGATTCTTTGGATTATATACCTGCTATGGCATGACTGGATATCTTACTCTATCTCCCTTACAATATTCTTGCAGATCCCCAACAATAAGAAACAGACTCAAAAAACTGGATTAAGCACCATGGATGGACAATTGGAAGACCTGAACCAGATTTTTCTGTATACTGTTTTTATTTCTTTGTTGATTGACCCACCAGAGTCATCGACTAAAACCAAATACACATTTGAACAAACCTCTTTGTATATGATTATATACGAACAATGGCATGAATGGAAAAGGCTTATATTTTGTATCCTGCAACCTTACAATCTAAAGAACAATATCACCTATGAAATGACAAATGCTTGTATTTATTCCCTCCAAAGGCAAACAAAACTCTCTCTGACTTGGAAAACTGATAACAATATCAGAAATGATAAGACAAGTTTGTGCACTTACTTCCTCATAACAATAACAATACACCTAATGTGTGGGAAAATCAAAATTAAAAATCGAAGAGATTTAGAGCATCAGATGCGTAGTCACAATACACAGATAGGAACCTCCTCATAAGTCTATCTTCATAAGGAAATCTGGGAGGTTCATTTTGATTCTTTGAAGGAATGCAATCGAAAAAACTGTGCCTACAATGAACGTCGGAACAAGACCCCTTACTGTCTGTGGATATGAGGCAATCTTCCATTTGGTTTTTTATGAAGATCACAACATGGAATTGGAAAGAAAACCTTCTGGATGGAAGTCGAATCCTTCTGTAAAATTGAACGAATTCAATTAGTTGCATTATTTGAGACAAGAACAAACAAAGAACCAAGCGAAAAAGTGTGGAGAAAAGCGGGTTTTGACCAATTCTACTGTGTCCCGGCTACGGGCTTCTCTGATAGTATTTGTGTTATGTGGCAAACCTACCAACTCACAAATGAAATCCTTGAAATTGACCACATTAAAACAAGGTTTATCACTATCAAATATACAAATCAGCTCACAAACAAAAAGATAATGCTAATCCTAACTTATGCTCCACCCAATGAATCTACAAAGCCTGTATTCTGGGAAGGACTCATCTCCTTTATTAAAAATTGTTCGCTTCTGTGCATTGTTAGCGTTTTTGAGAGACGAGAGCTTGACAGCGCTTCCGCGTTTTTCAGCCCCTTTCACTCTCACCCAATTCTCTCTATTTATAGGCAAAATTAGGGTTGGAAGGGAGCTTGGGTAATAACCCTTGGTTAACCAACTTGTACTTTTTCCTCATGGATAATAGCTCTTGGACAATAACCTTTGGATAAAGAATCTTGTACTATTGCCCATTAGATAACAACTCTTGGGCAATAAACTTGTACCAATCTTAACCCGCGTTAACAAAAGTCGTACACGAACGAGTACGAACTTCCAAAATATCTCGAATGTATAATTCTTCACTGAGAAAAATATTACAGAGATATATCACATTACAGAATGTCTTAAACTCTCTGTATTAAATCCGACGTACAAAACGGGTGTTCGGGATAATTCTAAAAATTCCCAAAATAATCCTTACAGAATTACGGGGTATCACACCATTAAGTCTTTAATCCTTTTGATAGGATCGATGGTCAATAACGGCATGCATCGTATTAGGATTGAGGAGCCTTTGATTAATTGCATATTCAAATAAATCATACATGCATTTCTTACTCATTTATTTAATTGTGTACGTTATAATATTTAAAATTTGAATGACATACCACTAAATCTTATGTAATTCTAAACATTTATATGGACATATTAAGTCATTTATTTAAGATATTTATTCTCTAAAAATACATGTAGAAATACTATCTTACCACATTCTTTTTTAAATTACAATATATATATTTTACTAATAATTATAGAACTCCTATATAATTGTAACAAAATTATCCCATATAATCATCAAATGAAATACTTTTGTTTATATTTGTTGAACCGATCGATGAGCTACGACCTAAAATGGTATTTTGATTTTTTTTTGTATTTGTATATAATATATAAGTATTTTTTTAAAATTAATTAGATCAGTAAGTGGGGACTAAAATTATTTTAATAAAAGGTCGTTTGTGTAATTTGAAGCTATGACCTATTGTCTCCTAAGAAAGACTATTACCTTTAAGCTATATATGATTTTTTGTTTGTTTTTTTACAATGATAATTATATAGGTATAATGTTGAGGGTCATATGAAAGCAATTAATGGTGACAAAATCTAATCATATATGTATATAAAAAACATGTAAATAAGTAATGTGTAATAAATATGGATTGATCTATCAAGCTATCTATTTAGTCATTGATGCAATAATTTGTATTTTTGAAGTAATATTAAAAATTAAAATATTTTGAATACATACCAATTATCAATACTAAAAGGCACCATTTTCTATAAGAAAAATCTTAGCTGAATTGTAAATCAGACATTAGAGGATGTAGCAAATAATAATTCCAATTTGTTGATATTGTTTTTTTTTCTTTCTTGGTATGAAAGCATTTTTTTATCATCCAAATGACAATTACAATCGAATGTAGGAAAGGAGACTCAGTGGAAGAAGAAGATAATCTTCTTGTTACATGGTTAAATATCAATGGGTTATTGGTATGATTAAGTAGCATGTATATATATTAGTTAACAGTTTTGGAAAGGTGAATAACTTTTTGAGAACTAATGGGTGTTTATGAAATTTTATAAAGAGTTTAATATTCAATTATGATCGTTGACTTTGTCTGTCCTATTTGGTTTGTGTGTTACAATCATTATAAATGATGATTATTTGTTATTTAAAAAAATGATCTTAATTACAAAATTTGATAATGTTGAGAGGGTTGAAAAGAAGGATAAAAAAACAAATATATATTGTGTTCCAACTTTATATCCATGGTGGAAATATAGACAAAAGGACAAACACATATATACACTATGAGAATACTATGTACATAACAATACCACAAAACGTTCTATCATTTAAATTAATAAATAACCATTAAGAAAATAAATTTAATAACGCATCAAAGTAATTGATTGTCTATTTTGGTTTGAATATATATATCTTATGAAATACGAATATTTTAACATTTGATATTATATACGTTAATACTCATTGAGCTATAAAATTTATTTTATTTGAAATGAATTTTGAAAAAAAAAGTTGGATGAATTAACTCTTGTAGATAAAAGCATTTTAATTAGGAAAATGTTGCAGTTATCATTGTTTGTATTATTTATTATACAATTTTAGGTTTATATAAATGGTATATCAAGAACTCATATATCATTGGTAGTAAATATGTTTAATAAAAGCCAAAAAATAGTTAAAATGACCTTAAGAAGACTTAAACTTATGATCAATAAGTTCTTGTGAGACACTTCAGCCACTAAGATTATCAGTTATCCATTAGTTTGAACATTAAGCAATATGAATTCCGAAAAGGAATAAAAAATGGTGGGAATGTGTATCATATGATTTGTATATTCGTTGTAATACAGTGTATCTTATTATACGGAATCTGTTACATATATATTGTGTATGTACATGACTTATGTTAGAAACCATGTACAAAGTATAATTTATGTATTAAGAAACGGAAAAGCTAAATGCACGCGAATGTATGTTTAAATAGACGTTATTTTACACGCTTAAGGTAAGCGGGCGGTTTTATGTGCTTAAGCTATGCGTGCAGGGGTATTGTGGTCATTTTAAAAATACATAAATGAATTACACGCTTAAGTTAAGCGTGCAGGTACACGGTTAACTTAAGCGTGTAGTGGCATGGACTAGTTATTTGGGCCGGCCCAAATAACTAGCCCATGCCCTCGTGTAGCTACACGCTTATCTTAAGCGTGTAGATACACGCTTAACTTAAGCGTGTAACTACACGCTTAAGAAGATGATTCGTCTTCTTCCTCCCGCCGAGCTCTCAAACCTAAAAAAAAAATCGATTTCGAATCGTCAAATCTCTCTTCCCTTTGCTTCGATTGTTGCAAGTAGCCATGGATTTGGGTTTTGGGGGGTTGGGCGACCCGATTGGCGACGGAGAAAGGGCCGAAATCGGCGACGGAGTGGCGGGCGAAACTGGCGACTGTGCGGGAACGGCGGGTGGCGCGACAACGGCGCGGCAACGACTAGCGGGAGGAGCCATTGGCTGGCGGTTGAGGTGGAAAGCGAGGAGGAAGATGTGGCCATGGTGGTTTCCGGCGGAGCTCGGACCCGAGGTGGAAGTGGAGGTCGAGCTAGGACCCGAGCGCAACCGAGGGTGACTCCGATTGAGGCAGAAACGACTCCGATGGCGCCTGTATCGAGTCCGATCGGTATTTTTTTAAATATTAAATTTATCATTATTTTCGTAATTGTTTTCGTAAATATATTTGTTAAGATTTGATTTAATTTGGAATAGAATAATATAGTTATGGATTATGGTTTAGATTATGATTTAATTCGGATTAGTTATGGATTAGAATTAGTTATGCCTTAATTTTTGTATTAGTTAGCATATATTTAGATTTTAATGTTATTAATTATTAATTTGGATTAGAATGCATTATCGTTTAAATTTTGAATTAATTCAGATTAGAATAATATAGTTATTGATTAGTTATGGATTAGAATTAATTATTAATTTTTGTATTAGTTAACATATATTTAGATTTTAATGTTACTAATTATTAATTTGGACTAGAATGCATTATCGTTTAAATTTTGAATTAATTCGGATTAGAATAATATAGTTATTGATTAGTTATGGATTAGAATTAGTTATGCCTTAAATTTTATATTAGTTAACATATATTTAGATTTTAATGTTATTAATTATTATTTACGGATTAATTATAGATTAGTTATGGATTAGAATTATTGGCTCGTATATTTACATTTTATTTAGAAATTAACTAGTACCTAAACCATTATAAAAACTATCTATACAATAGATAAAATAAAATTTAAAAAGTTAAATGACATCTAACACAAATGCAAAATTGATATACCGAAATGTATAAGTATAGTAAATTTTAAAATGAATTGTATAAGGCCCTAATCTAATAAGTATCCAAAAAATTAGAGTATACTGGCGGCCCTCACCCCTACGGGACGTACAGAGCCGACATCGGTATTGGCCGACCGCACACGGCGTGTTGGTGTTTCTGATTCTATCCGTCGCCGCACCGGTCTTGTCAGTGCCGATATATTGTCAACTAGTGGGATATCTTCTCAGCCGCCTATGACTGCTGATGATGAGTATATGGAGGACGTTGAGGACATGTCAGCTCAGCATATGGTGGTTGATGACCAGGTTGTTGAGGAGCCACATCGGGATGATGAGGCAGATTATGTTGAGTCTTTAGAGCCTACATTACCGACACATGATTTGAGTACGGACGACATTCCATTTTCCCATTCCCCTATTTTTTTTGGGTCGGTCCCCACTGATGTCCTCTCTCCATCTCCTGCCGGTCCTTCTTCTCCACTTCCTGTCGGTCCTTCTTCTCCACCTCTTGTCGGTCCTTCTTGTCCACCTTCTGCCGGTCCATCTATTGTACATACTTACCATCCTTGGATGCCTGGAGGCCCAAGGTGTCCGATTCTTCTCCTTAGCTACGAGACACACATTGCTCGGGCTATATATGACCTTCCTGTACCCGAGCCCGCTCCTGAGGCAGTTGCGCAGATGCCACCTCCCGTACAGTAGAGGAGACGGAGACGTAGAGGAGACGCTGCAGCTGTTGACGATGCTCCTCCAGATCCTGTTGTTCCTGAGATTGCTGAGCAGCAGCAGCCACGTCTTAGCGGGGTAGCCCGTCGTCAGGCGGAGCAGGATTTGGTATGTTTAACTTTGTAGTTTATGTGTTGAATCTTTAAAATGTTATTTATTATAAAATGTATACTAATATTAAATTTCGTTCATTCAGAGTTGTAAGACTCTGAGGATCCATTTCCGATCAGCCTATTGTGCTGCCCACGAGGATTATATTAGCCCTGAGCCACATACGTGGTTTAGGCTGGTTGAGCGGTCTTACAGGTCTACGCACACTTGGCATCGCCTGCAACATGGATTCTGTATTGATTTCTGCATTTGTGGAGAGATGGCATCCCGAGACGAACACATTTCATATGCCCTTTGGAGAGATGACCATCACCATTGCCGATATTCTCCAGATATTGCGGGTTCCCATACGTGGGAGGAGCTGTACTTCAGACCTCAGTGATGTGGCAGTGAGATAGTGCATCTGTACTCATCTGGACGTTGGGCAGGACCAGATGAAGAGCTGAAACAAAGTTGGTGGTATTCCTTTGGCCTTTTTAGAGAGTAGACTAGTGGAGATGATGAGGAGTGACGAGCGTGACGAGGGCGTTATTGTTACGTACTACCTCTTGTTGCTTCTCGGCTTGACTGTCCTGGTGGACAAGTCGACTAACGCCGTGAAGCACAAGTGGGTGACACTTTTGTTTGACCACGGCGTTATCGGAGACACTGCATGGGGAGTTGGGATTCTACCCTACGTGTACCGCAACTTGGGAGAGGCGTCTAGGCGTGGAGCGCAAGGTATTGCATCTTGTGTGATTCTGATTAGGGTAAGATATTGGATGGATTAGTGAAATATTAAGTTACGTTTTAATACTTCGGTCATTAATATCGTTATTTCTTCATTTACAGTGTTGGGTTTGGGCATATTTCCCACATTTTCGGGAACAATATGTTACCAACCCCCAGGCTTTTGGAGTAGCTGTTCTTGGTGCCTCGGAGGTGCCTAACAGTAGAGATTCCGGCCGTTTGATCGCTATACGCCGCATAATGGACGCCATGCAATATGAGGAGGTAGAATAGTTTAGGTTTTTTTCGATATCTTAGTATTTAATTACAAAAATATGTATTGACTTTGCTTTTTTGACTTTACAGGTTACCTGGACCCCTTGGGTGGGGTTGGACTTCCAGGCTCCTGAGGTAGCTCCTACTAGGTTTTGCGGTGTACTGTGCGTTATAGATGTTGAGGAGCCGTACCACCCGAACCGAGTCTTCGGTCAGTTTGGGCTAGTACAGCCAGTCCCAATTGTGCCCATTCAGCCGTACAAGGCCGTCAGGAATGCAAAAATTAAGGGATACGAGGTCAGTTTTGCTGATGAGCTTCTAGTAGCATGGGATGCAGATCCGAGACCGTTGATTGATCTGCATGGACCGGATGCGACTCACTTTTGGGACATGTCTGCTGACTATTTAGATTGGTATGACGAGTGTTCTCATCCCTTGGTCGATCCCGGTTCCGTCAGACGTGATCGTCCGATCGGCCCTATCCATGTCTCTCCAGCTGCTGACGCAGTCGCGGTACGCTTATTTTTGTTGAATTGTTTGAACGTTTTATCTCTTATTGTGTATATTGCAATAGTTTGGCAAATATTACTTATTTTGTATACAACGCATTCAGGTGATTGCTGCTGATATCCACACTTACTTACGCACACCCGAGGCGGCGACACAGACATTCAAGGGACTTGCGAGATTATGGCTTGATATGCTGATTGGACAGCCTCTACCCATGGCCCCACCTCCACCTCGCCAGTCCCAGATGTTTCGTGATTCTGTCACAGAACCTGGCGAAGGTAGTGGCTCGCAATCACATTAGTTTTTATGTTTGGATTAGACACGATTCATATATAGGGAGTGTTTCTGTAAATGTTATCTATTTTATCTTATTTGGTTTAGTATGTTTGTTCATGTTTATTATGTCATTTGATACTTACCTCAAAGTACGAAATAGCAACATAACTTTACCGAGTGATAACAAGATGTATGAACAACTATAAGAAAATTGACAAAGTACGAAACGATTAACATCGAAAAACAAATAAGTACAAAATAGAAAGTTAATAGTCCTCTATTTCTAGGTAATATGACGCATACTTATACAAAAAATGTTAGTATACTTTTGTAATACGAGAAAATAATATGAACTTGGTACATGTTATACTTATGTAATACGAGAAAGTAATATGATCTTGGTACATGTCAGTACAAGAGTTTTAAAACTACCTGTCTAGAGCTTTAAAACCCTTGGAATGAATATGTTTCTCAAAATTCTCATTTTACTCTTGTGGTGGTTGGGGGTTAACTTAATTTATGACTGTGCGGTAGATGGAAATTTAAAGAACTGGAGTAGCATGAGTAATCTTTGCATGCAAACAATCTTTGCATGAAAAGGACTGTAATATGAGAAAGTATATGCATGATTTCACGCTTATGTTAAGCGCATAAATACACGCTTTTTTTAAGTGAGTAGTTATGCGCTTAACATAAGCGTGTAATAATACACACTAACGTTAAGCGTGTGGTCATACACACTTGTGACCGACAATGGCAGTACGGAAGAAGGTACTGGGGATGCCCTGAATTGGGCAGGTACGATGTCCACAAACCTGGTAATAAAGGGGGATGTGATTTCTTTGTGTGGTTCGATCCACCATACGACGAGAGGGCACACGAGGTCATTATGGGACTGTGGAAGAAAAAAAACCAACTTCTAAAGATGAATGAGGGTCTTTGTAGGTATTGTTTAAGGGCAATAACAAATAAACATCATAGGTGTTAGAAAAATAAAAGTAACCGTTTGTTATGTTTTGCAGGAATCAAGCGGAATTAGCAAAAGAGGGACATCGATAAGGAATCAAGCGGAATTAGCGAGTTTGTACTACTTCATGCTATTATAGGTCCAATTAGCGAGTTTGTACTACATCTAAAACACATCAAAACACGTAATGTAAAACACAACACCTTCAAAGGATATGGTGCCCAATTAGCGAGTTTGTACTACTTCATGTAAAACACAACACTTAAAGTTGGAAATTACAAAGCCATCTAAATATTACTCCCTCCGTTTTATTATAAATGACGTTTGAAGGTAAAGCACAAATACTAAGAGTAATTTATTGAACCGAAATTCCCTGTGATAATCATCTACTGCATATTGGGACATGCAATTTATTTTAGTTTTAATTTATTAATCATCTAAATCTATTGGCTACAGAACACAAAATTAAAACCGGTCAATAAACCCTTTATATACTCCATTAAAGTTTCGTGAATTAACTCTTGAAAATAGAGTAAGATCATTAAATTTTTCTAGGAGATTTGAATACGGCTTTAGTCCACTCAAGAAAAGCAACTACAATGAACCACATATTAATTGTAACGACAACTAAAATGAAGCACCATCCTGCCCTCCAAACGACAATTATAAAAAAACGGAGGGAGTACATTACATACTCGTATCATCAATCAAGTATATGAACGGATCCGTCTTCCACATACATAAAAAGATCTGGTGCTCGATCATTTGCAATACGATATTCTCGATACATTTTCAAATTCCACTCAAACTTTGTTGTCCACCACAAAATGTTTGGATCTGTATTTCTGCGCCACGAACCAGGAGTGTGCGGTATTGACGACCCTTCCTTAAGCACCACCTACATATACACACAAACTATTTGAGTAGTGAAAACAATGTAACCTAATTTCATAAATATTTTATTAGAAAAAATCTTTATCGATATGAAGTGATCATGATTGCCTACGTGTGCCATGACAAGAATCTTTCTTGGAGGTCCTATGCTTGATGTCATATTCCTCAACGGTAAGTAAAACGTCGGAACTTTTCACGTTAATAAGACGAGACCAACCTGATATAGTGTGGCAAACACTAAACTCATCAATGGCATGTGAAGCCAGTATACTTCTGAGCAAGGGCTTCTGCAATGGTTCACTTGAAAGATAAGATCATCCCAGGACCCTTCTCGAATACGACAACGTATCGGCTTGTATAGCTCTCGGTTGTCAAGCAACTCTGCTACCATCTCGCGTCGGATGTTGGGATATTTCTTCTCTTGCCTCCCCAACAATACAACCATCGACCGATATCCACAATGTCCGGCAGGGCGTACATCTCTAACATTCTTGATGTACGGAATCCAAAAGTCATCCACATTGTCAATCCCAAAGTTCACCCCCATATGAACAATGGGAATACTAGGTTCTTCAGGCCACTGCAAATCTTCTAGTTGTGATTCTTCTAGTATGGGTTGGGATTGCAAGTCGTCAAAGTCCATCACCACTGCAGTAGATGCACTTGCTTGATTTTTAGGACGACCTAGGCCTCTACCAATGCTCGCACTTACCTTCCCCTTCGCCTTTGTCTTCGGCCCCACCCTCTTCTCATTCTCGTGGAGCTCATCCCGTCTATGTTCAAACAAGCACTTATCCCTCTTCTCCGCCTTCTCATCCACCTTCTCCTTGTTCCTAACACCACTTGGCCTTCCTTTTGCCTTGATCCCCGTCGGCTCCAACAAAGTACTCTCTTTCGGATGCTCCAAGTCGTGGTACAACTCACCTAGTAGGAATGCCATGCCTTTCTTCAATGTCCCAACCTCCAACCTGGCAAACATTTCACGAAGTCTCATCTCTGTAATGTCCATTCGAACGTAGGCAGAAGGGCCAGGAGTTGTTGTTGGAGTCTCTTCCCATTCCAAGTCCCTCCAGAACTCGTGAACGTCTAACGGAATGAGAGGTGTTCTTGAAACGATGGCTCTTGCAATGTTGTGCATGCAAGGCAACCCAAGGCAATCTCTCACCCAATGGTTGGTGCATTCTTCTGATAACTCCTCCTTCTTCAAGATATCGTAATAGCCCAACAACATATCAAAGCACCTATCCGACACTTGGTAGAAGAGCCTAGAAAAAGTAGCTCGTACAACTGGTGGCATCGATATATCATCGAAATTTGTTGGTCGTCTGGGAAGTGAAAGGTTCATGCTCCCCCTAATCTGATCTATTTGAAAGATGATGGCATGATGGATCCTCACGATCACTCTGTTGAAGCCCCCTCTACTAGAGTCAATAATATCTTTCAAAACCTTGTGCATCCCCTCAACCCTGTCAAATCACATGACGTTAGTACGACATTAACAACTATGAGTAAAAAACAACAACATATTGTAAACGTCATACCTGTTTGAAGTCCTCGTGAAGAAGTGAAGATGATGATCCGTCCACGCTCTTACTATGCTCGTCTTGTACGGAGTAAGCCATGTGTCCTCCACGTATCCGACAAGGCCTCTCTTCCACGATGTTCGTAATACGGCAAGCCTCTCTTCATAGCTTTCTTCACTGGTTGAGCAAAAAAGTGCCCAACATTGGTTTGCAAAGGCATCCACACTTTCCTTCTTCTTCAAGATGGACGAGGCACGTGCCTCGATAATGTGCTTTATATGCACCCAGCACAAGAGGTGTTGAACTTCGGTGCCGAAAACACTTTGGATAGCAGTTATGAGGGCCTTCTCACAATATGTCATTATTGCAGTCGGCATCACTCCCAAATCCAAACACAATGCCCGGACTTTTCTCATTATCCACGTGTAATGGTAAATCATTTCCGCCCGGGTGAATGCATAAGCAATGTTGAACGTCTTATGAGTGTTGGTGAAACCAACAATCTCCACAAGTGGCATTCCATATCTATGGAAAACATTTCATAATACCAAACACATTTTTAAATGAAATACTTTAACAATTTATGTCATAAACTACACATTATTACAATTTAGGACTTACTTGTTTGTCTTGTATGTCGCGTCAATGATTATCACGTACGGGAACTTTTTCAACAACCGCAGCGACTCCGGATTAGCAAAAAATAAGATTGCAACCTCATCAGTCTTCGCATCCCTCAAAGGTTGAACTACGTATTTCTGCTCAACCATAAATCTTAGGGCCCACTGCGTAACCGTTAACTCTCCCCGATCCTCGTACTGCAGCTTCTGCAAGAAGTTGGTCACTTGCTTCCTGGAAGTCACATTTCCCGAGAAGTTTTGCCTCAATTCCGAAACAATTTGATTCGGTGTCTTGCGACCGTCTCCCCACCTCCTAGCGCACAGCTGCTCCGCCTCGGTCATTCGACCCATGAATGCATGGCCTTTAAAGCTAGTTCGTAGCTTATGGTTGTGCCGACCTTCAATCACACCCAAGACCCACTTTTCACCAACCGTCCATGCCTCTTTCTTCATGCGAACACCCATTATCTCAAACTTACACCCACACTTTTTGGATCTTGACTTTCGGATTTTAACAACTGGCAACTCTGGATTCTCTTCGTTCACCTTCGGCCTCCCCGATCTCCAAGGCCCAAACCTATCGCACACTATAGTAGTTTGGTACGGACTTGAGTTACGCTTCACCAAAGCTATCACAAGCTCATTTCCTATTTCTTTCGCCCATTTGTACAATTCTTCCTTAATATCCCACACTAGGTCGGTAATAAAATGTTCTGTATAGTCTTTCCCCTATAAATATAGCGGTTTATGTTAACTACAAGTCATCATAATTACATCACTATGTTATACTACATAAGATTTCCAATTATGTAACTACAAATTTATGATAAATATTGGCTACCTAATTAAGTGCGATATTTACGATACTAATTACGTATTAAAATACCGATGAAGGAAAGAGCAAAACTATTTTAACACTAACCACAAATACGCCGTTAGGGTCCCAATCGTTGGTCGCTTCGTCGTCTTCCACATCTAAGAAAAAATTCGACTTCATCCATTTGTCGTCGTCCTCCTCCTCTTCTTCTTCTTTACTTTGAACCCAATTATTTTCTTCGTCACTACTATACTCACCACTATGATACATCTTTAAAATTCGGAGAAGAACAATTTTGGTTTCTTGGATATGGAATGGCAAGACCTTTGACTATTAATAGGAAGAAATAGATCTGTTAGAGTACGCTTAACTTAAGCGCATCAACGGTATTATTCTAACGGAACTTTTCAATGGCTATAATTTTACACGCGTAATTTAAGCGTATAGCCACCAGCATGCTTAACTTAAGCGTGTGCCTATGCGCTTAAGTTAAGCGTGTCGCTTTCCTCTCCTTCGAAGCATCTGTGATCTGTCTTTTTAAAATTTCCACTATACTCCTGCGCGTCTATATTAAGCGTATAAAATCGCACGCCTAAATTAAGCGTGTAAAATAACATCGATATATACAGTATTTCGCGTGTATTTAGCAATTGCCTTAAAAAATCACGATCTTACATTTTTGTCTGATCTGCTGCCTAACCAATGATTGTGTATGTCAGCATGTGCAACTTTTGATCACGACATTCCTACGTGCATCGTCGAATGACAAAATAAACTTATCAATAATACTGAAATATATACATATTAATATTTTAATAGGTGAAACGTTAATTAAATATTATTTTGTGAGTTTTTTTAGAACAAATAAAATCATCTTATAATCCAAGCTATAACATTTTAAAACTATTATTTGGCTTATAATTTTTTTCCTTTTCTAAGTTATAATCCATGCTACATTATTAAATCCAGGGGTGTTCATCGGGTTTGGTTTTCGATTCTTATAAAAATAATGTTCGGTTCGGTCAAAACCGATTATTTTTAAAAATAATTTTTTTTTTTTAGATTTCTAGATAAATTAGTCCAACCTTATTCGGTTCGGTCAAGTTCGGTCTAGTTCGATCCAGTTCGGTCCATGTTCGGTCCAAGTTCGGTCCAAATTTGATTCGGTCTAATTCGGTTTTGTGCACTAAACCTACTTCAATAACCTAAATTAACATAATTTTAAAATATTCGATTATTTCGGGCCAAAACCGAACCAAGTATGTTCGGTTCGATTTTGTTCAGTTCGGTTCAGTATTGGCCCGATGAACAGCCCTAATTAAATCGAACCTGCCAAAATATTATTCACTAGAGATCAGATTGGATTGGGTTTTAGAGGAATTCTTCTTCTTTTTCTACTAAATTCAAAATAACCCTACTTAAATATAGTCTAGCTATAGCTTGATTAAACAAGCTAACTCGAGGTTAATTTTCCATGCAATGAATCGAATCCGTCTATATCTTGAATCAACCTCAATAAACCAACCGTTTTTAAAATCTATTAATCGCTCAATTGAATTCAATATCAACTTAGTGTTCGTTTGGTTGAATATGAAAAGTGTAATTTCTAGAAAATTAATTCATGTGAAATCAAAACATGGGAATTTGAATTCATGTGAATTGATAAATTATGTTTGGTTAAAAACTAAATCATGGGAAATATGGGGGAAGAAAATATTACTCATCCCTTCCTAGGTAATTACACTTTCTATGTTTTATAGGAATTGAAAATCACATGAATTCAAATATCTAGATTTTTCAAAAATCAACCAAACACATATATTTAATATCACTTCCCAAGATATTTAAAATCATGAGAATTTACTTCTCAACCAAACGAGTACTTAGAAATTGTTACAAATGCCCCCATTTACGTCAAGTCTAATTACCTATTTCGTTAGAATAAAAATAAAACTTGTGACACTCATTTTATTTAATTTATAGAGAACAATTAGAAAATGGGTATTAATTCAATATTTTCCTTTTCTTCATACTTACTAGATAGGGTTTTAAACAAATTAAAGTCGGTGAATGGACTAAACAATATAAAGTATAGAGGATTTTGGGCCCATTAACCCTTTAACAATTTTCAATTAATAAAAGAGATCCATACTATTTTTTATGTATTTTTCATATCCCTATTATCTTATTTTATTATTATTTTTTCTTTTTCTTTTATTTTTTCTCTCTCTAAAATATTATTTTTTTGGGTTTAGGGTTTAAGGAATAGGATTTAGGGGATAGGGAGTAGGATTTAGAAAGAGAGAAAGGGGTCCATTTTTACTAAGAATCCATTAGTTTTTTAAAAAAATTGTCAAATAGTCATTTATTTAACTCACCGTAACATATATTTGAATTAAAAAAATTGGAATATCTCGGTTGCCGTCTTGTACTGATGATCAACAAGTCACCAACTCTTGTTTTTATAAGATTTTCCAAGCCGGCTTTTATATAGTGAAGAGTGGTCAAATTGCACTATCGATTTGCATGGAAATAAATATTCTTTTATACATTAAATGCAAATGCAAATATTAGAAGAGGGCATGAGTCGTGAGTCCTGACTCCAGACTCGTGCGTGCAATAGGTTTTATTTACTTATATACTTTTTGGCTGAGAGAAAAGGACACTTTTTTTGGCCATATCAACCAATCTCGACTTATTTATAATATCATGTAATTGACTTTCGAATAATAAGTAAATAAGTTTTTTGTGTTGTTTATAATGTACTAGTTTTTAGCCACGTAAGCTTACAAACATTCTCTAATCTCTTTTTTACTTTTGTCTTGATCGTCTGGTTCGATCGGTCGAAACCACTCTATATTCAGATCAGAATACTATTGATACATGAAATGGTAGACTCTTCCTAAAATTAATATCTCCATACACACCTCCAATATAAATCAAACTCAAAATCTTTAAATAGAACACTTAATAGAGTCTAGCGTCAAAGCCACTAGATCTGTTGATTTCATTCTCTAATCTCTTGATTTAGACTTGAGAGGGAAAAAATAAACAAAAAGAGGAAAGATTCAGCATTTACATTCACGTATCTGTGTGTGAAAAAGAGAATTCTTCTGTGTCTTTGTCTCTATATATTTTCTTTTGCTAAGTTGAAAATTGAGACATTGGTTTAGGTTTTTATTATTAAAAAGTCGTTGACATTTTACAACAAATAGGAACAAACATATATTTTTGACCTTTTTTCGTTTGAATAATTATATATCAATTTCCCCCCGGGATGGCTAATTGAGCCTTGACACGGTCCTATTTGCACCGTGTCAGGCGTGCGGCACTTACTGTCGTGCGACAGTGAGTTTCGTGCGGCACCCAGTGACGGTCGGCAGTGGGTGTCGGCGGTGGATTCGGTGGTGGGTGTTGGCCGGCGGTGGGTCCGACGACGGGTGCCTCGGGCGTCGCGTAGAGGGAGTTCGATCTAACGTCGCTGCACGGTGGTGGTACCGGGAGTTCGATCTCGCCGATGATGGACGATCTCGCTATTAATGGACGTTGGTGATGGGTTTAGGGTTCAGAGTAGAATATTCGGTGGATTTCAATCAGAATTATTGTTGCGCCCGTGAATGAAATATTCGGTGGATTTCAATCACAATTTTTCGGTGAATTTTAAGAACCTGACCTGACTCGACCTGAACCTGACTCGATATAATTTTAAAATTCAATATTTTTTAAATATCGAAGAAATCCGACTCGACCTAAACCCAACCCGAACTCAACCCAAAAATTTGTACGACTCGATCGATCCACCGCCGGCCACTCCGACATTCACCGCCGACACCCACCACCAGCCACCGCCGGCCACGCCGGCACCCACCGGCGGAACCCACTGCCGCGCGGAAGTCCCTGCCGCGCAGTGGTCAGGCCACTATTTGCCCGGTGCAAATAGTATTGGCCATTTTCCCCCTTCTGAAATCCGAAATCAATTGTTTCCTTCAACTAAACATTACATCAAGAAAAACACACTAACAAAAAAGGGATGGATCGAAAAACATTATGGAGCTAATAATAATTATATTGGTAATCGACACCATCTAATAAAGTAGATTTAGTAGTCCATACTAGTTTTTATAAACTCTTTTGCAAAAATATTCTAGTTTTTACAATGTTGTAAAAATATCTAAAATTATTAAACTTATATCCAAAATTATAACAATAAATGCCCAAACTCTAAAATATAAATTTTTAAAAAAATAAATAAATTCTAGTAATAGGTCAGCCATTATCATGTTCACCAAACAACTATTATATACTTGACGGGATAATTATAACAGAATGACAAGAATATATGTGAAAAATTATTTAGGTTATATATTTGGATCCCAAAAAGCTCTTTTTCATCAGACAACCACCCTTATAGGATTGACATGTTAATCTGTATATGGTGACCGGATAATGGTTGACCTAAATGAAAATCATGTAAATCCCGATAATCTCATCTTCAGTCCATCTTATACGGGCCCAATAATATGATGAAATCGTAGATGCTTTTATGGAGATTACAACACTTGACTCCAGGAAAAAATATGATAAAATCAATGTGTATGAGGAACAAATTAAGATTTTTGGATTGATTAGGGTTAAAAAGAAAGAATGTCAGGATTGAGAAGAAACGCTAACAAGAAGATAGTAATTTTTTTTGATAAAAAATTAACTAAATTTTTACTTCCATTTTTAATAATATTTAATTTCTATCTTTAATAACAAAATCGAAAACTAGTTTCTATCTTTACGATTTTGTTAACTTTTTATAATTTTTATTTGAATTTCTTTTCGTAAAAAAATATTTATTTTACTAATTTTTGTTTTAAAAGGGAAAAAAAATAGAATTTATGACAAAAATACCCAAATACTAATGCTTTGCTGTTTTGTAATTTATGAGATATTTCTACAAACTTTTTTAAAAAGTGGAGTGACCATGCAAATTCGCCTCTAATAAATTACGAATAGTATTTTCCTAAATACATAAAACAAAATGTTTTTCTTTTTATTAAACAAATCACTGTATTGCGAAATAGATCTTATTAGCTACATATGTAGCGGTCAGGTTTGAATTGGGCTTGGCTTTTGGGCTGAGATTGTGTTGTAAAATAGCATTGGGCTGATTCAAGTTCAGGCCCGAGCTCCAATAGCTTTTACAGCTTGGCCCAGCCCATCTCACTCTCGGATTAGAATAAGCCACCCAATTCTAATTTAAAAACGAACTAATCACCAACCGAAATTTGATCCTGACTGTAACATAAGAACTTCACAAGTAAAAGAACTAGTGGAAGCCGGGGGGAAACAAGCTTATTGAGCAAAGGTAATGGAAAATAACAGCTCCGGTGCTTCTTCTATAGTAAGCGGATGTAGCAAGTTAAGGATGATACCTCCTTGCAATTTTTTAATGAGTAATGAAAATAGGATAATTGTTTTGAACACCTTACATAGTTGTAAGATGTAATGAGATACAATCTCTCCACCAAGCTTCTTTTTTTCTAACAGCAAATATGGTTTTCATCTCCGAAATAATACATTTAATAGGATATTAAGACATACCAATCACGCAGATGCTTGAATTGTACAAGCTAGTAGCGATGAATAATGAGGTGGTTTGTGAGATCTTAAGATTTGATGAGGACAAATAACGGCTTGTCACCTAACCGATCACGGCCCTGGAAAGATACAAAAACAAGTCAATTCCAAGGATGCAGCAGTACAGTGACAATAAGAGCAGAAAAGGATGATAATTTCTTCCTAGTTACAACAAATTCAACGTATAATTATGGGTCTTTTAATATAATAAATTGACATTACGCAAAGCATGAAATGGCATGAATCAGAGCATTTTTAAGAACCTTTCATGCTATTGCTTGTTGTGATAGCCTAATTAGAGCACATCACTATGTCACGCCCCATGCAGTCTAGATGTAAGTAAGTGAGATTGCATGTTTCCATGCCATTGCATACAATCTTCAAAACATGCTGGTAAGTTCAATTATTTCAAGGGTGAGTAGCAGAAAAGTCGGTACCTTCAACTCAGGCAACTCGATGACACAGGCACACTCAACTACTTCCACTCCAACACGCTCTACAAAAACACAAGACGGAATTAAGAAAGTTATACTAGGCAAACATATCTGAAGGATTGCTTCATATTTGTATAGGTTACTTATTCTAAACAATTAAGGTAGAGTTTGCAAACTACTGTGCAAACAAGGAGATATTTTATCATAGAAGCGCATCAAGTACTATTGTCCACCAACTCACAAAATATCTAAGGAGTCAAGATTAACTATAAAATTGAAGAAATTGAGTGATTAGAGCACTACCAAGAAGGCTAATAGCAGCGCATAAGGTACCCCCAGTGGCGATAAGGTCATCCATAATTATAGCACGCTCTCCTGCTTGTACAGCTCCAACATGCATCTCCATCTTGTCTGATCCATATTCCAAAGAGTACTCTTCTGAGATAACCTCCCCTGCCAAATCAATCACAATGTAAGGAAGTTAAGAAACCTGTACAACAAAAGATTGAACAACATCTCAGGAGATCATACAATTTTAGCTCAGAATCATGCATAACATCAAATAGTCCTTCCACGTGACAGTTTGTCAGTTTGAAAATATCCACTCAATTTCAATCAGACAGAAACACATCCAACACACTCAACTAAGCTTATAAGGTTAACATCTATGCAAATGACCAAACTAAGAGATAACAAATTCAGAGAGCACAAAAATGGGAGCTTCAGGAAAGGGCATACCAGGCAATTTGCCGGGTTTCCTCATGGGAACAAATTTTGCCCCAAGGGCAAGGGCAACGGGAGGGCCAAATATGAATCCTCTTGCTTCAACACCTGCACATTTTCATCCATATCAGTGTAGTCTAATACAAATTAGAGAGGCACGGGGCACGAATCAAATCAATCTGTTTGGTCAGAACAATTGAGAAGGAAATAGTCAAGCAGACACAGCTAAAGTGACACTAGTGAGTAAATGAAAGCTTCAAAACAGTGGAAAAATTCAAAACCCTATAGCAAGCAAGGGTTTTTCACAGAAAGTCTTTCTAGCTTCTTATTACAAAAACAGCATTCTGCATTGCAGATCCAATCAGTCCAATTCTCAAATCTCATTGTGAAATACTGAAATCAAGCAGATCTCCAATTCAAACAGCCAAACAACCTAATCAATTTTAAGCACAACATGAAGAAGAGTGTAGCAGATGGAATCACCAGTGAAATTTGGAAGAAATTTTACCGGCAACGACAGCGATGTTCATATCCCTGTATCTCTCAACAAAGAGATCAATAGTGTCTCTGAAAGCCTTGTGATCCAGAAGCATAGTAGTGATATCCTGAAATATAACCCCTACAAAACAGAAACCCTAGAGAATTCAAAACCCAAAATTTACAACACGAGATACGAAATTAGACCACGGAAACGAAGCGGAAAACCTGGCTTGGGGAAGTCGGGGATGACTCGAATGGTGGAGTTAATCTTCTGAATCCGAACATCGTTGGAGTCCTGGGAAGCCATTGAAAGGGGGCGAATGGTAGATTTGGAAGAAGAACTCAGGAAGGTTGGGCGGCGGCGAAGCTGAGGAGTTGCGAAATTGGATGAATGGAGGCGGAAAGAGGAAGATGCCTTTAACGCCGGTTCAGAAAGGGAAAGTGTGCATTTCCTTAAAATAGTCCCAGCCATTATCTCAAATTATCACTTACACTTGCACACTTAATTTAAAGAAGAGTATATGATTGTGACCCCATAAAAAGATATGCTTTCATATAAGCTGTGTCTTGACAAATCGAAAAAAATAAATATAAGCTGTGTCTTGATTCATTGTATGAACTGTACTTGTTTTTTTCCCAATTGCTGATTCAATGTATACACTTCTATAATTGAAAAGAAAATTGTATATTATTAAACTATCTGAAACGGGAAAAAGGTTAGGCAGTGTTTGGACTTGGGGTCAAGTTAGTTAGAGAACAAAAAATGTAGAGTAATTTTGTTTTTTTCCCATAAAGTTAGGTGTTGATTTATATTGTAATAAGTAAGAAATGTGGCTAAATTTCTCTACTTCTACTCATTTCTTATTTGAATAAAACCTCCACCGAGATTATTAATGAATAATCATGTTACAAACTATTATTATTTTAATAAAGTAAGAATTCAAAGTATCATACATATCGAATAAATTAAAAGATCCAAAAAATTGACAATCAGACAAATAGACATGATAAATAAACAAAGGAAAAAGCAAGCCATGGATAGATACAGCTAGAGGTGTCAAAAGGGTTAAACGGATTGGATTCGGGTTTAAGCGTGTCGGGTCAGGTTATTTACGAGTCGGGTCGATTGCTGGTCAAAATTTGTGGTTTCATTGTGGGTTGGGTCGTTGCGGGTCATGTACGGGTTCGGGTCGACCCAACGGATCGAGAGCCTTGTCAAAATTTTATAAAATGAATATTAATTTTTTTTTTTACTACAACATTAATTATATTATACTTACAAAAAGTTAGTGGGGAGCCGAGATTATTATTATTATTATTATATAATATTTTAATAAAAATATTATTATTATATAATATTTTAATAATAAAATATATTATAATATGGGTGTGGATCCGGTGAGAATGAACATTATATTGAGAAATGCGAATAGTTCATAGCCTTTAAATCCAAAGGCTATGATTAGACTATCATTTAAGTGGTCATGTGTCATGCACATGACCACTTAAGTGAATAATTAACCGGTCATCAGTCGGAGCTGACCGGTAATATTTTTTTTTTCGGGGCCACTTTTTGACTTAAGATAATATGTGTATATATTTTGGCTTGTGTGTGCATCTATATTGTCCTATATGTGCATCAAAACTTTATAAGACGTTGTTCGGCCTAAGTTTTATTTTCGAACCATATTTTTTCCGGGTCCACTTTTTGCTTGTGCTGGCATGTGCACCATTTTTTATTTGTGTCTGCATTAATATTGACTTGTATGTGCTTAAAATTTTAGAAGGTGTTGACCGGCCATTTTTTTCGATTCAATTTTTCACAACCTAACTTTTTTCCAAAACTATTTTTTTGCTTAAGATGGCATGTGTATATATTAAAGCTTGTATGTGCATCAATATTGACATGTATGTGCATCTAAAGATTGTAAAAATTATGCATTGTTTTCTAAAGAAAATGTGCATGAGTTGTACATTATATGTGCATAAGTTTTGACATGTGCACATTCAAGCAAAAAGACATGTGTTTCAAATGATATGCACGTATAAGTAAAAAACTCATGCACATATCAAGCCAAGAAAACGATGCATACAAGTAAAATTTAGATGCACAGACAATTCAAAATTCATGCACTTACAAGACAAAACCTATACACAATCTGTAAAGTGTATAAAATTTTAATGTGTGTGCATAAGTTTCCACTTACAAAAAGTCACACATATAGTCAAACCTTATGCACGCCTAGTTTAATTTACAGGCACATGCAAGCAAAAAGACATGCACTTCAAGGGTATGCACATACAAGCCAAAACTCATGCACAATTCAACCCATGAAAACAACGCACACAAGTAGAATTTAGATGCACATACAGGTCAAAATTTATGCACACACATGACAAAACATATGTACATTCTGTGAAATTCATGCATAAGTTTTTGCATATATGGGCATGAGTTTCCACATACACAAAGTCACACATATAATCAAAACTCTATTCATAATTTATGGAATTTAGATGCACATACAACAAAAAAAGACATGCACTTCAAAAGGTATGCAGATACAAGTCAAAACTCATGCACATTTCAACCAAAAAAATAATACACACAAGTAGATTTTAGATGCAAATATATGTCAAAATCTATGCACATACAAGCTAAAACATATGCACATGGTGAGAAGTGCATGAGTTTTCACATACACAAAGTCACACATATAGTAAAAAATCCTATACAGATTTTATGCAATATCAGTACAAGTCAATATCGATGCACATACAAGCACAAATCATGCAAAAATTAATGAACCTGCAAGGCACCAATGAACCTGGTCGATTTTTAAAATGTATAACCTATTCTATGTGTGATGAATCTGTTACTTATACTCAATGAACCTGTTAGTTGTAAATGATGAACCTGTTACTTATACTCAATGAACCTGCATGCGAAAAGTAATGAACCTGCAAGACAACACCAATGAACCTACTCGAATTTTAAAGTGTACAACCTATTCTATGTGTGATGAATCTGTTACTTATACTCAATGAACATGTTAGTTATAAATGTTGAACATGTTACTTATACTCAATGAACCTGTTAGTTATACATGATGAACATGTTACTTATACTCATTTAACCTACATGCGAAAATTAATGAACCTGTAAGACAACACCATTGAACCTGGTCGATTTTTGAAGTGTACAACCTATTCCATGTGTGATAAACCTGTTACTTATACTCAATGAACCTGTTAGTTATACATGTTGAACCTGTTACTTATACTCAATGAACTTGTTAGTTATACATGATGAACTTGTTACTTATGCTCAATGAACCTGCATGCGAAAATTAATGAACCTGCAAGACAACACCAATAAACCTGATCGATTTTTGAAGTGTACAACCTATTCCATGTGTGATGAACCTGTTACTTATACTCAATGAACCTGTTAGTTATACATGATGAACCTGTTACTTATACTCAATGAACTTGCATGCAAAAATTAATGAACCTGCAAGACAACACCAATGTACCTGGTCGATTTTTGAAGTGTACAACATATTCCATGTGTGATGAACCTATTACTTATACTCAATGAACCTGTTAGTTATACATGATGAACCTGTTACTTATACTCAATGAACCTGCATGCGAAAAGTAATGAACCTGCAAGACAACACCAATGAACCTGCTCGAATTTTAAAGTGTATAACTTATTCTATGTGTGATGAACCTGATACTTATACTCAATGAACCTGTTAGTTATAAATGTTGAACCTGTTACTTATACTCAATAAACATGTTAGTTATACATGATGAACATGTTACTTATACTCAATGAACCTACATGCGAAAATTAATGAACCTGCAAGACAACATCAATGAACCTGGTCGATTTTTGAAGTGTACAACCTATTCCATGTGTGATGAACCTGTTACTTATACTCAATGAACCTGTTAGTTATACATGTTGAACCTGTTACTTATACTCAATGAACCTGTTAGTTATACATGATGAACTTGTTACTTATACTCAATGAACCTGCATGCGAAAATTAATGAACCTGCAAGACAACACCAATGAACCTGGTCGATTTTTGAAGTGTACAACCTATTCCATGTGTGATGAACCTGTTACTTATACTCAATGAACCTGTTAGTTATACATGATGAACCTATTACTTATACTCAATGAACTTGCATGCGAAAATTAATGAACCTACAAGACAACACCAATGAACCTGATCGATTTTTGAAGTGTACAACATATTCCATGTGTGATGAACCTGTTACTTATACTCAATGAACCTGTTAGTTATACATGATGAACTTGTTACTTATACTCAATGAACCTGCATGCGAAAAGTAATGAACCTGCAAGACAACACCAATGAACCTGCTCGAATTTTAAAGTGTACAGCCTATTCTATGTGTGATGAACCTGTTACTTATACTCAATAAACCTGTTAGTTATACATGATGAATATGTTACTTATACTCAATAAACTTGCATGCAAAAATTAATGAACCTGCAAGGCACCAATGAACCTGGTCGATTTTTAAAGTGTACAACCTATTCTATGTGTGATGAACCTGTTACTTATACTCAATAAACTTGTTAGTTGTAAATGATGAACATATTACTTATACTCAATAAACCTGTTACTTGTACCCAAACACAAACAAGCCAAACTATAGCCACATTCTCCAAGCACTTATGCATCATCAACAATTAAAAGCAAAAAAAAAAATGGCATAAGTGGAGCACAGATGTTATAAGCATCTTAGAATGGGATACAACATACATATAGCAAAACCAAATGAAAATGGAACTCAAAGTTATACAGCTAAAAAAAACAGTCTTTTCAAGTGCAATTACACTTCCAAGTATCACAAGTTCACAGAAAATGAAAAATGCAAGAAACTTTGCCCATTAAAATCTGACAACTATGCAGAAAAAAAGGGGGAAATCACCCTACTTCTAGCCAAAACTTGACCCAGCCCCTATGGTGATAACCTGCCCATCAGGGAGTTAGTAGCTTTTGTCGACTGAGGAGCTTGTCTTTGATGTTTCCATCTCTTGCTCGTAGTCAAGAGCTACGTGAGAGAGCTTCTCCTTGACATCCCTCACGATCTTGCGCTCAGTACTCGTCGTGAACGAGTAGCCTCGCTCGGTCAGGATCTTCATGAGGTGGTCGGTCAAATCGTGACCTGCCAAGTCAAGACACAGGATGGCGTGAGGGAGAGCATAGCCCTCGTAGATTGGAACTGTATGGCTGACACCATCTCCAGAGTCCAACACAACACCTGACACACACAAAACAAGAATCACCTAAGCGAAGTATACAGACACAAGAGGAACGTCGACGTCGTTGCCTTCCTCGTCTTCACATGCAACGACCACGTCTACATGTTGACGGTAAGGGGGGATTTCGACTTTTGCTACATCCTTAACCAGATCCACAACCTTCTTGTTCATCCTATCCCTGTGCCTGGGGAACATGCAGTTGTAAAGCAAGGAGTTTCCGCACGAAATGCTATATGCTTTCAGACCTTTCCCCTTCAACCAAATGATAAGCTCCTTAAGAGTTATCCTCATCTGCTCAGTGCAAGATATTGCTACTGATTTGCATCTATTTACTTCCATTGTACGAGTTAGTACTTCACATTAATTTTCACAAACACCATTTTGAAACTTTGACCGGAGATGATCTCACTACAAGGGCAAATTCCAATGTTTTTTTACAAGAAAGATGGTAAACATATTCTAGTTGCAGCACTGTTAGGACACTTAATCAGCTAGGGGTTATGTACATGAAAGTATAGAAATACTAACTTGTTTAGGATCTAGTGGAATGACACGGAAATCGGATGCCAGCAGAGGAGCATCATCTGCAAAGGATTCATCAATTGGAGCAAACACCAGCTGAGCACAACCACCAATTGCATTCTCGTCTATCCCGCTACAGAGCTGTTGAATAAGAGATTTCGAAAATTCATTCCTAACTCCTATGTAACATAAAGCAACAAATTTTAGTAGAATTTGACAAACCTGTACCAAGAACATATCTCGTGCAAATGCAAGATCCTCGGGAGTAAATGCCTGCCCTTCAAGTCGGACTACCTCCAAAAACTGGAGAATGATTCCTAGTGAGACTTCATCCAACAGCTAAACATAATATTAACAACAGAGGGCGGGATAATCGCATCCAATCCCAAACCCTAGCACGAACCTGAAAAACCCTAGGCTCGCCAATACGCACCCCCTGGTCCTGCAAATCGAGAATCCGCAGCCGATCGAGCTGGCGATCATCAGCGCGAGCGCAATTCCGTAGACGCGGCGCCGGCCGATTAGGTCTCCGAGTCTGCCGAAGACGATTTGGCCGCAGGCGGTGCCGAGAAGAGAGACGGCGAGCATGATTGTGACCACCAATGGCGGAACTTGCTCCGTTTGGGGATCGGGATTGGAATCGTTGTCGTTGTAGTAAATTCGGCCGAGGAGTTTCATGATCGGAGGAGTTTCACGAAGGGATCGAAATCACAGAGAGAGCAAACGATTGAAACGAAGACGATGAGAGAGAATGAACAAGGTAGTCATATGGAGAAAGGGCAAGTTTGTCTTTTTATATCGTTTTGATATTAATTACAAAATTGCCACCGTTTAAATAAACTTCTTGATTTTTTTTAGAGCAAATCAGATTTTTTCCCCTTCTAATCTTAACCGTTCGTATTTCTCATCCAATGACGAGTAATAGTACTTAAGATTTATCTTAAGCACTACACTCTTTCAGAGCGGGCCTCTATAGATAGATTGATTATATTTTTGTCATAAATCATATATATTGAGATCAAATTATTAAGAAAAAAAATCTTTTTCGGCCACGCGTCCGCTAGTATATAAGATCTTAGCGGTTATATAGAAAAATCGTATAAAGATTAAATTAGGTTGTAGTTAGTTTATTCCAGGTACATAAGGAAATTATATTCTGTCAAGAGGTGATACATAACGATGTAATATCTTTCGCGGACCTTTATTCTATCTTTCATGCTCTCTTTCTTATAAATCTGGGTTATTGTAACGGATCATTCGCTCAAATCCATAAACAAGTTTGAATAATTTCAAACATTAGGATGAAGAAACAAGCTTTTATTCCACAAGAGCAGATCATCTTGCTGCCATTTTCTTTCCCTCTCCGTGTTCCCGTATCCATATTTGGATGATGATGGAATATGGAGTTAGAGAATCATGGACCAAGATTTATGCAATTGAGCCAAATTTTAATGGTCTCTTCACGAGACTAATTGGGATATCCTTACTACTAAATACGCAATGATTAATTATTGTCAAACTATACATTCCGTGTTGTACTGTATTTTTAAAATGCAACTTTTTAAAATTATGAGTTAGAGCCAAGTCTTTCGGAAAGGTGCTGATTAATTTTCAAAACCTACAGTTCATAACATCATTGGTAATAGCTTGATTTACAAATAAGTTTATTAAATTTCTCTATGCCCTTTACAAGAAGTCTGGAGAACATAGATATTACATGTTTATGCTCTTACCTTCTTATCTTAATCTTAAGGAACACGACTCTCTAGACTCTCAGAATTACTTCAGTACTATGTTTTATACTCTCTATATCAAAATATAAGTCGTTTTGCTACATTTGTTGGGTATTACAATGTAATTCATTTTTCGTGTTTACAAAGCTCTACAAATAAATCACTTTTGAGAGAGTTCTATATCACTCTTTTTTCTACTAACTTAATCAAAAGTTGTGATTAAGCTATTTTTAATTCTTAAAAAAGGAAGAAAAAAAATGATAACTATGGACGTACTATAATGGGACTACTCTTTCACTATAATATACTCTCCGGCATTAAGTCGATGGGCCTAATCCATGTCAACTGGGCTTGGGCCGAACATAAGAGTATTTTTGTGAGCTACATTTCTACCCAAACCTAATTAGAAATTTAACCGTTAACTTATATTTACTTCTATCCAACATCTCTTCGTGTAAGTGTACCAGAGGATTTACAAAAAAAAAGATTCCGCCATGTGTGGAAATGGAGATCGGTAACACATGAAAACAGGAATCAAAGAGATTGTAATTACAAGTGGCACTTGCATCTCTCTGTTTCAGCAATGGAGATCGGTCATAAAAGCTAATGACGGAGCGTTAAGAGGAAACTAAATCCAAAGCTGGATTCATAAATGCCATGTAGATTGTAGGCCGGAAAATAATAATATTTTTTTATGACCGATTTGGCAGTCTTCCATGAGATCCGAACTTTCCATAATGTCAAAAAAAACAATTGATCAATTTTGGTCGTAATCAATTGCTGAAAAATCTATTATATAAACACAGCATTATAGCATATCTTTTTCATGGTTATCAGGAACTCTATGAAATCTCAAAAGGAGGTTAGAGCATATTAGGGGTGTTCAATTCATGCCCGAACCGGAAAAGACCGGACCGGACCGAGAAAATTACGGTCCGGATATTTTTCTTAATCCGGTTCCGGTCCAGTCTAAATCCGGAAAAAAACCGATTCAGATCGGTTGGACTTTTTTTTTTCAAAAAAAATAAAATAATAATAAATTAGGAGTTTAAATATTTTTTTATAGATATTTTTCTTAAGTTAATAAGTTAGGAGTATAATATTTTTTAGATATTAAATAAGAATTTATTTTTTATTTTTTTAAAAATAAGTTCTGGTCTTAAACCGGACCAGACCGACCAGACTTTTGAAAAAATCTGGTCACCCCTAGAGCATATACATCAAATCCAATGCACCAACAACATTTTGTTATCGGCATTCGTCAGCCCAAACTGAAATGTGGACAATGGGTTGTTTGGCAGTGACAGAGTTTGTTAATTAGGTATATCCAGTACTATAAATCGAATATAATTAGGCAGTGGCTATATGTACGCCATTTATTGTCTAAACGGACACGATTCTGTGCGCATAGCGTAACAACACGGTTTGGTGCGCCTACGCTACGCGCACAGGGATGTAATGGGAATTATAGAAAAGGATTTACCATTACACGTGATTCTGTGCGCATAGCGTAGAGTTTGTTAGTTTCCCCAACACTCACCAGACGTTCAACATTGCATATGCATTCACTCGGGCAGAAAGGATTTACCATTACACGTGGATAATGAGAAAAATTCGGGCATTGTGTTTAGATTTAGGAGTGATGCCAACGGCAATAATGACAGACTGTGAGCAAGCCCTCATTACTGCGATTGGCAATGTTTTCGGCAACGAAGTTCAACACCTCTTGTGTTGGGTGCATATCAGACACAACATTGAGGCACATGCATCATCCATTCTGAAGACGAAGGAAAGTGTTGATTTCTTTGCAAACCAATGTTGGGGACTTTTTTGCTCAACCAGTGAAGAAAGCTATGAAGAGAGGCTTGCCGCATTGAGGACATCATGGAAGAGCGGCCTTGTCGGATACGTGGAGGGCACATGGCTTACTCTTTACAAGAAAAGCATAGTAAGGGCGTGGACTGATCATCATCTTCACTTCTTCACGAGGACTTCAAACAGGTATCACGACTGTAATGATATTTTTGTTTTATTATCAATAATTCTTAATGTCTTACTATCCTAATGTGTTTTGAAAGGGTTGAAGGGATGCACAAGGTTTTGAAAGATATTCATGGCTCTAGCAGAGGGGGTTTCAATACAGTGATCGTGAGGATCCACCATGTCATCATCCTTCAAATTGATCAGATTAGGGCAAGCATGAACATGTCACTGGCTAAACGACCAACAGATTTCGATGATCCAACGATGTTGCCAGTTGTACGCGCTATATTTTCTAGGCTCTTCTACAAAGTGTCGGACAGATGCTTTGATTTGTTGTTGGCGTCGTATGAGCGGTTATTGAAGGAGCAGTACGAAGAAGAATGCACCGATTATTGGGTGAGAAACTGCTTAGGGATGCCGTGCGTACATGTCCTTGCAAATGCCATCATTATGAGAACACCCCTCATTCCGGAGGACTTTCACCCGTTTTGGAGGGACTTGGAATGGGAAGATGCTCCTACAACAAGTGCGTCCGATGATCAGAATGTTCAAATGAACATTACAGAGATGCGACTTAGAGAAATGTGGGCCAGGATGGATACTGGGACTTTGAAGAAAGGCACGACATTCCAATTAGGTGAGTTGTATCACGACTTGGAGTATCCAGAGGAAAGTACATTGTTGGAGCCGACTGGGATCCGTGCTAAAGGAAGGCCAAGTGGTTCTAGGAACAAGCTGAACAAGGTGGAGAAGAGGGAGAAGTGCTTGTTTGAGCACAGACAGGAAGAATTGAAGCAGAAGGAGAAGAATGCAAAGGCAAAGGGGAAGGCAAGTGAGAGCTCTGGTAGAGGTCCAGGTCGTCCTAGAAAGGAAGCAAGTGGTCCTAGTCCAGTGGTGATCAGCTTTGAGGAATTACAATCCCAACCTGTACCAGAAGAATCACAACCAGAAGATTCGCAGTGGCCTGAAGAGCCCAATATTCCCATTGTTCATATGAGGGTTAACTTTGGGGTTGACAATGTGGATGACTTCTGGATTCCGTATATCAAGGATGTTAGAGATGTACGTCTCGATGGTCATTGTGGATATCGGTCTATGGTTGTACTGTTGGGAAGGGAAGAGAAAGAATATGTCAACATCCGACGGGAGATGGTAGTGGAGTTACTTGACAACCAAGATCTATACGAGCCGATACGTAGCCATCTTCGGGAAGGTTCTTGGGATGATCTTATTCTCCAAGTCAATCATTGCTTGACAACCGAGATCTATAGTTTTCTTTATATTTAATGTGATATATGATTATATACTATAGTTTCCTTTATATTTCATGTGATATATGATTATATGCTATAGTTTTGCTTTATAATTCATGTGATATATGATTATATACTATAGTTTCCGTTATATTTCATGTGATATATGATTATATACTATAGTTTCCTTTATATTTCATGTGATATATGATTATATACTATAGTTTCCTTTATATTTCATGTGATATATGATTATATACTATAGTTTCCTTTATATTTCATGTGATATATGATTATATACTATAGTTTCCTTTATATTACATGTGATATATGATTATATACTATAGTTTCATTTATATTTCATGTGATATATGATTATATACTATAGTTTCCGTTATATTTCATGTGATATATGATTATATACTATAGTTTCCGTTATATTTCATGTGATATATGATTATATACTATAGTTTCCTTTATATTTCATGTGATATATGATTATATACTATAGTTTCATTTATATTACATGTGATATATGATTATATACTATAGTTTCCTTTATATTTCATGTGATATATGATTATATACTATAGTTTCCTTTATATTTCATGTGATATATGATTATATACTATAGTTTTGGGTTCAACCATTTCTCCATAAAACCACGTAAATAACTAAAAAATCTTTACACAAAGTCTACGAATAAGTCAACTTAACTAGTCCTCCTCCTCCTCATCCCCTGGATGACTGCCACTTCCTTGACCAGCCTCGTGGACTGAATCCTGAAACATCTATGAATAACGTGGTGGAGGGGGGGCCAGGGGTGGTGTCTCCCCAATCAGCATCTCCAACCATGCTCGAATAAGTCCATCATCTAAGGTCGGTCTCCTCTCCTCAGGGGTCTGCAAATAAGATCGGGGCTCACCAACGACCAACTGGAGGCACTGTATTAAATAATAGAAATATTAGTCAAAACCTAAAACTACCAATGACCATAAATTAACGAAAAAATTTAAAACGTACCACAACTGAATTCACTGCAGGGGCGACATGGACTGAGCCAATAGGACAATCTCGTCTGACTGAAATGGGATCGACCAATGGATGAGACATCTCATCGAACCAGTCCAAATAGTCATCAGAAACGTCCCAAAAATGAGTCGCGGGTCGGCCCACCAAGTCGATCAGAGGTCTCGGTTCTGCATCCCATGCTCATAGCAGCTCATCATCAAACTGAACTTTGTAACCTCTGATCTCCTCATTTCGTGTCGTTGTGCTGGGAAGAATGGGAGGAACTGGGATGGTCTGTATAATACCAAACTGCCTGAGTACTCGGTCCGGCATATACGACTCTGCAATGTTCATAATACGCAGCACACCCCGAAACCGAGATGGGGAAATCTCTGGAGCGTTGCAGTCCACCCCCACCCATGGAGTCCAAGTAACCTGTAACGTCAGATTTCCCAATTAATTATCTATTTAAAGTAATTAAAGTTTATAAACGTATCGAGAATAACCTATACATTATTTACCTCCTCATATCTCATGTTGTCCAGCATCCGACATATCTCCACCAAACGTCCAATATCTCTACTGGACACCAACTCCACCCCATCCCTAGCAGTTGCTCCCGTAAATAGCGGGTTCGTAATATAATTTCCGAGAAAATGGCGAAAGTATACCCAAATCCATGACTGCACATAATGAAATAACACTATTAGCAAAAAAATAATTAGAAAGTGAATTATAACTTGACTAATATGACACGAATAGCTTACCCTAATAAGAATCCCGCATGATACAATCCCCTGCGCTCCACGCCGAGATGCCTCTCCCAAATTGCGATACAAAAACGCAAGGATGTCGGCTCCCCATGCAAAACCTTCAGTACTCTCGTGGTCAAACAGAAGGGCACACCACTTGTGCTTCACGGCCTTAGTCGACTTATCCACCAGGACAGTCGACCCAAGAAACAGCAACAGATAATACGTGGCAATAATGCTCTCCACTCTCTCGCGTGCCGCCATCCTCTCCCTCAATGTCAACTCTAGATACTCTAATGGGATGCCGCCCCCTGTATACCACCGCCTCACCTGAGCCTCGTCAACCCCCAGATCTGTAGCGATACGACTGTAGATTGCATCATCAGTCAACGCTGAAGTGCAGCTCCTCCCATGAATGGGAACCCGCAGAATATGGAGAACATCTAACAATGTAATTGTCATCTCTCCGAATGGCAAATGAAATGAACTAGTCTCCAGATGCCATCTCTCCACAAATGCAGATATCATAGCAGCATTTATACTGGCGGCGACGCCAATTGTGCGTAAATGTGTAAGGCCGCTGCGCTCTGCAATCCTAAACCACGTCTGGGGATCAACGGTAATGAAGGTGATACACACAATTATGTTGCGTGTATTGACGGAGTTTTGGCATGATTTTAGTGGTATTTTAGGATGCTCTAGTGATGATTTGGAGACTTGGCAAGGAGGCGCGAAAGTTGCATTTTTGGAGCTTTTGGAGCTGAGAAGCGAAGTATGAAGAAGCTGAATTACGGCGACCGCCGCATAATAACGGCGACCGCCGTTAATTCCCCCTGGAGAACCTCAGCTACGACATTGAAACGGCGACCGCCGTTTAATTGCGGCGACCGCCGCAATTACGGCGATCGCCGTGGGAAAAGCAACGGCCGCCGCCGCTGTTGGACGAAGCGCCGAGCCGATTTTCCTTTTCGACTTTAGTTATTTTATTTTATTATTACGTTTTGTTTTATTTTAAGTTATTTTGAGATTAAACTCCCTTTGGTATTTAAGGGTTGAGAAGACTTGTTCTCTTCTCATCTGAGAACCCTAGTTTTATTTCTTACGTATTTCCCTTGCTATGAAGAACTAAGCACCTCTTGCTTAGTCAGACATTGAAGCTCTTCGTTTGATTCAGTTGTAAATTTCTACTTTTAATCTATTGCTTTGGGCTTTCATCTTTTCTCTTGCTTGAATCTTATGATTGATATTGGTAATTTCTAGTCTGATCAACTAGGGTTTGTTGGTATTTATCTATTGCTAGGTCTAGATTGTTACTGGTTGAGCATATCTATTCCTTAGTAGCAACTGCATCGTGTTAGTAACTGGTTGTGCTAATCTTATGCAGAAGAGAATTGATTTACATCTTAGGGTAAAAACTGGTTGTTTTATTCTAGGTTGTATCCAACCATATTCCTATCCATAAAGCTGCTGTTAAATTGAATCTTGAAAGTTTCAGGG
The DNA here is from genome assembly GCA_027886185.1 of Rheum nobile. Lineage (NCBI taxonomy): Eukaryota > Viridiplantae > Streptophyta > Magnoliopsida > Caryophyllales > Polygonaceae > Rheum > Rheum nobile. Next base: position 813,494 of record WOAB01000170.1, read on the forward strand.
TTGTTTAATTAGTTAGTTTTAATAGTATCTGGTTGTGCTATTAGATACTTTTGAAAAGGAATTGGAATTGCCATTGCATGCGATTTTGAGTGGTTTCTATGATCAACTTGTCATTCGATTATTGGATATTGTTTGACTAAGTGCCTTCCCCATACTTGATTTCAGTACTTTAATTGCTTACTTACTTTTGCATGCTTGGTTACTCTACAAACAAACAAACCCCCCCCCCCCTTTGGTTACTTCAATTGACATACACTTTACATACTGCGATAGATTGTGTTTCCCTGTGGATCGACCCTTACTTGCCTGAGACTGCGTTTTAGGTTTTGTTTGGATTTCTTGCATAATAGGAATTAGTACGACAAAATTCCTGTTACCAAATTGGCGCCGTTGCCGGGGAATTATACAATTCTATCTTGTGTGTGTGATTTGTGTGCCAATTTTTGGTGTGAACCTCTCTTATGGTTCACACCACCCGTGTTACTAATACTCCACTTCTTGATTTTGATCCAGAGATCGAAAGGACTTTTCACCAGGCTATCAGGGCTGCGCGTGCATTACTGCAGGATACTGATGCGATGGCTGACCAACGTGTTACTCTTGAGTCTTTGACGGCCCCCAACTTAGACCAACCAACTCGTGCTGTGGAATTTCCCGCTCTTGGTGCAGGAGTAAAATTTGAGCTTAAGACAGGAGTAGTTCACTTACTCCCGAAATTCAGCGGAACTCCCCTTGAAGACCCTATTCAACATTTGGATGAGTTCGTTGAGGTCTGCACCAGTATGAGGCCATCTGAGATCACTGAAGATCAGATGAAGCTTAGAGTTTTCTCCTTCTCATTGAAGGACTCTGCGAAAGACTGGTACCATACTTTGGCCCCAGGAAGCATCACCACCTGGACTGCCCTGAAGAAAGTTTTCCTAGACAAGTACTTCCCAGCAATCAAATCTAATCAGCTGAAGAAGAAGATATGCAATATTGAGTAGCAGTCTAATGAGTCCCTCTATGAGTATTATGAGCGCTTCAAGAAGCTAGTGAAGAGCTGCCCCTACCATGGGTATGAAAAGCATGATCTTATTCTTTATCTGCATGGAGGACTCCGTGAAGATGACCGTCGGATGGTGAATTCCTCTTGTGGCGGTAATATTCTGAAAAGGGCCTATGAAGAGGCCCTGGAGATTTTTGCCACTCTAGCTGATGATGCGAGACAATATAGTGGGAGAGGCTCTCAAAGCTTGGTTGCTGCAAGCGCTCAGTCTAAGTATGATCAAGCTGATTTTGATTTGCTGCGAGAAGAGGTGAGGCGTTTGAAGCTGAAGGGTACGCCCCAACAGGTTAAGGCCTGCGAGATCTGTCATGACGACCTACACCCTACTGATGCATGTCCTACTATGCAAGAGGAGGTGAATGCAGTAGGAGGATATCAGCAGCGGCCCAGGAATGATCCCTATTCTAGTACATACAATCCTGGCTGGAGGAACCATCCCAACTTCAGATGGAGAGACCCGGAACAGGATCAAGGCCAAACGCAACAACAGGGTATTCCACAACAGTCTAGACAACCCTATGTACCGAGACCCCAAGGGCAGAGCTCGAATCCTTCATCATCCATGGAGGACATGATGAAAACATTGACTGCGAATGTTGTCCAAATGAGCAAGAATCAAAAGGAATTCCAGGAGCACACACAGTCCAGCATCCAGAATTTGGAATAACAGTTTGGTCAGATTTCTCAAGTGGTGAATAAACTGGATGCCAGGGATTCCGGTAAACTCCCGTCTCAAACTGAAGTGAACCCAAACATTCGAAATGTCAGTGCTGTGACTTTGAGAAGTGGGAAGAAGCTTGGGGAAAATAATTGTGAGATTAACGAGGAAGAAATTGAGGATTTGGAACAGACCAGAGACGGCGACCGCCGCGAGACACACGGCGACCGCCGTTTAATGAAAGCTGCTCTCGACCTGGAGAAAGAAAATCACGGCGACCGCCGCGAAAATTACGGCGACCGCCGTGACGGTGATAATATTCTCGGAAATTCTGATGACAATCACGGCGACCGCCGCGAACCATACGGCGACCGCCGCGAAACTTACGGCGACCGCCGCAAAACTGAAGTAGCTCTCGACTCATCCGACGAAAATCACGGCGATCGCCGTGACAATTGCGGCGCCCGCCGTTCATCTGGAGTCGAAGCTGAGGCTGAAAAGAAGTCTGACTCTCCGATTTTTCCTGGGTGGAAGCCGGTTGCGTCCTTCCCATCTGCTCTGAAGCGCACCAAGCCACTTGCGCAAGACAAGGACATGTTCGAGATGTTCAGGAACGTCGAGGTCAACATACCTCTTCTCAATCTAATCAAGTCCGTCCCCCGCTATGCCAAATTCTTGAAGCAGATGTGCACCACAAAAAGGAACCAAGACAGGAATAGCAAGAAGAAGGTAAAGGTAAGCGAACATGTCTCTGCTGTGTTTCAAAAACGCTTACCCAAAAAATGTGGTGACCCAGGTATGTTTACTATCCCTATCACCATTGGAGGAACCAAGTTTAATAAGGCTATGCTGGATTTGGGTGCTTCTATCAATGTTTTACCTTCCTCTCTCTGTGAATCCTTGCGATTAGGACCTTTGCATGCAACGAATATTTCCATTCAATTGGCTGATAGGTCTAGTGTGCGTCCTATAGGGATTGTAGAGGATGTCTTGGTTATGGTTGGTGATCTTACGTTCTCTGCTGATTTCTATGTGCTCAATATGGAACATGACAAGCATGTAGCCCCTATTCTGTTAGGGAGACCTTTCCTCAAAACTGCTAATACCAAGATCAATGTGAGCACATGTTCTTTAACTATGGAGTTTGATGGCCAGGCTATTAATTATAACATATATGAAGCCATGAAATACCCTGCTGATGATCACTCTTTGTGTGCTATTGATGTGCTTGAGCCTGTAGTACAAGATGTCTTTGATGATGACCAAGTAGATTCTATGCAATCCATGATTGTTGATTCTAGTTTAGATTTTACTCTATCTGCTAACGTGCAGGAAGTTGTCAATGAGTTGGATGCTTACTATAAGCGTCCTACTGAGCTACCAGGTAAAGCACCTCTGCCACTAACCCTGCCTGGCGAGAAACTTTTACCCTCTATTGTGCAGGCACCAGTGATTGAGTTGAAGCAACTTCCCGAGCACCTCAAGTATGTCTTTCTTGGAGACGAAGAGACCTTGCCGGTGATCATCTCTAACAAGCTCACCCAGGAACAAGAAGACAAGTTGGTGGTGGTTCTAAAGGAACACAAGACGGCAATTGGTTGGACCATTGCTGACATCAAGGGAATCAGCCCCACCACATGCATGCACCGAATTCTGCTGGAAGGCGAAGAGAAGCCTTCGCGACAACCCCAGAGGCGTCTGAATCCACCTATGATGGATGTTGTCAAGAAGGAAGTTCTGAAGCTTCTGCAGGCAGGTATGATCTTTCCTATTTCTGACAGTAAGTGGGTTAGTCCTACGCAGGTCGTCCCAAAGAAAGGAGGAATCACAGTTGTGGAAAACCAACATGGGGAGTTAGTCCCTACACGACTGCAGACAGGCTACAGGGTGTGCATTAATTACCGCAAGCTGAACGCGGTGACCAGGAAGGACCACTTCCCTCTACCATTCATTGACCAGATGCTCGAGAGACTGTCAGGTCGTGCATTCTACTGCTTCCTGGATGGATACTCAGGCTATTTCCAGATAGCCATTGCACCTGAAGACCAAGCGAAAATGACATTCACCTGTCCCTTTGGCACTTTTGCCTATCGCAGGATACCATTTGGATTGTGCAATGCTCCAGGTACCTTTCAGCGGTGTATGGTAAGCATATTTTCTGAGTACATTGAGAACTTCATAGAGGTATTCATGGATGATTTTACTGTTTATGGAGATGACTTTGATGCATGCTTGCACCATCTATCACTTGTGCTTGCAAGGTGTGTTGACACCAATTTAGTGTTGAATTCTGAGAAGTGTCACTTTATGGTTGAGCAGGGCATTGTTTTGGGTCATATTGTGTCGTCTAGGGGTATTGAGGTCGATAAGGCAAAGATTGAAGTAATTCAGTCTTTGCCCTATCCTACTAATGTTCGCGAAGTTCGTTCTTTTCTGGGCCATGCATGTTTCTATCGCAGGTTCATTAAAGATTTTTCCAAGATCTCATCACCTCTATGTGACCTGCTGAAGAAGGAGATTGGATTTGAGTTTACAGTTGAGTGTCGGGCTGCCTTTGATGAACTGAAGGCGCGCCTGACAAGTGCCCCAATCATCCAGGCGCCTGACTGGTCTAAGCCCTTTGAGATCATGTGCGACGCCAGTGACTATGCTGTGGGGGCTGTGCTGGGCCAAAAAGATGGAAGAGCATCCCATGTGATCCAGTATGCATCCATGACGCTAAATGGTGTGCAGAGGAACTACTCCACCACAGAGAAGGAGATGCTGTCCATAGTGTTTGCCCTTGAGAAGTTCAGGCAGTACCTGCTTGGTACAAAGGTCTTTGTCTACTCCGACCATGCTGCTCTGCGCTACCTCATGACGAAGAAGGAAGCCAAGCCAAGGCTGATCCGGTGGATCCTATTACTCAGCGAATTTGATGTGGAGATCAAGGACAAGAAGGGTGCTGAGAATCTTGTTGCTGACCACCTCAGCCGAATTGTCCAGGAAGATAACACCCCATAACCCCAGATTCAGACAAGATTCCCTGATGAGTCTCTATTCCGGCTCACTACTGTAGAGCCTTGGTATGCTGATTTGGTGAATTTTCTCACCACGGGTGACTTTCCTCCACCCTTCAACAAGGCTCAGAGGGACAGGCTGCGCAGTTCAGCCAGATTTTTTGTCTGGGACGACCCCTATCTATGGAAACATTGTTCTGACCAGGTAATTCGTAGGTGTATCCCAGAAAATGAGGTAAATTCTCTCCTTACCTTTTGTCATTCTGAGCATGTGGTGGACACTCTGGGGTACAACGAACCGCAAGAAAGGTACTTGAAGCAGGATTTTGGTGGCCTTCCATCTTCAAGGATGCGCATAACCACTGCAAATCCTGTGACAAGTGTCAACGGGTTGGAAATATATCTCAGAGGGATGAGATGCCACAAACAGGGTTGATTTTTTGTGAAATCTTCGATGTTTGGGGTATTGACTTCATGGGACCGTTTCCATCCTCTTGCGGTAACATATATATTTTGCTTGCGGTGGACTACGTTTCCAAGTGGGTGGAAGCGAAGGCCACCAGGACTGATGATGCTAAAGTTGTTGCAGAATTCTTGAAGTCCCACATATTCAACAGGTTTGGAGTGCCAAAGGCTCTCATCAGTGATAGAGGAACTCACTTCTGCAACAGAACAATTATTGCGCTATTAAAGAAATATCATGTCACGCAGCGAGTTTCTACCGCCTATCACCCTCAAACGAATGGGCAAGCTGAAGTGTCCAACCGGGAGATAAAGTCCATCTTGGAGAAGACGGTGTCTCCAAATAGAAAAGACTGGAGTTTGAGGCTTGATGACGCACTCTGGGCATACAGGACAGCTTACAAAACACCAATTGGTATGTCACCCTTTCGGTTGGTATTTGGTAAGGCTTATCACCTTCCAGTGGAACTAGAACACAAGGCATATTGGGCTGTAAAGAATTACAGCTTGCAGCTGGATGGGGCTGGAGTGCTTAGAAAGCTCCAACTACAAGAGCTAGAGGAGGCCAGGATCGAGGCTTATGACAATGCCATTCACTACAAGGAAAGGACTAAGACCTGGCATGACAAGATCATACTGAGGAAGGACTTCAAGGTTGGAGACAAAGTCCTCTTATTCCAGTCACGCCTTAGACTTTTCCCAGGCAAGATGAGATCGCGCTGGGCAGGACCATATTATGTGACCAAAGTCTTCCCACACGGTGTCGTAGAGCTGTTTGACTCGACATCACAGACTTTGTTCAAGGTGAATGGGCAGAGGATAAAGAAATACCATGAAGGCTTCACCAAAGACACCATTGAAGAGGCATTCCTGAAGGAACCCGAAGCTGAAACGTGATTGAACCTACACTGAGTCGAGCCACGACGTTAACTGCGGCGCTTCTCGGGAGGCAACCCGATGATTAGGTAATTTCTTTTCCCTTCCCTTAGTCAATTCTAGTTATTTCCCTTTTGTTTCTGTGTTTTTGTGTCGACTACAGAAACGTGAAAAAAATCGAAGAAGGTGCTCACGGCGACCGCCGCGTAACTTACGGCGACCGCCGTTAATTGCTCACCATGGAGGATGCCTACGACATCAAAACGGCGATCGCCGTTTAATTACGGCGACCGCCTCCCTCCATACGGCGCCCGCCGTTTCACCCCCCCTCGATCACGCTGTTTGCATCAAATGACGGCGACCGCCGTTTAATCACGGCGACCGCCGCCGTTTCAGGTTCGATCCTTTCATCAAAAAAAAAAAAAAAATGGACCCTGAGAAAACCTTAAACAGGGTGCAAAAGGCATACAAAGAAACATGTTAAAACCAAACGGGGTAAAAGCCAAAAAAAAAAAAAAAAAAAAAAATTGGGCCCCCTCCCCAGACCTATCATCTAACCTACCCCCCCTCACTTTCCCATTCCCCTCTCTCTCTCGCCACTCGCCCTCAACCCCAGATCCGGCGACCGCCGCGCCAGACCGCCGCCAACTTCGCTCGCCGCTTGCCCGCCGCCAGCCAAGGTCGCCGTCGTCGCTCGCCGTTTCGGAAATCTGCAGAATCTGTGCAAATTGAAACGGCGACCGCCGCATTCAACACGGCGACCGTCGCTCAACCCGGCGACCGCCGTTTCGTCGAATCTGGTGAATTTATTCTTATTCCCTCCCTGTTCTGCTTTTTGCTGTTGCTAGTAGTGTTGCTAGTCGTTGGGATTTTTGAGATGTCGGGATTTTTGAAACGCTCATTGTCTTCCCGGAAGAAATCAACGGGAGGTGAGCCCTCTCGGAAAAAATCATCGGGGGTTGAGACCTCCCGTAACAAGGTTGAGGAGGCTCGTAGGAGGCTTTTGCAGGAGAGGGCTTTTCAGTCCACATTATTCTTTGATCCAGGCACTCTGCGGGAGTTGCAAATATATGAGAGTACGCATGAGCTTTTTGTCAATGGTGGGCTGGGTAGTTTCTTCCATTTTGCGGCGCCCACATTCCCCAGCTGGACTGTGGAGTTTCTGGCCAGCTTTGATAGCCACTGCGATGAGGAGAGGATCACATTTAGTTTGGGTGGTAGCAGACACTCTATGTCCTGGACGGACCTTGATCTAGCGCTTGGGATTACCAGGCCACCATCTTCTGCGCAGGCGTGGAACGCCGCCAATGGTTACTTCCCCTTTTGGTACCACTCCACAGGGTCCAATGTCTACAACCCGCAGGATGGGGAGTACAATTACAAGTGGTCGCATCCGGGCCTGCGGCTGGCACATAAAGTAGTGCGGATGGCCTTCCATGGCCAGTCCGAATTGAACAAGCTCCCGTACGACGATTTGTATGCTGTATGGAGTATGACCCCCGAGTGCCCTCTGGTGTGGGATTGGCGTACCCATTTTATTGCTGTGTGCAGAAAATTTCAGGACAACAAGGGGCAGAAGATCGTCATTGGGGGCATGATCACTTTGATAGGCCGCCACCTGGGTCTCGAGCAACCAGACCCTTCCCAGCAACTCTCTCCTGCTTTTACATATGATTGGAGGCAGCTTAGGACTTCCGCTGTGATATCCGGGACCGGGTCTAACCCGAAGTTCTGGCTGTATGGCACGCGGGGTATCTATAAAATCCCCATCCCTTTTCCGTTTGTGGTGACCTGTGGCCCGCGCTACAGAGACTTTGATGTGAGTGGTTACCGGGTGGGAGCCCCTGGGGTGCGTCCCGTGCCAGCTAGCAGTGTTGCTCAGGATGATGACGATGACAGTGAGGATGAGGACGATGATACCAATGACGATGAGGACACTGCTATGCCTGCGGTACAGGCTATCGCTGCTGCTGGCCCGTCTCAGGATTACCAGAGACAGACTTGGGAAATGGTCCAGGGGATTGACTCTCGCCAACAGTCTATGCAGTCGGACTTTGCTGCCTACCACCAGGAGTTCATTGACTTCCGCCAGGAGTCCAGGGACCACTACGCGACGCAGACCCAGGACATTCAAGCCCTGGAGGAACAGATGAGGCAGTGGAACCTTTTCATGGGTTCCCAATATCCCGACTTTCCACCACCGCCGCAGTAGTAGGTACATTCTTCACTTCCCCTCTGTTATTATGTCTGATATCATTGAGGACAATGCTTATTTTAAGTGTGGGGGAGTGGATTATGTATTTATTATTGCTAGTTTCAAAAAAAAAAAAAAAAAAATCCTGGGATGGGCTGAAAACCCGAAAGGGCGGTCCAGGTAAAAAGCAGGTAATCCGACAGGCACTAGGCCTGGGCAAAAATGGATTCAGAGTGACGTGAGGCGGTGAGTCCATCTATGATAAAATGAAATGAGTGGCTAGGATGAAAACCCGAAAGGGCTCCTAGGCAAAATGAGTGAAAAGAAAATGAGTGTTTTCTAGGATCTCATTTTACCGGCGGGGCGACATAAGATGAGGAGACAAAGAAGGATTGTCGGGTAGACCATTGAGGGAGACATAAGGAATCATAGATGGAGGTTAGGACTAGTGGTTACTTTCATTTTTGGATGACCAGGATAAGCTTGGGGAAAGTATTCTGCTTGCCCTTAAGCTTGGATGTGTATTGAGTTGGCTGCTGTGGTTGAGGTTGTGGATATTGCATATGTTTGTGTTGATGTTGTGCTGATTATGATGCTGGTGTTGGGGGTGTAGTTGTGTTGTGATTGGTTGGTTGAAGGATGTTGAGCTTTCATGTACATGCTGTTACTCTTGGTTGTGGGCTTTCCTTGCATGTTGATGATCTAGGTGCTTATTGGTGATGGGTGGTAGTTCTCTATCCACTCGAGGCGAGTAGAGATTCAAGTGTGGGGGAGTTTGATACACACAATTATGTTGCGTGTATTGACGGAGTTTTGGCATGATTTTAGTGGTATTTTAGGATGCTCTAGTGATGATTTGGAGACTTGGCAAGGAGGCGCGGAAGTTGCGTTTTTGGAGCTTTTGGAGCTGAGAAGCGAAGTATGAAGAAGCATAATAACGGCGACCGCCGCATAATAACGGCGACCGCCGCATAATAACGGCGACCGCCGCATAATAACGGCGACCGCCGTTAATTCCCCCTGGAGAACCTCAGCTACGACATTGAAACGGCGACCGCCGTTTAATTACGGCGACCGCCGCAATTACGGCGATCGCCGTGGGAAAAGCAGCGGCCGCCGCCGCTGTTGGACGAAGCGCCGAGCCGATTTTCCTTTTCGACTTTAGTTATTTTATTTTATTATTACGTTTTGTTTTATTTTAAGTTATTTTGAGATTAAACTCCCTTTGGTATTTAAGGGTTGAGAAGACTTGTTCTCTTCTCATCTGAGAACCCTAGTTTTATTTCTTACGTATTTCCCTTGCTATGAAGAACTAAGCACCTCTTGCTTAGTCAGACATTGAAGCTCTTCGTTTGATTCAGTTGTAAGCTTCTACTTTTAATCTATTGCTTTGGGCTTTCATCTTTTCTCTTGCTTGAATCTTATGATTGATATTGATAATTTCTAGTCTGATCAACTAGGGTTTGTTGGTATTTATCTATTGCTAGGTCTAGATTGTTACTGGTTGAGCATATCTATTCCTTAGTAGCAACTGCATCGTGTTAGTAACTGGTTGTGCTAATCTTATGCAGAAGAGAATTGATTTACATCTTAGGGTAAAAACTGGTTGTTTTATTCTAGGTTGTATCCAACCATATTCCTATCCATAAAGCTGCTGTTAAATTGAATCTTGATAGTTTCAGGGTTGTTTAATTAGTTAGTTTTAATAGTATCTGGTTGTGCTATTAGATACTTTTGAAAAGGAATTGGAATTGCCATTGCATGCGATTTTGAGTGGTTTCTATGATCAACTTGTCATTCGATTAGTGGATATTGTTTGACTAAGTGCCTTCCCCATACTTGATTTCAGTACTTTAATTGCTTACTTACTTTTGCATGCTTGGTTACTCTACAAACAAACAAACCCCCCCCCCCTTTGGTTACTTCAATTGACATACACTTTACATACTGCGATAGATTGTGTTTCCCTGTGGATCGACCCTTACTTGCCTGAGACTGCGTTTTAGGTTTTGTTTGGATTTCTTGCATAATAGGAATTAGTACGACAAAATTCATGTTACCAGAAGGCCTTGCGGTGATATAGCTGGGCTGGTCGGAAATGGATCCTAACAATCTTGCGACTCTGCAAATAGAATATATAGCATTAGTCAATAAATTTTATCACGTAATTCTAAAATCTTAAATATTTATATTAACAGTTTGACATACCAAATCCTGCATCGCCTGTCGGCGGGCGACGCCTCTAAGAGGAGCTACCTCTAGAGCAGCAGGCTCTGCAATAATATCATCATCTGCCTCTAAAGCAGCTGGACCAGCATCAACATCCTCTAGAGCTTCCTCTCCTCCTCCGTCTCCTCTGCCTAACGGGAGGGAGTGCAGGATCAACAAACAGATGGTGAACGGGATCGGGTTGGGGACGCTCATAAATGGCCTTCGCAATGTGCGTGGCATAGCTAGGGAGAAGGATCGGGCAACGTGGACCTCCAGGCATCCACGGCGCATAAGTAGAAGGAAGTCCTGGATCAAAATCATCAACATGACCTGTAGGGGAACTGGAGGTGGAGGTGCAGAAGTGGAGGGGCGTACAAGTGACGCAACAAGCTGGCCAACACCAAACTCAGGAGAGGGGACAAAAGACGGGCCAGGAGAGGAGAATAAGGGGGACCGGGTAGGGGGAGACTCGTCACGACTCAAATCCTCAGTCCTCAACCTCGGCTCTAATGACTCAACATAATCTACATCATCATCCATCTGCGGGTGCGTATCATCAGCCATGCATGTCGTCGTCGGCTGTAAATCTACCTTCATAAGCTCATCAACATGCTCCATATAAACATCATCAGCAATGACGGTCGGAGGAGGAGGAGGGGCAGAAACAGATAATATATCCACATGGACGATAGCAGCACGACGACGTATAGAATCTGACACCCCTATACGTGGTCTGCGACGATCAGCCACTAGCGTCGGCTCTGTCCGACCCGAAGGGGTTAAGACCCCCCGTAACCTCTAAATTATAGAAATTTTAAGTAAATCAAATGGGTATTTCTACTCCATTACTTTGGGCCTAGTTTCACAACTAATTTCAAATCTAAATTCACAACTATTTTTAAAAATAAAAACACAGCTAAGAATTTCTAATCATAACTTACGCACAATATTATGAAGAATTTCTAGTCTAAGTTCACATAAAATTTCAAATCAAAATTCACAACTAATTTCAAATCTAAATTCACAAGTATTAAAAATAAAAAACTATGTCGAAAACATTGATAATCAATAGTCAAATTCCACAATTAATTTCAGATCAAATTCACAACTAAATCATAAACAACTACGTCGGAAACATAATTTATATTCTAAATACACAAAAACATGATAATTAAAATTCACAATTACTTTTAAATAAAATTTAGAATATCGGAAAAAAACTTGATGGAGACCAGTAGAAATATGAGCGGATGGGACCTCCGCCTCTTCCGGTTCCACCGGTACGTTTGCCTGAACTCTCGTCCGCGGTCTCCCTTCACCCAAAACCCCCAAATCACCCTCCCCCACCCCAGCCACCACCGGCGCCACTGCAACCCCAGCAGCCACCACCTCCTCCTCCACCGCCGCCGCCACCCCTGCCACCACCGTCGCCACCACCTCCTCCTCCACCACCGGCGCCACTGCCACCCCAGCCACCATAGGAGCCACCCCTGGGTCTAAGCCGCCTTCCTCCTCCACCGCCGCTGTGAAATCGACGCCGCCGCCACTGCCGCCCACCGGCCGTTCTTGCCCTCCACCATTTCCGGCGTTTTCGCCACCCCCGAGCTCGGAATCAATCAAGGAAGACGAATCCATTGCCAATTTCAAGAATCAACCAACGAATCACAAGATTTCAAGCGGAAGAACAATTAGGTTTTTTTTTCGAATATCGACGGAAACAGAGGAAGAAGAAGAAGGCGAACGCGAATATTAACATCCAATTTGTGCGCGTATTTTACGCGCATGAGTTAATGGGCCGGCCCATTAGCCGTGCACGTATCTTACGCGCACAAGCTACGGCTCTGACAAATTCATGCGCGTAAGATACGCGCATGAAATTTAGCCAACTTCTCTAAAATGCCCATTATATCCCTGTGCGCATAGCGTATGCGCACCAAACCGTGCTGCTACGCTACGCGCACAGAATCGCGTCCATTTAACCCAAAAAACGCGTGTATTTAGCGTTTTCGTATAATTAAAGCTGAAAAAAAAAACAATTCCTTTATTCGATCAGTCTACCAAATCACTGTTAAGTGTAAATAAATGACGACTACTCGATCTCTTAGTTGTCAAACTTATCGTACTTGGTTGCTTCGACGTAATTTTGTGCTGTCAAGAAAAGGTCAAATACTAAGAGAACACGTTTATATATAAGAAATCATCAAAGCTTTTCTTTAAAAAAAGTAACAAGTGTTGTACATCATACACATCGTCAAGATTAAACAATTTTGAATTCCTTATAGTTACGTAGTGGCCATGGAAAACACCCACTAAAAGAAGCTCAATTCATGTTTTACTTGTATCTTGTTTATAAAACAAAGTATCGTGACTCGTGGATATATGGACTGATTAAAATGTGACGTGCAAGGTACAAAGATTAATGTGCAAGCAATGACATCACCCTATAGTTCTTAGACGTTTGATACTATCACTTCACTTTGAGTCTATACTTTTATACATTCACAATAACATCTGTATAATTCATTCTAAGATATTCTTTGGCCGACATAATATCTCAATATATATGATCAGAGAATACAATTAATCAATTTTAAATTCATATTATTTTTGTAAATGAAACAATATTGCGAATGTTAATTAACTTTCTGAATATATTGGACTGTGCTATTTTAATCTTATTTATTGCTTATATAAATAAAAAAAGATAGAAGATGAACGATGCTTCATGCTTGTCTTTCTTGGTCTATGTAGACGACCTTCTCTCATCACCGGAAATGATGGGAAGACTTCAAAAATTACTTGTCTTCATGCTTTCATATGAAGGACCTTGGGAAACTCTGATATTTCCTTGGGATAAAAGTCGCTCACAATAGCCAAGGACTCGTACTACGTCAGCGCAAGTATGCCTTAGATATAATCCAAGAAACTGGCCTCTTAGGCGTCAAACCAGTTGTTGTACCCATGGAGCAGAAACACAATCTTTTTGTTGCCTCAGGTCCACTCCTTGACGACCCCAACTCCTATCGTCATCTTGTGGGTCGCTTGATCTATCTCACAATCACTCGACCTGAACTATCCTACTCGGTGCACATCCTATTACAATCCATGCAACAACCTCACCATGAACATTGGCTTGCTGCTCTTCGAGTGGTTCAGTACCTAAAAGGCTCCCAAGGGAGAGGCATCCTACTCTCTGCATCATCCGATCTCTCTCTCCTGCGATTTAGATTGGACCACGTGTCCCATCTCGAAAAGATCATTAACGGCTTATTGTGTTTATTTGGGTTCGTCTCCGATCTCAATATATATGATCAGAGAATACAATTAATCAATTTTAAATTCATAATATTTTTTGTAAATGAAACAATAGTGCGAATGTTAATTAACTTTCTGAATATATTGGAATGTGTTATTTTAATCTTATTTATAGCTTATGAATAAAAAAAATAAGATAGAAGGTAAAAAACAATAGTGCGAATATCAATTTATTGGCATAAAATCCTCGACTTGGCAGAAAACGGGTGGTCCACGTGGCTTAGTGGAATAGTATACTTTCCAAGTCGCCAAAGAAGCCAACAGATGAACCACGGGACTATGGGAGTTGTATATATCTATAGAAACTGGTGAAACGTGGCACTAATTCACGAGTTTCTGTTACGATATATGTTCCATTTATCAAACTCAATAACTATCGGCCAAATTGTTATAAAAAGATACTCACTGATAAGCCTATAAATCAAATTAACACTCACCTCCTATAATTTTCAATTAATGTAAGAATATATACTTAGATAAAGTGCATTGAATAATAGGCTATAGTCTATAGCTGGTCAATTTAATATTTGATCTAATTACGATCTACGCAGGGGGCAGATCTAGGGGGGGCTTGAGGGAGCAACAACCTCCGTTTTCTCTTGACGAATCTCTCAGAATATATTGAATATTTGGTATAAATTTTTTTGAATTTTCAATTTTCATTATGTATACATAAAATGATAAGTAAATAAAAATAAAAATACATTGATCTAGTGATTTTTGTCTTGGTATTTGTGTATGAAAAAGCAAGAGGTTCTTTAATCCCTCCCAACTTTTTTTTTCTTATTTTTGTTAAAAAATTATGTCTTAATAGCTTTATTAAAATCATTAAGCTTATTAAACATGTTTATTTTTCTTTTGTTTTTTGTTTTTTCTTTTATGTTTAAATTTTTTTATTAAAAACAAAATTAAAATCTTACATTAATAAAAAAAAATAAAAAATATATAGAATATGTATTATATGAATTAGTCAAATTTTAAGAGGTGAATGTCATATTTTTTAGTTTTAAAATATTAATATAAATGTCGATCCATTAAACGCGAAACGAAAAATCTCGAAAGAAAATTGCCCCCTTCGATAAATTCCTGGATCCGCCACTGGCGGTATGGTACATTTGGTCAACGTAGAAAATTCAATCCCTTAATTACCAAGCTAATTAAAAGTATAAATCCAGCCAGGAGATGGAAAAGTTGAAAAAATGGCAGGAAATATAAAAAGAAAAAATAACAATGAGGTAGATAGAACATAGAAATGAGTAGCAACTAGCAAGCGATTTCTTGAAGTTGGAAGGTGCGTGTGTCCACGTGTGCCTTGTAACGGTTTGCTTGTGGTTTTCAATTCCGTGAAGATATTTACCACACAAAATAAACGTGCTTGTTACCTATTTTGGGCAAAGGGGAGAAAACTGGAAAAGGAATCCAGTCCACTCGTAGTAGCACGTAAGCGATGATGATCGATTAATTCGCTCCGTGATTATCTTTTAAAGTGAGCTAGAATTATAGTATAACTCTAACTAAACAAATAAAATAGAAACATACGTACAGGAAACTGCGTTTATGTACCAAACTATGTAATTAGGAGAACGCTAAGCGGGATGTGAGCAGCAAATAAGGTCAACGTTTTATGGTAGGCAGGTAAAATTGTGCGTATATACTAACCGAAAAAAGGCCAAATTTTAGGTTTAGAAAAGACACCCGGTCGAGTATTGTATTATTCATGATAATCAAGCGGAAAATGTGGCAATTTGATCCACCGTACCACATGTTTAATTAGGCAAATATAAAAATGCACTGAACGTACATATATAGTTAATTACTTGATCGCTGTATATGATCGATCAATATTCATCTTAATTAAGATTAATTGTAATCAATTAACATGCAGCAACTAAATAAGAAACGGGGATATGACTGAAATTATGATCGACAACAGCGACGACGGTGGTTGCCCAAAGATCGAGTAGGAATTTGACTTTGAAAGGTTCATCGGTCTTTTTTTTTAATAGTCTAAAAATTAGACTGGAAATTATAAAAAATTGATTTTTCAGTCTATAACATCATGAATATATTTTAAGAAATCGTTAATCCATTTTCACAATGTAATCGATCACAACATTTATTTTTTGAAAGACATAACAAATATGTAGCTTGTATTCCGCCTCTCCAGTAGAGTTGTGGGGTTTGACTAACTTTGGCCACCTCTTAACCCAAGCTATCAAGAAAAGTCAATTTTATCCCTTCATGTCAACTTTTTTTAATTTTGAAGGATCAATTACATTCTCATCCTCAATATTAATCTAATATAATTTCTTATATTATAAGCTCTAAATTATTATGATATCTAGCTCAATGGAACTTTAATTCACATTTACGATATTTAAAAATATACAATAATACATGTTTGGTTCATAAACTCTATATCACCCAAAAATACGATTTTTTATTATAGGAACTAGGATTAAAAAACATATACATTGAGGATCCATTTAGATAACTTAGGTAAATAACTTTACAAGGATGTGGATTAAGAATGTAATTAGCACTGAAATAAAGGAGGGAAAGTTAAGAAAAGGAAAAGGAAGGCTTGATGGATGAGCTACTTGCCTACCACTTGTTGTTACGCAACTTCTCCACTCTGTGTTGACAAGTTTACCCCTTACCCAAAACCAACCGCCTCCAACTCTCTCAATCTCTATAAATAAAGCAACTCCACTCTTTTCTCTCACTCACTCTTAATTTTCTCCTTAAAATTTATTCCTCACAACAAATTAAAACTTAATCAGATCGAGAGTACTCAAGATGGCACTAGAAGCAGTACACAACTCCGCCGCCGAACCGCCACCGTTCGAACTCGACGAATCCACCTCCCACTCCTTCGACCACTGGGTCAAGAAGAGGCGTTCTAAGCGTCCACTCCGCCTCGAATCCCCCGCCGCCTCATCGCCGCCGTCCGGCACCACCGAGGAGGAGTACCTCGCCTTCTGTCTCATCATGCTCGCCCGAGGCGGCGCTACATCCGACCCATCGCCGCCTCCTCCCGTCGTCGACGCTCCCAAACCCACCCACAAGTGTAGCGTGTGCGGCAAGGCGTTCGGATCCTACCAGGCGCTCGGCGGCCACAAGGCTAGTCACCGCAAGAGCACCGCCGACGAGAAACCGGACTCCGGCGCATCCACACCCGCCGCCGCTGCCGGAGGGGCTAGCAAGGCCCACGAGTGCTCCATCTGTCACAAGAGCTTCCCCACCGGACAAGCCCTCGGCGGCCACAAGCGCTGCCACTACGAAGGCGTCATCGGCGCCAACAAGACCGGAGCCGGTAGCACCGCCACGACCACGTCAGATGGGGTGGGGTCCACCGTAACCCACAAGGGATTCGACCTCAACCTCCCGGCTTTGCCGGAGTTCATCAGCGGCCCGGTCTTCGCCGTTGACTCGGTCAACGCCGCCAAGAAAAGTACTCAGTTTAATTACGGAGAAGAGGAGGTGGAGAGTCCACATCCATTGAAGAAGCCCCGATTGCTGCTCCAAAATTGAATTTCTCCCCCAATTCAACTATCGCTTGTTCAATTAATTGTTCGCTGATGAAGCAATTTAATCATAATAGAAATAGTAGTGGTAGCTAATTTCATAAGATCGATTAATTGCATTTGTATTGGATTTGATCCATCTGGATTCTGGATCAGTGGTTTTGTACATGCATATATATAGCGCTCTTGGATCGAACTTCTGTTTTCAGTTACAGCGTTATAAGGTACTTCACCACGCAATTACTGTGGACAATATGCCTGGATTTAATCGGGATTTGTGTAGATCGATTGACAAATCTATTTTAATAAATTGTAGAAAAAGAAGAGTTTGAATTGGGCCAATAAGTAAAGAGGGATGAATCAGGCTGTGTACGTGGGCCGGCAAATACAGTTAGTTTGGGATGGATGAAAGATGGAGCCGGTTGCCGGTGAGTTAGGCGGCTAATAAAGTGTACATACGTACACGTAAAATCAGCGTAGCTGAGGTAATATCTAAAGCTACCTTAAGTGTGGACGCAAAAGCATTTCCATTTCCAAACTCAGCTTAATTACTTAATTAACTGCCCGTATGCCAGCTGCCAGTTGCTGGATTTTGCCTTGCCTTGTTTGAATTCCATGGAAAATAAAATTATACTCGTAATTGCATAGATTGATTATTTTTTTTATGGGATTGCTAGCTAAGTAACGCGTGAATCACAGAGTGGAAACACCGAATTAGAGGGAGGATAAGCGTCAAGAGGGGTGCATCATACGGATGGTGGGCCGCCGCTTTACGTAATCCCTCCCCACCCACCCGTCTTACTTATACTACAAGATACGTTCTAAATTATAGATCAGTGTATATTGAAGTAGTATTATACCTACGCTTGGTTAATTACACATTTTTGTGACTATTGTCATTAATTAAGTACATATCAGTGATTATAAGAACGATAAAAATATGCATCGGCCGAATTGCGTGCGTTAGTTTGATGGTTTTGTCCGCCACGCTTTTTATTCCTTTGTTTTCTTAATATTATGGCGAATTTAGTTTGCTGTGCCTTTCTCGCGGGGCCGACCATAACCACGCGGTTTAGAAGGACGACACGTGTGCATCGCGTTGACAGCGTGGACAGCACCTTCCCTGCCGTTTGCCACCTGGCTTCTATGTGATACTTAAGAGTGATGTCAGTAGGCATGTCAATGGGGCGGGTTCGGGGTGGAGAGTAGTATTCCCGTCCCCATTCCCGTTTAGAAAAACAGTCCCTATCCCCGTCCATATCCCCACATGGGGAGCTAAAATTGTCCCCGTTTTTCCCCCCACCAAATCTCCGTTCCCGTCGGGGATTCCCCGTCCCCATTAATATTCATTTCGAGTTTTTTCGGATTCTCCACTTATAGTCAAACAATTTCCCCATGAATATCCCCGTTTAATCCCTGTGAAATTTTTTCCACTCAATTTCATGTTATGACTCTCTAATCAATCTCCATTGTCAAACAAAAGAAAACAATGACTAAATAGTAAACATTATATATAGAAAACACAAATAAAATATTCCAATAATACGTGCCTTGAATTTAATAAAAAACAAGCCAGTAAAAATTCCATAAATTAAAAAATGAGAATAATTTTTATAGGTTAAGAATATAATTATACATTGCATAGTGCATATTTACTAATACTTTTAAAGTTCTATTACACCATTTATTTAAATAAAAAAATAATTATCAACTATAAAATTATGAATATGAAAAAATTCCCCGTGAAAAATCTCGCCCATGAAAATTGTATCTTTATTGGTAATTCCAATGAGATCACCCATGAAAAATCCTCATGGAAAATCCCATGAGTTTTTAAATAGAGATACTCAGTGGGTAATTTCGTGGAAAAACCCAACGGGTGATACCACGGGGATTACCAACGGAGATACTCGTAGGGATTTCCGACGGGGACGGGGCGGGTAGTGGGACGGGGGGCTCTATCCCCGTCCCCGTCCCCATCCCCACACGGGGATGTGTTTTTCGCCCCATCCCCGTAACGGAGAATCTCCACGGATAGTGGGGATTCTCCGCCCCATTGACATCCCTAGTTGTCAGTTGTGGGTTGGTTTAAAGTTTTGTTTGCAATAATTAATTATATCTTTTAAACAAATTGTGAATAGTTGGACTATTTCCTATCTACTTATTTTGCCGCGAAATTTTTTCCCACATCCTTTGGTAATATGTGAAAATCAGTGGATTCAATAGATTGATGACCATGATTCATGCTTGTATATATGTACAAGAGTATTAAGTATAGATTGATGACCATGTAAAAGTGTATCCTAAAATGAATTAATAATATGGATGTACACGTTACTAAATCATTGAAGTCCAGAAATCAGCATGAAAGTGTACGTTGTGCCTTCTCAAAATCCCAAGGGCGTTCTTGATTTCAAATGGGACCTCACTACGTTTACACAAGTCCTACACCTTTTTACACGTGTTGCTTGTACAAACTATTGTTGCTTGTGCAGACCTACAGACTATTGTTGCTTGTGCAGACAGACAAATGCTGGTTACATTGAAAATGATGAAAAGCAGCAAAATGGTAAAAATAAAACAAAAATATCATTATATCCTTACATACATATTAAATTTTCATTTGGATGTCATTGAAGATTTTGAGTTTCAGAAATATCATGAATCGCGGAGTGGGACTGGCCGGCGACGACGAAGGTCCGACGGAGGAGGCAACCATCTTGGAGATCGGACGACGAAGGTCGGACCTTCGTAAAAATCATGAGGGGGTCGGGGTAGAACACCGCCTCATAGATCTTGAACAAGGAAGAGAATAACAAACTCAAACCAAACAACAACAAAAGCAACCTTTTCAAGATCTGAAATCTCGCCACGCTGAACTCCAAGTCGCCATCGCCCCAAGCCGCCAGAGAGGGAAGAGGAAAGTCACCCAGGTCCGACTCCACCCTAGCTCCAAGCCCCAACCGACTCCGACTCGATTCCACCACCAGATCCTAGGGCCGCCGCACCAAAATCGTTCCCACCAAGTCGTTGGGATGAGCTTCCGAGAATTCCTGAAACTGTGAGGCGGGGAAGAGGGTCGTCCGAACCCAAAGGAGTGGGTGAGACATTTGTAGCAGAGGTTCGATTTTGCAACAGAGGCCAAATCTCCCACTCCACCATATATCCCAAGCCAGATCTCTAGCTGACGATTCAAGCTCCAAAGCCCGATGAACTCTCTACCATCAACAGATTTGGCGTCAGGAATAAGAGCACCAAACCAGATCCAGTAGCAAAAACAAAGATCCAGAAAGACCGGCTTCCATCTCAGCAAGTGATGTGGCTAAAACCTACCCGCAAGTATACGGGATCAGTTGTAGTAGTCAAGTGTCGTTCCCACGAGGACAATGTAGTACCTTTTGTAACTAAACTGGTAAGCTAAGCCGCAAGAAAGATTTGTTCAATTAACTAAGAAATAATGATTGCAAATGTAAGTAAATTCAAATTATGGGAAATATCTAGGATTAAGGATCCCCACAATAATGCATTGGTAAACTTATGCGTGTTTATCTCAGAATAGCATGGACTCGTTTGACGGTAAGTTATCAAATATCACTACTAATTCCTTTCAGACAATAGTAGACGTATCTAAACTCCACTAACAATCGCTGTCGCGCAAAGCTAATCAAATTTAGACCCATTGAGCACTTAGAATCTAGGATAAAACCGGGTTAACATTCACTTTCGTGCTCCGTTAATTCCAGACTAACCTAGGGTTTCTATGATAACTTAGGATTCCGCAAGAACAAACAAGTTTATTCAGGTTCAATTCATAGTAATTCCAACAATAGTAATCTCCTTTCAGACTCATACCTTGTCTAATTCATTCATTAGGAATCTCCTTTCAGACTCAACCTAATAGAATTTCTAATTGATAAATAACCAATAGCAATAAGAATTGAATCAAGCAAGAATTCATGCTACCAATTCAGACAAACACAAATTGTAAGTCTACCAATACATTATTGGGGTCACCCCAACCCTAGATAAAGGGGATTAGCCTAGCATGCTTGGGTAATCAATCAAAATCATTGTATGAATCAGAGAAATCATTCAAATAGATAGAAAGAAGAGAAATACTTGTTTCGATCCAAGAACAATCTCCAATCTTCAACCAAGAAAAACTCAACAAACACAACTAGGTTTTTTTTAGAGAGAGACTAAGTTCAGACCATGAGAAAAGTGTGTCCCTCAAATAAAACGTCCAGATCTGATAAAAATCAGGAGCAAAAGACGTTTCAGCAGCAGAAAGACGTTACAGAGACTGACTCGGTCCACAACTCGGCCGAGTTGTGGGCCGAGGTGTCGTCTGTCTTCTCTTGTCTTCAGTAACTTTGACCAAGTTCGCTGACTCGGTCCACAACTCGGCCGAGTTGTGGGCCGAGTTGTTCTCTGCTGTTCCTCTCATATTCGGTGGCTAAGCCGAGTTCGCTGACTTGGTCCACAACTCGGCCGAGTTGTGGGCCGAGTTGTTCTCTGTTGTTCCTCTCCTATTCGGTGGCTAAGCCGAGTTCGCTGACTCGGTCCACAACTCGGCCGAGTTGTGGGCCGAGTTGTTCTCTGTTGTTCCTCTCCTATTCGGTGGCTAAGCCGAGTTCGCTGACTCGGTCCACAACTCGGCCAAGTTGTGGGCCGAGTTGTTCTCTGTTGTCTTTGCTCTTCATAGCTTGGCCCTGACGACTCGGTCCATAACTCGGCCGAGTTGTGGGCCGGGTTGTGGACTGTTGTTCCTTCGTCTTCACTAGCTCGGTCGGGCTTCCATTTTGAACTTTCCTCGTCTGATCTTGGCACTTGTATTTCGACCATGGCGCCATCTCTTCTAGTCGTCCACCCGAACATCTTCACTAGTAGCTCGATTTTCTTGAAAACGCCTCCAAACGATCCTGAAATCACAACTACACAAGAGTAGACTCCGAACGCTACAAAATCTATGAAAACCAAATAAAACTAAAATAAAAAGGAGCAAAACAAACCTATTCAAGAGAAATAAACATGATCTAAACTAGCCTAAATGCATGCTATCAGCAAGCTGAAGTTTCCAGGAAAGGGTCGGTCGGTGAAATTCGCCCCAAATCTCGCCTTCACTGTGCAAAGGGAAAGGTTGAGATCGACGAGGTGGGTTTGTTGGTTATCTTCGTCAGTTTGAAGAGGGATTTCATGGTCAAGCTTGCAATCAGGGGTAAGGATTGAAAGATTTTGGGGCGGCGGCGGAGCGGATTTCAGTGAAGGCGAGATTTTGGGTAAGGATTGAAAGATTTTGGGGTAAACTACTTTTTGTGGTTCCGATGTACCTTTAGTATAAATTGATAGATTTCTACAAAGGACACTTGTCAAATAGGTAGTGGGATGTAAAATCTGAATTTCTTACACTCAGTGTAAACATGTATTTGTCCTTTCAAATGACTATTAGTACAAGCGACTTGCTTTTCGTATTTGTCCTTTCAAATGACTATTAGTACAAGCGACTTGCTTTTCGCTTTACGGAAGAACTTTAAGACTAAAATTTAAAATATACTCTGACCCATAGAAAAAAATATACCATGACATGATGTTAAAATTAAAATTAAATAGCTAATGTTT
Organism: Rheum nobile; assembly: GCA_027886185.1. Classification (NCBI taxonomy): domain Eukaryota; kingdom Viridiplantae; phylum Streptophyta; class Magnoliopsida; order Caryophyllales; family Polygonaceae; genus Rheum; species Rheum nobile. Next base: position 836,403 of record WOAB01000170.1, read on the forward strand.
TTGAATTACTAGTCAACCACCATTCCTTTGGTTGAAGGATAAGAGAAAGTTGCATTAGTATGATTATATATATGTTTACAGAGAATTATCTACGAATGATTTCTCTTTTAGACAACTCTTCTCTTAAAGTTTGAACTAAAATCACAAAAAGAAAACCTTTTGACTGATTAGGTGATGGAGAGCAGTAAAAAAGAAGAAGTAAATGTTAGATTGACAATTTAACTACCAATGAATTTGTATGAGGGCCGGCAAAGAGAGAACATAGTTGAATAAAATATACTTACTGACTAGTAATGACATAAGATTGTTGGGAAGTTATAACAAATTAAAATAACAGAAAGAACAAGTGGTTCCACTGGCAAAGTAGCATTTTAGAGGCCTTCCATTATTATGGTTGATTAGTCATTAGTCAAGATTAATTAAATAATGAAAGAAAGATCTGTTTATGGCATGAATTGCACTCAGACCCTCCCTAGGATAAGTGGGTCTGGTAAATAAACGGCAAATTTGCCCAAGTTGGTGTTCATACATAATCTCTGCTTAGGCAGCTATTTATCTCTACTTTTTTAATACTCCATTTGTTTAGTTTTAATTGGCGTTTTAGCAAATTTTAGACAAAATAAAAAATTAGTTTTTTTTTCGGGATTACCCTTATGATTAGTGATTAATTACTATTTTATTATTGATTATGAAATCTAACAATTTTTTTAAAATGAAAATTAGAAAATCAAAATCTAATCTCATCCGCTTACTGGAAAAAAAATAATTTGAATTACCAAAACAAAGATTCATAAAATCAAATGTTTTATTATTGATCACGGAGAAGCGGTTAATAAATAATTGAGAAACCAAAAAATAAAAATAAAAGAATTACTAATATGAGAGCAAATTTGAAAAAAATTGATAAAAAAATCTAAAACGATAATTAAAACTTATCAAATATTTAAGCCTAGAGTGTCAATTAAAACTAAACGGAGGGTTAATTAACTTCCGAAATTGACAATTAGCTTGCAAGTGTGAAAGTGGCAACTCAAATTGCCCAATTTGCCCCCCAAAAAAGACATTTGAGATACATAAGCAACCAGGCAATTGATTACAGGTGCTTTTCAGTAGAAGGTGGGTTCTCAAGAGGCCCAAGCTCTTGGCCCAATAGAGTTGAGAGTAAGAATTTGTTGGTATGAAGTGAGATAAAGCCCATGTTAGAAAATCTTAATTATAGTGTACGGTTACATTTATACTAGTATAACATATTAATAAATACATATAATTTATATCCCTAAAACGTAGGTTAAAAAGTGTTTTTTTAGAAACTACCCGTATTATCTTATTAGGAGCATTTTCATTTTAAAAATAATTAAAAAATCTTAAAAGAAATAATATTTAATAAAAAAATCCTAAAATAAGATTTTTAACAATGCTTACCATCAATTACAAATTACATCACGTTACATGTTTCCATGTTAACAAACTACAAATACACAATTAACGACCCAAATCTAATTAACCTTAATTATCTATCTACAACAAAAAATATTTTCTTGACCTCTTTCTTACCTAGCACGCACATATATATTTCCTATAAATACAAACCCTTCTCATTATACGAATCATACCTACATTGCATCTTTTTTATACTTCGAAATCGACCCTTAGCAATGGAAAACTTTGACTCGAACTCATTGTTTTCTTCGGCTTTCCAGTTCATCCCCAACGACAAACAACTCATCAAATTATTGCAAGATCGAATATCGTCGTCTCAACACGGAATCCCTTGGGCCCACGGAATCAAGATCCGAGACGTCGAAGTTTACGGGGAGCTCACACCACACCAGATCTTCGCTCATTCGGAGTTTCAAGAATGGGCTGTGAACGGGCCTGCCGAGGGCACCCGATATTGCTTTACTACGTTGAAGAGGACCAAGCAAGGCGGCAAGAGGTGGGTCCGCACCACGGGTGGTGGCACGTGGAAGGCTCAGAACGCGCAGGAGATTCACGTGGACAATACCACCACCGGCCTAAAGAGGGCGTTCAGCTTTATACCAAGCAAGTCGGGTACTACCGAGCTCGGCCGTTGGGTCATGTACGAGTATACCCTAATTGATTCTCCAATACCTAAGGTACGTACGCATGCTACTTTGAATAAATATATATATCTTTATTAATACTAGGGTTTTACAAAAAATCAGCCAAATTAAATAGCCTTAAGCTAGTTATTAGTTAGTTACGTACATATGAAAGTGTATATTCTTCATGGAGTGATAATACAGTACTGATTTCTATGATTATTATTGTATAGGGCAACCGTCAAGATATTGCAATTTGCAAAATAATAAAGAAGGCACCAACGAAACGTGAACGAGAAGCAGGTAAAGAAGACATAAAAGTAGCGAGTGATGCTAAGAAGATGAGATCGAGTAGTGGCGGCACAGACTCATCAGCGACCAGTGCTTGCGCGAACCCAAACGTTGAGGAGTGGTTGAAGTCGTCGTCGACGGAGTTGGAGGCGCCGCCGCCACAGCAACCTTGCGCGAACGACGTTCCAATGGAACGATGCTGATCTTGAGGAGTTGCTGATGTCGGTGTCGATGGAGTCGCCAGCTATCAGAGAATGCTACTACATTGCATATTAATGTTAAAGTTAGTTCCTACAATATTATTTGATATATTTATACAAGTAGTAATTGAAATAAAAAAATATATAGATTTTGATTCAAGTGCATATATTAGTCTTATAGTTAATAATAGGGAGCATTTTAAGTCGTGAGATTTAAACAATCCAACGACCAGAATTTCTTGTCTTGTGTAACTGTGGCTTGGGAAGTGGATTAACATATCTTTTGGATTTGCACTTTTCTAATTATACTAAAAAAGATCTTTATTTTGAAACAAATAATTAAGCATATCAATCATTAATCCATAATCACCGTCCTTTCCTTTTCATCTCTTCTCTCGATCTAGCTACTTTGATCGAGGGCACTTCAATTCAATTCCCGATGGGAGTGACATTTTTGGTTTCACATACCACCTACATGCTATTATATTAGAGCACTCAATCTCTTTCCAAAAAGGATTTTAATTAGCCGACGACGTCTTTTAATTCCTAACCGATGTCAAACTAGATGATCTCTATCTTATCAAAAAGTTGTTCAATGCATGTCCTTCGTCTATATGTTGCTCGCAAGATACTTGTATGAGAAATGGTGAAGTCTTCAGACATGTGATTAATAAGCATCTGGATTTTGGCACTCTCTAACGTGCCATTTGAACCATTTTGTTCATTTCACAAATGCTTCTGTTGAATCTTTCAATGTTATAGTTATATATAGCTTCATAAACCATTTCAATCACCATCCCCCCATTTTTACTTGGATGTCGGATTTATTCCATTTCAAATGAACAACAACATAACCACTTAAGTTGAATCTTAAAAAAATATGTTACCAATAAAAACATAATTAGATGAGCAAATAAATAACCAATAATTAATGAACAAATTAATGCTTATCAAATGAACAATTATCGTATGTAATGAACGGTAATTAATGAACAACTAAATATTTATCAAGTGAACAATTATGTATTATCTAATAAACGAGTAATTGATGAACAACTATATATTATCTAATGGACAAGTTATTAATTAAAGAACACCTACATATTTATAAAACGAACAATTACCGTCTCATGAACAAGTTATTAAAGAACATATGCATCACGAGAATGATTGTTTTAAGTGCCGGAGAGTATGTGAATTGATATTTTAGGAGAGATACGATTATATGAAGCTAACCGTTCACACTGAATTCCCGAAAATAGTGGCTCTTATATTTTCTTTTAAATGATTTCCTACAAGAGGAGCACATCATCTTACTTTACATAGACTCCGTTCCGTTGGGTTGAAATGAAGGTTGAAGGAGGGGTTGAAGTTGAAGTTGAAGAAAATGGGTAATGTGGGAGGACATTAGGCAAAAATCGGGTTTAAGTGGTGATTGAAGTTGAAACAAAAATTAAACTTCAACTCTTTCAACTCAATCCTCACCGAACGAGCCCATAATATTATACACACCATTGGATTGAAAAAATGTACGTCTCAGATTGCTCATCACTATTTACCGTAAGATTACTCCTCATCGGAACCTGACCCAAAATATATATATATATTAGCAGAAGTCGAGAAGAGACGATTTTTCTTATTTAATTTGGTATTCCATTTTTGAAACTACAATATTACTTTAATTCAAATAAATCCTATGCAAAATCTTTCGAATAAGTAGGTTTTTTATTAAGTAAGAATTAGAATATATTCAAAAGAGATCCAACCAACCTATAATATTGTTCAAATGAGAATAAAAAGTTCTCCGCTTTTGATTATTACTTTTTAATCTTGTATATTTCTCTAATTGAACATCTACGAAAGCCACATCATCATGTTTACTGTAATTTTAAATTAGGTTGATTATTTTTCCCAAACTCCAAAGCTTGATGTGCACTTAGTGGGTCAAGCATTGCAAATTTGAATAGTATGAGTAATGCAAGCAGAAAGCATGTGGTTGACCAAGTACTATAGAACGATACGAGTCTGATGACAAATTTACAAATTGGCAACTAACTAAACTAAAGACTATAAGAACTAAGAAGCCAACCGCTATACAAAAGACTGCCCACTGAATTAAGACTCAAAAGGCCACATTGCAAGATGATGACGATCCGGATACTTCAACAGCTTCAAGGTAGGCGCTTCAACTGCAATGTATGTGTTCTCAGGCTACAATCGCTCACCTGTTTATTTCAATTACGTAAGGCTTGTTCTTTTCTCGACTGATGTTAGATATTCTATTCTATAGTAATAACGAAACTTATGAGTGGAAATAAATAAAGAAAGAGAATTAACTATTACCTGCAAGGCCGCCAAAGCTGAAACGAAGTCATTGCATTCTTCAAGCAATGTACTTTCACTGGAAGCAACGCTAGCCATCTCGGCTAACAAAGAATTCATTCGCTCAACCTGTTCAAGATAGAAAGGAGCAAATGGCGTATGAGATTTAAAGTTCTACACAAAGGAGTGCAACAGCAGTATATATTACCTTCGATAACAATGAGCAAATTGGTGAAGCCATTGCTTGCAACACATCAAGTGCCGAACACATGGCATCCTTTAGACCTTGAACATTAGTCTGATAAAATAGGAGAAAACCACATCAAGGTTTGAACAAAAACCAACTTATAGTCCAATCAAAGGAAATAGATAATCTACCATGATCCCACCAACAATTGGAAGTCGGATAGTGCTTGCTTTCAAGGATTCGATAGCACCGAGTAGGGAGCCCGAATGATCTTTTTCAATAAAAGCCCATTCATCCAAATATAACATCTGTAATAATGTTGAAAAGGATCAAGTAAAATAACCGATGCAGATTTTATGCCACACATTATGCAAATGTATTTAAAGGAAGTTACTTTTGACATAATATTCTTTGTTTCCAAGAGTTCATTAGTATCCAATATGCATCACACAACTATAGATTTATGCAAAAAGAAATATACACACAACAACACCCACTAGCATCGCAACAAATATCCAATAACCAACAGTCCCAAAGTCATTTCAGGAATTCTATCCAATATCCATCACTCGACAAAAGAATTATGCAAGCACATACACACACACACACACACTAATCTTACTTGTTTTTCAAGAATGGAAGAAAGCTTCGATTTCAGAATCATCCGTGCTAAGTCCAACCTCTTTTTAGAAACAGACATGCGCAACTCTGAGGTAGCTCTCCACACATCATAAAGGTTTCTCTGGCATTAATACACAGACTCAGAATACAGATATAAATCTAAAAATTTCCTGTATAGTGCAAAAACATATCTTAATATTGCATTTGAAATTAATGAAATTCCCCAAATAGATGAGTCAATTTAACAACAGAACTATTCTATTGCTATGTTATCTTATCATGATATCTGCAATTTCAGTAGACATCATCCCTAGATCTGGTAAAATCTTCATTTGAGTTGGTCTGAGTGATAGTTAAAGATAAAATTAACCATACCTCTGCATTAGTCAGTTGAACAGATAGAGCAGCCTCTGCTCTGGCATTAGCAAATCGCCACTGCAATTGTCGATTGTACAAAAGCCTAAGCAAGTGGGCGTCACCAATCTTATTCTCGTTGACCTTTCCTCTCCGAACATCAGCAGAAAAGCACAAAATTGAAGAACCCATTGTTGCATTTCTTACCCTACTGGGGCTAGCCGTTCCCCTTGATGGAGAAGACTTCTCTAGTACCAGAGGTGTACTGGGCCTACTAGGTCGCATTGGGGACAATCCTCTACTTACAAGATTCCCTCTTGGGGAAGATGAAACAGTTGCTTTCAATGAATTGCTTCTAGATAAAGGAGAGCTGGGATCAGGGAAACGTCTTAACCTGTTATTCGTCTCTTGCAGAAACCTTGCAGGAATGATAACCCCTCGAGATCCAGCGCGGGTTTGGGAAACATTTCCATTGTCTTTTGGGCTGTAATTGTTGTCAGAGGAGACACTTTCAGTTTCTGAGGTTGTTGATTCCGATGTTGAGATTGACCTGTTCAATGAACTAGCACTGATCAATTTGGAATTTTGCAGTTCACCGGGGTGCTGAATCCGGTTAATTACAGATCGACCATTCAATGTCTTCTTAACACTTCCCAAATCAACGCTCCTGCTCATGGATTTCACGGAATCTATCTGCAATTGATCTCCTTCCTTCCTAGGGGTTGTTGAAAACGGCGTCGTTTTCTTCCTTTCCGGAGTAGCTCTCCTCAAATTTGGCGACGGAGTAGATTTAGACTTACTAATCGGCATCGAGAACGACTCCCCTTGGAAGGACACCGACAAACATCGCTTCGAAGACGCTAACATCTTCGTCGCGGTTGACATCTCCACTCCGATCGCAGCTCCATTCGGTCTCGGCGTAGCAGGCCGCCGCCTTTCCGCCGACTGCCATCGCTTGGCTGCCGCAGAAGCCGGGGAGGGAGTTACCGCCATCCGCTCAACCCTAGCTCTGGACACAATCGGCGTAGCACATCTTCGCGTTGAGAGGCCCGAGGAATTCGATATCGTGGAAGAAGGAGAAGGAGAAGAAGCCGAAGTGGAGGAAGAAGAACATGTCGAAAGGTAGCGAGAAGTCACTTCCCGAGGTCTGGGCCGCCGATGAGCCGCCACATTGTTCCCGGTCTCTGACGGGAGCAGCGGCGGCCTGATAGGGTTTTGAGACGACTTCCTCTGCGCCGCCGGCTTCAGATTCGGTGCTGTGGAGACCGCTGCCACCATTATCGACTCCTAATTGTCCCAAATTACCCCAAATCGAAACATCTAACAGCGAGAAATTGGCAAACCCTAGCTCCCTCTGATATCCTCACGAGAAATCCTGCAGAATTGAATGCCCAAATCCAGAAATCTCCTGTTTGTTCGAATTGGGTAATGTTCAAGAGAGTGAGATCCTTCCAAAGCTTGCAACTTGCAAGGGATTCGAATTTTTTTAGCTAATAATCAGGAATCTGCAAAAGAGAAGCGTAGGAAGCTTTTTATAAGAGGGGTTAAAGAGAAGACCGTTACACAGAGGCGCCGGAAGAGAGAGAATAATTAGCGGCGAGGGAAGGGCGAGGAATGACGGGATTAAGGCGTAAATTATAACCGCCTTTAGTTGGGGAATTATCCTGTACGCACGAGTGTAGAGATACGAGTACTAGTCCCGAGTGTGGGAGTGAAGGAAGCGTGGAGAGTACGGGGCATTTTGGGGAATCCAATCATGTGGATAATAGGAAAAGCAGACATCCCAACACGTGGAGTGTGGTGACAGGATAATGTTGACGAGTATTTGTTCCGAGTGAATGAATCTTCGGCGAGACGTTACGTTACCATTGTTTTCCCTTTCGAAACTTTACTCTGATGGGGTGGATGATTAGATTAGATTAGATTAGTTTCTGCCAACGAATTAGCGCTTAAATTTAGTTTTTGACAATTCAAATAGGAGCTCAAATATATATACTCCATTAATTTTCTTGAAAGGGTTTAGATTCTTTAGAATATTTGAGTGATGATAGTTTAAGTACAATGCTAAAACTGAGAGAGACGGTAATTAAGAATGAATTAGATGGAGATAACTTGAAGAAATTGAACAAAATAATAGACTATGATGATCACCAAAAATCAAAACGGGTAGCTTATAAGAGTTGTTATCTTTAAAAATAATCTAAATCAAATGCAAACATTCTTGCTCAAGTAAAAATGCTTCATGTCTTTTGGTTTATACCAAGTTAACTACAAATCAATTTTCTTCATAAAGTATACAATAGAGTAAAGAAATATCTTCATTTTCTGATACTAATATCATAACGATTTTTTTAACATATGCAGGACATAGGTTAAGATCTTTTATATAAAAAATTTTGATTATTTGTTATGTTTTTTTTTTAAATTATTATTTTTTAAACGAATTTACCTTTTCTTATTTAGAATTTATTTTTCTTAATATGAATTATTAATCTATGCCTTTAGAATATAAATTAGACAAACCAATATCATAATACATAAATCTGTAATCGTACTTTAGCTCAGTACGTTCCCATCCCCATTCGAAAAGTTAATGGATGTCCCTCACAAGTTTAATGGTAGACAAAATTAATTAGGTGAAATTTATTAACTTAAGTGGTCAGTGAATAAATACCCAAGTGACATTTAAGTTGAGGTATGGTATCTGAGTCTATGACATAAATTCACATGTTGTTTTTCTCTCGCATATTTTCCATATCTTTCGAGAATTGAACTCGATGATCGACCGCATTGTTAAACTTGATCACAACCTTTCTCTGAACGATATCATGAACAACTCAGAGCTCAAAACTCTCATCCGCAAGAATGCTATAGACTGAGTGTTAAGTCCTTTTGACACTAGTCTAACTCTTATCTTATCCAAAAACAAAAATAAAAATTGGAAAAATTGGCAATTAAAATGGTAGCACGAATGCACGATTGATGATATTGTTACACAGCATTCATACCATATCTGACATGAATAAACTTACTTTACAACTTGCAAAATATACGATCCAATTGAGCAAGAAAACAAATACTGCTATCAAGTAGTAGTAGTAGTAGTATTAAAAAGCTATGCTTTCATATTAAGAGTATGGTAGGTAAATACTAAATCTTCATAAAGCAAATCACATGGCCATTATATAAATGATGCATCTAAAGGCACATTATTACATTAATATCAAGGAATCATAAATTCACTTGTCTTCAAGTAACCTTCCCCGTTGATTAGCATAAATGAATTTTCTCCGTATATGGCTTAATCACTACAATTATGGCTTAATTAGGTGTTAACACAGACGTTTTACTTACCTAATGACCCTCATTAGGTTTATAATAAAAGCTTCATAAACAGGTGCAAAAGGATTTCTGTTGAATACATAACTTCAACTTTTGTTTCAAGGGTCCGTTTCAATTTCCGAAAATAATGCATTAAACTATATTACCTAACATCAAATTGCATTAAATTATCAATTTAATAAAAGATAATGCATTATTGGAAATATCCAAACGAACCCCTATCTACCCCTGGTCAGCTCAGTCAACCCAACCGAACAGGCTGGGCCGAGCAAACGAGCCCATTCCGTATATGGGCTGAGCTAAAATGGGCTAAGAGGGTTCAGGCCCATTAAGGTTTGGAGTCAAAATCTTGCAAATTGCAACTACTCCAATCATCATCAAATGGTCGACAACAGTAATTAGGATACAACTGCTTGATCTCCAAATACAATTATTATAACATTACAAGCTTGCTACATTAGACATAGCCATATAGGTTAGTCCAAACAAGTTCAGTAATCACATTACTCCATTGATTTCGTGACATCAGCTGCAAAGCTAAGGATAGGTGGCGTAGCTGGGCGAGTTGGGTGGCATAGGACTAGGAATGTAAGGTATCATAGGAGTAGCATGCTCGATGGGGCCCGGTATAACCGCCTTTGAACTTGGGCTTGGATCCACAGGTGCGTAGTCGTCCAAGCTTGCATAACCGCCTTCCTGAATTATCAACAACAATACATTTACCATGAAATTCATAGCGCAAACAGAGTGTGTGATGAGTTAGTTAACCTTCAGCTTCCTGGAAGTTGCAGCATTTCCATCTTTGGTGATTGCACCTGTAGAGTTACAGAATCAATAAGAGTTTAATTATGTAAATCCAATGCAGCAAACTTCATGAAAGATGAGGATCATGCCATATGTTCTATTTACAATGCATTCAATCCCAAACCACTCCACAATTAGAAAGCTTGAGTATGACTTCATTAACAAATTTCATTTTGGCTGAGCATAAATGAAGAAACTACAGCTGCAAATAGTTCAGAAATCCAGAGAGGTTTTGACATGTTTAATCTTTAGAAAGTCACAAGCATGACTAGTTTAGAAGGACAGGCAGAGAAAAATGTGAAGCAAGAAAGCATCCTTTTATAATTAGTTGTCATATTTTCACATGATATGTTACTAATTGTGGTACTATTGAGTGTGACTATGACAAGAACAACCCACATGAAGTAAAGAAATTGAAAGGTTTTTCCATTCTCAAAGGGAGTCAAAATACAAACCAATTGAACAAAAGCATGAAAAAGACTATCCAAATTTGGTAGTGCAGAAGTTACAACTTACCAGCAGCAAAGGCAGAGCCAACAACAGCAAACAAGATGCCAAACCAAACAATCCTCTTCATCTCGCCAAAGCAGGAAAAACCCAGCACCCAAAACCACCTCCAGAGCCCTAAATCTTGTAAGAGCTAATAAATGGGAAGAAAAATGATGAGAAGGCAGTTTTTAGGTGAAAGAACCTTCAACTTTCCTCCCTTGATCAGAGAAGAAGAAGGTCTTAGAAAGATTGGAGGAAGAAAATGTCTTGAGACCCACGCCTGAAGAGATACTACAGTAAATAGAGGTAGGTGAAATGCATATAAAGTTTTTCATTTCATACTCTCTTTCTAGCAACGATAATTTTAAAAAATGCATATAAGGTTGTTTGTGCCTTATCTGTGCTGCAAATCACATCAAAGCAGAGACTGAATGAAATTGAAGATAGTGTGTGTTAATGGGGGAAGAAGAAGAGCAAGGGGGGAATTGAATGCAATGAGGGAAGAAAGAGAACCGTCTATTTTATACTGCGCCAGCGCCCGCTTAGAATAGCAAGCACTGATTTTTAAATTGTACATAATTTGAGTTTGTTTGTTGCCCTCTCATCACTAACTCAAATTTTTGTTTCACTGAGTTTAAGTCAACATTTCTGTAGTCATTTAAATGGATTGGTCATTGGTGGACAGCAATTATAAAATTGCTGCAGATTTTATGCAAGCCTCGTGCTTGTTCCTGTCTAAAACTGGATTTCAGGTGTGAAAGAAAAGAAGAAGAAAAAACTGCAACAAGAAGTAGAGCTAAGGCTAATCCCCCAATATATCTTTATTGGCAACTGCTGAGTTCTTACACCCAAGTAGAGCTCCTACTCATCACCTCAATATTTCTTTAATAGCAACTGCAATTAGAAGCTTAACACCATGGCTGACAAAATTACACAACAATGTTGACTTATCAGGGGTATGAGTGTTTCATACAGCTGGGAATAAACACAGCAGGATTGACGAGTTAAATGATAACTAGCCGAGATTGTGATATCCAGAGCATAGATAGATGGGCAAAGTGACAGACTTGTAAACAGACAAGCAGAATCAACAAACAAAGATCTGGTGTTTGATTCATCAAAATTAACAAACTTCAGTCAAGAGCTGAGGCTCATTCAAGAAAATAACATTTAGATTCGACAAAATATTGTATCTTTTCAAACTAAACAAAACCTAACATCATTTTGGCTGATGTCATTCATCATAATCTTCAAGCATTTTCTTGCACTACCCCTCAGAGGTAATTCCTTAGCGGTACTGAAAAAACAAACAATAACAGCATGTCAATAATGTCAAGGAAATCAAGCATTGGAACCGAAGTCACTTTATACTCAATTTTACTAATCAGCAACTCTTCTAGGTAAGAGTAGAACAAATGCTGGCTAAACAGAACAGGAAGTCAAAGATAAAACAAAATACAAAATACAAAAAAAATCATATTTTCATGCCTTTCGCCACACTCATTGATGGTAATCATCATATAAGTGTTATACTTAAGTTGGAACTAGGCTTCATCAACATCAGAATTGATTAAATCTCAGCTTTAAAATATCATTGACACCAACTTAACAAAAGAAAAAGCCAATTCTACTATCCTCCGAGTATTAAAATTGTTAAAAAACAAGTGCTTGTTCATCTCACCATAACACCTCCATCTAATCATAATACATAAACCCAATAAGCATTGATTGAGATCATATTACAAGCAGAACTTAGATAGGATTTAAACAAGGTCGCCCAAAGCGAACATATCAATCGCATTAGACCACTACCCAAACCTAATTGGCGGATCAAGATTGAAAATTGATCGAGCAAAAAGCACTGACCTTGATGAAGCCAATCTCCTTGGCATTGCTGCGGAAGCATTGTCTGCAGCACATGAGCCCGTACTTGCGGATCAAGCCGTGAGAGTTACCGCACACTCGGCTGCCAAACGATCAGTTTTCCGAAAATCAATATCAAAAACTAAATTTCAGATTGTATAGGATCACCAAAGAACAGATAAGATAGAGAAAGAAAAACAATTACCACAAGCGAGAGCCGGGGCCATAGCTCTTGGGGTGTGAATTCCAGACGTTAGAGTGTCCCATTTTCCTTCGTCGATGGCGGTAGATCGAAAGCTCACAGTTTGCGCTCTTCAAATCTCTGCGCCGCTCCGAGTATTAAGAAAACCCTAGAGGACCTGTCGAGTTTTATTTATATTTTCCAAACCCGATTTCCAGTTATGAGCCGGGCTTAGCGATGAAACTCCGTATGGGCCTGGTTGAGTAAGCCCATCTATACAGGCCCAAATAACTGCTCATATGGGCTTAGCGATGAAACTCTGTTTGGGTTTGTTAGGTAGTGTAGTTTATGAATAATTTTTTGTTTATAAGTAGTTGAAAAATAAGTTTGTATACAAAAATATGTTTGATAAAAATGTGAGTTTTATGTATATGTGTGTATTTTATTAGAAAATTGTGAGTAGTGAAAAAAATATATAATTTCATTATACGTTTATCGAAATATATAAATGTAAGTTTTTTGAAAAAAATATTTATAAATAATAAACTACCCTAGCCAAACAAAAAGCCAAAATTAAATAATAAAAGAATGTACCTAACACATAATTAATATTTTTTAAAAATACGTCATGTGTCATGTCAAATTATTGAACAAGAATCATAGAACCAAATTTTTATTGTATATTGAAAATATAAGAATTATTTAGTACATAATATAATTAGTTCAAATTGTTTTTATTAGAAACGACAAATTTCACAAAATAATACAAATTTGGAATACTTGTGAATCTTGTCATCAATAGCATAAACTTCAGACAAAACATTAATTCGGTGTTTCATGGTACTATTGTTACCATATTTTTTTAAATAATTATTCCAAATCTATACAAATTCTATCCCAAAGTTTGGTAGGTGGCATTTTCTTTCATTTTGCAGCCACACTTTTCCAATTGCTAATGTCATCACCCTTTTTTCAACATTGCAGACAGGCAAAGTCAGATAATTGGCCTTGAATTGCAGTGCAGACTGCAGTACCTATAACTATAAGTCTTGATACTAGAATATACTCTGCAAGAAAAAATTGTCTTTATCAAACTTCTTTTCTATTAAATTTTAGAGTTGAAGGGTTCGTTTGGATCTCTGAAAATAATGTATTAAATTACATTAAATGACTAATTTAATATAAAATAATACAATTTAACGCATTATAATGACTAAGGGTCCGTTTGAATTCCACGATTATCTTACATTAAATCATTAATTTAATATAAGATAATGTATTTTAATACATTATATGAGGAATTCAAACGAACCCTAATTTAATGCAAAATAATGCATTATTTTTGAAATCCAAACGCACCCGAAATTCCTTGCTTCAATCTACCCAAATGGCCAAATTGAACTAGAAGCTGCAGTCATGATGCACTCACAAAACTGCTCATAAGATGCCTTATAGATTATATATATCAAAGGCAATGTCTTTATTCACATAGACAGCAAACAACACATGACAATTGACATACAGATTACACAGAGCTCTAGCACTACACATGAATCTACTCGGCCACGGGGACGCAAGGGGCAAAGAAGCAGTCTCACTGTGACAAAGAGCGTGTGCAGGCAGGCAAGCCCAGCCAAGGGCACTTGAACTATCCAAACCGGGTTCGAAAATGGTCTTGTTATTATTGAACACACCACATCTTCAACAGCAAATGCACATCTGACATACATCACAATTCACAAGGGACGGGCCAAACACGGGCCGAGTCTTGCCCAGCTAAAGAGTTTCCTGACCCGCTTGCTCCTTGCTGGGTCCCGGGCAAGTTCCGTCTCTGATCTAGTCAGCATCTCCCACATGATTTGCACGTCTCCATACTCGCACGCCTTCACTTCTTGGTGTAGCATTGACAGCCCTGAATGCTCATTTTCACAATTCATAAGAAAACAATAGTACAAAGTATGATATATGATGACTGATGAAGAGCTTCTTCTTTAGGATTGCAAGAAAATCACTCATGAAGGAAGCAGTTCTTTTGAGTGTAATATAATAGTTGAATAAAGGAAAGGCTACAATTAGAGTTAAATATGACTAGTGCAAAGACCAGATCAACAATGACCAAGAAAGGAGTACTCTTATTTTAATACACAGAGCGGAAAGCAAAAGCATAAGATGCTGCTAAATAATTTAAACAAATGGAACGGAAACAAAATTTATAACTAGCAGAAGAACAAAGATTGGACAGACTATTTGTATAGTTGTTTAACAAAAGAAGATGACGACACGAGCACAACTGCACAAGCAAGCTGTGATATTGGGGTAATACTAATAGTGACTTGCCAACTTTTCTGTATTGATTCCAAAAAGGATACGCATACTGATCAACTAACATACAAAGTGCAGAAATTGACAATACTTGTATCACATCAGCTAATTTGTAAACTTAAACTACTTGCATCTAACATCATGGATCTACAAGGATTGCATAAGCTTAGTATGATATCATGACATAATATCTGTGCAAATGTAACGAAGGAAAGATCTTAGTTCAGATTCACAGTCACAAACAAGTTTCAGCAGGCCAAAGATTAAGCAACTTTATGAGCCTGAATCGGAAGTAGGATTTCAGAAACGCCCACTACAGAGCAAAAATCCAAGTAATTGCTTTGAAAATCAGGAGATTCGACATCCACTAAACAGATTAACAAGGGAAACAAGGGGAAATTGGGAAATGTAACAGTAAAAGACAATCTTGATTAAAGAAAGAAGAAAACTTGAAGAAGTAAAGAAAGAAGGAGGCGGAATTTTAGGCTCACCATTGTTACGAAATCGGAAACGGGGAGCGACACGAGCCCAGAACCTTTGAAGGGGGGAAATCATCTTCTCGCACCACTCCATTTCTCTCTCGCCCTCCCCAAAATTAAACCCAACAAGCTTGATTTATTTAAACGCTAACGAAACTAAGAACATCAAAAGCGACTAATCAACCGCAAAGTAATGAATTTGTTGCCTGTGACCTTTCTCTTTTGGGGGAGATTTTGAGAGGAAGAAGACGAAGGTGACAGCAACCGTGGGTTCGTAAATAAAGAGGGCAAGTGAAACGTGGCGGAAATGAGGAGGTTTAGAGGTCGGAATCCAATGCGGGAGGGTACATGATAATGTCGCACGCAACCGAAGAGAAATCATGTCTCGTTAGAAACTTTAAATAAACACGTGGGGAATGTTCATTGGTTTGTCGTCCAGTTCATATTTAATTATGAAAAATTAAGAGGGAGTTTGGGGTTCACGTGAAGATATTTATTCCGCAGCCCCGGCGTCGTTTTCCTTTGGTTTCCCACCAAATACTTTAATTCCACGGTTTGAAGTAACATTTTTTCTAGGAAAAACGTTTCAAAGAATAAAAATGCAACATTCATATGAATATGATCATCATTGGCTCGATTCATAGCCAATTTTTTTACTCCAAAACATAGGACTACAATAGAAAAGTCCATTACAGTATGGCTTTATTTTCCCTTTCCAGTATATATGAAAATGGTTCTTTTCTGGAAAATGGAAATAGATAATGGTTTTCAATTGTTCTTCAGAGATGATACAGTGTCTGCAGTGTAATGCAGATTTGTCGAAATGCTTTACAAAAATCAATTTCAAGTATAACATATTTCTATGCCTCCTCTTTCGAATTTCAGCAAAGCTAAATCATATGGTTGGCTAATTGTTAAGAATGGGCCATAATGCCATATATAAGCAACATGAGAAGTGCTTATGAGTCTATTTGGATTACATATTATCTGACATTATAATGTCAAAAATTGACATTATAATGCCAAAAATTGACATTATAATGCCAAAAAATGTTGCTTGGAATGGACTTATGGTTGATTTCCCTCTTTGCATAAGCATCTTCTCTGATTTCTAATCTGTTTCAACTTCCCTTTTAAGTTGCCAATGCAATGTTTGTGAACAGATAATACTCCACCATATGCAATTGAACTATTCATTAATGGCCTGCCAACAAATATAAGCAAGAATTAGACAACATCACTTAACAAAATATATCACCTGCTATAGTAGAAAGCTAATAAATGGAGCTCATACCTGCAAATGTATACTACTAGCAACAATTTTGTCTCGCCTTTCACCTGAGATTCATGCTAATCAGCCAATCTTAGAGGCTAATTGAGAAGGAAGCATGTCAAAAGGAGTATCATTGCTGTTTATATGTACATACCAACCAATGGGTAATGCAAAGAGAAATGTTCAATCTTGCTTCATACTACCAGAAGAATGAAGTATGGAAACAACAACCACAACCCTAAATCTGCAAGCAAAGATTAAATCTTTTCCATCAATCCAAATTGTTGGTCCTGAAACAGCTGCAAAATAAGCCATTATCCTTACTCTTGATCACTCTATGCATTAAGTCACAAACTCTGATGAGGACTCGGTTCCTTCTTCATCTGTTTTCGTAACTTCTTAGACTTGCTCATGAGATAGATGTACCGATGTCTCATACCCATCAATGGATGTTTTACCAACAGAAAATCCTTCTTATAAGCTTCCCTGAGAACCACAGTCTGGGTCCGAATCTTATTCGACACGTAAAATATCCCTGGGAAATGAACAAGGGCCTTCTTAAACCTAGGGCCAAATCCCAAATAGTCCCCAAAATTGAATATGTTCTTGATCTCTGTCTTCTTAGACACCAAAATGCTAAGCAATTCATGAAGAACAGTAACAGCCCACTTCTCCATCTGATCACTGCTTGGGGTCAAATGAAAGGCATTCTCATATGGGGAAATGTAGGGCAAAGACTGCCACATTTCAGTCCAATCCTTCACCTTCTTCTGCAGATCAAAACCAGGTGAAAATGACATCGGAAACCTAATTTCCAATCCCCTTGAAATCCCCAAATTAGCAGATTCAGCATCCGAGAAGCTTCTCTGTATAGCAGAAAGAGCAAGATCCTCCCTCCAATTGACCAATTCCAACCCAAATGAATCCCCACATTCCCCCATCATTCGGCAAACCCTAAAATTCTCTGGATAATAGGAAAGGAGGTCGAGGATGAAGTTATCAGGCAGACCTAGATCGAATTTCAAGCCATCGATGATATCCAAAGGAACCCTACCTACTTTCGCAAGCATCAAGAGCTTCACTAACCTCTGAGCGGCAAGCTCCTTCTCGTCCATGGAGTCGTGAATCGCCTGCTCCTCCCTGTGGAGAGTGAGGAACTGGCGTGTGAGCTTCACGTGGGGAGGGGAGAGCGAGGCGGCGCGTGGGAGGAAGACCTTGAACAGCGTTGGGTAGCGTTGGATGAACTTGAAGTTGGAGATGGGCTTGTGAGCGGAGGCTATGGAGATGGGGAGCGAGCTGGAGGAGGAAGCAAGGATGAGGCTTTTGAGAGAGAGTGCCGGTGTGAGATTCTTCTCTCTCTCCACGGCGGTGTCGAGGTACGGATCCCGCACCCATTTCACCCTGGCCTCGACGAAGGTTCGCCGGAATGAGAGGAGGAAGAGCGAGGAGAGATACGGTGGTTCGTGGCGGCGATGGCGGAAACGGTTCATTTTTATGCTTCAACCTTGAACTCTCTGGTCATTATAATCAACAGATGAAAATGTATTTTCTTCTTATTAAAAGCATGTTATAAATTTTAATGTAAAAACCCCAAACATACATTATGAAATGACATAATATATTATCATTATGTTTATATATTATCATAACAAAATATTATATCACGTTTTATAGTGTATTCTCATTTTTTAGCAATCCATAGACCATAATAGTGGATTTGAGGGAATTATAAGGGGAGAAATGAAGGGAGATAAATTTTCTTATTTAGTTAATATTAGTGTATTATCCGTGCCATGTATGGAATATTTCAAATTTTATGATATAATATCAATTATTGTGTATATATTTAATATTTAATATTATATAAAAAATATTAATATTATGTATATTTTAATTTTAAAAATTATTTGTCACGATATTAGTAAAACATAAAAATGCGTATTATAAATAAAATTGTACCAAAATATTTATTTACTGAGGTGTTATACTTAAAATATATCACATTAATAAATAACATTTGAGATTTTAAAATATCAATTGTATTAATTCAAAAATAAAATTCTTTTAGAAAAGAATAATGTAATAGCTTATAGTATTTCTTCTACAAAAATTTATTGTGTTAAGAAATAGTAGTTAGTATTTTGCTCAAATATTGTTATATTTATAATTTGGGCATAATAGGTCATGCAACTCAGTTTCTTCCAAGTTTGTGAAAATACATATATCGGTTTTTTTTTTACCTTGTTCTGCAATCTTACTGAGATCTTTTATAAGGTACAATGACTTATAACAAAGATCCCAACTGACATTGTTGTAGGTTTATCATGGTCTCTTAATCGTGCTCATGTTGAATTTATTTATAAAAACAATTCCTTATCAATATAATAGTACATACTTTAAAGTCATGAATTGAACTACAATTAACATGCCAAAGTTTGTCAAAGGTTATATAAATGTATCTATATATAATTGTATGGTAAATAAATGGTTGATTTATTTTTCTGAATATGACTTTATTTTAATAAATGTTTTTTCATCACCTTACATTTACATACATTTTTTTATAAAATTTACCATTTAAATGTGTAAACTTTATATCTTAACTTATAACTAACTCAAATTTCGTGAATAGAAGTCCATGATTTCAAAGTGATCAAATGAAAAGGGGATTATTGTTTGCACCCGCAATTTCTTGCGGCGCACCCCAGTTTGGGCGCATTCGGGATGCGCCCAAACTGGGGTTTTTTTTTTAAAATAAACAAATAAAATTCCTTGGGCGCAATTCTCTCGGTGGATTATTTTTATTTTGAAAAATATTTTTTTAAAGATTATTGAACCGGTTTGGGTCTGAACCGATTGATCTTGGGCGCAACCACAATGCGATGACAAAGAAGAGTGAGTGTCCGTTTCAGTTGCATGGGGTGATTGTGAAAGGAGATTGGCTCAAATCTGACCGTTGAAGATTATTTGTCACTTATGGATCGCATGACCATGAGCTTTCTTGTAGTTTGATCGGTCATGCATTTGCTGGGAGGCTTTCGCAGGAACAACGAGAGCGTGTGAAAGTTTTGTCAGCCTCCAGAATAAAGTTGAAGGCTATTATGAGTCTATTTCTACACGAGGATCCCAAATGCTTGACATCAAGGAACTAACTCTACAATTACAAGAGTCGGGAGAGGCTGAAATGTAGGGGCAATTTGACGGTGCCGCAGTACATGCTGAAATTTCTAGACGCGAGACGTTATTATACAAGCTATGAGACGCGTCGCAATGAAGAAGGGAGGGAGGTTTTGAGTGATATTTTTATTTCTCACCTCGGAGCTATACATTTGTTGAGTTTGTTCCCCACCATCGTCATCATGGATACGACCTACAAGACGAACATGTATGAATATGTTCAATTATCGCTATTATTACATCTAAAATATGTAATTGCATACCTTATTGAATATGTAATTGGATACCTTATTTCGTATAATTTGTACATTTATAGGTACGGTATGCCTTTGTTGGAGTTTGTTGGATTCACTTGCACCAACCGTACATTTTGTATTGCGATCGTATTCATGTATGATGAGACGACGGAGCACTACACATGGGCGTTGGACCGCCTAAAGATCATTCTCGGGGGACAGGAACCCAAGGCGATCATGTCAGATCGAGAGCTCGGTCTTGTGAAAGTCATGGATATAGTATTTCCCAACACGAAGCATCTGTTGTATAGGGTCCATGTGAACCGCAACGTGGAAGGTGTTGCTATGAAATGGGTCCCCAATGTTGACCATTTTAGTGGTAATATTCGTTGGTTGTTAAGGTCGTCCACTGAGGATGTGTATAATGAGCGACTTGAATACTTGACGGAAAAGTGGAAAAAGCTACCCTGGCTGATGGATTACGTGAAGAGGGTATGGCTTGCTGAATACAAGAAGATGCTAGTCTGTGCATGGTGTGACACTGTACTCCATTTCAACACAAGATCATCAAACATGTAAATTAATAAGCGATCATCTATAAGCTAAATTGATATATGCAACTAAGCGTAACTTGAGTTTTAAATTTCAGGGTCGAGAGTCAGCACTCTATGCTGAAGGACGGGATTGAATCGTCGGTTGGAGGCTTGGAGACCCTCGTGCAGCAAATCGACAATATGTTTGCTGATCAGATTCGGGAAATCAGGGGTGATATGGAGCAGAGTGCTTTTAAGGCGCCCACAGAGATCGTAACCGGCTCGCCTTCGGTGAATACATTTTTCAGGCGCATTCTGTATAAGGTCTCGGAAAAGTGCCTAAGAATGTTATACCCTTCAGTTGTTAGGGCCATGCAAGGAAAAATTCCCGATGAAGAATGCCGTGATGTGTTTTGGAGAGCCACCCTAGGCCTGCCTTGCCCACACACGATCAAATAATATGTAAAGGCCAGTTCCCCATTGAGGCCAAGTGAAATCCATAGTTATTGGAAGCAACTTAAGTGGGAACGGGTTGGGCATGCTGATCTCGCACCGAATGATGACGTATTGATCTCAGAAGAAGATATCATCTTAGGTGCCATGTTTGGAGAGTGGAGCAATGAATAATTGCACCCAGAGCTGAAGACCGACTTTTCACGCCGATACAAAGTTTTCCATGACTCGAGATCGTGTACCGCAGAAGAGTCCCCGACCGCTTCGACCAAGAAGGGGAAACCTAAAAAGAAGAAGAACGATACCAAGAAGGACCCTAGTTGGTTTGAGCACATGGCGGAAGAAAAAAGGAAGAAGGACGAGGAAAAGAAGAAGAAGAAGGCCGAGGACCGGAAAAATTCCTCAGTGGGATCTAAAGGACGTCCTCCGAGCGGTAAGCGGCGCAACGGAGTTTCACCTGGCAAGGAAAGCACGTGTAAAGCACCTCAGGGCGACATGGACGTTATTTACCTCGGCTTCAACTGGGGCCGAGATAATATTGATTTGTTTATGTTCGCCTACATTGGAGGAGTACAAAATGTAATGGGCGATGGTCACTGTGGGTACCGTTCGCTTGTTGTACTATTAGGGCATGGCGAAGACCATTATCGGTACGTCCGATGGGAGCTTTCCAAGGAGCTACAAGAACGCCGAGCGTTGTACACCCCGACTTGTAGTTTAACCCCCATATCGGACCTCATCAGGTCTGTGAATTTTATTGGGGTGTGTACGAGGGATCACTGGATGGAAGTTCCCATTGCTGGCTTGGTATTTGCCATATGATACCAGGTGGCTCTTGTTGTGCTATCATATTCTGGACCTCACACATGCCTCCCAATGTGGGCTCCCCCAGGCACACAACCTCCCATAAAATTGCATACGATAGCCCTTGTAGGCAACCATGACCATTTTGTACCGGTAAGCATTTCCACATTCGATCATCATTAACCTTTATTTCTTTGTAATGTATTCTAACCCTTGAATTTGTAAAGGTTTGGCTAGTTGATGACCTATGTCCGATTCCACCCCGTCCGGAGTTTGGACCTGATGGAAAGATGCAAGCATTGAAGGATGAGAGCAACCATTTCAGGATAAGATGCAAGATTACGTTATCCAAAGAAGGATGGGTGGTAACGGTGACATATTTCTGTAGACCTAGGACTTAGGGTATCCAAATGTTGGAACGGGATGGAGTTGGATATGTTTAGTCGATGTAAATCCACTTCTTTTCCAAGATGTAAAGTAAAATTGTACATGTTTGAAATTGTGAAGTTAAATATTTTATCCTGAAATGGTGTGGAACAGTTGGAGAATATGGAAAAATTAAAAGGCCCTTACTTGAAGCTGGTTCAAGAAGAAGAAAAGGAGGAGAGTATGAGCTCTATCCATCAATCCACCCTAAACCCTAACCCCGTAAATCCTAAACCACCCTAAACCTATAAATTACTCACAGTCAGTTGGGCGCAACGGCGTTGCGCCCAACTAGTTGTGAGAGGGTTTAGGGTTTTATTGGTTAGGGTCTATTCATTAGGGTCTTGTATTTAGGGTCGTGAAGTTTTTTTCGAATAAAATATCTTGAATAGGTATATATTGACTCGATATTTTGAAGTTTTTTTCGTGAAGCCGGTAGAGGTGGCAGAGGCAGTTGGGGCGGTACTTAGGATAGGGTCTACTATTGCTGGTGGGAAAACTCTAGCTAATGTTGAAGGTTTAGTGTGAATATTAACCCTAAATCCCAAACCCCTAAACCCTGAACACTAACCCCAGCCAGTTTGGGCACAACGGCGTTGCGCCCACCCATATGAACCCCCTCTAGTTTGGGCGCAACGGCGTTGCGCCCAACTAGCTGTGAGAGGGATTAGGATAGGGTTTTTTAGGGTTTGGGGGTTAGGATTTAGGGTTTAGGGTCATTAAAGTGTACAGTTTAAGCCTATATGATTTATATTCACCGAAAAGATCCCAATATCAACATATGGACATAATATTTTTCTAAACCAATGAGTTGCATATTTCTCAATACAAGAGTCAAACCTTATGAGCTCAATCGCCTTTACACACCGCGCCCAATTAGAGTTTGAGATTTAGGGTCAATTAACCTATATCTATTCTAAACCTGTGTTCTATGAAATCCTAAACCCTCCTAAACCCTGAACACTAACCCCAACTAGTTTGGGCGCAACGGCGTTGCGCCCACCCATATGAACCCCCTCTATTTTGGGCGCAACGGCGTTGCGCCCAACTAGCTGAGAGAGGGTTTAGGGTTTTTTTGGGGTTTAGGGTTTTATTGGTTAGGGTCTATTCATTAGGGTCTTGTATTTAGGGTTGTGAAGTTTTTTTCGAATAAAATATCTTGAATAGGTATATATTGACTCGATATTTTGAAGTTTTTTTTGTGAAGCCAGTGGAGGTGGCAGAGGCAGTTGCGGCGGTATTTAGGATAGGGTTTACTGTTGCTGGTGGGAAAACTCTAGCTAATGTTGAAGGTTTAGTGTGAATATTAACCCTAAACCCTAACCACAACCCTAAACCCTCCTAAACCCTGAACACTAACCCCAGCCAGTTTGGGCGCAACGGCGTTGCGCCCACCCATCTTCACCACCAGATGGTTCGTGGACTTGTCCACGAAAATGCTATAGGAGAGAACGTGCCATAGGTATCCCGCCGCTATCGAGTGAGCCTCGTCTTCATCCCGTATCATGTGAAGCAGGTGCTCAACAAAATCAAAGGCCGAAACCCGACCTCTAAGGGCATCCCTCTGCATCTCACCCCCAACGCCGAACATGTAGCCGAAAATCTCCGCCCCCAGCGCCTTGTCAATCTCCTTGGGGTCGGCTTCCATAGAAACTGTAGGATCGCGGCATGAAAACTCATCTATTCTCAGTCCCAAAATCCTCTTCACGTCATGAAGCATGATCGTAATCTCGCCCCACGGAAAATGAAAGCTGCTCGTCTCAGGGTGCCGCCTCTCGACGAACGTTGATATCAGCACGTGATCGACCCTAGCAAACTGAAAATCTCGGAGAGCGGCCAACCCGGACTGTTGCACCAGCCAATACCAACTACCCTCAACCACCTCGTCCGGAATGTATGGACTCCACTCACTGAACTCGGCCGGACGAGTATAAGCCCTCAAACGTCGTACGAGGGATGGTACATGCGGAGGAGGAGCGTGCCAAATCCGGTGCGCAACGTGAGTCGTGAAGCTCCGTAGCACATCAGGGAACTCAAGCCCGTACGGGGGGGCCTCTATGGCAGGTGGAGCATCCTGGGGTGCGGGAGGGGGGACGGCCTCCTGGGGTGCGGGAGGGGGGACGGGCTCCTCCATAACAACGTCGTCCAAGCTCTCTGTATCGGCAAATGCCTCTTCCGTGTCTAGGACGGGACTCTGTGAAGCCGGAGGTGAACACACGTGAGGACGAGGATCCGCTAACGAATCGGATAACGTTACAATAACGGGTTCTGCTATTGGAACGATATCCTTCCGGACTCTACTCTTGCACTTGAGGGTTTTTTGGAGGTATCTGTTCTTGCGACTGGAAGCAGTCACGGGTCGAGATTCCACCATACGACCCCCCCGCATCTGTCGTTTGATTCTCTCGACTACATCCTGTTTTTTTCAAATAATATCTAATTTAAACAAATTTCTAATTGCTATAAAACTACAATACATTTCTAATTTAATATTCTAATTACATACTAACTTATACATTACCTAATTTATGCAATTCTACTATATTATATGCAATTCACCTATATGCAATTGTAATATACTAATTTATTCTAATAATATAATTACACTAATTTTTACGTAATTCCAATATTTTCTAACAAATCTAAATATTTCTAGAAATTAATTATATATATTATTAAATATAAAATTTAATAAGAAAAAAATACGTACCTCGTGTCGTTCGCGACGAATATATTTTCGGGGCAATCTGGGTTGGCTCGCCTCTCCAACCTGGGCCACCGCCTCGACACCAACGGCCGCGACAACCTCCAACGCATTTTTCGACCCCACCGGAACCTCGCTCGCCGCCGCTGCCGTCAGCGGAAAATTGCCCGTCGCCGATGCCGGAATTTCGGCCGTCGCCGTCAGCTCCCCCGCCGTGTAATCGGCCGTCGCCGCCGCCAGCCACGTCGCCCAATCGGCCGTGAATTCTGGATTTCTGTCCAGATCCGCCGCCGCCGCAACCGCCGAGCACTCCTCTGCCTCAAGCCGTCGCCGCTTAGCCTCACCACTGCTCTCGCCGCCGCCGCTCTCGGTCGATGTCCACGGGATCTCGAAGGAAGAACCACCCTCCTCAAGCCGTCGCCGCTTAGCCTCACCACTGCTCTCGCCGCCGCCGCTCTCGGCCGCTGTCCCCGGTATCTCGAAGGAAGACCCACCCTCCTCAAGCCGGATCTCACCGTCGCTCTCCCCTGGGAATCTTCGCTGACGCCGGAATCCGCCATTGATGAAGAAGATGAAGACGATGAAGGAGGCGCTACGTTGTCGCGCCCAAGTAAATAGATCATTTACTTGGGTGCTACGACGTAGCGCCCATATCTGGATTTGGGCGCATTCATGTTGCGCCCAGATCCAGATTTAATATTTGATTTTTTTTTAAAAAAAATTAAAATTTTAAAATTTTTTATTTAAATTAATTGTAAACCGGGTTACTAAACCCGGTTCAGATTTTTATTTTTATTTTATTCATGAACCGGTTAAACCTAAACCGGGTTTCTAAACCCGATTCAGATATTTATTAATCTTGGACGCATCCTTATTGCGTCCAAGATTAATTTTTTTTTTTTAAAAAAATTTACCCCCATTTTGGACGTATCCTTGTTGCGCCCAAAATGTGATGCGCCGCAAGAAATTGCGGGTGCGAAGATTCTATCCGTAAAAAAAGCAGGTAATTAACCGCGTAGGTTAGCAGAGGCCTGGGGGAGTCGCGCTATTTAACCCTCTTTTCGTCTACCTTTCTCCCCCTCTTTTATTCAACTCCTCTCCCTTCTCTCCTACACGCGACTGCTTTCCACTTTCCTGTCTCTTTCTCCGGCGAACGCTACAAGCGGTTCCACGTCGCAATGGGAGGCGGCAACGCTCAGAAGTCCAAGACGGCTCGCGAGAGGAACTTGGAGAAGAACAAGGCCTCCAAAGGTCTTCTTCTTTTTCCATCTCCCAGGATTTCTCCTCTTTTTTTCTTCTTCTTCCTTTATTTGCTTTATTTTTCTCTTGATCTGTTCCAAGTTTTGACGAATCTTTGTTGTTTCTTTGATGACAATTGCTCAGGTAGTCAGCTGGAAGCGAACAAGAAGGCCATGAACATCCAGGTCTGTTCTCACCGTATTCGTTCATTTTTTCCGTTGATTTTTCAAATTAAATCGGTTTTCTGTTGATTTTTTAATTTCGATGTCTTTCCTTGTCTTAATTTCTGACTTTTGAGTTCTTGTGAGTTTTATCACCTCTAGTTTCTATTTGACCTAATTTTCTGGATGCCGGAGGGAACGATTAGTTTTTTAGCAGTACGGTGTTCGAGTCGGCTGAATGAAGTTGCGTTGCAAGTAGTAGGATAGTTTAGCTTCTTCGCTTATTTTTCTTGCACCTCCAAACATCGAATCTGCTGGATTTTTATGTGATTTGATTGACAATGGACCTACCTGATGAGAGACAGCAAACATTTGGTTGAGGTAGTTGTGCCCTTACTTAAATCAGGAAGAGAGAAATGAGTTTTCTTGATTATGTACTGAATGTTAACAATGTGAAGGGATTTGTTTACCTTGTTAAAAGCTGTATTTTTTTTCTTTGAAGTGTAAGAGATTATGAAATGTTCATTGTTCTTAAGCTAATCCCATTTATATTGATCTTCTCTAATGTTTCTGATTCTGTATTAGACTATTGTTTGGAGGACTTAAGGTGTTATGTGTTGAATTCTTCAATGACTGCTTACTCTTTTGCAGTCTCGTTATTTTTTCTGACTCTTTAACTGTCAGTCTCCCATTTATATTGATCTTCACTAATGTTTCTGATTCTGTATTAGACTATTGTGTTGAGGAGTTAAGGTGTTAGGTGTTGAATTCTTCAATGACTGCTTACTCTTATGCAGTCTCGTTATTTTGTCTGTTCTTTAACTAACACTCTCTCCCTCGTGATTTAAATTCCTTGAGCTATGAATTGAACAAATCTTCAGTGCTACAATTTGTCATGAGCACTAAGTGCACAACGAAAGGTCTGGTGATACATCAATTCTAGCTATTTCTTTACTGGAGAGAATGCATAGAAAAGGGTATGAGATATCATACCTTTGACATCAATACGTTTGTAGCCAAATAGCCTAGGCATAATAATTACAATATACATGCTTTGCTTGTATAGATGTTTGCTGCAGAATAAGTAATACAGTATCTATGTTACTGATGCATGGTGATTTGGTTGATGCAGTGCAAGGTATGCATGCAGACATTTATCTGCACTACATCAGAGGTCAAGTGCAGGGAGCATGCTGAGGCAAAGCACCCGAAATCTGATGTCTGTGTTTGTTTCCCTCATCTCAAAAAGTAATATCATTCCAGGGAAATGAAAACTGGTTGTTACAAGTTCCAGATCCTTATCACCACTTTGAAAGCTCTCTGATGCATGTATATTAGAATTGCCGCCTTCAGTTGTGCTTGTTTCCAGTATGTTGCCTTGTCTTTTATGCAATGAAATGCTTATTGGATAATGAAATCTGGTTTTAATGAAATGTTTCTTGGGCATCCCATGGAAGGAGGTTAATACTCCTTGTGGATTGCCTTGGGTTGGTTTGTGAATTGTGATAATGGATTATTGCTTTTATTGAGTAAGTTTATATTAAATTTAAGTTACCATTAGTAATTTTATCATATTAAATTATGATGAAGAAGATGAATGAACAAATTAATATGTACTTGTACATAACTGTTTTTTTAATATAAAATTAATTGTTTTTTGTCCTCTCATCTCAATTGTAAATGATAAAATAACAACAATATACACGCTCTTTAGTTTTCACAGAGATCTGAGCATGTATCTTCCTGGAAAGCTGGGCTCTACGGGGTAGGTGATATGTGTTGTGTTGTGTTGTGTTGCAAAAGATGGTCGAATCCACCTACTCTCGTACTGACCTTTTTCAGGTCAAATACGGAGTAGTTAATCCACAAAAAACGTAGTTAATCCACAAAAAACAAAATTCTCATATGGGTTGGAAATCGCCTCCATTATTATATATTGAGGTCTAATTTGTATACTCAGAATCTCAGATTACAAAAAGCTTAACCATTAAAAAAATAATGAAAAAAGAGAAAAAGCTCTCAAAAAACCAGAGAAATCCTAGTTTTTACTCGGCCACCGCCGCCAACCACGGCGATGAAGAAAGAGAAAAAGCTCTAAAAAAACCAGAGAAACCCTAATTTTCACTCGGTCACCGCCGCCAATCATGGCCTCGCCGCCGCTCCAATCAAACCCCACCATCTGAACTTGCACTCTGATGCCTCTGAACCGAAGAACATCTTCCCCAAATTCGCCGGTGATGGCAATGGTGACCCCGAAGCTGAGTTTTCGGCTACAAACCCTAGTGCCGAGAGGCCCAAGCTCCGCCCCCAGATCCGTCGAAGTCGGGTCGCTTCTCCGCGTTTCGGTGTGGTCGCTGCCCGGCTCCCGCTTCCGTGTCCATCTCTGAGGAGTTTGTCGCTCCAGATCTGCTCTCTCTGCGGCGACAGAAGTCGTTTCCAGGCGCCGATCTGGGATCCGGGTTTGATGGCGGGTTGGACTGCGTTCGGCGAGGAGTCTGTTGGTCGACGGGAGAATTTCGATGGTCCTTCGCTCTCCTCCTGCCGTCCGGTGTGTCTCTGTCTTGGTGGGGTGAGATCCGCGAGGTCGTCTCCCTTCGTTTCCAGGTGTCCCAGGTTGTGGTGTTCTGACCCTTCTCGCTTTTTGCTTCTCTCTGATTCCTTTCTCTCGCTTCCTGTCTTAGTTGTGTTGTTTACCTGTTTGTTTGCTTCTGTTCTCGTTCAATTTGTTGTTGCTTTCGATCCTCCAAATGTGACCATTGACTCTATGAACCCTGTCTCTGTTGCTATGTTGATACTGGTGTGCACTAGACTTACTACTACATTATGTTGGTGTTTCCTTTGGTTGCTCCTTGCTGTGTGTGTGGTTTGTCTGGCTAGTGGTATTCCTAGCACATATGTTACTGATAAGAAATCCTACAACAATAACGAGGTTAACCCTCATACTTTGAACAAATCCTTTCTGGATTCCTCTGAGGTGAACCCTCAAATCTGCCCTAAGACTCACAGTCTCTATCTCTTGGCTCATACCTCTAATAATTCTTCTGAGGTGAACCCTCATGTTGTGGTGAAAACCAATACTGCATATCTTTTTTACTGGATGTATAAACGAAACAATTTAAAACTCTGTTATTTGAACAAACGATTCTGGGAAAGGTCTTTCATACCACATACTGACCACTTCTTGAAGTGGCCTGAGCTCATGGGTATGAATTACAAATTCCAGGACCAATTGAACAACCTGCCTTTGAAATCTGGAAGTGACTCCCAAGCCATTACACTAGGAAATTGTTATCCTATGAGAACCAAACTAATTTTGACAACCTACCCCCTTAATATCTTTTACTGGTGGTCGATCCCAATTCCTAACTATGTTATAAATAGAAATATGAACTACTTATTGTATAAGGTTGAAACTAGTGGAAAAGTCTATGCTACTGATGTGGTGCACTGGAAATGCATAAAAATTACTGAACTTATTACTCACTTGGTGTGGGTTTTTATTTATTTCCTACAGTTTTCTGGGTCTTGGAGCTCTAGAGCTGCTTTGGATGGAAATACTGAAGATCAAATTCAGGAGAGTATATTCAGGAGCAAAGAAAGACTATTACCAAAAAAGAACCAACATCATCTGAACAAATTTTGGAGTTCAAACTCCACGAACAAATGGGTTATGAACAAACTACCTTTGCTATTTGATTGTTTGAAAAATAAGAGATTTCATCTTGTTGTTTCCTTTCAAATTATTTCTGCAGTAGTGATCAAGTGCACTATTAAAACCCGAATCCGAGCTGAGCATATTCTGAACTGGAATTTTAGTGATCTGTACTCAATCTTCTCATGTGAGATTTTTGTCTCTATGAAAAGATTTATCAGGTTCAGGAACTTGCTTATTTACCTTTGCAAAAACAAGAGCAATCCCTGCAATAAAGAACTGAGAAAGTGCATTCATTACTACACGAACAACTATCTTCTGAACAAACTTCCCTTGAAACCAATCTTTGTGAAAATGGGAATTTGACATAACCTGCCTCATAGGAGATTAAAATCCATTGCCCCAAGGCCATTTTGTTGGACTAATTGTTGTCTTAAGCATCCCAAATTACAAATTATAACAACTGAACAAAATAAAGGAAACAAACGTAAACTTTTGAGATCCCTCAAGATCATTTTTCAGACAATTTACCTTGAACCACAATGCCCTTTTTACGGCGTAAAATGCCAAAACCATTATAAGAAATCACCTGAATGCATAAATCATTAGATTTTACAGAATCCCAAATACTACCATGAACAACAATGCCCTTCATTCGGGGTACGACACCAAAACCATGGTGAGAAATCACCTGATTGCATGAATTATTGGAATTTACAGACTACTGAACACTACAACATTATTACCAAAACCCTTCCGAAGTCCCCTAAATGTCTTATGATATAGGGCAAAATCATTAAGAGTTTTTTATGAAGATTACGACCTGGAATTGCCGTGGTATCGGAAAGAAAACCTTCTGGACGTATGTTGAATCCTTCTGCAAAATTGAACGTATCCAATTACTTGCACTCTTTGAAACTCGAACAAATAAAGAACCAAGTGAAAAAGTTTGGAGAAAAGCAGGCTTTGATCAATTTTACTGTATCCCAGCTACGGGATTTTCGGGTGGTATCTGTGTTATGTGGAAGACCTACCAACTTATAAATGAAATTCTTGAAATTGATCAAATTGATACGAGGTTTATCTCGGTCAAATATACTAATCAAATCTCGAACAAAAAACTTATGTTAATCCTTACTTATGCTCCTCTGAATGAGGCTGGAAAAAACGTATTCTGGAATGGTTTCACCTCCTTTATTAAAAATTGCTCCCTTCCGTGCATTGTTATGGGAGATCTGAACAAAATTCAAGACCCCTCTGAGAAATTAGGCGATTTATTACCACCATTGACTAAATTCGCAAGATTACGTCATTTTAAAAATGAATGTGAACTAATAGATACCCCTATTTAAGGAAATGATTACACCTGGCGAAAAAACATTACAGAAATTGATAACATATATGAAAAACTGGATAAGGTACTCATTCATCACCAGATTCTTCAATGGTACCCGAATATCTGTACCAAACATTTCGCTTTTACAAGCTCAGACCACTGTCCCATCTCTATTGACTTGGACTCAGAAACACCCTTTAAAAATCAGCCTTTCAAATTTGAGAATGTCTGGATGACCAGAAAGAATTTTAGAAATGTTGTAAAACAAGCCTGGATAACTAACTATCACGGATCAAGATTATTTAATATGGTATCCAAAACAAAATTATTAAAGAAACATGCAAAGATCTGGAACAAAAGCACATTCGGCAATGTTTTTACTCAATTACAAAACATTGAAAAACAACTTTTTGAAATCCAAACCGAAATTTGTAATTCCCCTACAAGTGACCTTATTAAGAGAGAAATTAGAATCATGGGAAAAAGGAAAAGCTCCTCTGTTTCCAAAAAAATTACTGGAACCAAAGAGCAAAAGTTAAACACATTAAATTCAATGACACAAACACAAGCTATTTTCACAAAATAGCAAGTGGAAGAAGAAACAGAAAAATCATTAAAGAAATCAAAAGTCAAGAAGGAACTAGCATTACTGGTGAAGAAAACATTAGATCAGAAATCATAAATGATTTCATCAAAAGATTCAGAAGCGAAAATATGAACCAAAGACTTTTTCAAGACAATCTGGAACTAATTCAATCTGAAATCTCTGACGAAGACAATCTAGAACTAATTAAGAATGTAACAAATGAAAAAAAATAAAAAGTTGTCTTTAACATTGGCTCGAACAAATCTCCGGGCCCAGATGGTATGACAGCAGAATTCTACCAAAAATATTGGGATATTATAGGCCCCTCTGTCATTCAAGCTGTTAAAAGCTTTTTCCTCTCCGGGAAACTGCTCAAACAGGTTAACCACACATTCATCTCCTTAATACCAAAATGTGACAATCCGAACTCTACCAATCACTATAGACCTATTAGTCTATGCTCCACAATTTACAAAATAATCTCAAAGATCTTAACAACAAGACTTAAAGGAACCATGGAAAAATTAATTCACCCCCTATAAGGTGCGTTTGTTGCAAACAGGGCAATTCAAGATAATATCCTAATTGCCCATGAGATCTTTCACTCATTCAAATCGAAAAAATGATATGAAGGCTTCATTGCGCTTAAATTAGATATAGAAAAAGCGTATGACAGAATTGAATGAAATTTCATTCTCAAAACTATGGAGAAATTTGGATTCCATGAAAAATTTATCAATTGGATAAGAGAATGTATAACCACAGTCTCTTTTTTGGTGCTTGTAAACAACGGACCGACAGAAATTTTCAAACCGACAAGAGGACTCCGACAGGGTGACCCCCTCTCCCCTTTCCTATTTATTTTGGGATCGGAAATCCTTGCTAGAAAACTACAAAAAGCCTCTGAAAGACCTCGTAATCCTTTGGGATTCCAAATCACTCATCAAGGATCAAGAATCCCTTTTCTAGCCTTTGCTGATGATATTATGATCTTCTCAAAAGCTAAACAAGAACACTGTAAAGAAATAAAGAAAATTATTGATGACTACTGTAAAATCTCATGACAAAAAGTGAATTTTCACAAATCGACGTTTCAAGTCAGTAAAAAAATTACCAATCAAAAGAAAATAGCTATACAAGGTATCCTCACCATTACAAACATGATATCCCTTGATAAATACCTTGGGTGTCTTATCATTCATGGCAGAGTCAACTCGAATACGTTCTCGGATCTTCTACTCAGTACACAACAACAACTCGCAAAATGGAAAGCAAACTCTCTGTTTCAAGCAGGCAGAACAACTCTGATCAAAACCAACCTGGTTTCTAGACCAAACTTTCTTATGCAAAGCTTTATGCTACCTGCACAAACACACACTGAACTTGACAAGCTAAACAGATCCTTTTTCTGGAACAAAGATAGCTCCTATAAGCCTCTGATAGGCTGGGAAAAAAATTGTAAACCAACACAACAAGGAGACCTTGGCATGAGAAAATCTAAGGATATGAACAAAGCCTTACAATTCAAATTGCTATGGAAAATCTTAGCAGAACCAAACAACTATTGGGTTAGAGTTGTTACTGAAAAATACCTGAAAACAGTCCATATATTTCACTACGAGAAAAAAAGAAACTGCTCTTGACAATGGTCCAAAATGATTGAACTCATTGATGAATTCAAGTCTGGACTAATCTGGCAAGTTGGTAATGGAAAAACAATCAAATTCTGGCTTGATAATTGGGTGTCTAGAACCCCGTTGAGTGACTCCATAAACACACAAGTTACCTTGAATAAAGATGCTACGGTAGCCGATTTTATGCTACCAAATAAAACCTGGAATAAGAACCTAATAGAACAATACTTACCCCATAACTTAGTAACAATGATTACTTCAATCCCAATTCCGCTGAATGATATTCATGATAGAATATATTGGGAAGCCAGCAAGAATGGTTGGTTTTCTACAAACTCTGCCATGAAACTAATTAATAGAAACAAAAGATACACTGCGTATGACTCCTCTTGGATCTGAAAAATGGACACTTACCCCAAAGTTAAAAACTTTGTTTGGAAAATAATAAAAAACGAATTACCAACAAAATCAAGACTAACAGAAAAAGGGGTAGCAATCCCCAAGGATGTATCAGATGCAATGCGCAGTTGGAGGATCTGAATCATCTCTTATTCCATTGTAACCATACCAAGAAAACAATAGAGAAAATGAATCAATCCACATATGGTATTATTACTTCCATAAACATAGCAAATAAAAAAATCAATGAAATCATTAATGAAATTCGACAAAAAACCGATCGCTTACAGTTTATAGAACTACTGGTTTCTTGGTGGGGAATCTGGTTCTATAGAAACCAACAAAGCTTTCGAAACCCAAATAATGATGCCAACCACATCAAGGATGTTCCGATTTATATCAAACAACAAATTGAGAATTGGAATAAGACGAAAACCTGAAATCCCGATTGCCTAGCAGATGACGGACCTAAACCTCATAGAACAAATAACTTCAGACGACCAATAAAAAAATGGAAAAAAACCTCCAGATAAAATTATTAAAATCAATACTGATGGATCAACAAAAACGAATGGTGAATCTAGCTTTGGCTACATTTTCCGGAATAGCAAGGGTGAACCTACTTTTATCTTCGGGGATAAATGTGGTACCTCAACCCCATTAAAAACGGAAACGCTAGCGGTAAGAAATGCCCTGGTAAAGGCCTATGAATTAGGCATTACCGACATACAGCTTGAATGCGATAACCTGACCGTTGTGAATGTCCTAAACCAAATCTGGCATTGTCCATGATATATTGAAATGATTGTTTCTGATATCCTGTGTGTTTTACAATTTTTCTCTTCAGTGCAGATTTCTCATGTCTTCAGGGAAACAAACGTGGTGACCGATTTCATTGCTAAGGAGGTCCAACTTAGTTCCTTGGAAGATATTCGTACCAGTTTAGAATTTATAATTCTCATCCGAAAGGATGCTATAGACTAGGGGTGAGCACGGGCCAGAACCCGACCCGAACCGAACCCGAAAAGCCCAAAAACATGGGACCGAAGACCGAACCCGAACACTTCGGTTCGGTTCGGGCTAAATAACACTCAAAGGGGGAAAAGGGGCAAAAATGCACTAAAATCCGAAACCCGAACCGAACCCGAACCGACCTGAAACCCGAAATGGTAAAAAGTGAGGCCCGAAACCCGAACCGAAGGAGTATGGGTTCGAGTTCGGTTCGGGTTTTTCGGGCCGGGTTCGGTTCGGGCTTCAGTTTCGTCGACCCGTGCTCACCCCTACTATAGACTGAGAAACCGAATCTTCTGTGATTTCCAGTCTAATTCTTACTTAATCAGAAAAAATAATCTCAGATCACAAATTGAACTCCTGCATCTCCTAGATAGCTCAATCTCATACAGGAAAATGGCGATTTCTCTCCTTAGAGAAACGAGTAAGCTATCTGTGCAGAATCTACTCAGACCCACTGAATTGGGTCTTTGTAAAATCTGGGTCGGATCTCCGTTTCTCGCAGCCCGACAACCTCAAAGAAGAGCCTTCTTCCAGCTCGCTTCTCAATTGGGGAAGAAGAAGAAAGTCATTAACGATTTCAATCTTCGCCCTAATTTCTATCGCCATTTTTCTCCATCTCTTTCTTCTTCAAAAACTGGATTTCTCAAGTGGTATTTGCGCAAGCTTGAGACCAACCCTGTTATCACCAAAAGCGTCTCTGCATCTCTCATCTACGCCTCTGCTGACGTCACATCTCAGGTATCTTCAATTCCAATTCCTCAATCGTTGTAGTATCATACTTGAATTGTTGCTAATACAGTAATACTAGCAAATTGGAGTATAAATCATGTGGATAAGCTAGCTGATTGGGCAGATTGGAATGATTAAACTCACCAATTTGAATACCCAATTCCGCATTTTACCTAAATTTGAGAATGAGCATTGCTTTAAACTGTCCATGGCTTATTTCAGATTATTACAATGCCATCAGATGGGTCATTCGACTTGTTCCGGATGCAGCGAATCTTTACCTATGCATTGCTTGTAACTGGGCCATGTCAACATTACTGGTTTGGTTTTCTGTCTAAGATTATGCCTCGGAAGAATCTATTCACAACCTTGTCAAAAATTTTAATGTGCCAGGCCATTTTTGGACCTTGCATGTTCACCATTTTCTTCTCCTACAATGCTGCACTTAGAGGTACATTTTCTGCCTTCAATCATCAATGTTGACCTTGCATGAATACCATTGATTCTATGATGGCCTGATTTAGGTGAAAACGGGCACGAAATTGTGGCCAGATTGAAGAGAGATCTTCTCCCTACTCTGAAGACTAGCATTGTGTATTGGCCGTTTTGTGATTTTATCACCTTCATGTTTATCCCTGTCCATCTGCAGGTACTTTTTAAACCCCTTTTTGTTTAGAGCATGCACAATGTTGGTTTTTTAACAAAGTTATTAGCCAATTTTTCAACTTTTTTATCTCCGACATATCATTTAAAAAATTCTTTTTTTTTTTTCCATACTTGTGATTTTTTAACCCAGATTTTTTCACTCTATAAATTTTATGAAAAACATATATAAATGGGTGTCTATGATAGATAAAAATCAATTATGAATATTGGATATACTTTTTAAAACAAACAAAACTAAAATAATTGTAAAATTCAACTTTTCAACTTAAATGAGATTTTTAGCAATTTTTTAGTAAAAAATCATAAAAAAGGTTTTTTAACAGGAGTACACTTAACTAAAAAATTTATTATATTTTAATGCTGAAAAATGGTCTTATTTTGGCATCACGTTATATTTTAATGCTGAAAAATGGTCTTATTTTTAACAGGAGTACACTTAACTAAAAAAATTCTTCACTTGCTTACTTGTGGATTGTTTATTTGTCTTACATGGCGAGTTTGAACAAGGTTGGATCAGAAGAGAGATCGGAACATGCTTTTGCAAAGAGGGCAACCAACTAATTACTAACATTGTGGAGACTCAAAAAAGTGCAATGTAGTTTCTATTCAACTCCAATTCAATTAATTGCGGATTTGAACTATAGACAACCCAAAAAAAGTCAATTTGAATACCCAATTCAGCATTGTATCTAATATTCACCAAAAGCGTCACTTCCTCAAGTTCCTTCTCAATTTAGATTTTAGATTTCCAATTTTCAGTATACCCACATAAGCAATCTCATCAATTCAACTTGTGTGTGTTTAATTTTCATGGAAGCCTTAACTACTGGAAGTATGCTTAAGCAACTTTCAACTAGTTTTTGAAACTTGGTTCATCACTGAATAATGTGTGCAAGCTAGCAACTTGGTTCGTCAATTCAAATTGGTTTTTATTCCAGAAATGCTGATGTTAATAGCTTGAGTGGGCAAGTTTGAGTTATTAAATTGATCAATCCAATTGGGCAATCTCTCAATTTCATATAGGCTAACCAATTGGGCAATCTCTAAATTGATCAATCCAATTTCGCAATCTCTCAATTGGGTAATCTTTCTTACTGATGGGTAATGAGGGGTAAGGGAAGGGAGAGAAAATGGGAAAATCTGACAGATGAAAATTAAAGAGAAAAGATTAGAGGTGGGAGAATAGATTTTAATATTTTTTTGTTTAGATAAGAGAGATTTTAAGAAAAAAGTTAATAAAAAATTAATTAAAATAGTTTTTTTTTATATTTTAAACACTCTTGTCTTATTTTTACTTTGCTAGCTTATTTATTCCTAAAATACTTTCAAATCTCCTTAATAATCTATATATATTAAAGCAAATGAATTTAGAGCTATCATATTGATTTCGGCCCCACAAATCCTATGTGTCATTTTGTTATAATTTTACTTTTTTTAAATCTTTTATATTTCTATAATTTAGCTAACTTAATTAATTTATAACCAAATATCTTAACAACCTCTAACAAACATATCGTAAAATAATAACAATTTAGGAAATAACTTAAAATTGTTTACAACTTCTTTACGCATCTTAGTTATTCAAATTCAAATTCGAATTTTCTTTTTAAAAAATATCTTAACTAATTTATAACTAAATATCTTAACGAATTATCTTAACAACCTCTAACAAACATATAGTAAAATAATAACAATTTTGGAAATAACTTAAAAATCTTTACAACATAACTTAAAAATAATAACAATTTAGGAACTAAATTAAAAATCTATCCAAATAATAGAAGAAATCTTCTATTAAAAATTATTCAAATTCGAGATAATTTGTTTTATTCAAATTATTAATTAATAACAAGTTCTTTACGCATTTTAGTTTCTTCCAATAACGTAGAGGGTTAGGTGAACATTCTTAAACTTTTACAATTAAAAGACACTAAATAATTTTTTATTAGATATTTCTTTAAAATATTATTAGTTATACACCAATATCTTATTTTTTTGCAATTCTAAAATATCTAAATCAACCTTTACGAGATTAACATTACACATTAAATAAAATACACGATTACTTTTTGGCGCATAGGCATTTTTGCCTTGTGGCGCATAGGGTTCACACGTAACGTGTGACTGTAATCCACACGTAACGTGTGACTCACTTCTACACGTAACGTGTGGGATGTTTTCACACGTTACGTGTGACTGTAATATAATATAATTACATTTGTAGTATTTAGGGTTTAGGGTATTTGTGTAGGTCATATTATTGTATATTTGTAGTATTTATGTATGGTTTAATGTTAAGGTTTAGGGATTTTATATATATTACAATGTTACGTGTATGAACATTACATTATATTATTATGTAGTTGTTTATTTAAAATTAATAAAAAGAATGCCCCAAAATAATCAACATAAAAGATAGAATAGACTTGTTCATTACGTTGGATGACTACAACAACATTTAACTCACAATGCAAGAAATAATACAATTTTTTCATAAACTTAGAAAGCCTAGCACAAAATAAAAGATATCGCCTAGTTGCGTTTGAAGAAATTAGGATAGTCTCTGGTAAAACTTCGCGACATATCATGTCTCTGCTTTGATAAAATGGTTTGCTCCCTACAAAGGGTAGTACGTAAACAACATTACACAAAAGATACGACATCAAGGCAGTTTACGATGTACATCATTATATAGATTGCGGTTATACCTACGCATCTTATCCAGATCTTGTAAAAGTTCTTGATTTTGCCTAACAAGATCTTGATTTTGCTTAACAAGATCTTGATTCTCCTTAACAAGATCTTGTTTTCCCTCCATTGTTGTCGAATAACCGCGTATGCCCTGTCCTCGTACATTGAATCAATATACTTCCTGTATAAACACCCCAATCTTGGGCATCCCCAATACCTCATTCCGTAGTTCCACTGCAAATCCCAAGTACAGATAATGGCTTTCAAATTACACTCGCATTGTGGAGCACTCATTTGTTGATGGTGCCTATTTGGGTTTGATGATGATTCGGATGAAGATGTCATTATTTGTGGTGCTTGATTTCCTACAAACCATTAATATGAAAAGGCCAATCACAGTTACTAAATCGAAAGAAACTGAAAGAAGAAGTTTATCCACAAATGAATCTTTAATCCCGCTTGTATTGGACTTGTTGCAACCCTAATGCCTCTTATATAGTGAAAATGAATGTGTTTGACAACTAATATACAGCTGTATACAACTGTAGTATAAAATGACCCCAACCACTATCATTAAAGACCTCAACCACTAGCATTAATAACTTTTCAGCAATGTAACCCTAAACCCTAATTGTAAGTTCCTCTCCTCAATCTCAGAAATAATGTAACTCGCATACCCAAATTCAACCTTATTAATTAAAGATAAATAGTAAACCCTAAACCATAAACCCTAAACCGTACCCTATATACACTAAACCCTAAACCCTAGTAAGCACACGTTACGTGTGGAACACGAGCACACGTAACGTGCCAAGCAACTCCAGACGTTACGTGTGGACAGGTTTGCCACGTAACGCGTGGTTTAGTTTGTTGCAAAACGCATTGAATAACCGTCTTGTCTTCACCTAACTGTAATAATGGCCCCATCTTCTTCCCCGGCTAACAACCCATTCGAACCCATTTCGAGCCTAAACTCTTATTTCAAACACTAACAAAATCTTATTTTGCACTCTCAATCTTTCTACAAAAAATGGACAATCTGAACAACAACGAGTATTGGAGCAACAATGGGGAAGATATTCCACTTTGGAACGAGGTAATTTCTATTAAGTAATCCTAAAGTTCTATTTTTTCTTGTTTTGAAAATGTTTAAAGTTCTAAGCTTGATGATTAGGGTTTAGTGAAGCTATTTTTGGGGTGATAATATATTTGTTGTTTAGGGTTTAGAGAAGCTATTTATGATATTTGTTGTTTGATCTTAAAATCTCATTTTATTGTTTTGGGTATTAGAAACAAAGATTGATCGTTGTTTAGGGTTTAGGGCTGCGAAATGGCTGTTACATTGAAGAACAGTTTCACACGTTATGTGTGAAGATTGTCCACACGTAACGTGTGAAACCGTTCAACACGTTACGTGTGGGTGTATTTCACACATAACGTGTGAAGCCATCACACACATAACGTGTGAAATCAATTCCAGAAACCAAGTTTCATTATGTAATATTGCACAGTTTGATAGTAAATGTGCCATTTTATAATTAGTGCACTAGTTGATGACATGATTTCGTGTATGCAGACGAA
The DNA here is from genome assembly GCA_027886185.1 of Rheum nobile. Taxonomy (NCBI): domain Eukaryota; kingdom Viridiplantae; phylum Streptophyta; class Magnoliopsida; order Caryophyllales; family Polygonaceae; genus Rheum; species Rheum nobile. Next base: position 877,215 of record WOAB01000170.1, read on the forward strand.
CTATCATTTATACGAAGGGATAAACAATATCTCCCTCAATGATTGGAGCACTCCACAGAAGACATTTTCGGTTTGGGAAACGCCCCAAAAGACATTTCCGGTTTGGAACACTCCAGAAGCATCTTCATCTCACGCTACTCCACAGCTGTGCTTTCCATCCCTACACACACAGCCTCAGTTCAGTGTACCACCTGAGGAGGATGTGTACGTCTCTGCCGATTATTCAAGGTTTTTCACAACTGATAAAATCTGGGAGTCTAGAGAAGAAGCCTTTTCGTGGGCGCAAGAGATGGCTAAGTCTAAACACTTCTGCATCAAAAAGTGAAGGAATAAACCTTCCACCCCTCGGGCCCTTGGGGGGACTTGGTTACCGTGTGATAGGCATGGACAAAACGTGCCTAAAGGAGCTGACCAAGTGAGAGACATTACAAGGTCGAAGAAATGTGGGTGTCCCTTCATGTTGAGGCTGAAAGAAGGGCCGAAGGGATTGTGGATGATCATTATACAACATGGAACTCACAACCATGTCATTGCAGACAATTTGTATGGTAGTGCATTAGCTGGGCGACCAACCGCTGAAGAGAAGGAGATTATAAGGGTGATGACGGTCAATCATTGCAAGCCTCTGAAGATTCATACTACAATCCATTCGTCCCCTGGAAATGTAACCAAGATGAAGCAAGTGTATAACCTCATGCATGAGATACGAAACAAGGGCATGGAAGGAAGAATAGTTGTACAGCAGTTCTTCTATGAGTGCAATGAGAAGGGGTACTTCATGGAGCATAGATTCAACAAGGACACCAACAAAATAACGGATATCTTCTTTGCAAGCCAGGATCAGTTTTGGTTGCTGAAGCCATTTCCGTACATTGTGCTGCTGGACTCTACATATGCAACTAACTGGTTAGTAACGTCCATATCTAATATACTCTTCATTTGTTCATGTCACGGTTAGGACGCCATTATATTTTACATATGATTATGTGTTCAGCTACAATTTGCCCTTCCTTGAAATCGTCGGCATCACATCAGTTTGGAAAAACTACAATATTGTCGGGGCGTTTCTGGAGAAGGAGGACGAAAACAGTTACAAGTGGGTCATAGAGCAACTTGCTAAGATGTTTGCCAAGGTGCAATGAGCACCCACATGTGTGGTCACTGATCGGGAAAAGGCGTTGATGAACGCCTTAGAGAAGCAGTTTCCAGCAGCAAAATTCCTCCTATGTAGGCGGCATGTGAGGAAGAATATTGAAGACTTCGGGAAGAAGGCCATGGACAAGTTTAGGGGCACAGCGTTTTCCAACGACTGCATGAAGCTCTTCAAGGAAACGACCATACAAGGGTACGAAGCATCACTCTCGAAGCTGAAGCGTGATTGGAGGAAAGCTCCAAAATGTCTTCAGTACTTACAAAAAAACTGGCTTGACCCTTACAAGGAAAGAATTATCTCCGTATGGACAGATACAGTGTTCACGCTGGGTACTACCACCACTAACAGGTTTGTGCATCAATTGTTTATCTAAATTTAGCTAGTTATTTGGACTTGGTTAGACCTTTACAGTTTATCTGAATTTAGTTTGTGCATCATTGTTGTAATGCAGGGTTGAAGGGGCCCATTCCAGTCTGAAAAGCTTCTTCACAAGCAACGATGGCAACCTTTGCACTGTGTTCGATCAATATGATACACGGTTGCGCAGTCATATTTATGAGATTCAGGGGGCACTGAATGAGAGCATAGGAAAGAGATATACGCTGCTAACAAACGCAGATCTGTTCTACAAGCTGCACTTCAAGGTCTCTGCGGTTGCACTAGCTCGTTTGATTGAGGAATACAGGAAAGGAGAAGCTCCATTGTGGAGCACTATATGCAGATGCCAGATGAGGGTTAGAGACGGCTTGCTTTGCGTGCACGATTTGGCGCAAAATGTGAGGAACGAGACCCCAATTGAACCTAGCTCATTGCATCCGTTCTGGAGACAATTGACCTTGTCAGAAGTGAAGACACAAGAAGAGGAAGAAGCCTGCACACGCAACGTGAATAGATCGTTGCTTGAAGAATTTTCCCGAAGCGTCTTCCCCACATTGCCAGTTGAGGTTCAACAGAGAGCAGTCTCCACGCTTAGAAGTATAGCACATCTAGAGCAGACTACTCTGGAAGAGCCAACCAAAGTCAGGCATAAGGGTCAGACTCAAGGAGCTCTGAACTTTGCCACCAAAAGACAGCCGTCATCATGGGAGTACACTGACCAACAGATGGACGGAACACCTCCGAAAAAGCAAAAAGGAAGACCACCGAAGACGGGCCTACCCTTACCATGTGGTGCCACGTCATTGATCAAGAACTCGTGGCGATATCGTGGCCAGATCCCCAAGTGTATGTTCCCACACGTTGGAGGATGGTATGAGATAGAGCCTGATGGAAACTGCGGGTACAGAGCAATTGCGCATGGTCTGGGCTTAGGGGAAGATCAGTGGGCTTTTGTTCGACGTACCATGATCGCTACGTTGAGAAAAGAGTATGAGCTACTCGCGCCACTTTGGGTGTCTACGATGACACTTGAGGAAATGGAGGCGAAGCTTGATTGGTTTCCCTCGCCGAACAGGCCGGCCCCACCGAAGACGTGGTTGGAGCTCCCGGATATGGGATGTTTGGTGGCAACGGCATTCACATGTGTGTTCGTTACCGTCGGGGGTGGCGTGGGGACGACATACCTGCCTATGAAGGGGGCGACAAACGAAGCATTGACTGGCGAGTTTCTGAAGACGGTATGCATTTGCCATGTCGCGAAAGAGCAACATTTTATTGCGTTACGTTAATACAATCACATTTGTTTATACTATCTTGTGTTAAAGCATATGTATGATGCATTGATTTTGATGTAGATTGGGTTGGCCAAAACTTCGCCCTTGCCTCCTATTTACTCGGGGTGGTTGTATCATCATGACCCATGTGCGGGTGATTACGTAGATCAATGGCTATTAGACCGTTCGATGGAGTACGAACCAGACAAGGCCGAACCGAAGACAAAACAAAAGAAGAAGGTCGAAACAGTCGATTTATGTAATGAATGATATGTATGTATTATGATGCAATGAGTTCGACATTTTTATTCGAACATTTATTTGGGTTTCCTTCGTCGTTTTTTTAGTGTGTATTCACAAACAATCCATAAAAACATTCAAATAGAAGTGATAGCAATCATTGTTGGCATAATCCAAACAACTTCAACAAAACATTCAAACTCAAGTCATAACATTCAAACTTCAACAAAAAAACATTCAAACTTCAACAAAACATTCAAATCCAAAGTCTAATGCTCAAATGACAAAGCAGCCAAGTTCAATGGTTCGAAAGGAAGGGATACATTTGCTCCAATGATTGCCGTAACGCCTCGGCTAGGTCTTCGCATTGGTCATCTCCATGGTGGTGATCGCGATATGGATCCAGCCGTCTGTAGCAACTATCGAGGCACTGCACGCAAGATAAGTGGATACGATTAATAAACAGATTGTACCAAAAAATAAACAAGATATAATTACATGATTACTTACCTGCTGCTGAGTGTAACGATCCTCTTGAGGGAGGATGAATGGATGTGTATGCTGTAGGTACCACTGCATGTAATCATCGCTACACTCGTGGGATTGGCGGACTGGAGGACCCATGGCTTGTAGGCTAATGGAATGTTCATTGCGGGCATTCCATGCATGTAAGGATCTATCGTATTCCACCGTGTAACTGTTGATCTTCGTGCCCCTCCATGCCTTAATTGGAGCAATCGGTGGTCTTGTACATTGTTGTGCACGCCCAAACTGCCTAGCTACTCGATCCGACATGTAAGGCTCAATGACCCAAAAACAGGATATGACTCCATGGAATCGCGATGAAGCAAACATCCCATTGTTGAAGTCAATTGAGCTGTATGGCATCCACTCAACCTAAACAAAATTGAATTTCAAACAACTTATCATGCATATATATTTTAACATACTAGATAAGGACCGTATATGCACTTACACTCTCAGCACGCATCTCATCCAGCTCCTCCCTATAATTTCTGGTCCGGTTGGGTTCATGAGACATGTCCCATTTTCTGGCATATGGGATCGGCTATTGGGGGTCCCAGTAAACACTCTGTGCAGGTCTAAACATGGGAAAATATTGATATATCCATGCCTACAAAACAATTACATATAAGTCATTTCCCAAATAACAAACATATAATATATCTATAACAAAAATTCACATATTTTTATTCAAGCCATTTCATACCTGAATCAGAGTGAAGCATGTGGACATGACCCGCGCCTCCTTCCTTGTGCACTCGCCCAAGCTGCGGTACACGTGTGTAAAAACACCGGTACCACATGCATAGTTCGTGACTTTTGTGAGATCAGTCACGAACGGAGTGTAATACACGGGCAACCGATGTTGAGACTTGTCAGGAAAGAGGGCAGACCCCACCAAGTACAGCAAGAACCCAGCCGCCTGCTTCTTGTTAGTCAACACCTGGCAATGAGTCTTAAAATCTCCCGCATGCACGTTACCGACGACGATAGCATCATCCTCTAGCTCAAAAAACTCATGCGCCTGCTCCATCAACGCCTTCTTCAAATCATTGCGTGAGAGTTGCTCGTGCCATTTCTTCGGGGGACCCATGTCTTGCCCTTGTATTTACAGCCCAAGGATCATCCACACATCATGGAGAGTTATAGTCATCTCTCCCCATGGCATGTGGAATGAGTTGGTTTCCGGTTGCCAACGCTCGACGAAGGCACCGATCAGCGTCTCATCCACAGGCTCGTGCATGATGTCTGATAGATGACATAGCCCGGACGCAGACGCCATGCTACCGCACGCATCTTCCAACATGCAACGCCATGAGCGTAATTGCTTCCCTCGCTGCTGGAACCTCAAGGGTGGCACCGTCTGTATATGAACATAATTAAGTAATCCTTCGAACTTATTCAAATCAAGATTAATAATTAAAAAAAATACAGTTACATGTAACTTACAACGCGCTGGTAGAGGAGGTACGCCACGTGGTTCACAAAACTCTTTAGGAGTTCAGGGCTCTCCGGACCTCTAGGAACGCTCACCACCAGTTCAGGGTCATATCTCACATTCTTCTTTGATCGAGGTGGTTTTGCCCGCGAAAAAGAGGCTTCCTGAGGCTCTTCGTCCCCGCCCGAAGCGTCATCTCTTAGGATCCAGGCATTGCTGGACTGGTCCTGAGTCCCCTGGTCCTGAGTCCCCCATATATTTGCCTGATCCTACATTTATTAAATTGATCATATGCAATAAGAATTTGTAAACAAATGCATGTTATACTAAATGTACTTACCATCGGCTGATGATAGGGAGCGTTCAGGTACAATGTCGGGTTTTCCCACGGGTTGTCCTGCTCATCAACCCCCTGATAATAATCCCTCGGGATACGATGAGGGCTCACGTGTGGCGGGAGTACCGGATGACTAAAATTCCGCCCGTAGTAGTTATTCTAATCTATTGTATCAGAATAACCATGCAGCGGACTCCCCTGGTAGTCCCGATAGTTGTGAAGAGGCTCAGACTCTGCCCTACCTCCATGAGAAGAAGGAACCGCCATCAAGCTCTGAACTCCTATCATTCCAGCGACCCCACTACTGCTACCGGCTCCAGTCTGGTATGCGCCACTACTGCTACCGGCTCCAGTCTGGTATGCGCCGGTCTCATCATCTCGGTAGCAGACATTCCTCCGTTGCCTCCTAAACCTGTCGACCTCTTCACCAGTCTTATAGGACTGTTCACGTACAAGGTTGCGGCGTATCCGACGTTCAGTTCTGTCCCCATGCTCCATCTGCGGTTACATATCAAGACATTTTATTACCCAAAAAATTTACAGCCAACAACTCGGTCAACAACTCGGCCGAGTTTTCGACCGAGTTGTTCACGGTGAACCAGAAGCCCAGATGCAGAGAATTCACACGTTACGTGTGAACTAACGTCACACGTAACGTGTGGTGCACATTCACACGTTACGTGTGAATGTGCATATTTCAATTTGCCGGGGAGTCGCCAGCGGCACTCCGGCGACTCTCCGGCCGTCTTCTCCGACGAGCATTCACAATTCCGGCGAGTTTTTTTCATCAAAATATATATGCAACTCATCCAAAATTCCACAATTTTTACAAATCTATCAATACTATCACTTCCACTTCCATATTTTCACACAAAATTCAACATAAATCCTCATGCAAACAATAACTTCCAAATTACCCAAAAAATCAAAAACAACCACAAAACCTTTCCCAAAGCATAGATCTACCACCCTAAACATCAAAATAACATAGATCTACAATATGGATCTACAATTCCTAACCAATAACTTCAAATCTAACAAAACAAATCAAACAACGACGAGTAATAACTAACCTTTCAAAGATCTTGAACGTAACGCGCGAAGTCGATCGATTCGTCACGAGGAGAGCAAAGAGACGTGTAACGAGGAGAGCAACAAGAATTGCGGCTTCGAATGAATGAAGGAGGAGAGCAAGATCTGGCTTTTAAAGCCAGATCCATGCCACACGTTACGTGTGGCATGTACCCACACGTAACGTGTGGATGTGTCCCACGCGTAACGTGTGGGACAGTCTCACACGTTACGTGTGGGGCTTGAACAGGTGCCTTCCCGCGCGTAACGCGGGAAGCCTATTCCCACGTTACGCACGAGCCCTATGCGCCAAATGGCAAAAATGTCTATGCGCCGAATAGTATGGCCCATAAAATATCCATATTTAAGAGGTTGTTGTAACTTTGTATAGTTTTCAAATAAATAATAATATTAATATAAGAACATAAAATTAACGTTCATATATATATATTTTAATTACAGTTTAGAATTAATGCAAATTATATGCATGTTTAAAATTGGTGTCAAGCCAATATCCTGATAGGCCGATATACATAAATTATAAGTCGTTTTTCTAAATGAGACATATTTAATATCTACCTCAATATTTAATGTTATTATGAATTCATGACCGATTTATTTGTTGAGTAATTATAATCATATATGTTATTGATAAATGAAAAAATAAATTAGTTTGAAAGTAATTATATTAGCTAAGTTACTCAAACCCAAATGTATAACGATAATATCTAATGGAATGACTAAACATCTATTACCAAAATAACTCAATCTTGGATGATTAAGTTTTAGGGTGATTAGTCATTTTTAACCCAAATCTTGAATTTGATAAGATCTCGATTGATCTTATATTTATTTTATTTAATGAATTAATTTGTATTTATTTGGTGAAGATAAGTTTTTCAAAATTCCAACCAGATTTATAAAGTTTATAAATGCAACTGCTATCAGCCCAAAACAATCGAATTTCACATATCTCTTTTGATTTATTTCACTGCGAAAGCACATATTAGACTTTTCTTCCACACATAGGTATGAATTACTCTATCTAATCTTATCATTCTTATGTATCTTTTCACGCTGCATTGTTTTACAATTTACCTACATTTTACACTAGCTACTCATCTCATTCGATTTTCATCTCGGTTACTGAACTCATCTTCATACAAGCTAGATTAATAAACTATAAATTAAATTAATCCATATGTAATTCGTTTATACTATGTAGCATTTCTAATGAGTGGGAAAGTATGGAATAATCACTCTGTATAACAAATGCTCTAAGAAATTTATATGTCTTATTTATTCCACCCAAAGTTTCAATACCAATATATATAAATCATGTTTTGTAGTTCATAGGGTTTTTCAGGTTTTCTTTGAAGGCAATATCCACCCAACAACAAGATAATGGTGGCATTAAGAATATCAAAGTCCATTGGCTATATTTCGATAAAAGGAGTAACAATGTCATTTGTGAAGCTTAACTTTGATCGTTAATGACCCTATTTTCATTTTCTTGATTAATTTTTGCTCTGTATATGTTATTCGATTCTTAAACATACTTAAATTTTATTGATTTATTGCACAATTATTATTGTATTACCTAATTATTTTCTTCATTCATAATCACGTTTGTGATTTCTTTTCAAAAATAAATCACATATGTGATTTATTTTAGTATTTATTTTTTAATGATTTGTAAATTATTATTTAATAAATAAAATACAATGATGGAAAATCTATTGAAGTTTTAACCAACAGGATTAACTTATTTACTCTTCAATTTTCATTTGATCACTTTGAAATCATGGACTTCTGTTCACGAAATTTGAATTAGTTATAAGTTAAGATATAAAGTTTACACATTTAAATGGTAAATTTTATGATTAAAAATGTATGTAATTGTAAGGTGATGAAAAAATATTTATTAAAATAAAGTCATATTCAGAAAAATAAATCAGGCATTTATTTCCCTTCACAATTATATATAGATACATTTATATAACCTTTGACAAACTTTGGCATGTTAATTGTAGTTCAATTCATGACTTTAAAGTATGTACTATTATATTGATAAAGAATTATTTTTATAAATAAATTCAACATGAGCACGATTAAGGGACCATAATAAACCTACAACAATGTCAGTTGGGGTCTTTGTAATAAGTCATTGTAATTATTATTTAATAAATAAATACAATGATGGAAAATCTATTGAAGTTTTAACCAACCTGATTAACTTATTTACTCTTCAATTTTTATTCAGGTAGAATGTTCGCACCCAGATTTTCTGATGGTACACCTATTTTTGGACGCATCCTGATTGCGTCCAAAAACAGGATTTTTGTTTTAAAAAAAAACAATTCTTTAGGCGCACCCTGGTTGTATTTTTGTGAAGCTCCTAGTTTTGGATGATTCCGTTTCCGCTCCTCTCCCAAATGGGCCAAATTCCATTCCATTCCATTCATTTCCGTATTAAAGTATCAACTCCCAACCACGAATTCCAATTGTTCGACTCTTATTTCAATATTATTCCCTTTCTCAATATTTGGTTATTTTAGCTACAATTTTTTATTCATATTATTCGAACTTTTATATATTATTCAATTTCTAAGTTTCTACCTTATATTTTCTTGAAATTTAATAATACATTTTTAGGAACACATTATTTATAGTTTTAAATCTGGATTAGATATTTAAAAATCAATATAAAATACTATGATACTAGTTCTGCAACAATTATTTTCATGACTATGATTATAAAAATACTTTAAAACTAAAAACTAAATCAAACAAGCCCTAACAATCTTAAGCATATAAGAAATATGTGAGCGAGGTACTAAGCCCAAAAAATAAATATCGGGCCTTACTACTTAACATGAAATGAAATAGGCGGTCCAGGATAGATTCATTGGGCCATCATGCTATAGCCTGGAAAATCAGCTGGTCTTCCCATTTTATTTGCTTTATGCATTTCTATTTGAGTTGGGCCATCAAGTGACTAATAATCTAAGCTAGGGGTGTTCATCCGGTTCAGACCGGACCGGAAATCGGATTTTTTTTAAAGTGTGGACCGGAGACCGGACTGGATCTATTCGGTCCGATCTAAGACCGGTTTAGACCGGAATTTATTTATTTTAAAAAATATAATTAAATTCTTATTTAATATCTAAAAATTATTTATACTCTTAACTTATTAACTTATGAAAAATATCTATAAAAAAATAACATTTAAACTCCTAACTTATTGTTTTATTTTATTTTTATTTTAAAAATTCGATCCAACCGGTCCGGACCGATTTTTTTTTTCGGATTTGGACCGGACCGGAACCAGGTTAAAGGGAAAACCTGGACCGGAACCAGGTTAAAGGGAAAACCTGGACCGGAACCAGGTTAAAGGGAAAACCTGGACCGGACCGTAATTTCACCGGTCCGGTCTTTTCCGGTCCGGGCAAGATTTGAACACCCTTAATAAGCATTATAAAGTGAGAGTTTTAGATAAAGGCCCTTTCTACATGATATTGATATAAAGATTAGAGGGTTGTTATTAGCTTAGGGTTCGTTCGGTATGGCTTATTTTGGGGTCTTAAGGGTCTTATCTGAAAAAATCAGCCCACACGAGTCATCTTCCTCCTATATGCTGTTCGCGACAGAGCGACTTATCATGACTGAACGGGACTTATTTTGACTGAAATTTGGTAAAATCTATCAGCCTCAACCTCGAGCTTATGGGTCTTATGTTGGGAGGCTTATCATTTCCAACTCAATTTTGCCCCTCGTTGCCGCTTCTGAGCGATGCATTTGCAGTTCCATTGTTGAGCGTGTTCGAAGAAATCGCCCCCCCGATTGTCCTCTGTAATATCTTCTTCTCCTTTTTTCCATGTCTCCATAAACCCTAAGCTTCTTTCCCCCTCTTCACTTAGATCTGTCTCAGAAGACCCAGACCCCTCTTCTCTAATCGTATTCGCCATTTTTTTTGTCCTTCGAGTTTCAAGGCTGAATCTGGACCCCGACCTCGCTTCTTCTTCCTCCTCCTCCGATCATCGTTCTCTTTGAGGGGTTTTTAGATCTGGGGTTGTAAAGCTCCAATTTGAGCTCATTAATCGAATTGCTAGAATTTAGGGTTAATCGAACAGCTGGGCTCGGACGATGCTTCGAACCTGCGCCAGTAAACGAACAAGCGTCGGGAGTTGGAAGAAGACAAACTTGGGAGAGTTGGCTACGATATCACGATTTGGAGCGCAGCTTGAGGAAGAACGGGGGAGAGCTGGAGTTGCCAAGAATGAACGTGGAAGAAAGAAAATTTGGGGAAAAATGTATACCCCTCATTTTTTTTAATAAGGATAAATTTGTAATTTTTATATAAAATTAAGTTTCAATAAGTCATTTATACCGAACAAATATTTATATGCTTCAGACTCTTACATTCAGCTTCAGTCACAGTACAATTCAGCCCACAACTTATTTTCTTCCAATCAGCTTCAGTCTCTACTTCAACTTCAGTCTCAATAAGCCTCAGTTATATCGAACATACCCTTAATATCACCTTCTTGATTACTTTTGTTCACGTAAACATTTTGACACCAAACACTTCCTTTTATGAACACAAATCCTAATCAAATCTACACCATCAGCTTTTCATATCCTTAACTAAGGAATTGAATAAAAGTACAGTGAGTTAAGTAAATAACCCTTTGATAAACCTTTTTTTAAACTAATAGACTCTTGACAAAAATAAACTTCTCTTCATCTCCCTAAACCCTACTCCATATCCCCCTAAACTCTATCCCTTAAACCCTAAACCCCAAAAAAACAATATTTTAGAGAGAGAAAAAACAAAGAAAAAGGAGAAAAAAAATCATAAAATAAACTAGTAGAGGATAAAAAAATACATAAAAACTAATAGGAATTCATTTTATTAATTGAAAATTCTTAAAGGACCAATGAGCCCAAAATTCTCATAAAAGTATGAACACCGAAGCTTCCAACTAACTTTGGCCCATAAATTTTCATGGCCACCTCTTGACATGATTTGGAACCGATTGAATCACAATCACCATATTTGATTACATTTTACCTAATCTATTAATAGATGAGCACCATTGATTAAAAGTATATTTTTTTGTTTTCTTTTATATTAATTTATATCACAAACTATGGCATACACCAATATGCAAAGGAGGTGCATGATTGATTCCAATTGCAAGGATTTCAACAAAGTAGGACCAATACACTTATCAAAGGCGTGGGTCCCTCCTTTTGTCCAAAAGGCCAATCTCTAATTATTGGTTGAGAAGAAAGTTTGCTTCTTTCCACAAACTTGTTGGCCATTCATGAATTCCAATATTATTAAACCTAGGGGTGTTCACCGGGTTTGGTTTTTTGGACCGAACCGAATATGTTCGGTTCGGTTTTCGATTCTTATAAAAATAATATTTGGGTTCGGTTCGGTCAAAATTGATTATTTTTAAAAATAATTAAAAATTTTAGATTTCTAGATAAATTAATCCAACCTTATTCGGTCTGGTTCGGTCTGATTCGGTCTAGTTCGGTCCAGTTCAGGTTCGGTTCGGTCTAAATCATCCGGTTTTGTGCACTAAAACCTACTTCAATAACCTAAATTAATATAATTTCAAAATATTCGATTATTTCGGGCCAAAACCGAACCGAACCCGAACCGAGTATGTTCGGTTTAGTTTTCGGTCCATAAAATTCCGAAATTCGATTTCGGTTTAAATCCACTAACCCAACCCAGTGAATTCATAAAGAATAACAGGTATAAGAATTGAACCAAACTTCAAATAAATAAAATCTTTATGAAAAATATAAACATTTTTAGTACTTAGAATTTATAATATTCACGATCAGTTAAGGCCTTCTACAATGAGAGTTTCATATGCATAAAATATATTAAGTTTCATGAAAATTGGTTTGAAACAAGAAAGAGGGTTATAAAACCCACATAAAACCATGAAAATACAAAAAAAGGGTATGACCGTATGAGCCATTGATTTACTCAAAAGATTGGATGGTTAAAAAACTTCCAAATGATTTTTTTTTTTTACTTTTAGCAAATTTCCAGCAAAATTTTAATTATAAATAATTAGAAAAATGAGTTATGAAACTCATCCTATGAAACCATGAATGTTAATAGCCTAAGCATGCAAATAACAAAATAAAGACAGTACTATATATGTAAAATGTCAACATCAGCTATGAATTATCGTCAAAAATAGTTACTACTCTTCATCCGTTCACATAGCAGTAGCAGCTAAACGTTACACTATAATTACGGACAAGCTAAATACACGCGAAAATATGTCTAAATGGACACGAAACTATACGCTTAAGTTAAGCGTCCGGTTTTACACGCTTAGCTTAAGCGTGTAGGGGTATTATTGGTATTTTGAAAAAATAGCTCACGGTTCTTATACGCTTAAGCTAAGCGTGTGACCACACGCTTAGCTTAAGCGTCCAGTTTTGTTTTTGTTTTTTTGCAAGTTTAAAAGCACACGCTTACCTTAGGCGTACAGTACACAAATTTTTTTTCCCCAAAATTGCATTTTTTTTCCATAATCATGTAGAGAATTTCAATACGAGTCCGTACATATAAAATTCGTCCAAAACGGACATCGTTTGCCCCTCCAAAAGCCCAAAAAACGAAGCCTTCAACCCGCGCGCGTAGCTTCTTCGAGCAGCTCATCCGTAAGCTTTTATAAGCTTCAATGGAGGATTTGGCAAATTTCTTGGATCAGATTAAAGCCATTAACTATTGGGCATTTAAGAGGACCTTATCATACACGTAATTCCACATTTAATCGGATTGAATGTCGATTAAAATCGTAGAATTTTATCTCCAAAGCCACCGTGTCGTCCAAGGGGCCGATTTGAACAAATTCAAAATTGGACCAAATCATCTTCAATTGGAGGGAATGAACCATAGGGCCTTGTTGAGGGTGTCCTAAGATTCAAAATGCCTATAAAATCCCTTTCAATCGTTGCCCCAATGCATCCAATTTCGAAGTCAAACTCATGAATCCTAAATTCCGTTACCGGTTGTTCTTGACCAAAATTTGAGCACATGAAAGCCTTATTCTTGCAATTGTTGGTACTACTAACCTTGAAATTTGGTCCTCTTTCAAAGCCCTCTCTTTACATCGCCGGAAAAAGACAAGTTCCATTCAATTTGGAGTTTTCCCGATGAGGTGTCAAGAAGGTATTCTTGCGGGATTGAATTTGTGTCCACTTTGCGATTTTTGGGGTACTTTTCATTTATTTTGTCTTAATCTTGGTTAAGTTAATTAATCTAGAGTAAATAAGTGTAATTATATGAAATTTCATGAAGTACTATAGTAAATAAGTCTAAGTATACTAGATTTAATAAAATATTATAGTAAATAAGTGTAACTATATGAAATTTCATGAAGTACTATAGTAAATAAGTCTAAGTATACTGGATTTAATGAAATACTATAGTATATAAGTCTAAGTATACTAGATTTAATGAAATACTATACTATATAAGTCTAAGTATACTAGATTTAATGAAATACTATACTATATAAGTGTAACTATATGAAATGTAATGAAATACTATAGTATATAAGTGTAATTATATAAAATACTATAATTTCATTAAATCTAGTATACTTATACTTATATACTGTAGTATTTCATTATATTTTATATAGTTACACATATATATTATAGTATTTCATTATATTTCATATAGTTACGCTTATGTACTATAGTATTTCATTACATTTCACATAGTTACACTTATATAGTATAGTATTTCATTAAATATAGTATACTTAAACTTATATATTATAGTATTTTATTAAATTTTATATAGTTACACTTATATACTATTTCATTAAATCTAGTATACTTAAACTTATATACTATAGTATTTCATTAAATCTAGTATACTTAGACTTATATACTATAGTATTTCATTATATTTCATACAGTTATACTTATATACTATAGTATTTCATGAAATTTCATATAGTTACACTTATATACTATAGTATTTCATTAAATCTACTATACTTAGACTTATATACTATAGTATTTTATTATATTTCATATAGTTACACTTATATACTATAGTATTTCATGAAATTTCATATAGTTACAGTTATATACTATAGTATTTCATTAAATCTAGTATACTTAGACTTATATACTATAGTATTTTATTATATTTCATATAGTTACACTTATATACTATAGTATTTCATGAAATTTCATATAGTTACAGTTATATACTATAGTATTTCATCAAATCTAGTATACTTAGACTTATATACTATAGTATTTTATTATATTTCATATAGTTACACTTATATACTATAGTATTTCATGAAATTTCATATAATTACAGTTATATACTATAGTATTTCATTAAATCTAGTATACTTAGACTTATATACTATAGTATTTTATTATATTTCATATAGTTACACTTATGTACTATAGTATTTCATTAAATTTCATATAGTTACACTTATATACTATAGTATTTCATTATATATCATATAGTTACATTTATGTACTATTGTAATTCATTATATTTCATATAGTTACACTTATGTACTATAGTATTTCATTAAATCTAGTATACTTGGACTTATATACTATAGTATTTCATTATATTTCATATAGTTACAGGAATATACTATAGTATTTCATTATATTTCTTATAGTTATACTTATATACTATAGTATTTCATTAAATTTCATATAGTTACACTTATATACTATAGTATTTCATTATATATCATATAGTTATACTTATGTACTATTGTAATTCATTATATTTCATATAGTTACACTTATGTACTATAGTATTTCATTAAATCTAATATACTTAGACTTATATATTATAGTATTTCATTATATTTCATATAGTTACATGTATATACTATAGTATTTCATTATATTTCATATAGTTACACTTATATACTATAGTATTTCATTAAATATAGTATACTTAGACTTATATACTATAGTATTTTATTATATTTTATATAGTTACACTTATATACTATAGTATTTCATGAAATTTCATATAGTTACACTTATATACTATAGTATTTCATTATATATCATATAGTTACACTTATATACTATTGTAATTCATTATATTTCATATAGTTACACTTAAACTTATATATTATAGTATTTTATTATATTTCATATAGTTACACTTATATAGTATAGTATTTCATTAAATCTAGTATACTTAAACTTATATATTATAGTATTGTATTATATTTCATATAGTTACACTTATATACTATAGTATTTCATTAAATTCAGTATACTTAGACTTATATACTATAGTATTTTATTAAATCTAGTATACTTAGACTTATATACTATAGTATTTTATTAAACTAGTATACTTAGACTTATATACTATAGTATTTCATTAAATTTCATATAGCTATACTTATGTACTATAATATTTCATTAAATCTAGTATACTTAGACTTATTTACTATAGTACTTCATGAAATTTCATATAGTTACACTTATTTACTATAGTATTTCATTATAATTAAGTATTACGAACTTATTACTTATATACTATAGTTACACATTATGGTTAAGTATTATGAACTTATTACTTATATACTATAGTTATGTATTATAGTTAAGTATTACAAAATATATTAGTTATAAAGTATAGTTATGCATTATAATTAAGTATTACGTACTTATTACTTATATACTATAGTTAAACATTATGGTTAAATATTATAAAGTTATTACTTACATATTATATGTCGGGCATCAAATTGATCCTAAAATATTTTTCACTAATATAGATTAATTAATTTAATCAAGATTAAGACAAAACAAATGAAAAATACCCCAAAAACCGCAAAATGGGCACAAATTCAATCCCGCCAGAATATCTTCTTGACACCTCGTCGGAAAAACTCCAAATTGAATGGAAGTGGTCTTTTCCCGACGATGTAAAGAGAGGGCTTTGAAAGATGACCAATTTTCAAGGCTAGTAGTACCAACAATTGCAAGAATAAAGCTTTCATGTGCTCGAATTTTGGTCAAGAACAATCGATAACGGGATTTAGGGTTCATGAGTTTTTCCATAATCATGTAGAGAATTTCAATACGAGTCCTTACATATAAAATTCGTCCAAAACGGACATCGTTTGCCCCTCCAAAAGCCCAAAAAACGAAGCCTTCCACCCGTGCGTAGTAGCTACGCGCGGGTTGAAGGCTTCGTTTTTTGGGCTTTTGGAGGGGCAAACGATGTCCGTTTTGGACGAATTTTATATGTACGGACTCGTATTGAAATTATCTACATGATTATGGAAAAAAAATGCAATTTTGGAGAATTTTTTTTTTGTACTGTACGCCTAAGATAAGCGTGTGCTTTTAAACTTGCAAAAAAAAAAAAAAAAACTGGACGCTTAAGCTAAGCGTGTGGTCACACGCTTAGCTTAAGCGTGTAAGAATCGTGAGCTGTTTTTTTAAAATACCAATAATACCCCTACACGCTTAAGCTAAGCGTGTAAAACCGAACACTTAGCTTAAGCGTGTAGTTTCGCGTCCATTTAGACATATTTTCGCGTGTATTTAGCCATTGCCTATAATTACTGCACGCATAGAAGTACCAATAGACGTGTCACTCAGTCTTACCAACCAAAGTTAAAAAGGCAAAACCCAAATGGTTAATTATAAATAAAATAAGTTGAGTATAATATCAACAAAATCTTCCATGCTTACTTGCAAGAAAAAAGTTTATTTGGCACAAGTATTACCTGTATTATTATCTGGTTATCAGGTAGTTGTTTTGCTTCAAATAATGAGAAGCATTTCGAATTTTAAAATATTTGCACATCCAAAAACTTGTGATTTTGAGGTGATAATATACAATATTTCTAATGCAGCAGATTGATAATAAGAGAAGGGATAATCTATTGCTACAAACATCACAGGCATAAGCATGTGGACAAAAAGAGTATCCCTCAATTGACCCACAGGCAACAGGGGCCATGATTTCTATCAGCTACCCTAGTTGAGGAATCATTAATATGTTATGATTTATAATTTCTATACTTTATGATAAATGACACACACACAAAAATCATATACAAGTGAACAACTGCAGCCAAACAAACTTGTAGTTGTACAATATCACAACACAAATAAATCAAATAGATCAACTATAGATTTGTATAAATGGGTTTATGAAAGCACCATAATTAAGAGCTTAACCATTCAGTATTTAGAGCAATTTTGACCGATCGAATCATTTGTTTTAACTTGTTATCTTAATTATCTCTTAAGAGTCTTCAATGGCACATGAGATACAAATAATTCCAACCTAAAATTTAACACACCAAGTGCTTGTTCATCAACCTTAAATTCTGAAAGCACTAAATCTATTTTGCAGAAAGAGTAAGAGACAAATAAGCATGAATAAGAACAACCACACGCATCTAGAGATCGATCAAACTATGATGCTACTTTATATTGTTTGTTGTGTCACACTTCCATTTTAAAAGTTCATATATTGGTCTTTTCTCCACCCATGCTTGTTTCCCATTACAACCAACATATCATACAAATAAATTACTTGTTACTTTCCCCCTTCTCCACTTACTTTCGCTTTCTTCCTAACCCCATCTTTTTTTCTCCTTTTTAGCTCCTCTGCTTATCATATTCTCCATTAATTCCTAGTGCTTAGCATTTTTTATCAAAGCAATACTAATATTAAGCACCTAGCCTACGTTTTTGTCAAGTCTTAATCTCATTACACTATTTATTTTCTCTCATCAACAAGACAAAATCTGATGTTCAATCTCTAAAGCTAAAGATTTATCGGTACGGACATCATCCCTATAATTGAGCACAGGAAGATCCAGAAATTTTGCTACTTTCTACCAGCTTGGTGACTAAAAGAAGTCTAATCCAAATTGTCCTTTATTATTTAAGGCTCGTTTGGTATAGAACCCAAAAATATGAGACATTGAGTATTGATATTGGTATCATATCTGATATCCTAATATTAATATCAGTCCCTTAATCTAGTTGTGTCACATACAATTCGTCTAGAAATTAGGTCATACAAGATCACTCACAAGTCACTGTAACATAGTGGCACAAGATACTCCACAAAGAGAATCCGGAAAGAAAGCTGGATTTTAGGGATGGAAAATGAGTGTATTAATGCTAAAGGGGGCCACTCCCAACTAACACCCAAAATTTATGTTAGGATAGAGAATTGTCCTATAACACAAGTGGTGAAGCAACTAATTTAAATAATATGATGTATTCTCCATCACACCCCATAAGCTTATATCATATGCCTATATCAATTAACTCAATCTCATACCAAATTAAGTGAATGATGGATTACCAATAAGCAATTAACCATCCATAATACACTCTCACTGACTATTAATTCGTGTAGGTGGATCGTTGGATGGTGGGTGTAATCAAATCTTGTCTGATATGTTAAACAAGTTTAGGAAAAAAATTCCATTGATAATGTATTCAAGAAAGAAGAAGAAAACATAGGTACATGACAAATGATATACAACAACAATTTCCAAAAGTAGAGAGTGCATAGTGTACTCATCATAAATAGTACTAGTGGGGTACGTATATATATATATATAATCAGCTTCTTCCTAGAGGGAAGGTTTAGTATCCACTAAATGTAGGAGCTGAATACAGAACTAGGGAAAATTAATCAATTTTGGGCCACCTTTAAAGCCATTTTTATCCCTAGAGAATAAGTGCTACTAAATTATTTCTCTGTAACGTTAACAAAATCCCCTGGCCCACATCAAAGAAATTCAGCACACAAATGAAATGGCTACTTGCCTGTATTATATATATAAGTGCTTCCATAGCACAAGCCAATTCAGTTTTTCAGCTCCTCACACACCAATTCTAAGATGAAGCTTCTAAGATACAAACTCCAGTTGATTCTATTTCTCCTCCTAAATTTCACTCAAACACATATTCTAGCAAAAAATGAGATTACCCAAAAGAAAACTTACATAGTTCACATGGATAGGTTGAGCATGCCAGAAGGATTTGATGACCATCACCAATGGTATACCTCCTCACTCATGGCTGCCTCAGAAGCTGCTGAGATGCTCTACACTTACAACAACGTAATCCAAGGCTTCTCCACAAGTCTAACAGAAGACGAAGCCCAATCCCTCAAGAAATTACCAGGTATCCTCTCTCTTACGCCCGAAGCAAAGTACGAGCTCCACACAACACGAACGCCGCTCTTCCTCGGACTAGATCAAGAAGAGAAGCGCCTCCCCGCGTCCACGTCATCAAGTGACGTCATCATCGGTGTACTCGACACGGGCGTGTGGCCTGAGATGAAAGGGTTCGATGACACGGGCCTCGGCCCTGTCCCCGCCAGCTGGCGAGGCGCGTGTGAAGGCGGCACAAACTTCAACTCGTCGTGCTGCAACAAGAAGCTGATTGGTGCAAGAGCGTTCTACAAAGGGTACGAAGCAACATTCGGGCCGATTGACGAGACCCAGGAGTCGAAGTCGCCGAGAGACGACGACGGCCACGGGACCCACACTGCCACGACAGCAGCTGGCTCAGCTGTCGCGGGCGCCAGCCTGTTCGGCTACGCAGCTGGAGTGGCGCGCGGGATGGCTCCGCGTGCGAGAGTCGCTGCGTACAAGGCGTGCTGGTCAGGGGGGTGTTTCGGCACAGACATTCTAGCAGCAATGGATAAAGCAATCGACGACGGAGTCGACGTCATGTCGCTCTCCATTGGCGGCGGTACCAGCGACTACGATCGAGATACCGTCGCTATAGGCGCTTTCGCCGCCTTGACAAAAGGAATCTTTGTATCAACTTCTGCAGGAAACGGAGGGCCTGGCGCCACCACTTTGTCAAACGTTGCTCCTTGGATAACCACGGTCGGTGCAGGGACGCTGGACCGCGATTTCCCCGCCTTTGTCACGCTTGGAAACGGCAATAACTTCACCGGCGTGTCACTCTACAGTGGGAGGCCGTTGCCTAATAGACCCATCTCATTAGTCTACGCTGCTAATGCAAGTAGCATGCCAAATGCAGATCTTTGTATGAGCAGTCTTTCTCGTAAGCTAGTTGCTGGGAAGATTGTTGTGTGTAACAGAGGCGGCACAGCAAGGGTCCAAAAGGGTTTGGTTGTCAAAGCATCAGGTGCAGTTCAAATTCCTTGTTGCACAGATTTTTTGAACACATTGCAGAAATTGAAATAATATGTCAACTGTTGTTTCAGGTGGCCTGGGGATGATCCTTGCAAACACTGAAACCTATGGAGAAGAGCTGGTAGCAGATGCACACCTGTTGCCAGCGTCAGCAGTGGGTCAGAAAGCAGGCGACGCAATCAAGAAATACGTCATATCGACCCGAAACCCAACTGCAAGAATCGCTTTTGCAGGCACACATCTAGGAGTTCAACCTTCCCCAGTTGTGGCAGCGTTTAGTTCCAGAGGCCCAAACCCGATCACACCACAAATACTGAAGCCAGATTTGATTGCGCCGGGGGTCAACATCCTTGCTGGCTGGACGGGTAAGCTGGGGCCCACGGGGTTGGCGGCTGATAAGCGCCGTGTCAGCTTCAACATCATCTCAGGGACATCAATGTCCTGCCCACATGTGAGTGGGCTAGCTGCACTGGTCAAGGCTGCACACCCTGATTGGAGCCCCTCAGCAATCAAATCTGCTCTGATGACCACAGCCTATATTACATACAAGAACAAGGCACCGATTCTTGATGTTGCTTCTGGTTTCAAGGCAACGCCGTTTGACTATGGAGCGGGACACGTGGACCCAGTTGCAGCACTTGATCCAGGACTCGTCTATGACGCCACCATTGAGGACTACGTAGGCTTTTTGTGTGCTCTTAACTACACCTCGGATCGAGTCAAGACGTTAGCTGGCAAAAACTACGCCTGCTTGTCTAGTAAGAAGTACAGATTAGAAGACTTCAACTATCCATCTTTCTCTGTTCCTTTTGAGACAGCATCAGGGATTGGTGGAGGAAGTAGCAGCGCCTTGATCACCGTAAAGTACACCAGAACGTTGACTAACGTGGGCCCGCCAGGAACGTACAAGGCTTCGGTGACTTCAGAGACTGCATCAGTGAAGGTAACAGTGGAGCCAGAATCACTTAGTTTCAGCACTGCAAATGAAAAGAAGAGTTATAGTGTGACCTTTGCATCCAAGTCTATGCCTTCTGGTACAAACAGCTTTGGTAGACTGGTGTGGTCAGATGGTAAACACAGTGTTGGCAGCCCGATTGCCTTGAGCTGGACGTGATCAGTAGAGATGTACAAGTAACTCTGCAATGTGGTCAAATAATGGTTTAGTTATAGTATTTATCATCACAGTATATTTAGTAGTTTGTATCCAACGCCCCTCAAGATGATTTGCCCAAATTGAAAGAAAAATCTCAGTGATGTGCACTGAAAATTTGCTGCAAGGCAAAGCACCCATTCAGTGATCATTAACTTCTCCATCCCACTTGTTGGTGCATTCCAAATTTATACACTTTTGGGCATTTGGCCCTTCTCATACGCACTGCTGCATAAGGAAACTAAATGCTACAACTTCTGCAAGGAGAATCAGTGACTGTAATTAAAATGTTGGATTCATTAAGGAAATCAGATCACAACTCAAAACAAAGAATTCTAAGCAAATGACAAATACAAATCATTCAGACTCATCTATCAATTGGCATACTGGAAGGTAATAAGTATCCAACTGCCAATATTTATGCTTGACACCTTCCCAAACATCTTCTGCCAAACATTCCTTAACAGGCAAGGGAACTAACTGCGTCGAGTAGCCTAAGTTTTCAAGCTCTAAAGAGACCAAGTTACAATAAACAACATGGAAGAAGGCGTTATCTCCACAGAGTCCGTTGAAGAACGAATATATGCCTCCAGGTTTCAACAATGATGGAAGATGTTGATGAAATTCTCTTAGGTCTTCATAGTACTCACCATAGGTGTCAAAAAATATACCTGCAACCAAAATTATCCCTTCTGTGAAACTAAGCAACTAAGAAACACTTAAAGCATATAGCTTTACTAACTTCCATATTGAGATTTACCATCATAAGACTCGAGTTGAGGTATAACATCCTGCCACCGACCGAATACGATCTTCACATTTTCCTTTTCACCCCATCCAGTGCGAAGCATGCGATCATAAACCTCTGGATGAGCCTCAACAATGGTGTGTGTTACAGGAGAATACTTCTGAATTGCTGTATCCACAAGTCCCATCCCGAACCCGATGTTCAATACGTGTCCACCACCAGAGCAAATGGCTTTCGCATGAGCCTCCATCAAAGGCTTCTCCCATTCCATCATGACGGCCTTGCTATCTGCATCCATTAACTTATCCTCGCTGAAAGCGACCCTGTCTTCCAAGTAGCCTGCCTCGTCTTCTCCATTTTTATTGGCTTTCCTTGCTATAGTTCCTAGAATCAACTCAGCTTGAACACCTGGCAATCAGCATTTTGAATCCCCAATTTTATCCATCGGTACTTCAGTTCGACTAAAGCTTTACTTATCAACAGCTCATTATACAAAAACACAAAGATGATCAACTTAATACCACTCTATTCCATATATATACTTGATTCAGGCAACATCAAATTCAATTAACTGAGAAGCTAATTACAAAAAAAAAAGATAGTATTCAATTGAACAAGCATCAGTGTCAAACGAAACTTTTCGAGGTCCGACAAGAGGATTGTAAATTTGAACAAATTAGAGAAAGAAAACATACCAGCGTTGACAAGCGCGTCGAAGGCCTCTTGATGGCCGGCGTTCATGGCGAAGTCGCCAGCGGAGAGGTTGGATGGGGAGAGGGCGTTCCATGGGGCGCCGGCTTCGAGGAGGCGCTTGACGACGTCGGCGTGGCCGTGCTTTGCCGCTAGCATCAGCGGTGTGAGACCGTCGGCGTCGAAGTGAGTGACATCGGCTCCGGAGGCGATCAGCGTTGAGACCTCGGGGGTGTCGCCTTTCTTTGCCGCCAAACAAAGCTGCTCTTCCATGGCTGCTTGCTCAAGCTGTTTGTTGTGAGTAACAACTAAGAACAAGAAAACCTAATCGGACGGCTCTCAGCATGAACCTCCAAGAAAAGGGGCCAAAGGCCCAGCCCATTAACAAGATAATCTGTAAGTGATAACATTGCTTTTTTTTTCTTTTTTCTTTTTTTTTTTTTTTTTGATAAGTTAAGAATTCGAGTTACCGACATACAATGTCGGATATCTCTAGAGGCCGAAAAAACGACAACTGAGAAAACCAGTTCAGAATAACACAGACAAGCTAATGAAAATACAACAAAGCAAAAACGAGCTATAAGACTAGGGAGAGAAATGAGTCCAGCACAAACGAGCAGTGTCACCAGACGACGGGTCAAACAGGATAAACAACACTGAGAAGTTTTGCTATTTATTTTTTATAAAGACTTTATGTGATATTTCTATTTAATTACAACATAATAGTATTATAAATTATAAATATAAAAACCCAAATTTATTTCATTTGTAATGAAAAATAATTACAACATATTAAATATATGAGCTTTAACTTTATGCTGTACACAAAATAATTAGTATTAATTATAATGTCAAAGGTACTTCATTATTAATATTTAAAGTATAAAGTATATATATTAAAATCTAGTTTTCTATTATAATTATGCTATTGATTTATAATCTATTAAGTAATACTCCAACTTATGTTTAAGATGTAGAACTTAAGGGGGTACTATATAGGACAAGTCACACGTGGTTGACATTTGTAGATTTAGAGTTTGACAATACTCCGTATAGTACTCCCTCCGTCCCAGATAGTTTTTTCTTTTTTTTTATACACTATTTATAGTTGAAGAGAATCTTTGAGATTTCTTCTAATATATAAGAAAAAACATAGTCATGTGGGATCTTGTTTGATTCGTCTTAACGAGTACTTTGATAATATCAAAAAATTATAATTTTTATTAATATATAATTAGAGATATTAACGATACAAAATTCGTCTCGACAAGTGTGCTCAGTCAAAGTGGAAAGAAATATATGGGACGGAGGGAGTAGTAGGCTAGTAGCTTAGACTTGGTCAAAATCTAATTAGGGTTACCCTCCTGATGAAGGAAACTCTCTTTCCCTCCTTTGTGAGGATTTTTCTAGCCTTGGTGCTAGACCTTTCTCTTCCTCCCTCTTATCCGCCACTGATTCCCCCTCCTCCGGCTTCACCTTTCAATCCACGCCTGCTCTTGTACAGGTTTTTGTTCTTCGTCGTGGGTGTCTTCCTTCTCTGCCCTTCGTTGCGCCGTCTTAGATGTCTTCCTTCTTGTACAGGTTTTTGTTCATGTTCCTCCCTGCCGCACCGTCGCTTTCAATCCTCGTCTGCTCTTTCATCGGCGTTGTCGCTTCTCGCCGTAGTCGCCTGCTCTTCCTCTGGTTCCCCCTCGCCGTTGTACAAGTTTCCGTTGCCGCGTCGCCTGCTCTTTCTTGTACAGGTTTCTGTTGTCGGGCCGCCTTCGTTCCTCCTTCTCAGATGCATGTGTCTGCCATGGCCTCTAAGCTCCTGCTTCCTGGCCGATTTTGTTATGGCCGTTGTGCATCTCCTCTGGATTCTCTCGGTGTCGTCGGCTTCTTCTTCTGCCTGAAGTTTTTTGTCGCTATTCCAGCCCTCGATGTCTTGCTCTGTTTTCTGATCCCCCATCAGCACCGCCGTCGCTCCTCCTCCTCTGGCCTTTGTGTGAGCTTCCGCTTAGATTCACCAGATTCTAGCCTCAGAGTTTGTATGTATGGCTACTTTGTGGTTGATTTTGCTTCTCTTTTCGAAAGTACGGTCTTCAAGATCCAGATTGGAGATTTTTCCTTCTGTATTCGGGCTTTGGAGGCTGATTTGGGTTCTGTTTTGGTGCTTCTTCGTATAGGGGCGGTTCTTTTGATTTTAACTTTTTCGGTTGTTGGTTTTTGTGTTTTTCTTAGTGTTTTATTGCTTTTGGTTGTTCCTGTTTGCAGATTGGGTTTGATGGTTTCTTTTGAGTCTTTTAGTTTTGCTTGTGTTGGTTTTTTCCTTGTCTTTTGGTTTTTTTTGGTCCTCCTTGTATATATTGGTTTTAGGTTTTGTGGCTCTGTTGTAATCCTGGAATCTCTTCTGCCTCATTCTGATGGATCTATTGCAACACTTATGAGTGAATCTTTAAAAACAAGGACTGTTGTGAATTTGTTGGATGGAGTGACTCTAGTTTCTTTGCAGTTACTTTCCTTGCCTTCTTTGATTGCTCCTTGCCTCCTTCTGACAATGATATTCATGTTTGTTGTCAATCTAATGCCTTTGCCTGTAACATTTGCTTTGCTTATGATGTTTAATATATTTGCAGTTTCCATCAAAAAAAATAAAAATCTAACCGAAAATACTCTCCCTCTATTATACGATTACGGGTATACTCATATAACATTTTTTTGTTGTTGGTCTGAAAAACATTCTCTAAAGATTGACTCTCTCGCGAATAAGAACGAAGTTTATCTACAACATTAACAAGAATGATTTAAGAAGATTTAAAGAGATAATGTAGGTTGGTTTAATTTTAATCAACGAGAAAAGATTATTTTCAGAAATAATAATTCGATGAAATAAACCACTGGTCAGGTTATAAGTTGTGGTTGCTGGTTGGTTGACAACTGTTAGGATTCGAACGCGATAACGAATAGAAACAAAGCAAAGAACACAAGAATTGTTAACCCAGTTCGTCAAGAATTGACTACGTTTGGGGGCACTACCAAGCCAGGGTATTTTTCTCTCTATATTGTGATGACGACTTACAACGACTTGAAGATTACAATTGATCAACTAGGGTTATATAACAAACACGGATTAAACCTAATGGGCCCAAAAAACTCAACACGTGAGAAACGGCCCAGCGCCCACCGCGGGGCGGCGGATCCCACTGCGGGGCGGCGGCTCCCACCGCGGGGCGACGGCTTCCACCGCGGGGTGTCCACCGCGGGTCGTCAGTCCCACCGCGACCCGGCGGCAACTCTCAGTTGCCTTTACGCGTACTTCATTTACGCTTCAGGCTCCATAACCCAACAATCTCCCACCTGGAGACTGATCCAATCATAATCGTCCTCCTCATCAACCCATGTCTGGTAGTAGTGTCAGGCCTTCAACTCAGTTACCAAGGCCAGTTGAAGCCATACAAAGCTTCAACTTCTCTAAAGTCACAACCTTAGTCAGCATGTATGCAAGATTCTCAGTTCCTCGAATCTTCACCAACTGCAAGATCTTGCGAGTCTTTCGCGTCACAACCAACCTTGCTTTGTAACGCTTCCTTCTATTCGCCTCCTCCTTGAATCTGTAAGCCCACTTGTTATGCAATGTCTTCTTGCCGGCTGGAAGCTCAACTAGCTCCCAGGTTCCGTTGGTCAACAACGAATCCATCTCATCATACATGGTGAGCTTCCACTTGCTCACATGTTCTCCACGAGATGCCTCTGCATAACACTCTGGCTCACCACCATCAGTCAACAAAAGATAGTAGTTTGAAGGCGAAAATCTATCAGGCGATCCACGCTCTCTGGTGGACCTCCGCAGTGGAATCACTGGGGTGCTCGGCTCCTCCTCAACAACCTCCTAGTCGTTACGAACCACCTTGTTCCCACCCGAGTTTGAGATATCTAACTCCACAACCTCAGGTCCTGTACTAGTTGTTTCTGATGCACCTAGACTATCCTTGTACATCACCTGCTCATTGAACACGACGTCTTGACTGCGAATAACCTTTCTGTTCTGTTCATCCCAAAACCGGTATCCGAAATCATCACCACCATATCCAATAAACGTGCACTTGACAGACTTTGCATCCAGCTTGCTTCTCTCAATAGGAGCAATGTGAACATATGAAACGCACCCAAATGTCCGAAGAAAGGACAAATTTACCTCTTTGTCACTCCAAGATTCCTCTGGTATCCCATTCTCCAAGGGAGTTGATGGCCCTCGGTTGATCAAGAATGCAGCAGTATTGACTGCATCCGTCCAGAACATCTTTGGAAGCCCACACTTCAGCCTCATACTCCTAGCACGTTCATTCAGGGTCCTGTTCATACGTTCAACGACGCCGTTCTCTTAAGGGGTTCCTTTCAAGGTTTTCTCCATGCGAATTCCATTCTCAGCACAAAACTCCTTGAACTCACGAAGCTCATACTCCCCACCATTATCAGATCTCAAACACTTCACTTTAAGACTTGTCTCAGTCTCTAATAGAGTCTTCCACTTTCTGAAGGAGTCAAATGCATCAGACTTTTGCTTCAGAAAATAGACCTATACCTTTCTTGTAGCATCGTCAATGAAGGTCATGTAGTATGACGCTCCACCTAGAGATGTCACAGGTACTGGTCCCCATAAGTCACTGTGGATCAACTCCAACTTCTGCTTCTTCAAGGTTCTGCCACCCTTCGCAAAACTCACCCTTTTCTGCTTCCCGAACACGCAGTCTTCACACAATCCGATCTCAACGGACTTGAGACCTGGCAGCGAACCCTTCGAGCATAGCACCTTCATCCCTTTCTGACTCATGTGTCCCAGACGACAGTGCCACAAGTCTGCATCACAGTTTACTCCTGCAATGACAATGCTATCACGGACGTTGCTCGTCATGTACAACGTCTCCTCCTTCTTTCCTCGAGCTACCACCATAGCTCCTTTGGTTATCTTTCAGCTATTGCAGCCGAAGGTTGCTTCATAACCCTCGTCATCCAACTGACCAATGGAAATCATGTTTCTTTTCAAACCAGGAATATGCCTTATTCCATGCAACTGACCAATCGACGCCTTGATTCGCACATCACCCTTCCCCACGATTTTCAAAGCCTCATCATCAGCAAGATAGACTTTTCCGAAATCTCCAAAGGTGTAGCGATCCAATATATCAGCACTGCTGCATGAATGAAACGAAACTCCAGAGTCTAACACCCAAGACTCCAATGGACTGCTCGCGCTCAGAATCGATGCATCTGCAGTGGTTCCTGTCGTTGAATCGCTCAGAGTCAACGCGTCTGCAATATCTTCACTGGCTGAATTCGCTGATTTATCTTTCAACGGTGCCTTACATTCACTCTTGTAATGACCATTTTCATCACAATTCCAACACTTGATTTTGCTCTTGTCTTTGAGCTTATCCTTCCCTCTAGACTTCGATCTGCCACGATTCGACTTCTTAGAGTTTGACCTCTCCCTGCTACCCGTATTCAAAGCTGATCCAGAAGCAGTACCTGACGCCTTCCTGTGAATTTCTTCGCTGATAATCAGATCCCTGACTTCATCAAACTTGATATTTGCCTTCCCCGCCGAAGCACTAACAGCAGTAACTGCCCCGCTCCAACTTTCTGGTAAAGAGGATAACAAAATTAGGGCTTGTATCTCATCGAAATCAATCTCAACTGAACTCAGTTGTGCGATCGTCATGTTGAACTCGTTCAAGTGATTGGTGACCGCTGTACTCTCCATCATCCGCAGATTGAACA
This sequence comes from Rheum nobile, assembly GCA_027886185.1. Classification (NCBI taxonomy): domain Eukaryota; kingdom Viridiplantae; phylum Streptophyta; class Magnoliopsida; order Caryophyllales; family Polygonaceae; genus Rheum; species Rheum nobile. Next base: position 906,189 of record WOAB01000170.1, read on the forward strand.
ACCGCCGCATCAGGTGAACCTTGTTCACCGCAGAGGGTTTCTCATACATCGCGAAAAGAATTTCCAGCATACCCTTCGTCGTCTCTGCCTTGACCGTGTGATGCGCCACGTTCCTGGACAGCGATAGGCGGACCACGCTCATCGCTTTCTTGTCCAGCAACTTCCACTCTTTGTCCTTCATGTCCTCCGGTTTCTCACCCAGCGGCAAATACAAATCTTTATCGTACAGGTAATTCTCGATCTGCATCTTCCAGAAGCCGAAATCCGTTCCATCGAACTTCTCCACCGGTGATTTTCCGCTTCCCATCGTCACCACCAGAACCAGCTCTGATACCAGTTGTTAGGATTCGAACGCGGTAACGAATAGAAACAAAGCAAAGAACACAAGAATTGTTAACCCAGTTCGTCAAGAATTGACTACGTTTTGGGACACTACCAAGCCAGGGTATTTCTCTCTCTATATTGTGATGACGACTTACAACGACTTAAGATTACAATTGATCAACTAGGGTTATATAACAAACACGGATTAAACCTAATGGGCCCAAAAAACTCAACACGTGAGAAACGGCCCAGCGCCCACCGCGGGGCGGCAGATCCCACCGCAGGGCGGCGGCTCCCACCGCGGGACGACGGCTTCCACCGCGACCCGACGACAACTCTCAGTTGCCTTCTCTGTCTTTACGCATACTTCTTTTACGCTTCAGGCTCCATAACCCAACAACAACTTTAACAGTTGGACAGCGATTGATGAACCGTCGGCGTCGACCATACACCCGAAAGATAAATCATATCATAAACTAAAATAATAGAAGACGAATCCAGAATCCGAAATCCCAACTTTTGTTTATCCAAATCCGATTGGGAATTGGTAGCAACTTTCCTTGAAATATTCCCATTTTATCGCCCGGTGTGTTTCCTGCAACAAAATCTCTCTCCAATCCGGATCTTGATCCTGGAATACAGCGTTGTCGTCATTGGTCCTCCATTTTTGACCTTTCTCTTGCCGCGCTTTGGACTCGGCTTGGATACTATTCTAGCCGCTCATTTATAATTCAGATCTATTTTGAATCTTTGATACGTTTTTTAAGGGTTATTCGAATTAGGGTTTGAAACGAATTTATTGTGTTTCGTTAGATTTATTTCCAGAAGTACACAACTCGAAGGCAAGCTAATTCTAATGGCAGCCAATTTCGATCGATGGGAGAAAGATCCGTTCTTCTCCGCCGCCGAGGAGGTTCAAGAATCTGCAGACAGGTATTTCTTCGTTACAATCGATCAACTACTTCGCAATTGATTTTTCATTTTTAGGGTTTGCAATTGATTGGATTACGGTTGCCTATTTGTTCAAGTTGTTAATGCACATATGAATCAAATTAAACTAGTGTTTCTGGCTATGAATTGAAGGATGGAGTCTACGTATAGAAGATGGCTGTATTCGACCAAAACCTCCTCTAGTCAGTGTAATTTGGATGATCTTCGTAGGGATCTATCCACTGCTCTTGACACCGCCAAATGGCAGGTTCTCTCCAAATCCGTGCTCTTCTGTATTTATTTTGTGAAGTTTGAGGATTTAGGGGTTGATTCAACATGTAATTGAAGCTTTGGGTATGAATTGATCCTGGAATTTTTCTGTACATAGCTGGAGGAATTTGAACGTGCTGTGCAAAATAGTTACAAGAATGGTGGTGTAGATGAAGCCGAAGCAAAAGACCGCCACCGCCAATTTGTTCTTGCACTGGAGGATAAAATTTCTGAAATTCAGAAGTCACTGGAAAACTCAGCAGCAGCAGATGGCAAACCATCCTCTCCTAGGGTACAATTGGACCAAGGAGAACGCGATGAGCTAGCCCTATTTCTCTCAGGGCCCAAGGCTTCTGGGGACAGAACAGAAGTTTGTATAGGAGTCATGGATGAGGAAGGAACTAATCCAGTAGTTGTGAATGGGATATTGACATCCAATTGTTTGAGAAGTGGTTGTCATCAATCTGAGCAGCATGTACTGGAGGTGAAAGATGTTAGATTTTCAGGGCACAGGAGAACAGCTAGTGCCAGTGCAGACGTTTCTTCATGGAATATTCTGATTCGTGAAGAAGAATCAGCTTCAGATTCATCTAATGGACAGGTAGAAGTTCCGCCAAGAAGGGTGCCAAGTTTTTCCACATTCACTGGAACCATGGAGTATGTTCCAGAACTCAAGCTGCCAAAAAATGGATTTAGGAAATTGAAGCCTACAGATCGCCAGCGAGAAGAGGATGTCGCTTTCTTGAGGTCTCAACCTCAGAGCAGGGTAAGAAATTTGATGTTTCCTTGTGTTTGTAGTAGTCTTAATTGTTTTTGTTATCAGTTCTAATTTTTGTCCTTAATATGACAGGGTTTTCATGCATGCTATGAGAGAAATAAGAGTTGTCTTGGTGATTGTGAGGATTGTGTTGATAAGCAATTATATGGTTGGTATGGAGCTCTTCACAGACTGCTGCAAAGGTCACTATATCAAGTGCAGTATATTCGCTCCGTTAAAATAACATTTTGGGCTTCTCTTCTACTCTTTTTTATGGGTAAGCTAGCTGAACGCGTTTTGCTCCTCTTCCAATTTGAATTCATGTGTGAATCAAGTTGCATTGAACACAATGGCAAAAGAAAACTAGTAACCTTTTAGTCTGGCCTAGAATTTGCCTTCTGTTTACATGAATGGCTGCTTTTTAGGTTACCCATTCTTTTTTTTTCTTAGGTTCTATTCCCTCTAGAGACCGTGGTTGCTATGCCATTTTATCTTGGACAAATGTAGGCCAAGATGGATAAAATTAGACAATTGATTGTGTAGATTCTGTATGTGATATGACTTTGTTTTTTCAAATGTGTATGTGCACATTTTGATATTCTGTTCAATTTCTGCTGTTCATTCATAGCTAAACATCTTAGCTCGAAAAAGAAATGCATAACTGACGCTAGTTTCAAAAGAAATGCATAACTGACGCTAGTTCAATTTCTGCTGTTCATTCATATGGTCAAATAGGCGTCAAACAAAGATATCTAATAGACAAATAAGTTAGCTGTAAGACCTCTTTGTACTGCAGGATTCAGATCATAAGAATTGTTGCCATCCAGGTTATAAATCTAATGTTGTTGAACTATGCCTGATAAATGGATGAATATTTACAAGTGTACTGATTTTTCTTCTATGATATTTCTTTTTGCAGTATTATTTCTAGTGCATGTATTCTAGTAAGAAGATCCATATTCAGCAGAGAAGAAGTGCATCTGCTGTAGGATCTGACAGTAAGAAGATCCATATCCAGCAGAGAAGTGCATTTGCTGTGGGATATGACACTTAAACTTTGAATTCCACGTCTGTGCAAAGTCTGAAATCATATCATCTCATAAATGGTAGTGCATGGAGTTAAATCTGCTCCGTTTGTCAATATTCTTGGATAATGCTGATCTCATATTCATCATTTTTGCTTATCCTTGCTAGTTTTGATACTTATTACAGCAGGGTAGAAGCTTAGGGCTACCGTTTGTATTGTGTGTAGTATTATATGTATTAGTATAAAGCTGAAATCTCCATGAATGAAATTGTATTCAAAGCACACCAACAGCAACAACAAAAACAACACAAACCCAACAAATGAATCCAAAACCTTATTCTTTCTCCTGTTTTGGATACTTAGGAACAATCTTATAGCCTCTCATCTTATCTATCCAATAAATGAATGATTTTTTAGTGTTCCTGAACCCTAAAAACCCATGTTCTTTGCTCTTGTTCATGATATCCACAATCCCTTGTGTTGAAAAAACAAGATCTGCGAGCCACCAACTGGCCACCTCATCGAGTTTAGTAGGTAACAAGTCATTCTCCCTCACAATTTCCTCCCACACTTTCCCCTTATCCTTCATGGTCTCAGCCAGTGAAATCTGGCCCTGACTCTCTTCATATCCAACGTACTCCATCTCAAACTGCTCAGCTAGAACGCGCCACAGCTGCTTCCACTTGAACAAATCCCCATTGCTGCACTGGAAAGCTTCGTTCTTGGCGTTCGGGTCAACAGCCGCCCATATCTGATGCTCTGCTACAAGATCAGCATCTGATGCACACTGCAATGACTCCCAGCTTCCTCTTGTACCTGGGTACTTCAATGGTAGTCCCTCGTGTTTGCAGATTGTAGCGTATACACATAGGGTGCCTATACAAAAAGATAAAATCATTACCTAAAACAATTTGGAATGTTTTTCCAAACCCCTTGCTATTATGATGTTAATTACTAATTCTAGGGATTTTGCTTCAAGTTTTTGTTCATCTTCTGAACTGTGTAAGTTAGGTTGAATAAAGATATTTGTACGCCCTATGAGGTTCACAACAGCTGCTAGCTAAATCAACACAGCAGTGATATTGTGGAACTATGAAAAACAAGAAAAAAAATTGCAACAATAAAGACGGAATGAGAAATTTGCAAAAAACAATTACTACGATCAAGAAGGGGGGATAAATTCTTACCGATGATGTTCATCATGCTATTGAGAGAAAAGCCAAAAATGTAGCAGGGGCGATGGACTGACCAAGTCAAACCCTCCTCCTTCCTCGCCGCCTCGAACACCACATCCTCCAAAGCGTAGTAGAAATTGGGAGAATCCAAGCGCGGCAAATCCTCCGTGAAAGGCGGTTCGTGAGCGGGAGTCTTCCCTAGGTACTCAAACCCTCCCAAATAATGCTTGATTCCAGTTTGCAGGCAGATATGGCGGAGATCGGGAGCGTTCGGGACCACCGCCTTCAACACGTTCGCGATCATCTTTCCGTTCGCTTCGCAGTTCGCCGTCTCCGACACGCGATTCGCCCAGGCGACGTAGAAGACGTGAGTGACGTCGGCCAGAGGGGACAGCTTCGCCATGGCGTCTTCCTCGTCGGAGACGTCGCATTGTACGTACGAAATCGGGTGGTCGTCGGCGGTCAAGGTCGGGATCGGGCGGCGCGCGACGCCGTACACCTTCCATGGGCCGCCGGGGGTGTCGGAGAGCGGGAGGATCTCGGCGAGACTGTTTCCGACGAGTCCGGTGACGCCGATTATTAGCGCTACGCTCTGGTGGCCCTTGGGAGCTTCTTCTCCGTCGAAATTCTTCTGCAGAAACGAAGGAAGTAAGAAATCAGAGTGTAATTTAGGAAGATAATAAGCAATTAGCAACGGAATGTTAAAGGAAGAGATTCAGGATTTGCTTTAGCAGCGCCAACGGCTCCGGCCCACCACCAGCTCATCTCGATTTCTGTGATAGAGTTTGAATCTGGAGATTCTGAGAGTCGAATAGTATAGTAGTATGTGTTTGAAAGAGAGGAGCAACGAGTATATAAAGAAACGGGCATGCTAAATACACGCGAGAATGTGGTTAAATGTACGCGGTTTTACACGCTTAAGGTAAGCGTCCGATTTTACACGCTTAAGGTAAGCGTGAAGGGATATTGTGGGTATTTTGAAAATACATTCTTACACGCTTAGCTTAAGCGTATGCCTACACGCTTAAGCTAAGCGTGTAGTTTTTTTTTTTGCAAGTTAAAAAAACTCTAAAAGCACACGCTTAAGCTAAGCGTATGCCCACACGCTTAAGCTAGGCGTATGCCCACACGCTTAAGCTAGGCGTACAGTACTAATTTTGTTTTTCTTTCAAAATTGCATTTTTTTTCCATAATCATGTAGAGAATTTCAATACGAGTCCGTACATATAAAATTCGTCCAAAACGGACATCGTTTGCCCCTCCAAACGCCCAAAAAACAAAGTCTTCAACCCGTGCGCATCCGTAAGCTTTTATAAGCTTCAATGGAGGATTTGGCAAATTTCTTGGATTCGATTGAAGCCATTAACTATTGGGCATTTAAGAGAATCTTATCATACATGTAATTCCACATTTAATCGGATTGAATGTCGATTAAAATCGTAGAATTTTAGCCCCAAAGCCACCGTGTCGTCCAAGGGGCCGATTTGAAAAAATCCAAAATTGGATCAAATCGTCTTCAATTGGAGGGCATGAACCATAGAGCCTTGTTGAGGGTATCCTAAGATTCAAAATGCATATAAAATCCTCTTCAATCGTTGCCCCAATGCATCCAATTTCGAAGTCAAAACTCATGAACCTTAAATCCCGTTACCGGTTGTTCTTGACCGAAATTCGAGCACATGCAGGCTTTTATTCTTGTAATTATTGGTAATACTAGCCTTGAAAATTGGTCATCTTTCAAAGCCATTTCTTTACATCGCCGGAAAAAGACCACTTTTATTCAATTTAGTTTTTCCGACGAGGTGTCAAGAAGGTATTCCGGCGGGATTGAATTTGTGCCCATTTTGCGATTTTTGGGGTATTTTTGATTTGTTTTGTCTTAATCTTGGTTAAATTAATTAATCTAGATTAGTGAAAAATATTTTAGGATCAATTTGGTTAAATTAATTAATCTTAGACATATATACTATAGTATTTCATTAAATCAAATATACTTAGACTTATATACTATAGTATTTCATTAAATTTCATATAGTTACACTTATGTACTATAGTATTTCATTACATTTCATATAGTTACACTTATGTACTATAGTATTTCATTACATTTCATATAGTTACACTTATATAGTATAGTATTTCATTAAATCTAGTATACTTAAACTTATATATTATAGTATTTTATTATATTTCATATAGTTACACTTATATACTATAGTATTTTATTAAATCAAGTATACTTAGACTTATATACTATAGTATTTCATTAAATTTCATATAGTTACACTTATGTACTATAATATTTCATTACATTTCATATAGTTATACTTATGTACTATATTATTTCATTATATTTCATATAGTTACACTTATGTACTATAGTATTTCATTATATTTCATATAATTACACTTATATAGTATAGTATTTCATTAAATCTAGTATACTTAAACTTATATATTATAGTATTTTATTATATTTCATATAGTTACACTTATATACTATAGTATTTTATTAAATCAAGTATACTTAGATTTATATACTATAGTATTTCATTGAATTTCATATAGTTACACTTATGTACTATAGTATTTCATTACATTTCATATAGTTACACTTATGTATTATAGTATTTCATTACATTTCATATAGTTACACTTATATAGTATAGTATTTCATTAAATCTAGTATACTTAAGCTTATACATTATAGTTTTTTATTATATTTCATATAGTTACACTTATATACTATAGTATTTCATTAAATCAAGTATACTTAGACTTATATACTATAGTATTTCATTATATTTCATATAGTTACACTTATGTATTATAGTATTTCATTATATTTCATATAGTTACACTTATGTACTATAGTATTTCATTATATTTCATATAGTTACACTTATGTACTATAGTATTTCATTACATTTCATATAGTTACACTTATATAGTATAGTATTTCATGAAATCCAGTATACTTAAACTTATATATTATAGAATTTTATTATATGTCATATAGTTACACTTATATACTATATTATTTCATTAAATCAAGTATACTTAGACTTATATACTATAGTATTTCATTAAATTTCATATAGTTACACTTACACACTATAGTATTTCATTACATTTCATATAGTTACACTTACGTACTATAGTATTTCATTACATTTCATATAGTTACACTTATGTACTATAGTATTTCATTACATTTCATATAGTTACACTTATGTACTATAGTATTTCATTACATTTCATATGGTTACACTTATATAGTATAGTATTTCATTAAATCTAGTATACTTAAACTTATATATTATAATATTTTATTATATTTCATATAGTTACACTTATATACTATAGTATTTCATTAAATCAAGTATACTTAGACTTATATACTATAGTATTTCATTAAATTTCATATACTTATACTTATGTACTATAGTATTTCATTACATTTCATATAGTTACACTTATGTACTATAATATTTCATTATATTTCATATAGTTACACTTATGTACTATATTATTTCATTACATTTCATATAGTTACACTTATATAGTATAGTATTTCATGAAATCTAGTATACTTAAACTTATATATTATAGAATTTTATTATATTTCATATAGTTACACTTATATATTATATTATTTCATTAAATCAAGTATACTTAGACTTATATACTATAGTATTTCATTAAATTTCATATAGTTACACTTACGCACTATAGTATTTCATTACATTTCATATAGTTACACTTATGTACTATAGTATTTCATTACATTTCATATAGTTACACTTATGTACTATAGTATTTCATTAAATCTAGTATACTTAGACTTATATACTATAGTATTTTATTATATTTCATATAATTACACTCATATACTATAGTATTTCATTATATTTCATATAGTTACACTTATGTACTATAATATTTCATTAAGTCTAGTATACTTAGACTTATATACTATAGTATTTCATTATATTTCATATAGTTACATGTATATATTATAGTATTTCATTATATTTCATATAGTTACACTTATGTACTATTGTAATTCATTAAATTTCATATAATTACACTTATGTACTATAGTATTTCATTAAATCTGGTATACTTAGACTTATATACTATAGTATTTCATGAAATTTCATATAGTTATACTTATATACTATAGTATTTCATTATAATTTAGTATTATAAACTTATTACTTATATACTATAGTTACACATTATGGTTAAGTATTATGAACTTATTACTTATATACTGTAGTTATGTATTATAGTTAAGTATTACAAAATATATTAGTTATAAAGTATAATTTTGCATTATAATTAAGTATTACATACGTATTACTTATGTACTATAGTTAAATATTATGGTTAAGTATTTATGAATTTATTACTTATATACTATGTATTATAGTTACATATTATGAACTTATTACTTACATATTATATGTCGGGCACAAAATTGATCCTAAAATATTTTTCACTAATTTAGATTAATTAATTTGACCAAGATTAAGACAAAACAAATCAAAAATACCCAAAAATCGCAAAATGGGCACAAATTCAATCCCGTCGGAATACCTTTTTGACATCGCATTGGAAAAACTCCAAATTGAATAAAAGTGGTCTTTTTTCGGCGATGTAAAGAGAGGGCTTTGAAAGAGGACCAATTTTGAAGGCTAGTAGTACCAACAATTGCAAGAATAAAGTTTGCATGTGCTCGAATTTCGGTCAAGAACAACCGGTAACGAGATTTAAGGTTCATGAATTTTGACTTCGAAATTGGATGTATTGGGGCAACGATTGAAGGTGATTTTATAGACATTTTGAATTTTAAGATACCCTCAACAATGCCCTATGGTTCATGCCCTCCAATTGAAGACGATTTGATCCAATTTTGGATTTTTTCAAATCGGTCTCTTGGACGAGACGGTGGTTTTGAGGATAAAATTCTACGATTTTAATCGACATTCAATCCGATTAAATATGGAATTATGTGTATGATAAGGTCTTCTTAAATGCCCAATAGTTAATGGCTTCAATCGAATCCAAGAAATTTGCCAAATCCTCCATTGAAGCTTATAAAAGCTTACGGATGCGCACGGGTTGAAGACTTCATTTTTTGGGCTTTTGGAGGGGCAAACGATGTCCGTTTTGGACGAATTTTATATGTACGGACTCGTATTGAAATTCTCTACATGATTATGGGGAAAAAATACAATTTTGAAAAAAAAAAATAGTACTGTACGCATAGCTTAAGCGTGTAGGCATACGCTTAGCTTAAGCGTGTGCTTTTAGGGTTTTTTTAACTTGAAAAAAAAAAAAAAAAAACTACACGCTTAGCTTAAGCGTGTAGGAATACGCTTAAGCTAAGCGTGTAAGAATGTATTTTCAAAATACCCACAATACCCCTCCACGCTTACCTTAAGCGTGTAAAACCGGACGCTTACCTTAAGCGTGTAAAACCGCGTACATTTAGCCACATTTTCGCGTGTATTTAGCCATTGCCTAAAGAAACTTACGAGAGGGAGAAGAGCGGGTAAAGTGAGGGGTATGACTGTATGAGTACTATAATACGAGGAAGGTTGGGTGCCAACTATGAGAAAAAAGCATGCTAATTTATTAAGGAAATGCTTTCTCATATACTATATCCTTCCCTAAATGTTTTTCCTGTTTAACTTTTGAACACTATTCATCATTGAAGAGAATCTTCAAGATTTCTTCCAATATATAAGAAAAAATATAGTCATATGGGGTCTTGTTTGATTCGTCTTAACGAGTACTTTAATAATATCAAAAAATTATAATTTTTAGGATTATGTAATTAAAGATATTAACGATATAAAACTTGTCTCGATATTTGAACCCGGTCAAATCAGGACTATTTTTGCGAGACAGGGAGTAGAATATTTCATTCATATATAATAATTGTTAATAACTTTATTTATTTTACTTTTTATTAAAATATACTCCGTATTTATTAGGTATGAGGTTTATTATTATAAATTGTACATATTTATACATTTTATGTAACTTATTACATTTGTTTTTTAGTATTTGATTTTGTTATCTATAACTCTTGGTTCATATTATTTGGACTTCTACATTCAAACTATTTCCTGAAGTAGAAGGATAATACTAAAGTTTTCTAAAAAGAGTTATGTTTAGGTTCAGACCACTTGTTCATTAACTCTAACTATTTACATTCTTCTTTAATTATGCATAATAAAATTCATTTTCTTTTTATTTCTAGTTTGTTTTAAAAAGTGTTAAATGAGTAAAAAAATCCAAATATTGTGAACATGGGTAGAGTATTTGTTCATTGTTAAAAAATAAGGTGATAGTTATTAAAGTTTAGGAAAAAAATGTAGTAGCTTAAATATTATATTTTGTAATAATTGAGTCAAGGATTAAAATAAAAACTATTATTAAATGAAAGGAAGGAGTAATTGAGTCAAGGATTAAAATAAAAACTATTATTAAATAATCTACCACATGGGTAGAGTATTTGCTCACTTTTTATTCCATACTTGAGGATATTTTGTCCAATTTTTTTAAAGCTTTTGTCCAATACATCTTTGTAATTTTGCCTAATTAAAATTACTATGCCACGCACAGCTGTTATAGGGTATCCTTAACTATTTCCGCTTCATAATAATTTTATAAATTTATTATCTAGTTATTAGTGGTTATATAGAACAACTAGTGATAAAAGATAATCAAAACCCAATCCAAATGTAGAGATTTCAACTAATTGAATCGAACTAAAGATAAGGAAAACTAATTTTCCAAAAATGTTTTTTTTTAATGTGTGTCTATGGATACACTATAATAATTTTTTTTTAGCAATAAAATTTCATTTTTAATAATAATTTTTTTAGTCATTAATTTAACTTTTTTTTATTAAATATTTATCCATTCTCTTTTAGAAAATATTTTAAATATAATTTTATAATTTAATTAATTAACATGTGCCTATGAATATAGACTGAAAAACCGTTCCAAAAAACATGAAAAAAGGTTTGATGTCAAGTTTCAACAAACAAACAAACGACAGCGGACAAAATTTCCATGAAAAGAATACATGCAAAAAAGAAACGTAGACCTAATGGATCGCAGCTTTAAGATAGCACTCATACTTTTGTTCCATTCATCTTATAATAAATGGATATTTCGTCGGTTAATCCTGAGGTATGATAAATTTTGCGAAATACCCAATTCTTTATTTTGTCAGGTAACCCCGAGGTTTGGTTTTATTTCGCCATATACCCAATCGTTAAAATTTAATTGTTTTCGTTTATTTTCTATAAAAAAAAAAATCCATATATTTTCGTCTTCAAGGCACAATTTCCAGCAGTGAGTTCATTGACCTTTATTTTCCATATCCTCTTCTTCACTTTCATCTTTGCAACCTTCTCCTCAAGCGTCTTCGCTCTTAATTTAAAATCTTCAATCGCATTATCCATTTATTGTATACTCGACCCCGTAGTAGAAGTGTCATTAACACACCATTTAAAAAATCTACAATTGTGTATATCCTAAGATCAAATCATAAACCAAGTAAAATACATATATAAAATTTGACACAGTTTTAAGAGACATACATACCTTCTACCTATGACACTTATAAAAGTGTTTCTGAATTTGGTTACATTTCCTCTTAACTTGAGCTATACAGTTTTCTTTTCTTTATAGCTTCTTGCTATTTTTTTAGCAAATCAGTGTGAGTAGTGACTAGTGAATTCATCAAGAAATATAAGCTCAAGTAATCAAGAGCAAATTCATGGGAAATTCAACAGATTTCACGAACCAATATGTACCCTGGGAAATCTTCTATTGAGGAGAAATTGTGCATTCTCATCATGATATCATATTATCATCTCTACGGTTTCAATCAATACAAGGAACCCTAAAATTCAAAATTTCTAAATCCCCAAATGTCAAAACAACCCTAACCCTAAGTTTTCAGGAATCTGAAATATATATACACACCTTGGTTAGTAGCCCCACCACCGACGAACTGATGAGCCGATGAGCCACCGCCGACGAGGGCGCCGACGCTGTGTTGCCCCAGGAGCGCTGACGCTCGATGCCTTGCAATCACGTCGCCGCCGTGCTCACCGCGCCGCCTTGGTCGCCGGAGTCGATCGACCAGCCACCGTCAGCGAAGAGGGAGGGTGAGGAGAGTTCTCGGTGGGTCGGTGGTTTAGGGTAGACGAGACAGAGAGACAAGGAGAGACGACGAAGAGGGTGAGGATTTTGAATTTTTTTTTCGTTCAGTGATTTAATTTATTTATTTTTAGAAAATAAACGGAAATAGTTAAATTTTAACGATTGGGTATATGGCGAAATAAAACCAAACCTCGGGGTTACCTGACGAAATATGTAAAAGAGTTGGGTATTTCGCGAAATTTACCATACCTCAGGGTTACCAGGCGAAATATCCGTATAATAAATTACTCTACTACCCGTGTCTTGCACGAAATCTGTTTATTTTTTCTTACATTTAAAAAAATAGTATATAAAAATTATATATTTAATTGATATAGAAATATATAAGTAGTGATTTGTAACACCCCCAAATATTCTCTCTTGAAAGTATTACCGCCAGTGACCTCAGACGTTTTGTCCAATGTCACCCAAGGCTTTTCCAGTTGATATAAATCATCAAACAACAATTATGATACAAAATATCATAACTTTCATTTAAACCAAAGTCTCGGAATTACAACATAATTCCAAAATATATTAGAAATACAGCGGAAGACGTAATACAAGATATATTTAACACATCGGAAGACTTTAAATAACCAACAAAAGGGTTTTGATCGCAATGATCACCCGCCAAGGTTCTCAACCTGGATAAACTTGTCAAAAACACCGTTTGCCTTCATAGTCATTCTAGCCTTCTCGGATCGACAACTTATCTGATGTGCCGAATCGAACGGATGACACCGGCCAACCATGCAGAGAACAATTACGATTGGTTAGTCTAATGAAAGACTAAGCAAGGGTACAAAGCAGAGTGGTCCGAAGTAGTTGTATTAGGTTAGACTCATCGCTCCTCGAATCACAACTGATAACGATAGTCAACCACCATACTCCTACTAGAATACATGAAAAGACATGATCAAGAGAAGATTCTAGAGACCGAGTCTCACAACAATCAATCCCAAAAGAAGACTCCAACGAAATGAGCCTTATCGGAAACATGACAAATGTTGGGAAACTTAATAATCACAGTATCGCATTCGAGCGACTAAAAGTTAAGACGAGATTTCCTAGCTGTACTACTCGCCGAAGGTATATTAATTATGTGCGACAACGGCACTTATCTCATTTAATTCCAAAACGATCATCACGTTATAAGCTTTTAAATCTCCCCACAAGAGATATCGTATCTCCTCACAAGAGATATCAGATCTCCTCACAAGAGATACCAGAGGGAATAAATCCCAAAAGATTTGGCACTAGCTAAGTGCACCAACCCTGAGTAAGGGCATGGTCATGACCTGAGAGAGTACTAGGGAAAAATCCACCAAGTACTAGTTATAAAGAAACAGCTAAACCCCCACAAGGTACATAGCGTTCCTACGAATACTCGTGCTAACTAAACAGTTCAACACAGTAATAATCCACATCAAAGCCATCATGGCCATCATCATAGATATATCAATCTATATATATATAATTATTCTAACAGATATACAACCTATTATAATATCATCTTTTAATCAATTATTAACAAAGTTGTTCCCAACGAACAATAAATCAGTAAATCATCCCAAATTAATTAACAACTAAACAATTGACAATTAATTGAAATATGGAATGATGAGCAAGAGCGAACCGCCACTTGCCTAGAGTAGATTCGGCGATGAATCTAGACGAGACGACTATCGAAAATATCCTTTCCAAGGATATGGCCTAAGCGCTCAAATAAATCCAACTGATTACGAGTCCACACGCGATCCAACAGATCACGTTCTAACGCTCGAATAATTTCGGGTTGAATTTGGACTGGAAGGGTTTTGGGCCTCTCGGCCCAACAACAATTAAACAAGGGGGAGGGCCCCACCTTCACTATTCCTCCATCTTTAACCCATCCTCTACCCTGCCTCCATCCCGACTGCAACAACAACACGCAGCACGAGCTGCCATCACCACCACGACGCACCAGCAGCACCAATCCAAAACAGGGGAGGGGCAGAGGAAGCTCACCGAGAGGGAGACGCGAACCAGAGGAGGCGATGGAGCAGGGGAGCTCACGAGAGGAACAGGGGAGGCGGCAGCTCAGCGGGAGAGAAGACAATGGAGAGGTCTGGTGTGCCCTTCTACTCTTCATCCCCACCACCTTATATAGCCCAAGGAGGTAGCCCAAGGAGGGGGCAAATGTCCGACCAAGGACTTGCAAGAGGGCCGACCATGCACAAGTGGGAAGCCAAGTGGTAACGGGATAAGATTGAAACGGGAGGATAAGATTTGGTATGGGTTTTAAACCCCAGAAATTATATGTTTGTATCCAAACAAATATTCTAAGTCTCGAAAATACATCGAATGTATTTTATACCACTCAGAGAATTATTACGGAGATCATGGATATTACTGAAAATCCAAACTCCACTGAAAGCGAACAAATTTATTGAACGAAGGATGGGAAAATTATCCAAATACTCTTACTAAAATTAAGGGGTATTACATGATTGTTATATAAGTAGATGAATACTAATATAAAAAAGGACTAATTGAATACAAAATATTGAAGAGATTGACAAAATACATTCCCGAAAGAGATACGAAACTCTCTATAACTTTATTAATAGTAAAAATTGGCTAAGTAGTTTTAAAACGGTGATAGTCACATCCCTAACATCAATACTACTGAAACGATAAATCATAATCAAAATGTTCATCTAATACATGAAAAAAAAACCTAAACATAAAATTTCGTAAGATGTTCAAAATTGCTACAAATTATGAAAAACTTCCTTGTATACTACATTGGTTGTAATATTATATCTTTTTTATTTTTGTCGCATATCAAAACTGACCATGGGTGAAAACAGGGCGTGAAAGATACAAACCGACATTTGTAAGAGATTGGTCCTGACTATTGTTTATCGTCATAGCAAAACAGACACTTAAGAGAAATTGTCTTCGTTGAAACTTGAACGGGTATGAAGTGTCTGATGGTGACATGAGCATGTGAGGAATCAAAACTATATTTTTCAATATTGTTGTTGAAATAATTCTTCCTTGTATGACATGACTGTTAGAGTGAGTTATTTATTTTATAGAGTTGTCATTTTAAGATAAAAATATATTATGAAAGAATATATATATATATATCAATATAATACATATATAAACAATGCAATTGATAGATACAACATACTATATGCTCTTTAGTTCATAAAAAATGGATTTAAATGACTTTTAATAGACTCTACGAAATACACTAATTTTGAAAATTGGTAAGTAAACTACTACAACATAAACACTGGATTTATCTTAATCGACTTCGAGAGAATCTCTTCAATAATATTATATATATTCTTGAAAGGAATCTACGGTTTCAAGCAATTTGTGGACTTGATCATAGACTACTACAAACAAAATTGATAAATTTATATTAATATAAAAAATATTGTGTAGCTTCAATGTGTAGAAAAATTATAGAGAAGATTTGTAAAAACAATAAGTGTTTTAAGATGATATTGTAAGATTAGTTGATATATATTTACTTATACCATCAAATAAGATATATGAAAAATAGAGTTTTCTATCTGTTCAAGATTAGTTAGGAAAATAAATGCGCTAAAAAAAAGTTAGGAAAATAAATGGTTAAACAATCCCTATGCATACAAATTGAGATTCTATAATAAAAACTTATCTTATTGATTGTCATGACTTACTATAATCAAAACTTATCTTATTCTATACATGAAAAAATAAATTTTTATTTTTTTCATATCTTTTCGAAACTTTTGGCAGCTCTTGTAGTTGATAATCTTTTTTTTCTAATAGTTTGATGATGTAGTGGATGATGGTTAGATAAGTGATGACACGTAGGCAAATCAAATGTGGTGACGACACATAAGGTTTTGGTCTAGTAGATTACACTTCGCGCTTATAACGACTTTAAAATAAAAGATTATGCATACCAATGATATGTTTCATAAAATATATTGACATGGTCATAAATCATGATACTTATAGCACGTTTTCACCTTTGTTTTGTACAAATTTTACTTTTAGCAAGTGTAACTTCCAAGTCCTAGTCTTATCTTTCCGGAATGTTAGAATACATTCATAAAAATATATTTTCATGATAACTAAATTGAAATATTATCTATTGCATATTTCCAAATGTAGTTCATAATCCCTCATTAAACTACTTATTGGTGGTGCTACGAATTTGACTTATGCCTTTATTGTTTAGTATTTTTAATTATGGAAGTATGATAATACATATTGTAACACCCCCAAAACTTAACCCTTTTGGAAATGTATTACCGCTAGTGACCCCAGTATTCCTTACAGAGATCACCCAATGCTTTATCATTTAAATACAATTTATGAAATACAAATGATACATAATGATCAAAGCATTCAATTTCAAAACATAACATTGTCAAAGAAACATGAGTTACGGGATTACAACCCAATCCCGAATAGGCTAACACAGAGTTTAAACCAAATACAGCGGAAGTCTTATGAAGTAGGGTACAACGGAAGTCTTACAAAACACATTACAACCAAAGTCATTGCCCAAAAGATCTCAACCTGATTTAAGAAATAACTAAAATATTTGAAAACCACCGTCGACTCCATAGTCCTTCTATTATTCTGAGCTACTTTCTCTCTGATGTGCCGAATCGAACGGATGACACCAGCCAACCATGCAAGGGAATAATTACGGTTGGTTAGTCTAAATGAATAGACTAGCAAGGGTACAAAGCAGAAGGTTCGATGTAGTTGTATTAGGTTAGACTTATCGTTTCTCGAATGATAACCGATAACGATAATCAACCTTCATACTTCTACAGAATAATAACAAGAGGTATGCACAAGAGAAGATTCTGGAAGACTGAATCTTCACAGAGATCGACTCGAAAGAAGACTCCAACGGAAATGAGTCTTAGGGAAATATGACAAATCTAGAAAGTTTAAATAATCATACAACAATGATTTAAAAGCTGACTGAGATGCTTCGGTTCACGACCAACCTCACCACATACAGCGAATCCAGATTAGAAAGAGAACGTACTATGATCAAAGTCGAGACGAGTTTTCCTAGCTGCACTATAACTTAGCTGCACTACTCGCCAAGGTTTATTAAGTATGTGCGCCGAGTAACACTTATCTGATTTATATTTCAAAACACACATCACGTTATTAGACTTTTACATGTGTACCCCACCATTGGGACGACACATCTTAGTATACGTTTCGTCGAGAGTGACGCACACCGGAAGGTTTGTGACACCATCTAAGTGTCATGCCTCTACACACTTGTGAAAGAGACCAATCATGATCTTAGAATAGTACCAGATGTAGACGAGCCACCCCGATACCAGAATATAAAGAAACGACCGGACGAAGCCCGAGTACATTCCTAACTAACAGTGCTAACCACACAGATACAACACAATACCAGTTATAGAATAAATCCACATAAAGGCCCGAAAGGCGATCACGGATAATAGCGCTGTTCTAACAAATATACAACCTATTATATGATTTTCAAAACAGTTTATAAATCACTTCCAGAAGAACACAGTAATAATCGTTCCAAATTAATTAATCAATTGAAATAACTGATAATCAATGTAAATATGGAAACGATGAGCAAGAGCGAACCGCCACTTGCCTTAATCCGCAGAAAAGCCTAACGACAACGACGGGATTCCGGGCTCGACACGGGTATAGCTCCGACAGCACAACGACCTTCGAGTGGACACTGGCGGCGGTCGCCGTTCTTGGCGGCTGTCGCCGCAGTTCATCACGGCAGAGTTGTGCCTTGCCGGATTGGAGCTCATTCTCAGCCCAAGCTCATTCCCTTGGCATTTGGTTATAAAAGAGAGTGCTTGGGGGTCGGATTGGAGCTCATTCTCAGCCCAAGCTCTCCCAAAATTCTTGCCTCACCGGAGTTGTGCCTTGCCGGATTTCTGAAGCTTTTGCCAAAGGCAAAACTCCGGTGAGGCAAGAATTTTGGGAGAGCTTGGGCTGAGAATGAGCTCCAATCCGACCCCCAAGCACTCCCTTTTATAACCAAATGCCAAGGGAACACCATCATTGCCTACAACGAGGTGGAGCAGGCCTAATTCGGCGCGTCAGAGGCTCGCCGGCGACCATCGGGCAAAGACCTCCGGACAACGACGACGGGCGCCGCGGAGAGCAAGGGTCGCCGCCTCACAAATTGCCTACGGCGGGCGAATTACGGCGGTCGCCGCCCTTAATGCGGCGGTCGCCGTTTTCTGGTCTTCGCGCCCAGCTAGAAGACGAGGGCACTGTTGCCTCGAGCCCTTTGCGGCGGTCGCCGCCACCGTGGCTTTGCCCTTCTCAGCTTTTGGACGATATCGACTTAACTCGGGATAAAAATAATCGTACACGAACGAGTATTAACATCCAAAACACGTCGTCTGTATATTATTTCACTGAGAAAAATATTACAGATGTAGAGAGCATTACCGAACGTCTTAAACTCTCTGAATTAAATCCGACGTACATAACGGATACTCGGGAAAAATCCCGAAACTCCAGAAATAGCTTACAAAAATACGGGGTATCACACATATAAGCTATATGCCTTTGATTGACATGTTTTATTTTGGAAATAGAATAATCTTACATATAATTATTATATTAAATATTGAAAAAAATGATTTTTTGAAGATCAATATTATGATTGACATGTTTAGTTTAGAAAATAGTAGAATCTGATATATATATTATATTAAATTAAAAAAGTTGAAAAAATGACATGTGATAGAAAGAATGGGAGGATGTCACGTGGTATAAGGAGGATGTGGGTTTAATAGGGAGATATAATAATGTCATGTGACATAGAGGGGTTTTGGTTTAGTAGATATATGTCATGTGGTTTAGTTAGGTTTTAGTTTAGCGTATATATAGTAGATTGTTGTGAAAGTTTTGTATTGATAATATTTGTTATTGATTTGTGTGATTTATTTGTGTATAAATTAGGAAGTGATTAGTTTATTTATGTGATTGATTTGTATCTAAACTAGGAAATTGTATGTAAATTTAGGAAATGGTTATTTTGATTGATTTGTATCTAAATTTGGAATTAGTTTAGGTTTATGATACATATTTTTTCTATATAAATTTAGATTTACAAAAAAATGAAATACTCAAAAAATAGCATGTCGCATTTTTATTATAAGGGTGCAACGTGGCATATTGAAGTTTTGTTTTAGTAGATATATAGTAGATTATTTATAATATAATACCTTGATCAAAAATATAATTATATCTTATGATTGTATCAATTAAATAAATTAGAAATATATTTCTATGTGTCTTTTTCCAGACCATGACCGTATGAAACAAATACAATAAATGAGATTTTTCAAAAATAGGTTTATGAAATTAATGTTAGTACACTTATAGATAAATATTGAAAACTACCTTTAATAATTTATTTTCGTACTAAACTAATAATTAGAAATTTTGCATTACTAAGTAATAATTTATATCTTATTTTATTTAAGTATAGAGTATGTAATAATGTATCTTTACAAAACATTTATTTCTAAGATTCTGTATAATATTTTTTATTGCAAATATTTGCAGTCTTACAATTCAAATAAAAAGTGCACATAAATGACATATTATAAGCTACTAATTAATCACTTACTCACTACATATTTATGGACGTTTAGAAAATGTATGTACAAATTAAGGTCTTAATAAGATTGAGATATAAATTATTAAAAATGAAAAAATGTTATATAATTATGGAAATTTATAATAAAAAATTGTCCAAGTGTATTTGTTTATATAAGATTAGCTTATGATGGAAAGATGTAAAAGATTAGGTGGATTATTGTTAAGATTACAAATTTCCTTATTCATATTAAATTGTATTCTAGTAATCTTAGAGATTACAAATATAATTGGAAAGAATTAAGATATATATTGATTTTTATAATACAATTTTATTACTTGAAAATTTGAGATGATGACAAGTGACATACAATGGTATGGTTTATTCTTAGGGTGACATGTGGCGTAAGAAATTTTGGATCTGTTTATCCCTCTTCTTAATTTAAATACAAACCAAGTACAAAGATTACAAATCCAAATATTTTCTAATTATATACAAATTCAAAATTTCTAATTATATACAAATCCAAAATTTTCTTATTATATGGATGATTGATATACGAAATTATGATCCGAATATGATTTTGATATTAATATTATCTAGATCTATATTTTTAATACATATATTAATTTTAATAATTGTTAATATTTTTTATTCAACATATATGACATAAAAAACCATGTCTGGCACGGGAATTTCGATAGTTAAGTACTAAATTTACAAAATGTCCCGAGATTTGCCACTAATGCATATTTGCATGTAATCGGAGGCGTTTGTTTACTCAACTGAAGTAGATAAAACATTACATAATTAAAATGCTAATTAATCCGTAATTAGCTAGTAGTATAATAACAAAAAACCAATTATAAACGCGTGCACTATATAATCTTTTGGGTCCTCCTGCATATTCTTATGTCATTGATTTGTAAGCAAATCTACAGGTTCAGTTTTTGGAAACAAATAATTTTTTTGGTACAAAATTAATATTACACTGCAGGTTTATTGGATATTTTGTGGTCCATTTTGAAAAGAATTGATGTTAAAAATATTATAGATTTATTTTCGTATAGTGCATAAGAAATATATTGCAGAGAAACCAAATCTACATAGAATGTAATATTTTGTGATAAATTTTGGAAACATAAATACCTAACTTCACACCCTTTTCTTACTCACAACGCATTTATATTTTATCGTGACGTAAATACCCTCCATCCCAAATGACGGGTTCATGTTGGATATTTGTTAAATCAGATTTAGATTTGGAGCATGTTTGTCAATGGGTTTCACATAGTGACATACTCATATAATAAATGAGGGCCGACCCAAACTTAATACTGAATTGTTATTATATGTGGTTTTTTATAATATTAATACAAAAAGTAATACTTGGTTTAATGGTAGAGGAGTGTGAGTTTTTTTTTACGTTTAAAAAGGTCATGGGTTCAATCTTTATATCTTACCATCTTTTATTTAAAATTGTAGGCCCTTTTTTCTCTTATTTTAAAAAATAAATTGTTAAGCTTTTGATCTCTTAATAATTTTGAACGTGAATGGTCCCCCTATCTTTTCTTCTTCAAAACATTACTTTTACTGTCTATATTTTAATTTGTTAATATAATTTTTTAACTAATTTGTTGGCATATTTCTTTAACAAATACAATATAATTTTTTTTGATACTTGTGTTGTTTGTATACCACCTATCTTAATTTTATAAAGTTTTCACTTAATGTTGTAAATATGGGGCTAGTTTTATGGTGTAAATATATAAAAAAAATCTTCCTATCTCACATATTTCATTTATAAAAAAATCACTTAGTTTTACATATGGGTATATTTTCAGTTTAGTTGTACATACAAAAATACACTTCTTTCCCTCTACAAATCTTCCTATGAATATTATTGTGAGTCGGTCAACATATTTCAGTCAAGTTATACATACTTTTACCCAGTTTTTATATAAAAAATTATATCGTATATTTATTAGGTCTTTGATTTCTGTTTCGTCCCATGACCTACTAAAGTTTAGGACCGACACTGATTAAATTATTGAAGGCAATTAAGAGATTTTAATACAATTTTGAAATAATGATCAATAGATCACTACAACGTTGAAACAATTTACATGGAACGAAATCTTGAATCGCAAATTCACATTCTTGAACTCATCAACTTTTAGAATTTGACATTCAATTATAAGTTAATATCGTGGATCAAGAATCTCTTGATTTTAATTTAGCCAAAAAATTAGTTTTCAAGCGTAAAACTGTACGTTGACAGCAATGGCTTCAATCATGTAAGTTGGTGCTAATTTGGTTGTGGTGAACAGTGCTTGCAAAAAAGTAAAATTCAATTGAATCTGGTGTTGATTTGGTTATGTTGGGCGATGACGTTAATTAGTTGGAAAATGCATATTGGAATTTGGAGAAGGGGATGATCGAGGAAAAGTTTAGCTGAATTGGGACGTTAGAGTTTAATTCAAATTCACACTTTATACGGGTATTTTAGTCATTATACATTATATGAGGTGTGACATATATGACAATTATTGATGATTACAGATTTGATTATGTACAAAAATTATAGGGATATGAATATTACCTAGTAAATTTTTAGAAAGATTTATACTATAAATTAGTATAAAAAATATTGAGAAGTGTGTGCAAATCCGGCTATTATAGATAGTAATTTTATTTTCTTTAATTTTATTAGTTTTTTTTATAAAACTCCCGAAAAAGTAAGAGCGCGACACGTGACAAATTGAATACAGTGACGCTACGTGGTAAAAAAAATTGGTGCATTGTTGGAGTGTCACGTAACTCAGTCGGTATTTGCGTTTAATAGTTATATAGTAGATTGAAGGACGGTGATTGTTAAATACACTGGGACGGCGGATGATTAAGGATGACCTGGCGCACCACATGGCTTTTGATCACCCAATTGCAACTTGTTGAATTCCACCATAGGAGACGATATATGCTGCTCCGTTTTGGGCCTCCGGTTTCCTTTGGGCCGGCCCTAGTGTATAGTTTGTATAGGGCCCATGCTCATTAATCCCAGCCCAGGATGGATCTTTTGGAATCCTGCAGAAAAACAAAGTTTACATGAAAAGCAAACAGATACTGGACGCGCGTGGATGAATGAGTTGGATGGACGAGAAGATGAGATCACAATCATACAAAGTGGGAGAAAGACGAAGCTTAATGTAAAGATGAAATTTCACTTTTGCCCTTTGTCTCTTCTCTTTGTCTCCTCTGTTTTGGTGCTATTTGGTGAAGCTGCAACTCTTGAATTGATTCACTAAATTTGCAGCTTCAACCACTCTTTTTACTTCTTTACTGTATTAAACTAGTATGAGCCAAGCAAAAATAAAGAGATCAGGTGGTTGAATTCTGCGATACTGGAGATTTTGCTGGTACCAATCAAATAAAAAGGACAGTGGTGAAAAAATGAATGCAGACGTGTTGTGGAGGTGGGCAATTTCAAATGGGGTTTTTCCCAATTAAATGTGCCCACCCAATCAATACCAATAGTACGAACTGTTGCTGTTTCAGCCACCGTTCAGATTGGGCTGGCAGTTGGAGAAGGGGTCCAATCCCATTCATTCATGAAAATCCCAATTCAGTACTGTCAATTTTTGCCCACAAGTCAGTGATTCAGTCACACTTTTACATTATTCGTCTAGCAAATGGGGAAGAAGCAGCAGCAAAGAGATCAAACTTAATGAAGAGAAGGGAATCTCAAAATGTTCCCATAGATGAATTACAGCTCTGAACAGAAAGGACAATCTATTAGGTGAGATCATGAAAAGATTACAGGAAATTCACTAGAGACAGCATCTAGATTAGCAGTTCAGAGTCATCTACCCCTTCTTTGAATCACTGTGCTCTATTTACAGCTTCAATTCATAGAGGATCCAAAGATATGGCCAATGGAAGAAGAAGAAGAAGAAAAAAAGACGAAAATTTTCCATTGAAAACCTAAGCTCCTAGATGTTGGTACTTCAATTACTAAAACCTTTCCCTTCTGTCTCCTATGAATTCAGCTTGTCAGCTAACCTGTATGATAATTCAATAGCCTATTCTCAAACATGCATGTCATCCATTTGCCAGGTGAGGTTGTTGACGTTGCACTTGTATGATCTCTCCATTGTAGCAAGCTTGGCCCGATACACAGCTGTAGCCGCTGTTGTAGCTGGCACGTTCTTCACCTTGTCACCTTGAGAAAGTTCATATGGATCACTAACAGAGCTAGACCTCAAATCCGCAGGTGGTATAAAGCAGTCCAATGATAGACCAGGAACATTGAAGGCCACTTCTTCTATTGTCCATGCTTCTTCCATCCTAGTCTTAGTGTGGCTCATTGCCGTTTCACCAAACCTGAACAAGGTCACAACTGAACGGCCCGAGTGAGCAATCATGATCCCTTCAACAGGCCTGTAGTCATCCAGAAACGAGTTGATTGTGGTCTCCCAGTAGACAGCGTCCCCACCGTTGGTCTGGATGCGGGTCAGATGGGAGTCTTCTAGCACCACAAGAAGACCTGTTTTCTGACTGAAATACCCAAATAGAACATGCCTTATGATCTCAGCTGGCCCCTCACTTCTGGACTTCAGTGTTTGTGGATCAGCACATAGCTTAAGAATGAAACAATCTTCTCCATTGATGTTCTTCTCCCCAATGCATCTAGCATTTGCAAACATACTAGCTGTGGTTTTTGGATCAAGGCCCTAAAACACAAGTGAAAAAGTAAATTGTAAGAACCAATTGGAGCTATATCTGTCATTTTCTGCCCATGCCCTAAAAGTTCCCCTAAAAAAAATTTAAAAAAAAAGGCAAAGCTGGATTTCCAGATCTGGTCAAGTCCCAATTTTTAACAACCTTTTATGGTCAATTGCAATGCAATTAAACGTATCGATCCATTAAAGTTTAGCCACATAATGACATAAATGGTTTACCTGAAGGGCACGACGTAGGGGCCTAACTGGGCCCTTTGCAGCATGTGCACCGAGCCAAGGGGTGTGCCTCCAAACTAGTTTCCCATTACAGCCAGCATGGACTTTGCTACCACCAAGTGCAAGCTCAACGTACCACATATCTGGGTTCATCTGCCACAGCACAAACCCACCAGACTCCACGGCCTTAGAGGAAGTCCGGGACCTCGTGACCTTATCCGTTGTTTCGATATCAGAAGCCAACATTTTCAGCTTCCCCGTAGCATAAGCGTTGTGGATGGTGCTTTGGAGCTTTGACCCTCCACTAGCAGCCATGTATTGCTGCAGTATGTACTGTGCAGATGATGTTTCCTGCAATAGGTTTTCAATCAGCACTTGTTTAGGTTCAAATGGATGCAAAATAGTGGATATAGAAAGGAATAGGAAAAGCATAATACACAAAATGGGAAATAACTTTTGGGCAAACTTGTCAAAGAACAATGTCACCATACCTATCTACATCAAACAAGAGACATGGAATTATTAATTTCTTCTTAAATCAATGTTAAGAAATCAAATCTATGATACAAAAGCATGACATGATTGCCAATAGTCCATCAAAGTAGAAGTAACAGTAGGTTTTCGTCAGATATAGTACATCAGTCTTACAGAGTGAAAACATGATACAATCTATTCCCACTACACTGCATTTGCGTCCAAGAACAAAAGAACAGAAAAATTAACATAAGAATCCCCTTTTCAGACAAACTCTCAATCTGAAGAAACCAAAAACACCTGATGCAAAACAGCAAGTAAAAAGCACAGTTTCAGCTACTCAAGTAGCAAAATACTGCAAGAATAGGTACTGTAACCAAACAATCTCACTACACAGTCAAGCAAGATCAGAGCATTTCCTTAAATCTCAACAGAGTAGGAAAAAACAGAGATACTAACAATGGGAGTGTCTTTGATGCTGAGGTGGGGGAAAGGCTCGTTGGGGCTAACGTGCACCGGAGCAAGCGGCGCACCGAGAACACCAAGCAGCAGCCTCAGATCCGAGCGTTTACACGCCGACGAGCCCGAGGAAACGGAGACGTTTCGCTTCATCAAGTGGGCCCAAACTCCTCCTTCAACCCTAGTCTCGTGCGCGCCGCCTTGATCGGGGCCCTCCCGGAGCGGCGATAGCGCCTCCAGCGGCCTCAAACTCCCCGATCTCGCGATCAGAACCTCCGGGATCGCGGCGCGGTGGTTCCTCCGGCGGCGGCTGATCAGAGCGGCGATCGGAGAACGGCTCCTCCTCCTCCTGGACGCGAATTTTCCGGGAGAAAGGCCTCGCACCACTTCCTCCTTGAGAGAGGAGAAGAAACCTTGCTTTCTCTCCATCGATTTGGTGTGAAACGAACGCCGATTTTGCAACGTTTTATACACCAAGCAGCCTGAAACCCCCAACTCCCCAAGTCATGCAAAAAAAATGTGAGGACTTGATTTCAGTGAAACGAAATGCTTGCGAGACTGAGCATTTTCTGTGTGTATGTGTTTGGAAGGTGGAGGGGAAAGCGACAAGGACCGCAGTACCCGACCCGACCCGACCCGACCCGGGATCTCACCGGACACTGAGCGAGAAATTTGCAGATGGAAATCGAGTGAGATTTGAGGAGAGCAGAGCAGAGAGTGTAAAATAGGGAGTGCAAAGGAATGCCGTTTTCGAGAAGCAATCCAGAGAATGTGATTTTTTAATATTTCTTTTTCATTTCTCTGTTTTTGATATTTTTAAATGTTTTTTAGTTTATTTTTAGCGAGATTAGTAACGGAAGGACAGGATACGAACGACGGTGACGGAGAAAACATAATTCAAATGCATTTATCATTAAGAATTTAGGGGTTTGTTGATGTTCGTATTTATTAAGATATTTTTAATATAATTGTAGTTAGTGAGGCTATTTATAAATGCATTTATCCTTAAGAATTGTAACAAATCAATTAACATATTTCAATGTATAAAAAATAGTTTTTTTTTGTATAAATGTCATTATGAATAAAAAAAAGTCATTATATTTACATTCGTTGTTGGCCCAATCTACAACGTCATTTTATGTTCGAACTCGATATCTGGTGAGTTTGTTTCAATAGAAACTCTCCTATCTTACTAGGCAATATAACATTTAGGTAATTTAATCATGTTCTATATTGATATCAAGATACTAATATATGTTCTTCGATTCTGTAATATCACTCATACTCGTATTCAATACTTTAATATTATACATATTTATATCTTGATATTTATATCGATATTGACATTCGATATCTTATAATATCGATATCAAACGAGTCTTTAACATCACTTAGCACTAAACTAACTAGATTTAGTAGTCAAACCTATTTGTTAGTCAAAAAGATTAAAAAATTAATAATAATGAGTGCATTTTAACTTAAAGGATAAACAACTTGAAACATAACAAAACAAAATGCATGTCACACTACAATTGTGTAAAAACCGATTTGAAAACCTCCATAATCCGATGAGAATATTATCCTACTTATAATATTTCTTAACAAAAAATATGTCTTTTCTAGTAAGAATGGTACTTCGTAATTATAAAATTACGAGTTTGAATCCTCTTATTTGTTATAATGGCTTAATAACTTTTATGAACCAAGAAAAAAAAAAAACATGGTATATTCATAAGATAGAAGAAATTTCCAAAATCCCCTCAAGAAAAGGGAAGTGTATTTGGAATTGTCTTCTTTGAATCTTTGTTCTGAACTACTTAACAAAAAAAGGAAAGTGCATTTTCGAGCTTGCTAACAATCATATGTGGACTTTATGGATCAACATTTATGTTCTTAGGAATTTAGATATTTGGCACGAGGAGGCCAAGCCGAGCTCAAGTTTCTATTGGCGCTCCCTCATTCAGATAAAGGATGAACTTCTTACAATCGACAACAACCAGGGCATCTTGGCATTCATGACGAAACCTTCGGGTAAGTACTTTTCTGCCAAAGTATATGAGTTATTTCGTCCTTCATTGCCTACGTACACCCCTGTGGTGTCTTGCTATATGGTGCAAGCTCAATCTCCCTCGCTGCAACTTTATTTCTTGGCTCGTCATTCAAGAGCGTCTCCCTACCCTGTCTAAACTTAAGAAATGGGGGATAGTCCAATCCGATAGTTGCTCTCTTTGCCATATGAAACCTGAGACCGAATTACATTTGTGGGGCGAATGTTCATTTACCAAAGAAGTCCTAAAGACTGTTTTGAGCTGGCTGGAGACGGATTCTAATACAACCAATTTCAAGGATTGGTTCACTTTGTTGGGTAGTAGTAGGAGGAAAACTGCCTTTATATTTCAAACAACTTGTGCAGCTATGACTAACTTCCTTTACTACACTTGGCAAACTAGAAATAGGGGATTTTTTGACAACCACATTGCTCAAGTCCAAGAATGCGCAAGCCAAATCATTATCACTATTAAACTTTGCATCTCTGTTTAAGTAAATTCAGAGTCACTATCGACTAGAACTTGGCTTGCTCAACTCCATATTGATAGATAGATAGTCTAACCTCTGTTTTGTTATCTGTTGACTTACTTTTATAACTCTATGGTGTGGTATAGTTACACACCAACAAACTTGATGTATATCCTTTTTCATTTTGCTTAATATTATTAACCCTTTTATTCAAAAAAAAAAGATAGAAGAAATTTGGAGCAGCATTATATATGGATTGTTCATCTGTTTGGTGAGACAGATTTCTGTGATTACATTAAAGTGGAAACTTCTCCTTTTACGTCTCACTGCGAGATCAATTCCATGGTGAATTCGTCTTCATATGTCACTGTCCTCTATTCTCTCCTTTTTATTGCTCCATCATTTTCTTACTAAATTTATTGCTTTTCGTCATACATGATACATCACATGCCCATTTTTTAAATTTATTACTTCATCCGTTAAATTTTAATTGTATTTTTAGACTCAAAATCTAATATATTTATTTTTTCAGATAATTTAGATCAAATTTACCCCTCATATTTATATTTCCCCTCCTTTAATACATACTTCATTTCTCAATACAACTAGGAAGCGTAACCCGTGCTTCGCACGGACCATTTGCGTATATGTAGTATCACGATATAATAAAGAGTTTGTAATATGTTTTTGTTTTGTTTGTAATGTGATATATATATTATTTATTACGTATACAAATGTTATATGTAATTATGTTAGGTATTATCTTTTTTTTTGTGATAATCTTTTTTGGAATAAAATGATACAAAATTTATTCGCTTATGTATATATGAAGTTCTGAGCGTACATATCAAGTAGTAACACATTTAATTATGTGTGTGTTTGTTTTTATCTTTGCTATGAACATTTGAAATTCATTACAATTGTTTTGAACCATAGAGGAGATTTATATAAATTTATTATATATTTTCTGTACATATATTAATGTGTGATTGTAAGTGCGACGTTAGAATAAATTAATTTGTGTATGGTTAAATTATTGTTAATTAATTACACGAATGTGTTTTACTTTTTTTTGTAGTTATGTATTTTTATGTGGTGCCTCTAATGTCATTTATCCTTGTAATGATAATTATTGAAAGTTTCTATTCGACCTCAATATGGCTCAAAACTCACTAAATATGTCATAATTGCAATTTGGATTTGAGTCACTGAATGTGATCCTCAATACCTCATGAAAGCAATTTCTGATTCCAAACTCGGTCTCTAGTGGACTTCATATATGAAACAGATACACGACAAATACTACACCTCTTTTTTTAGATTAGTTGAAGTTGACCATAAACAAATTTTAACGGACTTGCAGTATAACATTGTCACCAACACTGCCCGTATCTGCTTTAGCCAATCACATAATATTAATCAGACATAAGAATTCTTTGATCTTCTTCTTCCGCCAATTAAACAATCTATATCTACTTAAAACTTGGCTTTCTTGTCCT
This sequence comes from Rheum nobile, assembly GCA_027886185.1. NCBI lineage: Eukaryota > Viridiplantae > Streptophyta > Magnoliopsida > Caryophyllales > Polygonaceae > Rheum > Rheum nobile. Next base: position 936,450 of record WOAB01000170.1, read on the forward strand.
CAGTAATGCTCCACTTTAATTTTCTACAATTGTTTTGTTATGTAAAAATTGAGTTTTTTTAACCCTCATTAATGTTGCACTTCAATCTCTACAGTTGTTTTGTTTCACAATAGAAGTGAACAATATGTTTTACCCTTACATATTGGGCCAACAAATGATTTGAGAAGATAAAAAAATGCAATCAGATATTGTAATATCAGAGATTGTTTTTCTATATACTTATATTTCAAATTTTAATTCCTTATTAACTTACAATTTTACCCATCTATATTCTAATTTTCTACCCAAACCTCTCTCTCTCTCTCTCTCTCTCTCTCTCTCTCTCTCTCTCTCTCTCTCTCTCTCTCTCTCTCTCTCTCTCTCTCTCTCTCTCTCTCTCTCTCTCTCTCTCTCTCTCGTATCTTCTATCTCCTTCAGTCCTTCCCTTTTACTTTTCTCTCTCCTCCCCCAACAATTTGCAGCCAACAACACCGATATCAATTATCAACCCCCTCACTCCATATTCCTTCACATACGAACCTTCCCTCTCGTCATTGAACGGGTCGTCGCCGGGTTGCCACACGCTGGCGTTTGGGCTCGCCTTGTTGGTGCCCACCTTAGGTCATGTCCAACTCAACCTCTTGCGCACCCATTCGTGAACCCCATCATGACCAGCTGCGACCCGCGCCTTCACCCGCCACGTCGGTCGTCGTCCGCCGTCCCAGGCTGCCATTAAAGCCTCCTTGAAACCCACCAAGACTCTTGCAACCCTTTATTCCTCCCAATTTGTGTATGTAAGATTTTCCCCAATTTCGTAAACCCTAGCTTGGTAGATTTAGGTTTTATGTTCAATTGTTAACAATTAGCAACATCACCCAGCAATAGCAAGAATCTAGCTAGTTTAGTAGGATTGGATTTGGTTAATTTGCTGAATTGATTTTTCTAGGGTTTCGAATTTGAACCTACATGTCTAAATTGGGTGATTTAATGGTTTTAGATTAATTTCTTGGTTGTATGTGGTTAATACTTGGTTCCGTATTGTAATGAGTTCTAGGTACATCAGAAAGATATGTTCTTCTAAAAACTTGGGAGTATGTCTAAAGTTTATTAGATAAATTCTCAATATGTTTTCCTGTTTTTGGGGAGAAGATAAGTTATGGATGATAAATTAGTGGTGCTACTGTTCAAATTAAGAACAGATTATCTGTTACTCCATGCTTGGTAATGGTGGGTTGTTGTGAATAGTTGTTGTCTTTGTCTCTTCGTCTTGTTTGTGTTCAACTTCCTTCTGACTTCATATGTGCAGACCTCCTTCTCCAGCCAGTCCAGTGTCTATCTAGTCGGCGGGCGGCTACCGGCGGTCCGGTGGACGACGGCGGCGCGGCCTCCTTCTCCCTCAGTCAGTCCCTCTCCAATCTCCTTCACCGTTTCGTCGTCTTCGGCCTCCCTTTCCAGTTTCCAGTCCAGCTCCTGAGATCCAGGCTCCAGTCTCCAGCCGACTCCATCTTCTGGGTCCACTGGTCCAGCCGTCCAGCTATGAGCCATCCAGGGTGATGCAGGCAAGCGTCGGTCCAGCGGTTCCAGCCAGACTGTCTTCACTTCATTCTTCACTTCAGTCTTCAGCCGTGAGCCATCAAGGGTATTGGTGCTTGCATTTCGCCCTTGCCTTTGTCAAATTCAATGTTGCTGCACCTGCAAAGAAACGAAGAAGCCTTCAGAGCTTGTAGTAACTTCTTCAAATCTGCACATGAGCACTAATAAGTGATGCTTTAGATTTTGGCATAGCTACTACATATAATGTTTTTTCTCACATGTTCTTCTCTTCAGTTAATCATGGTGCAGAGGATGCTCCTGGTTGTACTGATTGTCAGCTTCCTCACTGGACTATCTCACCACTTATAATGTGCTGCATAAAGAATAGAGGTCATGTAGAAGTTAATTGGCATAATTCTACTATGTTGGAATGGTAGGACCTGTAGAAATATAACTTGGTTGGGGTGGAGTCCAGATTCTTCACTTTCGACCTTTATTTTTTTATCAATTGTGCTACTTTCTAATTGGATCATATGTAGGATGGGATTCTTCACTTCTTCAATCTGTGCCATTTTCTTCTAATACTGTGGAAAAACGCTGGCCAATTCCCCTCCATGTAGTACAATGTATAGCCCCTCCCTAGTGTAGAGGCCAATAATACTTAGGGTTAACAACCACAAAAAGATTTAGCTACAAGGCGGATAGCGTCAAATATTTAAAAACAATTTTCTGAACATATAAAAGAAGCATATTTAGAAGCATATTCCTTCTTATGATCAAACATGTTAAGAGTGTTAAGATGGAGTTCAGGTCCGACGGATCTTTGATTTTGATATTCACTATTTCTATTATTCTTGTTAATCATGTTAGTAGTATTACATAATTTTCATGTTGATAGTATGTTCCATTCTTCCTGCCATCAAGGTCAATATTACGTTCTATGCCTTGTAGCTAAATATATGCTTCTTTACACAATAATGCAGTTAATTGTAAGTCCAACAATCACTCCACCAACAATCATACGTACTGTATGCAAGGAGTGAACCATCTCATAATTTTATACCACAATGCAGCTGAGATGTATTGCTGAGGGAAAAAAGCATCCAGTTTCTATAGCCACTGGTCTCAAATAACAGAAATATTCAGCCTCCACAAGTAACTATTTATTATAATTTGCTGAACATATCAAAGAAGCATATTTAGAAATATATTCCTGCTGATTATCAAACATGTCAAAGAGTGTTAAGATGAAGTTCAGGTCCGACAGTTCTTTTCTTTTGATATTCACTATTTTTATTCTTCTTGTTAATCATGCTAGTAGTATTACATAATTTCCATGTTGATAGTATGATCCATTCTTCCTGCCATCAAGGTCAATATTGCGTTCTATTCACTGCTTATTTCGTAATATCTCTACTAACGGTTGAGCATCTTCTGACAGCCCTATAGTTGTACACTAATAATTTAAAAAGGCAGTGCATGTTATACTTAGAAATACCAATTGTTTAGATTTTCAATCATGCTATACTTAGAACTCTACAGTAGCAAAAAGGCAATGCATAATTTAGTATACAATACATGCTCATCTGATATTATATAATCGGTGCTTATAGGGTTGCCCTTCAAATCAGTCGACTCACACTTACGGCATACCATCACTCTTACTGTGCAGGCGGTTCCAAAGGTCAATTTGGCAAGAGAAACGTACGCGTTGTCTGAATCGACCACCGCTACAGCAGAGGCGTTCTTGTTGGGAGGGGTTGTGGGACCGGTAATGATGCTGCCACCTTTCCCTTTCATGGGAGCAGCAGAAGGGAGACCCGAAGAATGCATGTTTTGTAAGTCTTTTGAAGCCATAGTGTGTATAAGAGGAGAGGTAAAACTTGTAGTTGCAGTGGGTGAAGGCTATTTAAAGGGCATATCTTTGAGATGTTTCTTATTCGTGCAGGTAAAGAGGCAACCTCATAATTCCAGAAAATCAATTTGGAGTTATCTTAGGGCCTCTTGAAGTAGGAGAAGCTCGAAGGGCAGCCGTTGAGGGGTTGAGAAACTGGCTGCCTGGAGTTTTTTTGGGTTGAGAAACGACTATCTGGAGTTATTTGCTAGTATTGAATTCCCGGAATTCAATTGCAGTGGATAAATCGGGTTTAGTCTTTAGGCCCAATTCAGTAGAGACTCATTCAAGGTGTTTTTTTGTGTTTAGTTTGAGGCCCATTTTAACATTTGTTTTATTGTGATTGAACGGGCTGTTTCAACAGCTGTTTTAGTATTTTGTTTTATTCTTAGGACTTCAACAGCCCAATTCCAGGAATTCAATGGCCCATTTGTTTTATTCTGATGTCCTCAACTTTTAAATATATACTGTGTTTGAACGGTTGTTTGATTGTTTTGTTTTAGTGTTTGTCATTTAAAAGTTAGCATTCATTGTCCCAAAGAAGCTAATTTTTAAATATATATTGATTAAATAAATATTAGATTTTTTAATATGCTAAAAAGACAAATAAAATTTAACAAATAAAATATATATATTTTTTGTATTTTATACTCCGCATATACGTGCACAAAATAAAACAAAAATGGAATCAAGGGTTCGTGTGAAGAGTGAGCGTCGGCGAAGTAACGCATTGAATGCAGTTTTCGAAATTAATGTGCAATAATTGTTTAATGGCCACTCTGAGTTTCATTAAATGGTTACTATATTTATTAATTGGTCCATTTTTTAATCTTTCTACACTACTACTCCGTATCTACTATGGCTGCCCACTTCTTCTTCGATCCAGAGATGAAATCGCAAGTTCCAAGTGTGAACGTGATTCCATTATCTTGACCTTTTAGTCAATCACGTCAACGCATTTGGGGCTAATTTTTTAACTAATTACTTGGACAATTTAATTGTACTTGTTGACTTTTGTGCTCATGACTATAATATCTCTCCTCACTAATCTCAAATGTTATGCTTAAAATTTACATAAGATGGCATTAATTAGGACATAAACTACAAAGTCAATTTATGTGCACAGTTGAAGATATATGACTCATTTCTTAGATTAATGTTGAAGATCAAACATAAATCTCTTTTAAAAAACTATTACCAACAATATATTTTCAAAACAAGGCTCTAAATTAATCGATAAAATAATACATGATTCCTAAAATTACATAACAGAATTGGCTATTGGATGGGATTGAAGGGTCACTCAACTGTTATTACTATTAGGCAGTATATAGGTGTCTTGATTAGTCTATGTGGACCTCATTAAGCAATAAATTAATCAATATATTATGATTAAATCTTTAGCAATCAAGTGTGATTTGTGTTGAACTCGACTTATGAAATGATGAGATCTAAACAATTTAAAACCATGTTAATGGTGAAATTTTCTCTATTATTTTATGTGGATAATTTTACTGATCAACTATAAATAAAGGAATAGAGTACTGTTATAGATAAATTCCAAACTGTTCAAAGTAGTGAAAATCTTAGTTTACATAGAAATTTTGTTGTGTATGAAAAGAAAACTTGGATTGGTGTAGGAAAAGAAGGGACAAAAGTGGGGACAACTCCAACATTGAAAGTCAAAAGGAAGAGGAAGACCATTCAACCTTCAAAGAACTGAATTAATAATACATGCACTCCACTATTTAATTTAGTGTATAATGTATACTTCAAACAATTTAATTATTCAAATCCTTGGCCCAAAAAGGTAGACATCTCGAGATACACACTCACGCTCCACTTCAAATAAGTGTCCACGAGTGCGCAATCCATTAAAATCTCACTTGGCTCAAAAAATAAGTGACTATATATATATATATATACGGTTTTGTTTAATAAGTATTCATATTAAGAAATATAAATCCTAAATAAAAAAGAATGAATTCATTTAAAAAAATTCAAAAATTCAAAAAAAAATCATACATAATTAAAACTTTAATATTTACATATTTAAGAACTTGATCTTTGACAAAATTCTGGAATAAAAGTATATTTGATAATGTATTTACTCAATTACAAACTATATAAAAATAGCTTTATTAAATTCAAACTGAGATTTGTACTCATCCTACAAACGATCTCATTAAAAAACAAATAAGGATCATAGAAAAAAAAAACTTATTTGCTTTCAGAAAGTTTACTGGAATCAAAGAGTTAAAGTTAAACACATCAAATTTACTAATACGAATGCTAGCTATTATCACAAAATAGCAAGTGAAAGAAGAAATAGAAAAATTATAAAAGAAGATAGAACCCATGAAGGAACAAGTATTACTGGAGAAGAAAACATTAGAAATGAAATCAGAAATGACTCAATTAAAAGGTTCAGAAGTGAGGATATGAACCAGAGATTACTCCAGGAAAATCTTGAATTAATTCAGTCTGAAATCTCTACAGAGGACAATTTAAAATTAATAAGAAACGTTTCTAATGAAGAAATTAAGAAGATTGTCTTTAACATTGGATCGGATAAATCACCAGGTACTGATGGTATGACAGCAGAATTCTACCAAAAATATTAGGACATTGTAGGTCCTTCTGTTATTCAAGCAGTTAAAAGCTTTTTTCATTCCGGGAAATTGCTCAAACAAATAAATCACACATTTATCTCTTTGATTCCAAAATGTAACAATCTGAACTCTACTAATCATTATAGACCCATAAGTCTATGCTCTATAATTTATAAGATTATCTCGAAGATCATAACAAGAAGACTTAAAGGAACCATGGGAAAATTAATTCACCCCCTACAGGGTGCCTTTGTTGCTAACAGAGTCATTCAAGATAATATATTGATTGTCCATTAAACATTTCATTCATTTAAATCGAAAAAAGAAACTGAAGGTTTCATTGCCCTAAAATTAGATATGGAAAAAGCTTATGATATAATTGAATGAAACTTCATCATTAAAATCATGAAAAAGTTTGGATTCCACAAGAAATTTATCAACTGGATAAAAGAATGCATTACAACGTACGATATCTTTCTCGGTGCTTGTAAACAACGGATCTACAAAATTATTTAAACCATCAAGAGGACTTCGATAAGGTGACCCCCTTTCTTGTTTATTTTAGAATCTGAAATCCTTGCTAGGAAACTCCAAAAAGTTTTAGAAAGACCTCGAAATCCTCTAGGATTTCAAATCACTCAATAAGGATCACGAATTCCGTTCCTGGATTTTGCGGATGACATTATGATCTTCTCAAAAGCTAAACAGGAAAACTGCAAGGAAATCAAAGATATTATTGATGAATATTATAAAATCTCAGGACAAAAAGTAAATTTTCATAAATCGGCTTTTCAAGTTACAAAAAATGTTATCAACCAAAAGAAATTAGCAATACAAGGTATTCTCACAATCACAAATATGATATCTCTCGAAAAATATCTTGGTTGTCCTTTCATTAATGGTAGAGTCAACTCGAATACCTTTGTTGATCTCTTAATTAGCACCCAACAACAATTGTCTAAATGGAAATCAAACTCTCTTTCCCAAGCAGGAAGAACAACACTAATAAAAACCAATTTGGCATCAAGACCAAACTACCCTATGCAAAGTTTTATGTTACATACACACACAATGAACTTGACAAGTTAAAAAGATTTTTTTCTTGGAACAAAGACAGCTCTTATAAACCTCTTATAGGCTGGAAAAAATATGTAAACCGACACAACAAGGAGGTCTTGGTTTGAAAAAATCAAAGGACGTGAATAAAGCCCTATAATTCAAATTACTATAGAAAATCTTAGCAGAACCGAATAATTTTTGGGTCAGAGTTGTTATTGAAAAATACTTGAAAACAACCCATATATTTCATTACGAGAAAAAAGGAAGTTGCTCTTGGCAATGGTCCAAAATGATTGAACTCATGGATGAATTCAAATCTGGACTAATTTGGCAAGTAGGTAATGGCATAACAATCAAATTCTGGTCGGATAATTGGGTCTCGAACACCCCTTTATGTGATATCATAAACACACAATCAATCTTGAATAAGGATGCTCTGTTAGCTGATTTTATGTTGCCAAATAAAACCTAGAATAAGGACCTAATAGAACAATGTTTACCACATGATTTAGCAAAAAAAAAACTCTATCCCAATACCTTTAAATGATATTCATGATAGAATGTACTGAGAAACTAGTAAAAATGGTTGATTTTCTACGAATTCTGCTATGGAATTAATTAATAGAAACAAGAGATACATTGCATATGATTCTTCATGGATCTGGAAGATGGACACATATTCCAAAGTTAAAAACTTTATCTGAAAAATAATGAAAAACGGACTTCCAACCAAAGCTAGATTAGCAGAAAAAGACATAGCAATCCCCCAGGGTTGTATCCGTTGCAATGTTCAATTGGAGGATTTGAACCATCTCTTATTCCAATGTAACCATACCATAAAAACAATAGAGAAAATGAATTATCATACCTATGGTATCATTAGATCCCTAAACATAGGAAATAAAAAAATCAATGAAATCATTGAGGAAATTCGACAAAAAACTGATAGATCACAATTCATAGAATTAATGGTCTCTTGGTGGAGAATTTGGTTTTATAGAAACCAACAAAATTTTGATAGAACAAACGATGATTAGCCATTACCGACATTCAACTTGAATGCGATAACCTTACCATTGTGAATGTTCTTAATCAAATCTGGCACTGTCCATGAGATATTGAAATGTTAATTTCTGATATCCCGTGTGTTTTAAAATTGTTTTCTTCAGTGCAGATTTTTCATGTCTTTCGAGAAACAAACGTGGTGGCCGACTTCATCGCAGAGACGGTACAACGGAGTTCCTTGGAAGATATTCGAGCTAGTTTAGAATTTATAATTCTCATCCGTAAGGATGCTATAGACTGAAAAATCGTCTTTTTGTGGTTTTCAGTCTAATTTTTACCTAATCAAAAAAAGAAGTGATTTATGATATATCAGTGCGTCATCCTATTTGAATTTATATGATATGATAATGGGAATTGGGATCAGGTGAGAAGTGGTCTTAGAGTGCGAAATACGAAGTGATCTCGGCTGTCGAATTTTATTTTATTTTTTTCGATCAACAATTTTATTTTTATTTTTTTCGTTTTCGTCCCCTGATCATTCTGAAATAGCCTATATAGAAGGTTCACAAATAAATACTAAATGTTCATTTATTTGTACATTCACGTTCACAAATAAGCACTAAATGTTCAAAGACATGTGTTTGAACATGAGCATGTTATATGTGAACTTTACAACACATAAAATGAACATGTAGTATTTATATATGAACGTCAATAATTATCTATTCCAGAACGATCAGAAATGGAAAATAAAAGGTGTAGCAATCCCCCATGGTTGTATCCGCTGCAATGCTCAATTGGAGGAATTGAATCATATCATATTCCAATGTAACCACACCATAAAAGCAATAGGGAAAATGAATTATCATACATATGGTATCATTACATCCCTAAACATAAAAAACAAAAAAATTAATGAAATCATTGAGGACATTCGACAAAAAACTGATAGATCACAATTCATAGAATTAATGGTCTCTTGGTGAAGAATTTGATTTTATAGAAACCAACAAAGTTTTGATAGAACAAACGATGATGTCGATTCCATAAAAGATGTACCAATTTATATTAAAAAACAAATTGAGAATTTGAATAAGACGAAGAATTGGAACCCTGACTGCTTAGCAAATGACAGACTAAAAACTCATAAAATGAACAATGTTAGACGACCGATAAAGAAATGGAAAAAACCACCGGATAACATTGTTAAAATCAATACAGATGGATCCACCAAAACTAATGGTGAATCTAGCTTTGGTTACATTCTCAGGAATAACACGGGTAAACCAATCTTTCTCTTTGGGGATAAATGTGGTATCTCAATCCCTTTAAAAACAGAAACACTTGCAGTAAGAAATGCCCTGGTAAAGGCCTATGAATTAGGCATTACCGACATTTAACTTGAATGCGATAACCTTACCATTGTGAATGTTCTTAATCAAATATGGCACTGTTCATGGGATATTGAAATGTTAATTTCTGATATCCTGTGTGTTTTATAACTGTTTTCTTCAGTGCAGATTTTTCATGTCTTCCGAGAAACAAATGTAGTGGCCGACTTCATCGCAAAGACGGTCCAACAGAGTTCCTTAGAAGATATCCGAGCTAGTCTAGAATTTGTAATTCTCATCCGTAAGGATGCTATAGACTGAGAAACCGTCTCTTCTGTGATTTTCAGTCTAATTTTTTACCTAATCAAAAAAAAGGAAAATAAAAATTTGTTGACCAGAAAAAAAAACGCCGTATTTACGGTTATGCCACCGCGTCACTATTCACTATTTTTCCTCTTTTAATCCCAGCCCTCTATTCCCTTAATCCTAAGTCTCACAATGCTTCTTACTTTAAAATGCAAATGTATGATAACTCACCTCATGATAATGGATCACTGTAGCAGATCTGAAGAGAAGGTAGACATAATTTAGTTTAATTTCAACGATGTTTTGATTCTTCTAAACTACCATTATTACATTTGAATTATAAGGTGACCATAAGCTAACATTATTTAGTACTCCCTCCGTCTCATTGAATTCTTCCCAATTTTTTTTTATATACTATTCATAGTTGAAAAAAATCTTTGAGATTTGTTCCAATATATAAGAAAAAACTTAGTCATGTGGGATCTTGTTTGATTCGTCTTAACAAGTACTTTGATAATATCAAAAAATTATAATTTTTATTAATATATAATTAAAAATATTAACGATACAAAACTTACATCGGTGAGTGCCCAGTCAAACCGGAAACTTCTATCAAACCGGAAACTTCTAATATGCCACATTTGATACTGTTTCCAAAAAGAGGTTTGCCCCTTTCCAGTTTTCGTGGACACTTTTTATATGCACATACATAAGCTAATTTATATCATAATGAATTTAAATAATATTTTTGTAGAGATAATAGTTTCCTCATCATAATTTATTTTATTGCTTTTAAATTCGTGGCATATTAGATAATTTACTCTATTTTTTAAAATATTAATGATTTTGAGTATTTCTAAGTAAGAGCACGAACAGTAATCTCCAAGAGACTAATTAATCAATTAATTGAACCTTCTCCCATAAGAAGAATCTGATTCTTTCTTTGTTTGGAATTTCTTAATACATACTATAACTACTTCTTAATACATACTATAACTACATTTGAGAACACAAAACAAATAACTAAAATAAGCATGTGCTTCCTTATCAGTCACATGAGATGCTACAAAAGTATAATGCCGCGAGCTTTGTCATATTCTGTTTGTCCTTGCTTTCATTAGGTATAAATGTTTATATAATACTCCGAAATTTTCAAGCAGTAACTATATTGTGTTTAATCCAATCATTTAAGAGAAAACTATTTCATGTTTCTTTACAAAAACTGGAAAAGATTATTAAAATTGTTGATCACTACTATAGAGTGCGCTAGTGAATCTTGATAAATGCTTCCATTTGCTCTTTGTTTCTCATTTGATATTAGGCTGTAAAGGACATATCACATATGAAACCATTGTCAAATCATGGTTTATTATCATAATTAGTAATAATAGCATATTTTGCTATTAGTAATGATCGCAAGTTCAAAACGAAGAAAAAGAAGAATGCTCGTGATTGACTTGGGAGGGCAACTTTGAAAGTTGGTTTTTCTTTTTGGCTCTAACTACTCCAACTCCCACCACATTTCAATCCAAATTAATTATCTTTTCCTATTCAATTCCCCCCAAAAAGCTTGGTGAGTCAACAAAGTTCAAACCTCAAATTTAAATTTCACCCCAAATCTCATATGAAAACATAGAGAGAGAATGACCAGAAAATCATATAGGTAAACTTATTAACATTTACATAGAAGAAAAAATATTGATGGTGCCCAGAAAATTGTATACATGTGTACCAATTTTGAATGAATTAATCATAATAGAAGAAATGCAGTATGAATGGAAACCTTAGGTTCCCAGAACGAGCAGGGGATCACTGCAGGTCCTGAATTTGATTCTCTAACCTGTTAGAAATCTCAAAATATACAAACAAAGCTTATACATCCAACTATTCCAGCAAGAGAAGAGAAAAAGCTCCAGTAACAATAACCGAAAACCCTGTCGCTTGCTTCTTGACGCTGTTTTGGTCATCCTAGGATGCTGGTTATACTTGAAGCTTGTATTTTTAAAGTATCTATACCTCAAAGTTATGAATTTCCTCCAGAGTCCAAAATCTGACTGAAATGATCAGGGGAGAGAGCATGCCTTGTGTTCTAGAGTTCAGAGTGGCTGAAGTTGAAGTTCTCGGTCAGGAGAAGCCAAGCCAACAGGCTCATATGGATTTGCTGTTTGCCTTTGACGCCTCCAGATGAAACACACCCCAATGGATGTCAATGCAATGATAAGAATAGCAAAGCCTCCAATAGCTGCTGCCAAATAGTGATGAGATTGTGTCCTAAAATATAGATGCAAAGCAAGGTGAGACGAAATCAGATAACGAAATAAGTTGATAGGCTTTTTTGAGAGTTTAAAGTGAGACAGGAGATATACTATCTATACAACAATAGGAGAAGTGAACATACCCATCAGTTTGAGGATTGACTTTCCATCCTACCACTTCATAGTTTCCAAACCCTGGAAATTGCATATGATGTTCGCTTAACCTAACTAATATGCTCTGTGCACAATTATATGTGTTAGTCATATGCCCAAGACAGATGAAGAAATGTAAGTTTTCATCATGGCCGTGGTGCAATGTCAGTTTGTCAGACAAGGTGCAGTAGGGTTACCTTTGCCTCAGGGTCAGAAATATAGTTAGAAGACTTCTCAGGGTATATGGCCCACCTAGCGGTCGAATGGTTGCCTTCAGATGTGAAGTTTAGCAAATGGACCTGAAATACAACATAAGCAAATTCAGCTTTACAAGATTTAGTCGATAATCTTATACAAAATATCACAAGAAATACTTGACACTAGAAGCTATATGAGCAATCCAAAACTGTAAGCCACTTCCAATAAATCAAAGACACCATTGGATATCATGCTTGATAGGAGAAACAATTAGCAGTTATCATGACTGGTAAGAGGGTTGTTTGTGCAAACTTTAGTCTTTTTTTCTTTTAATTAAGTCTGTAGTCTGTACTAATTCAAATGCATACTAAATAGATATCATGGGAATCTGAGATTCAAGGTTTAGATATAACATATCCAATGTTAGGCCTCATACCTGTGAAGGATTAATGTCCAATTTCTTGGCAATGAAATCACCAAGTTGAGTAAGGTTAGGCATCAAGCTGGAATTAACTCCAGAAAATAACATATCGAATGTTATTTGTCCAACTCGAAATTCACCTGAATAGAGTTCCAGATTAACTTCATTAGGCTACTATGGAAATGTTTGCAAGCAGATGCAAGCAAAAACAGATAGTGGTGTAACTAAAATGAAACATAACTTGACCATTTATATAAAACTAACGCATTACACCACACATATATGACTGATGCATCCACTGGTTTAAGAAATCCAACACAACACAATGGAAATAACTTGTCAATTGCAATTTATGTCCCATAACTTCACCTACCAGACAGATCATCAACTTCTAAACCAGCTGGAGCTGGAGCTTGCATTGGAGGAAGTTCTGAGTTATCATTTTGTGTCTGGGAATTTGATGGTGCTGGTGCAGGAGGAATAGTCATATGCTGACCTTTCCAGAGCTCTGAGCAATTTGTTTTCCAGAACCCAACCCTTTCATTTCCTCTATCATAAGTTACTAGCGTATTGCGGACAACAATCCCTGTCATAAAATATGGGAGAATCTAAAATGTTGAAGATCATAGTTGGACAAAATCAGAATAGCTAATATAATCAACCTTCAAAAGAGTCCTATGGAAATCATGTAGCATGGCTAGAGAATCAACAATAAGCTTTCTCCTTTTACACTAGGAAGGCTTTAAAAGATACTTTGTTGTTTATGTTCATATACCAAAAAAGGAATCTGAGAGTCAAGTCATATCTCTTCAGCAATATGGATGAGGTTTTACGGTTATCATACCTCCTAAAAGAGTTGTCTGATCATTTCCATTTTGGAAAATTCCCAGGCAATATGCACCAGGAACCTTTGTATGCTGTACTTCAAACCACATACATAATGGAGAAACAAACAAAAGATGAAATTGATATATCAAGCAACGTTTATAACAATAATATCATTAATATAATTACAAAAGAAAAAAGAAAAGATTCCATCAAATTACCCTGAACAAATAATTCTCTGGGGATAATTGCAACTTCTGACCATTGCTAAATTCCATATCAACAGCAGGAAAGGTTTCTGACAGATGGGATGCACCCCTACATAAAAAAAATTAAATAGCTCAGTTGCAGACTTGCAGCACCAATAACGGCCATCAGAACATAAATATACTAATTGTTAAAAATAAGTGTTTATGTACATAGGCTATTATTGTACCTCCCAGCTCCAGAAAAACAAATGTCACCATAATTTGGATCTGGACCAGGGATATGTTTGAGAGAATGAGTGTTCTCAAAAACCTGTACCAAACACAGGTAGGAATGGAAGAGATAAGTTAGTAAAGGAGCAAAAGTAAAGCAATACTGTGTGAAAACTCCCCATGGCTAGACTAAGTTCAGTTCTCAAGAATTAGGAAAAATGTGATTGTCCATTTGTAATCTAACAGTTAAAGGAAAATACAATTGAAACAGTTGTTGCGATTCTAAGACATTACTAAAGCAAATCTAGTACAATTTTGAGATGAAACAATAAATCAGCTTTCAATATTATCCTATAGTTGCAAAAGAAGAAAGGATCATAAGTAATACTATCCAGATCTATCTTAATGTTCTCGTAGTGCAGATGGAGTAATGAAAACTTACAGCGTCTTTAAAGGCTGAAAAAGCTGCTTCTGGAAGGTATGCATAAGTAGTTCCACTGTCCAAGACCGTGCCATGCTTTCCATCGAAAATCTTTGGATTCAATTTCAACGGCTTTCCAGCAACATGTATATCCTTGAGCTCAATGTTATAATAGGGGCTGTTGCCATACCAACAATAATGTAAATATGAGACTAGCTAATGGACTGAAAAACTTGAAGCTATATATCCCATAAGATCTCCTACCTCCTGTAAGGGTCTGAACGGGTAAAGACCATACCATTGGGAGATGATAGAGTACCAAGAATCATTGCACCACCCCCTATATTCATGCCACCATAACATAATGAAAATGAATCATTGATAGCACCCTTGTCGACTAGTTGATCCATTATACTTAATTGACCACGTCCCAAACCCATAATACCATCAGCACGTTGACTGAAAAGATCACCAGTTTCAACATTTTCACAACCAAAAGCAACACGCTGTGGTACAAGCTGGCTTTCATTGCCAAAGGATACAACATCTTCAGCAACCACACCACTGCTTGAACTCATCTCAGCATATCTCCTATCGTAAACACACTGTTTCTCCTCTTCATCACAGGTACAATCTATATTGCATTTTACAGGTTGATAGGTACTAGACAATTCTGGTTGGAACCGTGGGTCCTGAATATACCAAGGTAGAAGGCAATTAAGAAAACAGTTACTTCTATTTTATTCCCTAAAAAGGAAAATCTGAAATTTCATAATTCACCAAACAAAATTGCAAAAGTACAATGAGCACAGATGAAAGCCCGCGAAATTAATCATCCAGATCAGTATCGAATGATTGCCTACGGCTATGATAAACTTGACCGAAACGAACTGGTGTTACCAACAAAGCGAAATTAAACGATCCCTAATAACAAGTTCAAAACCCTAACCTGATGTTTTCCGCAACTTTCACAGGTGGAACAGGGAACGTAGGTCACAGTGCTTCCAGTATCAACGATTAGTGCAAATTCCTGTGGAGGCGTACCTATGTACAACCGAGTCGTGTAGTACCTATAAGCACCGAATTACCAAACTCAATTCAGACCACCAATGAAAACAAGAACGAGAAAGAGAGAGGGAACGAAATCAAACCCGTGGCGGAGGAGATCATCGAAAAGAGGCATCCGAGCATTAGATGCGTTGCGAACGCCGGCCTTCTCCAGATGCCGCCGGTAGCTGCGGCTGTAAGCACGCCGGGGCAATAGGTTTCGCGCCGACATGGAATGCGAGAGCGGTAGAATCAACGGGCCGCTAGCACCGGCCTTGATTTGACTGGAAAAATCAGCGGAGGACATGGAACCAGACGCATGAAAGGCGAAGGAGAGTTGGAAGGAGATAAGAGTGGCGAAGATCACCGCACAAGTCAGCCGGAGAAGTGTTCCGGCCATGTCAACGCCGGGAGATTTAGCTTTGTGGGTGGAGTTATCTTTTTGGTCGGTTAATCTGAGAGATCTAGGAGACGAAAACGGAGAAATATTCAGAATGCGAAAGAAATGAGTTTTGATGTGAAACTCGAGCTGCATAAAATCAGCGATTTGGACGTTAAGATTAAAAATTAACATTTTTTGAGTTTTTTTAGCTTTTTAATAGGTCAAAAACTTTTTTAGTTTATTACTTTCTAGTTATTTACGATAAATTAAGAATAATTGATTTATGATTATCTTACTTTAATTATTATGAATAATTGATTATAATTATTAATCTATTATATATTAGCTTAATTTTCGTGCTATACACAAGACTTGGTTAAATTTTATATTTATATTTCTTAAAATTATTTTAAAATATCGATTTAACATTTTAGAAAAATATTAAATAAATAAAAATTAATTAATTATAATACAAATAAAATTAATATAAAGATATTTCTATTAATAATCAATTAACAAAATTTAATGTAATTCCGTACCTGTATAATATGATCACTTGAATTTTTACATATAGAGAGATTAACGAATTTTGTTCTTTTTCTAAAGTGGTATAGTTAATACGATTTTTTAGGATCAATATGCACATTTAATAAAACACAAAGGAGATTAGCTAATTTTAATTAGAAAACTAAAATCATGTGACTGTAATTTTATATACGCATATGTTTACAAGGGAGTATCAAATTGCCCATTGGAGTAATTAAGAAGCTAATAAACAACTTAACAAGATGACAAAATCCAGTTCACAATCGGGTACAGGCCCACCACCACCTCATCTTTGCCCAGCCCACTAAATCAACCGGGTCCTCGAATAACAGTTGCTTTTATTTTATGGGCAACTGCAAAGCCAACTATATATTATATGATACTATATTATACGTTCTTTACATGCAGATGAATTTATTGCTTTCGCCAACTGAACCCCTGGCTATAAACACATCTTCTAATCATGAAATGATAAACAGCAAATCAATTTAGCACTTAGCAGAGAAACCAGAGCAGAAAATAAAATAAAAAAACCATCAAGAAACTAGAGGTATAACATGTTATAACAACCAAAACAAGCCAAAAGTGGAAATATACAGAGTAACAAATAACACAATTACACCCATCCCCTGCCTATATGATATCGATCAAGTTCATGTTATTCGGCTATTCTTTGAAGCTCAAAAACTGAAATCTGAATCTACATATAAATCTATCCGGAACTAGAAAAGGAACAAAACTACATGAACAACACACACCAACATGCTGCTTAACTGAACAGAAGAGTTGAGCAACATCCTGTAGATCATGGAGTGCACGGTATGGCTCCGGCTCCTAGCTCTCTCATCCATATTGACTGGAGATCGTACATGTTAATACAGGAAGCCACCTTCTTCCTTTCATATGCTTCAATCACCTTTTTTCCATACCGATTGAAGCGAATCAATGGTGTATTTTTCTCAATCACAGCAAACAAAGCCCTCAAAGTATCACCCTGTTTTTTGCATAGGACATGCAAACCACTTTAGCACATCAAAAGAGAATCATGTAGAATGACATAACAAGCATTTTTAGTTTATATTTTGGAATGAAGGATGCCACAAGGTTTAACCATTTCAGAAAAAAATATCAGTTTCATCCTACTCAACCACAGTCCACAGGGCTATTCTATGGTTGTAAACTAGCACCATGACAATGCAAATAATGATAAGTAAATGTGGTAATCGCGAATCAGGAAGTAAGGGCGAATCACCTGAGCAACTTTTAGTGCGGCTTGAATGACATAGTTGCCATACTTATCAAGAAGTAGCATTTGACTCTGCAGCAACTCATTGATGATACATGACTGATAAATGTCATTTGCAGTTAATAATTTCTCAACAACATGGCTGCCGAACTTGTTGTAAGAGAGTGAAGCAAAACATCCTCTTAACGTCTTCCAAATCTTTGAGTTAAGCTGAGCACAGTTCATGTCGAGAACATGTTGCACTACATAGTTGCTAGAAAAATTCAATCGAAACAACAGAACTATCAAACACAAAACTTGGAATTAATTAGCAAAAACACGAGAGAATAGGTCAAGAGTTGTGTAGACAAACCCATAGCAGTCCTCTGCCAATGGAAACGCATTTTCTATTATATCGGACAAGAGACGGACTCTATCTTCTCCCTCAGATTTGTCAATACATTGGTTAATCACACGACACCCACTTATATGTCTTGCTATATCAAAGCAGTTTTCTACAACCACCTTTAAAATATACTGAGACAGCAAAAAAGACAATGTATTAGGCTTCATGAAACATATTGTTCAACAGAAATATAAACCTCTTTCTATAGAAGGGTGAGAAACACAAGAAAGTGAAGAGGACACCAATGTACAGTTGATGAGTAAAATAGTCATGGCTATGTATGACTGTTGCACTTGTACATCAATAAATAATACATATGGTGTAGGTGTGGATAAATTTATACAAGCAATAAGGCTCCTTGCATCCAGAGAGATTCCAGACATTATCTGATTATGAAGTAGCTGCAGATCAGTGCTTTGTAAGAACCGTCACAGTTGTAGATCCCTCCTACTCTTAGATACGTATAGCTATTTGTGGTATAATTCAGCTTAAGGGGAGACATCTAACGCTTTTTAAATCAACACTGATTCAGCAACAACATATTCAAACACATCACTAGACAATTGGTGACTAATTGACCCATTAGTTTGACTGAGATTCTAGGGTTTGGTACAACAACATATTTAAACTCATCATAGACAAGAAAAAGAATATAGTAGATGCCTGTAATTTACATGTACCAAAATGTATAACCTGTAAGTGATCATAAAGATTCTATGAATACCTTATTCTGTTGAGGGGAGAAATTATCCAAACAATACCGAATAACATGGTAGCCATTTGTGTCCTTGATCAAATCTACCACTCCAGGTCGAATGGCCAACATGAATTTGGAAATCAGCTCTGGAGTTTCGAGTTTCTCTAGCAGACTCTGGATACATCTAGTACTGCAATGAATAAAGATGATTTCTCAATACTGTTGAAACAAGATCTATGATAACTATTTGCTCATCTTTAAAGGGATTTCAAAAAGCATACCCATGATTGCTACAACATATAAACTTAAGCTGACGGCTATCCTTTATGACTGACAAAAGAAGACGAGACCTCTGTTCCTCGCCACAGACGTCAATCAACTTCTGCATAAAATAATAACCACAAACATGTGTCATCAAGTCCAATGCATCATCAATCACCTCAGAGAAAATCATATCGATATCCTCCTTCTTTGCCTCCTGAATCATGGCATGCAAGATCCTGGAGCCATAATTATCCTTTGCTTGAGACGCCAGTCTTCCTCTCAAATCCATCAAATTGATTAAACCCGTGTCAATCTCCAAATTAGGGCGAGAATTGCGACGATTAGTCACCCCATTATCTGTGAAACCGTTTAATCTTGTTCTTGCATCGATAAGCACATTAAAATCTAGTTGTTGTTGGTGGTGGTGGTGGTGATACGATTGGAAGGGGGGAAAGCCGTACAAGCAAGTGTAATCATTCGCCCCACAGAGGTCACCGTTGGCCATCTCACCGCCAAGCAATGTAGTAGAACGAGAACAAACCGAAGCTCTAGACATAAGATTACCAGGTAAAGGAGAAGAAGATGAAGAACCGTAGAAATCGATGCTCCGGTTAGCCGAGAAGTAAGAATCGGGACTTTGATCAGCAACATTCCGCGGCAACGCCGATCTTGAAGAGTCAAAAAGCAAACTATCGTGGTCTGAGTACATGATAGCACCACGAGTCTGGAGGCTCTCTAGCTGACGGCGAATCGCAATGACTCCGGCGGTAGCAGCAGCGTCGAGGTTGTAAGGCGATCGACGAACGTTTCCGTTAGATACACCGAGGCCGGAGAAGGCAGACGCTAGGGCTTCCGTGGAGTAATAATTAGGGTTTAGAAACGACGACGTTTCGGGGAAATAATCGGCGTTTGGGTTGCAAGCAACGAATGGATTGTCATCCCACCGGGGGAAAGGATGAGTAACGGTCGGCGAATCCAATGGAGGGGGAGTTTGGGAGGAGGAGGAGGCGGCAGGAAGAGAGCGGCGACTGAGCCAGCCGTAATCAGCCTCCATTGTTGAAGGATTCTGAGAATGGAAGAAGAGAAAGGGGATTTTTCTGGGTTTTGGAGAAGGGGTTTGTTAAGATTTGGAGAGAGAAACACGGAGGTTCGTTTTGAGAGGGTTTTTGCTTCTATAAGGTTTAAACTTTAGAGGGATATAAATGGTATTAAATGATTTAACAGGGATACTGTGGGAAAATAAAATATTTAAAAGGAAATGGCCGAAAAGGATGGCAGGTACGGTGAAATTGCGTCCAGTTTTATGGAAAGTGGATGTTTATGTTTATGCGCTGCAAATTTTCACTGTTCTCGTTGGGGCCCACCAGCCACCCCATTTCTTTGTATTTCGTTTCCTTTTCTGTTTATATCGTGGTACAGCTTTCCTTAGGAGTCACGGTATAGACTTCCTTTTCACGATTGACCTTTTGAATCCCTTAATATAGCTAATTTAGGGTTTGTTTAATAGACTAACTTATAAATGCATTTTTAGTGAGAAAAAGAAGTTTTAAAGCTTTGATTTTTGTGCCTCAAAAAAAGGTTTAAGCTTGCATTTTTGTAAAAAAATGTTATTATTAATTTTTATGACCAAACATCATTATTTTTAAAAATCTCTTATAATTTACAATACCATTACAAATGACTATTACAAACAACCCTTAAATGTTAGCTGATCAATTTTTTCTACCTCTAAATGGTTATGCATCGTCAAATTTACCTTATTAATATGGTTAATTTTATTTTTGTCTCTATCAGATTTCTAACTGGATACATATTACTGTCTTTGAAAATTTAATACAAACGAATCACGAATGTATGACCAGGAACTAAGTTTTAGTGAGTATCTTTGTTTGGTACAGTATATTTTTAGGACTTTTATTGTTTTTATGATTTTATTTTAGTATTCGACATCATATAAATTAATAAAACAATAAATATGAACAACTCAGCTTAGGGCATGAAAACATTTATCACGTGTCTCGTTTAAGACATTCAATTTTTCTAGTGTAAACACTCTAACAAGTTAAAATAAGAAATTATTTATAAAATATTTTTTAATAGAAAATGAATAAATTTTTAATAAAAAAGATTAAATTAATAACTATAAAATTATTACTAAAAATATGTTTGTTAGAGTGTATTTATGGACACATACTAAAAAAAATCTAACACATTTTAGTGTTTCATAAGCCTATTTTGACTTTTGGAACAAAATACTTCCAATTTCAACATGTTAAGCTCCTTCATTGAGAAATTAAACTCTCCTTTTTTTTTTTTGGGTAAGAAAAATAAACTCTCGTATCAACTTCCTATTCAACAGCTCTTGATCGTTTCTATCGAAAACATATTAAAAGCTCTTGATCGAGCTCGGTTTTCATTTACCATTTCAACCGGTTTAACCATTTAAAAAAAAAACATTATTTCTACTTATTTTTGCATAGTCTATTCCATTTTTATATGGTCGAAAGTAGATCTGAGGGTCGGCCTGTTCGGCCCGCCCGCCAAACAAAACGGGTTTGGACAGGGGTTTAAGCCCGAATGGGCTGATTGGTCCAGCCCGTTTGGGCTGACGGGCCGGGCCCGGTAACAGGCCCGTACGAGCCGCTCGGTCCGGCCCGCGACCCGTATAAAATTTAAATTATATAAAAATATATTTAAAAATACATTAAAAAATTAAATATAACCTAAAAAATACATAAAAAATAATAATTTAACGGACCGGTCCGACCCGCTAAATACAAAAAATTTATACCAAAAAATAATTTAAATATAAGTTATATGTCATGCGGACCGGGCCGTTCTTACGGACGAGTCCGGTTAGTCCCTTGGGCCCGACAAACGAGCTCGGCCCGGTTAGTCTCTTGGGTCCGACAAACGGGCTCGGCCCAGCCCGAGCCCACAAAAACGGGCCCGGATTTTGGCTAAAGCCCGGCCCGGGCCTGCGTTTGATCAGGTGTAGTCGAAAGTCTATTCCATTTTTAGGGTGGTAACTTGCATTTGTCCGGCATTGGCGCAACGCATAGTCAATTGGTCAAACAAATCTCGGATTAAACTAATGTACCTTGATCGACCATGCATTTGAGTTTACAATGCCGTGGGAAAGGAAAAAAAGAAATTAAATTTTTAACTCATATACCGCGTTATTAGGAGGTGTACTTAATTTACTTCACAACATAATATCTTGATAACCTTGCATCAATTGTTTTATTTAACGACAAAGCTTTGTAGGGTAGACGTACAGTCTTATAATATCGTATTCATTGAAATAGAACACTTTCTGAGCCCATTACAGTTATTTATATTTTTTGGAAACATTTCTGCCCATTACATAAAACATTACCAATATTAATTAATAATAAGTACTCTTCACGCATATATTTTAGTTATACACGTAATTACGTATCTCAACTCTGCATGGGAAGTCTACCCAATTGGAATCACCTTATAATAAGCTCCCACTTTCGGCATCGTCACAGTCAACACCCCATCTTTCCACATCGCCGCCGTGAGCTCCGCCAGCCTACCATCCTCCGGCAACCGGAACCGCCGCAGAAGCTTCTCGCCAGAGATCTTCAACATCCCGCCAGCCTCCACCTCCACCTTCACCTCCTCCTTCCTCGCCCCGGGCAAGTGGGCCGTCAGCACATGCGCCTCTACCTTCTCCCGCCACTCGAACCTGGCTTCCGCGGAAGCCTCCGCCTGTGTAAATGTTATACTCCAGATTTGTAACTTATGTAAAGCACTTGGTATATCGAGCTAGTTAGGATCGGGCGATTGGGCCAAACATGTGAGCTGGGCTCGATCCACTAAGAAGGCCCATCAGCTGAGCAACCCCGGTTATCCGGTTGGATGGCTCATGCTGGGTTGGTCTTCTATTACGTGGGTTGGGCTTAATTGGAATGTTGGCCCAACAACAAGTTTTTGGTGGGCTTGGAAGCTGGCGTCTGAGCTTAATTGAAGCGCAGCGTTTTA
The DNA here is from genome assembly GCA_027886185.1 of Rheum nobile. Taxonomy (NCBI): domain Eukaryota; kingdom Viridiplantae; phylum Streptophyta; class Magnoliopsida; order Caryophyllales; family Polygonaceae; genus Rheum; species Rheum nobile. The sequence goes on from WOAB01000170.1 coordinate 959,439, forward strand.
CTCCTTCCGAAGCTGACTATAAGAACTCTCCTCGCTAGGGTTTCTGGCATTCAACATCAGAATCCTTGCACCTTGCGCCGCTTTCGATTACAGAAAGAGAGAGAAGAGAAAGAGAGAAGAAGGAAGAGCATCTCGCTCGCGGTGGTTCTCACGGTGGCTTTAGCAGTCTCCGGTGGTGTCCTTTAGAGATCTATTGGTGGCGGCGATTTGGGTTGCTTCAATCTCGAAGCGATCCCAGCCTTGAAAGGGGGCCGAATCCCTTTCATATGCTTGCTTCTCTTTACCTGTCTCTAAGTTTTTTTCTTGTTAGCTTGCTTCTTGGTTTGTCGTTCTGATCTGCTAGCTTGTAACCGTGCTTGAACACTTCTGAGATCTAGTGCATAGTTTGGGCGAGTCTCTCCGCTGAGGCTCCGCAGACGTAGGGGAAACCCGAACTGCGTAAACAATTCGTTGTGTCCCTTTTTGCCTTCGTTTGTGTTCGTTTGTTCGATCATCGATATACTGCATTAGGGCCGATAGTGTCGTGTTTGCGTGATCTGAAATCTACTCTGTTATTACAAAGTGGTATCAGAGCCTTGTTTTGATATTGTGCTTGATTCTGGTGTCTTGCTTCCGCTGCATGTTGAATCATGTCTTGACCCTCTGTGTTTGATTAAGACGTGTTCTTGAAACCCTAGTTCATTTTTTGTCTTCTTGTTACTTGCTTTTCTGTAAGCTTGCTTGAAGTTCTTGAATTCCTAGGTATTGCTGTTTTTTAGGGTTAGGTTGTCCTTTCCCTTTCGGCAATTTTTTAGTGTTCTCCTTCTCTGACTACTTGTCTGCTTCTTGTGATAGGTTCTAAAACAAGAAGATGGGGAACACTGTGAGACTGAAGCCATTTGATGGCACTGGAGATTACGCCATGTGGAAGGTGAAGATGAGGGCTATTCTAATCAGGGAGAAATGCTGGAGGGCTGTCTCAGAGGAGTGGTCTATCTCCACTAGTGAGGACGAAAGAAAAGAGATCCAAGATCTCGCCCACTCTGAGATCATGATTCGGTTGTCTGACGACGTAGCTCGTCAGGTGATGAGTCATACTCAACCTAAGGCCCTATGGGTTGCTTTAGATACTATTTTCTTGACTAAATCCCTGCCCAGTAGGATCTCCCTGTTATGCAAGCTCTTTACCTTTAAAATGGAAACCTCCATGACTGTTCAGGAAAACTTTGACACATTTTTAAAAATGACTCAAGACCTGAAAAGATGCGATGATGACATAAAAGAAACTCACCAAGCTGTTTTACTGCTTAATTCCTTGCCCTCTCAATTTGACACCCTAAAGGATGTGATTCAATATGGAAGAGATGAATTAACTTTGACTAAGATTCAAGAGTCCATAATTCAGAAAAATGAAACCTTAAAGGTTTTTAAAATGAAGAATGGTACCAAGACTGAGTCTAAACAGGAAGTTATGATGGCTAAAGGAAAGTTTAAGCAGAAAAAGAATTATAAACCTAAAAAGGCCACTAATTCTGGAAAACGGCATGAAAAGGACACCTCAAATGTGAAGTGTTTTTATTGTGAGAAACCTGGTCATTATGCTTCTGATTGTCATAAAAAGAAGAGGGATGAAAAGAATAAAGAAAAAGGTTCTAAAGACCATTTTAATAATAATAATTCTGGCTTCTCAAATGTGTTTGAATCATGCCCACAGTATTGTGATGAGTTGCTTGTTGTTGCCCCTATGACTGATTGCAATTCCTGGATATTGGACTCTGGATGTACAATGCATGCTACCCCTAATAGAAATTTTTTCAGTTCTATTGATTTGCATGAAGGGGGTGAGGTCATGCTAGGTGACCACACCTCCTTACCTATCAAAGGGGTGGGTAATGTTCCTCTTAGGATGCATGATGGTGTTGTTAGGGTGCTTCAAAATGTTAGGTGGGTCCCTAACCTTAGAAGAAACTTGATCTCTGAATCTGTGCTTGATGATCTAGATTGCCATATTAACACTCATAAAGGGATAAGGGAAGTATCCAGAAATGGTACTGTCCTTATTAAGAGCATTAAAAAGGGAGGGTTGTACTATGTTATTGCCACTCCTGAAATTAATGTCTCTGAAAAGGTGATTAATAATGGCAATCCAGATTATACAAAGAAATGGCATGCTAGGCTTGGGCATATAGGTAATAAAGGCTTGCATTATCTGTTTGTGAATGGCATGATTGACTCTAAACCTGATGACTTAAAATTCTGTGAGACTTGTGTACTTGGAAAAAAGACTGCCCATAGCTTTGGGAAGTCTACCTACACTGCAAGCTAGCCCCTGGAGTATGTGCATTCTGACCTTTGGGGGCCAGCTCAAGTAGCTACTATTGGAGGCAGAACTTATTTTCTGTCTTTGATAGATCACTACTCAAGAAAAGTGTGGGTTTATTTGCTGAAAACAAAAGATGAGGCTTTTGAAAATTTTAAGTCTTGGAAAATTATGGTAGAAAGTCAGTCTAATCACAAACTTAAATGTCTTAAGACTGATAATGGCCTTGAGTTTTGTAATAATATTTTCAACACTTATTGTAAGAATCATGGTATAAAGAGGCATCTTACTGTTCCTGGCACCCCTCAGCAGAATGGTACTGCTGAGAGGATGAACATGACTCTCTTAGAGAAAGCTAGGTGCATGCTTTTTAGTTCTGGAATGAAAAATTCTTTATGGGGTGAGGCTGTGATAACAGCCTCTTACCTCATAAACAGATCCCCATCCTCTGTGATAGGTTTCAAAACCCCACAGGAGATGTGGACTGGCAAGAAGCCTGACATCACACACTTAAGGCCATTTGGGTGTACTGCCTATGCCCAAATATCACAAGGTAAACTAAAACCAAGAGCCCTAAAGTGTGTGATGCTGGGCTACCCAGAAGGAACTAAGGGCTATAAATTGTTACTGATACAACCAGGAGGTTATAAAGTCGACTCCAGGTCAGTAACCTTTAATGAGCATGATTTTTATTTTAAAACAAAACTCACCTCTACTGCTGAGCCTACAGGTACCCAAAGCACTGAGACCAGCTTCATCCCTGAGCTTCAAAGAGAAGCTACTAGTGACAATCAAGAAGGAGAGGAAGAATTTGACATTGGGCATTCCTACTCCAGCCAGCAAAGCAATGCTGGAAATGCTTCAACCACTCAAGAAGGGGCTCAAGGACAGTCTAGTCATGACTCACAAGAGGAAGATGATGTGCAACCTCACCAATCAGGTGGGGGAGTAAGTATTTCTAACCAAGATTCACACATACAAAACTCCTTCTCTGCTGACAATGATTCTCATATGCATGATAATCTGCAATCTGAAAACTTGTATGACTTTCATGAAGTAAATGAACCTGCCATTGCTCAGCATGATCTCTCTGACTACCAACTTGTTAGGGATAGAGAGCCTAGGATAAGAATTCCTAATAGAAGGTTTGATGTGAACTTGATTGAGCAATATGACAAGATTGTTGAGTTTGCCTTTGTGGTTGCTGATGTGGTTAAATATATGACTCCTGAAACTTATGAACAAGTTGTTAGGAGTAAACAAAGTAATGAGTGGCTTAAGGCTATGCATGAAGAAATCCAGTCTATGAATGCAAATGAAACCTGGAAATTGGTTCCTAAACCGGCTAAGGCTAGAACCATTGATTGTAAATGGATCTTTAAAATCAAAGATGGAACCTCATTGCATGAACCCCCTAGATTTAAAGCTAGGTTGGTAGCCAAAGGCTTTACTCAAAAGGAAGGAGTAGATTATAATGAAATCTTTGCTCCTGTGGTCAAATATAAAACCATGAGACTTTTACTTGCTATGACCACTGTTTATGACTGGGAGTTAGAACAAATGGATGTAAAAACTGCTTTCTTGCATGGAGACCTAGATGAAACCATATACATGAATCAACCTAAAGGCTTTACTGACAAATTGCATCCTGAGCATGTTTGTTTGCTAAATAAATCCATCTATGGGCTAAAACAGTCACCCAGACAATGGAATAAGAAATTTGATGCATGTATGTTATCTCTAGGGTTCTCCAGAAGTCAGTATGATACATGTCTTTATCTGAAAAATGTTAGGACTAAACATGCCATGTATGTTCTGCTCTATGTTGATGATATACTCCTAATTAACAGTTCTAAGGCTGTCATTGCTGGTGTTAAAAATGATTTAAAAACCCACTTTGACATGAAGGACTTAGGTCCTGCTAAGAAGATTTTAGGAGTTATAATTAGTAGGAACATATCTAAAAGGACCATGTGTTTATCTCAATCTGATTACCTTGATAAAGTCCTTGATAGATTTGCCATGAAAAATGCTAAACCCTCTCCTATCCCCTTAGGGGGGCACCTGGATTTATCTAAGAAGTATTGTCCTGAATCTGAGAAAGAAAAACAGAAAATGGAAAATGTTCCATATGATGTTGCTGTTGGTTCTGTGATGTATGATATGTTATGTACTAGACCTGATCTTGCATTTGTTGTGAGTGTACTTTCCAGATATATGTCTAACCCTGGTGATAGACATTGGCAGGGTATGAAATACTTGCTTAAATATATCTCTGGAACTGAAAACCTAGGTCTGGTATATTCTGAATATGCTCCTAAAACTGAGATTGTTGGGTATGTTGACTCTGACTATGCTAGTAATAAGGATAATAGGAAATCCACTACTGCTTTCTTCTATACCTGGGCAGGAAATTGTATTTCCTGGAAGTCTCAGCAGCAGCCTGTTGTTGCTTTATCCTCTACTGAGGCAGAGTATATTGCTGCAACTGAGGCTACCAAAGAGGCTGTGTGGCTTCGAGGTATTTTACATGAGATTGATGGTAAGACTTATACACCCATACTTAACATGGATAGTCAGAGTGCTCTTTACCTATGTAAGGATCCAGTTTATCACGAAAGAACAAAGCACATTGATGTGAGATTTCATTTTATAAGGGATAAGGTGGAATCACAGGCAATTACTGTGAAGAAAATCCTTGGTGATATTAATCCCGCTGATTTTGGGACTAAAGTGGTTCCATCTAATAAGTTTGTGTTTTGCAGGAATGCTTTACACATCGATGATGTAACGTGAGATGTGAACCTGGGCCAATGAAGAGGATGGGAACTTGCCTATAGACTTGCACTATGATTTCTGCAGAAGTTTAAAGTTGACAATTCTGGATTAAGGGGGCATTTGTAAATGTTATACTCCAGATTTGTAACTTATGTAAAGCACTTGGTATATCGAGCTAGTTAGGCTCAGACGATTGGGCCAAACATGTGAGCTGGGCTCAATCCACTAAGAAGGCCCATCAGCTGAGCAACCCCGGTTATCCGGTTGGATGGCTCATGCTGGGTTGGTCTTCTATTACGTGGGTTGGGCTTAATTGGAATGCTGGCCCAACAACAAGTTTCTGGTGGGCTTGGAAGCTGGCGTCTGAGCTTAATTGAAGCGCAGCGTTTTACTCCTTCCGAAGCTGACTATAAGAACTCTCCTCGCTAGGGTTTCTGGCATTCAACATCAGAATCCTTGCACCTTGCGCCGCTTTCGATTACAGAAAGAGAGAGAAGAGAAAGAGAGAAGAAGGAAGAGCATCTCGCTCGCGGTGGTTCTCACGGTGGCTTTAGCAGTCTCTGGTGGTGTCCTTTAGAGATCTATTGGTGGCGGCGATTTGGGTTGCTTCAATCTCGAAGCGATCCCAGCCTTGAAAGGGGGCCGAATCCCTTTCATATGCTTGCTTCTCTTTACCTGTCTCTAAGTTTTTTTCTTGTTAGCTTGCTTCTTGGTTTGTCGTTCTGATCTGCTAGCTTGTAACCGTGCTTGAACACTTCTGAGATCTAGTGCATAGTTTGGGCGAGTCTCCCCGCTGAGGCTCCGCAGACGTAGGGGAAACCCGAACTGCGTAAACAATTCGATGTGTCCCTTTTTGCCTTCGTTTGTGTTCGTTTGTTCGATCATCGATATACTGCATTAGGGCCGATAGTGTCGTGTTTGCGTGATCTGAAATCTACTCTGTTATTACAGCCTGGATCGCCGGAAACGGGTAGAATGGGTCCCACGCCTCGGGCGAGAAGCCCATGTATCTGACCCGACCCGCATACATTATTTTTCGGGTATTTGGAAGTCAAAAGTTGGTTTTTAATTTGAGTTGGTTGCGGGTTAATTTATAGGGTACGTGGAGGGGTAATATATAGTGGAGAGGAATCGGATTCCGTTGAAGGGAGAAACGGAAAATTAATGTGTTAATTCCAAGTACACGCATGACACCAAAACTAGGCACAATTAATTTCATCACTATAATAACATGCATGAGTAAATCTTAGTTATTGTGTCCGAGTATCTGATACCAATATAGCCTTATAGGCATTTTAATTGAAGAATCTCATGTTTGTGTTCATTGTATATCGTCATTACCTCTTAAGTGGACACCGTTGTGACATTTTTGATGTAAAATCCCGTAGCACTGAAAAGGGAAGGGAAGTGGGAAACGCTATTAATTGGGATGATAAGTAAATATATATTATAGTAGTACTTCGTCGAAAGTTAGCCTATTTTGGTTGACTCAACATTATTGATTTAGGTTTTATGTAATTGACTCCTTCGAAATTTTGTATTGCTTTTACTTGTTTCCTAGGCAATAAAACGAAACGAAAGACTTTAATAGGAGGTTCAACTAAAACATTGTAATCTAAGGACAAAGAAAAATCGTAGTATGTTGACCAATCAACGACCTAATTGGCTTCACGATACATATGACAAAATTGATCAATATCGATGAAAACAGCCATGACACATGAGCACGATGAGAGAAAAATGGATGCAGAGTCATGAAACCTTTGTTGATAAGGCCCATCACCAACATGGAATCAAGCTCAACGATGACACAACGAAAACCGACATCCCACGCCCCAAAGTTCTGCTATAGGAACTGAACAATGGCCGATGTATAAGAAGAAAATCTTTGAATATGAAAGTATATAGAAACTATATATAATTATAATAAATCTAAAATTTTAATCCATCACATATACAAATATATATCAGTTAAATACGATACTAGCGTTATTAATTAATTAGGGTGTATGAGATGACCTAATAGAAGGGAGGTTGGAGGATGTTGAGAAGTGATTTGACCCTTGCATTTTTCCTTTCACTTGAATGAAATAAAGTCTTACTATCCTTTTTTTTATAGGATAAAATCGATCGACGAAAGTCTGACTGTTGTTGCATGTTAAGTCACAAACTCGGGATTTGTCACCTTAAGTTAGATATAGGGTTTGCTCAATATGAATGTGGCTTATTGTGGCTGATTGTAATTGCAGGTTAGATATAAGCTTGGGAAAAATGAGTTGGACTACAACCCGGTAGAGAACAGATGAGCAACAAGCTATGGGTGTTTATCTGGTTCGATTTTTCGGTTTTTTGGACTGAACCGATTATATCCGGTTCGGTTCTTATAAAAATAATATTTGATTTTCGATTCGGTCAAAATCGATTATTTTTAAAAATAATTAAAAACCTAGATTTATAGATAAATTAGTCAAACTTTATTCGGTCCGGTCCAGTTCTAATTCGGTTTTATGCACTAAAACCTACTTCAATAATAACATAATTTCAAAATATTCGGTTATTTCGAGTCAAAATCGAACCGAACCGAATATGTTCGGTTTGGTTTTCGGTCAACAAAATTCCAAAATTCGATTTCGGTTCGGTTCAGTTTTGGCCCGATAAACAACCCTACAACAAGCCAAGTAGAGCGGCCCAAACCAAAATCCCAAGCAACAAATCGAGGATTTTGGGCCCATTGGCCCTTTAAAAGTTTGCAATTAATAAAACTATCCCCTACTAGTTTTTATGTATTTTTTCTGCCCCCTACTAGCTTATTTTATTTATTTCTTTCTTCTCTCTTCTTTGTTTTTTTTCTCTCTAAAATATTATTTTTTTGGATTTAGGATTTAAGGGGTATAATTTAGAGAGAAAAATCCATTTTTATTAAAGTTCCATTAATTTTAAAAAAAATTATCAAATAATTATTTACCTAACTCACCTCAACAAATAGCGCCCCTGCTTTCAAATCCCCTTGTATGTTCCCGCTGGCTCTAATTGCTATAGCTATACCTTAATCCACATGGTACTAACGGCTCGAATCTCAACCATTATTATAACTATTGTTTATTGCTTGCCAAAACTTCCAATCTTTTTCTTTTTTTGTGATAAGGAAATAATTCAAGATACCCGATATAACCACATCGGGTAGCTCGAGAGGCCGATAAAATCAACATCGGTATAAATCGAGCATAAAGGACCAAAGACAAGCACGAAAATTACATCGAAGCAAAAATGAACAAAACAATCTAAGGCAGGCAAGGAGTTAGCATGGACTACCAAGGGTGCCACCGAAAAAGGGTCAGAACAGAAAACTCCTGCGGAAGTGCTAAACGGACTGCATTGACGTTGCCTACACCTAGATGAAGGATTTTCAGGAGCCTCAACCATGATGTTGTCCTCGTTCGAGAGAGATCTTCATTCAGCCACAGACACGACCACGACCGGCGGCTCAGCCAAAACCCAAGATATATTTCTCAAAGCCGCGAGAATTTTATCACCCATACTTGATCAAACCAGAAATCATAAAAGTCAGTAAGGTTAAAATTGATGTTATTGAATCCATCAATTTAATCAAAATCAGAGTAAATTTTTGATAACGTAATTATCTTTGAAAAGTTAATTTCGAAGTTAAATTAAATTGATTTTCAAAATAGTCTTCTCGGAAAGCCCAACAAGCCCATTTTGATTATTTTTTTCGGTTTTTGAGAGTCTGCAATGAGTATTTAGCATAAGCCATATTTTTCTCTTTTGATTTGCCTTTGTACTAAAAGGTTGTAGCCTGTAGGGCAATACTCAAAAAAAGTCAAAAGAGAACAGGCCGTATAGAATACGCTGATTTCAATTAAATCCTTAAATATTATTTTTGGTTAGAAAATAATTTTAGTTGAAGCTTTCCTTTCATCCTCCCCAAAACAAGCAAGCGCATCAGACATGAGAACCGCATAAAGGAGAGGAAGGTGCAGAGAAGTTTTGCGGTGGTGAATCAACTACCAATCCACTAGTTGGTTAGAGAGATCCTAGGCTTGTAATCTGTTACCAAGTGCTATTATAAATGCACTTCTCATTCTCATTAATAAAAATACAAGTTAATTTCATCTCTACACTAGTATGCTTGTAGCTTGTGGGAGATAATCCCATTGTGTTTTCTCTTTTAGATGCAAATATGGAAGTTTCTAACTTGTATGTTTCCTCTTGGTATCAAACCATGTATGATGATTGTTACTCTTGATTGTTATAATTGGCATTGTTATTGATGATTGTTGTTGTTAGAAGGAGTTCATCCTTTAGGTTGAGTGGGTTTTTTCCTATTTTGATTTTTGGGTTTTTAGAGAGAATGGAGACCCCTCTCTCTAGTCCCTTGGCTTTTGAGATAAAACTTTCTATCTCTAAAGCATATATTGTGTGATGTCTATGAATTATTATTTGAGATATCATGTGATATTGTTTTTATGTTTTTTCGATGAATCTCTTCTTATACATGAAAATAAACGTAATTAACTTGACCGTGGAGAAACCAGACAAACAGAAAATAAGTATTAATTTCTCATTATTTACAAAATTAACTATAAACATTGGTTTACTAAATATATTAGAATTCAAAATTTATATATATGTAAGTATTGGTATGAGTTTTATTTATTAAAATTATATAATGTCAATGATAAATATAAGTTATATGATCACTTACTAGTTAATATACATTTAGTAAAAAATTATAGAAAGTTACATAATCTATTATATATCTACTAAATGCAAAACCCGACTGTGCCACGTGACACTCCCACAATGCACCAAAATTTATGTTGTCACATGGCGTCTCAGTATTTAATTTGCCACGTGTCGCGCTTATATTTTTTCAGAAATTATGTCAAAAAACTAATAAAATCAAAGATTTTTTTTTAACCTATAATAGCCGGATTTGCACATGCTCCCCAATAATTGTTATCCTAATGTTTAGTATAAATCTTTCTAAAAAAAATTAAGTAATATTCCCAACCTTATAATTTTTGTACATAATCAAATCTGCAACAATCAATAGTTGCCAAAACGCAGTAAACAATATACACATGCAATTTATAACTCCCTATAATCAAAGCTTGAAGTGTAATACCCCTCATTTTTAGTAAGGGTATTTGGGTAATTTCTCAACCCTCGTTCTGTAATCGTTTCGCATTTGGCGAAGTTCGGAATTTCTGTAACGCGTATTATCTCTATAATAATTCCCTGAGCATTATAATATACATTCGATGTATTTTGGAGGCTTAAAATATTTGTTTGGGTACAAATATTAATTATTTCGAGATTTTATCACGTGGTCAATTGTTTCCCGGGCAAAAGGACGCGAATAGGCCTTTTCCGCGACCGCGGAAAATGAAGCGTCGTCAGCCTCGCGAACAGGCATTTTTCCGCGACCGCGGAAAACGCTTCGAGCATCGTCTTCAATGGCTCGCCGGTTGGTTGGCCGTCGATTCGCCGAGGGGGGGATCTGGAGCGGTTCGCCTGGCCTCCTCGATGGCTATAAAAGGTGGATCGATGGGGGAGGTTCGGCATCCAGATCTCAAACTCTCAATCTCTCTCTCGTGCTCTCGTTTGCTCGCCGAAATTTATCGTCGTCGACGGAGCTCTCGCCGGTGGTTTTCGTGGTCGAGTGGTGGTGCGTTTGAAGCGGCGTGGCATAGGGAGTCGAAGCCCTCTCGTTCGGAGCCTCGTTGTGTCGTCGCCGGTGAGGATTTAGTTCGCTAGGGTTGTCGGATTCATGGCCGCGATCGCGGACGATGTCCAGACATCCGCGACCGCGGAATCCAAGCTGCGATCGCGGTTTGCCTTAGCAAACGCGATCGTGGCCTTGGACAATCCGGTCACAGATGGGACCCTCGTTCTTTCGTTTCCTTAGATTCGTATTATTTAATTATCGAATCTAACCTAGGGTTTCGTTGTGGGTTCGTTGTCGTATGAATCTGTATTCCGATTTCGTTCCCAGTCCCGGACCCAGGAACTCGTCGTCATTCGTTCGTTCGTCTCGATCAAGGCAAGTGGTGGTTTGCTCTTGCTCATCATTCCGTGTTTCCGTTAATTATCAATTGCTTTTAATTGTTAATTAAAATGGGATGAATGTTGTTTTCGTTTGGGAACAGTTTTTATAAACGTATGTGATTAAAATATGACATTATAATAGGTTGTATATACTGCTAGAAACAACGCTATTATATCTGTAATTACCATGATGGTATTGGTGTGGACTATTGTGTGGTTTTAACTGTTTAGTTAGAACGAGTATTCGTAGGGATACTATGTACCTCGCGAGGTCTAGTCGTTTATTTATAACTGGTATTATGAGGATTTTGTCCTGGTACTCTCTCAGTTCATGACTGTACCCTTACTCAAGGTAGGTGCACACAGTTGGTGCCGACATTCGGAATTTATTCCCTCCAATATCTCTCGCGATGAGATGATATATCTTAAAAACTTGTAACGTAAATGTACGTTTTGGAACTTAATAAGATAAGTGCGATTATGCACATAATTAATATACCCTCGGGCGAGGAGTACAACGTGGAAACCGCCCGAACTTCGATTAGAGTAAGTCCTCCTTCCAAATCTGAAATCGCATTGCGCGGTGAGGTTGGTCGTAGACCCAAATGGTCAAGTCTTTTTAAAAGCTTGTGTGAAATTATAACGTTCCCAAACATTTGTCATACTTTCCGATAAGACTCAATCTTTTGGAGTCTTCTCTTTATACGTTTCCCTAAGACTCGATCTGTTGGAGTCTTCTCTTGATCATTCTGTTTCATATCTTTCCGTAGAAGTATTGAGGTTCACTATCGTCATCGGCTTTCATTCGAGAAGCGATGGGTATAACCTAATACGACTACTTAGAACCTTTCTGTTTTACCCTTGCATAGTCTTTCATTAGACTAACCAACCGGTTATTTCCCTTGCATGGTTGGCTGGTGTCATCCGTCTCATACGGCACGTCATGAAAACTTCCCTTCCGTGAAGGCTAGTATGCGACGATGAAGACATATGGAGTTTTTAAAAATTTTCTCAAGGTTGAAGATCCTAGACGTGAGATCGCTCTGATCAAGACCCTTATGTTATTTATCAAAAGACTTCCGCTGTATTGAAATGAATTTTGTATTTCAGATTGTATTTGGGATTTTTACAGATGTAATTCGAGACTTTGGTTGAATAAAATGTTATGATATTTAATATTATCGGTGTGTTTTATGGTTGATATAAAATGGTTAAGCCTTGGGTGGCTTCAGATGTGAAATCTGAGGTCACTGGCGGTAATACTTTCAAGGTAATATTTGGGGGTGTTACATGAAGATCTTAATTCTCCGTACCCAGTTCCCCAATCCTTTAATTTTGGGATGCTCCTACTTCCTTTACATCCAATGCTCTCCAGCTTACCAATAGTCGTTATTAAATTTAGATTTAAGCAAAATATACAATTAGTCGCTTCGACTATAGTCACTACTCACTATAATAGTCTAACATATGAGTTAGATGCTCTGATCCTTTTAGTATTTGTTTGCTTGACGAACTTTATAGAGATAACATGTACTTTGTTTGCTTGAGAACATTATTGTTTATTATTGTTTGACGAACTTTACATCCTGCAGATTAGTACTTCAATGTAATAATAATTTATGCTTTTAATTTTTCTTATTCGTTATGTAGATATAGAATTTCATCTAAACTAAATCGAGAAGGAAATAAAAATTATTATTATTATATTATAAAGTTTAAAAAGTGATTTCATATTTACAAAAAAAAAAACTCAAGTATTTCATAACTTTATAAAATATTTAAAATCCTACGATTATTTCCTTTGTGTATATATAATTTTATTTCATAAAGTAAAATTCTAAAATATAACACGTATAGGATATGGCAATTTTAAGGATATTTTTGTGTTTATTATATAGAAATGATACCGTTTTTAAAAAATATTTAAGGTAAATAATGTTTTATAATGATTAGTTTCTTTAAGTTCATAAGGAAAATAAATATTTTTACAGACTTATATTAAACATTTATTATATAGGAGATTTTAAGTATATGGTAATTTGTACATAATAAAGTCATATCGGCCATTTTAAGATAATTTAAAGATCATATACGATTGCATATTGACTTGATATATTATTAAAAAATTCCTAACTTCTATAAATGTTGAAAATTTAATGAAACATGTGCATATATAATATATGCTAGAGGATGGCACTACAACAAAACTAAGAAGTTGTTCAATCCTAGGAGGCATTGAGCAGAGTTAAGAATTTGTTAAGTTAAACAAGGCTACTCAAAGTCGTCGAAACTCAAATGTATAGTTTGTATTTATGTCTTTTGATTTGTAAATGTTTATTGTGTGTCTTCTGATTTGGGTGTAGTGCAATAGTATTTTCTATTCAATTTTATGAATTGATTTATATAACTGAAGCATTTTTTCACAACTGAAAACATTTTATGTTCACATGTATGTTTCAATTGTAAATCATTTATTTACAACTAAATAAATTTGATTAACTCCATGTTCACTTCTAATTTATGTTCTAATATTTACTTCTAAGTTAATGAAAGTACCTATTACATGTCAACTACTTACACTATTATATGCTAAATTGCATGATGGACTGGGTCTAAAATAATTCTTAGTATAATAAACATGCATTTACACCTCTTTCATGTTTAGGTTAAAAAATAAATGTTGGTCTCTGAGTCCATCCCAAGGTCCAGCATGCCTTACTGTAACAAAAATAGATAAGTTAGATCCATATTATATATAAAATAGTTTAAAATATTATGATAATTTTTCAAGAGTGAGAAACATGACTTGATTGTATAGCTTTAACATAGTAAGAAAATATGTGGCTATCTGATTTTCTCAGTTCAAAATTAGATATCGTATATATTTTATGTTTAAACCTATGATTGAAAAAATTTAGGGTTAAGTAAATAATTACAATATAAGTGAATGATTAAATATAATAAAAGCTAAATATTTAAGTTAGAAATACACATACCTTTACACTTTTTCATGTTTAGGTTAATCATCCAAATTTGGTCTATGAGTCCATTCCGAGGTCTAGCATGGCTTATTGTAAAAAGAATAAATAAGTTAGATCCATATTATCTTAGTTTCAAATATTATGATAATTTTTCAAGAGTGAGAAACATGACCTGATTTTAAATCTTTAACATAGTAAGAAATTAATTTTTCAATAAGCCGATTTAATTTAAACTTGGGCCAAAATCAAGCCCATATATAAGTCGACAATAGTATTGTCGGTTGTGTTATATTTTTTTATACATGTTGGGCCGTAAAAACAAATTTATTAAATTTGTTTATGGGCCTATATAAGTCCATTAATTTTTTGACACTGTATAATATTATTAACCATTAAATGGGCCAATAAGCCCATTACAAGTTTAGGGTACACAAAATTTAACTTGTTCACAAAACCTTTTTTCAATAAGCCCATTATATTGTATTCAGAAGCCCATTAACTGATATTCGTTTTGCAAACACTTATATTATTTATCTATTACATTATAATATATTAAAATTAGTAAATCATACATATAATCCATTTTCTTATCTATACGACAGAAATTCATATCAAATAAAAATTTACGAGTTATCATAAAATTGACATCGGTTCATATAATAACAATATATTAATAAAAATTAAACCCATTATAACATATATAATATATACATTAAACGAGAACAATCTAGATGCTCAAACAAAGCAGTGAAACATATTTTTGTTGATTCATACCAGAGGTTGATAGAGAAGTTTTTTCAATAGAAGGCAACCTAGCTAGCATTTCAAACGGAAGGGATATCCAGAGGGAGAGAGGTAAGTGAGAGAGAGATCTTACATTTTTCTAATGTGGAGCGCTCTAGAATCTTTGTATTCCAAATCTCCTCATCTTCGTGATTATCTTCTAATAAACATAGTGCGTTGTTGGATTTGCATGTAAACTTGGAGACACGAATCAATATTTTTTGGATCTGAAACAAAACGGTGGTGGGGTGATCTAGATCTAAACTGGGGAGGTGTTCATCGCTATTCGCTTCACTCTCTAAGACAAAAAAATGGAAGAAAAATCACCGGTATGTCTCTGTCTTGGCTTCAAATGAATATTTTGGATATCAAATTTTGGAAAAAGGAAATAGAAAGGTTGGCCTGGATTTAGAGGGAAAAAAAAGAGAATGATGAAGCTTGAATTTGGAAATAAAATCCGTCATGGATTTGAAAAGCGAAAGAAATGGATAGAAAGTTCGAGAGAGAGACAAATCTGGAGCAAAGAGAGAGAGAGTAAGAGAAACGGCGAAATGAAGAACTGGAAATGAGATAGGGTTAGTGGAAGCGACGATTTTGGTTTCGATTATGGGCTTGGGTTTTAATACAAAATCAAATCAAATGTTTTCAAAAGAAATGGAAGCCCATAAGCCAATATTGAACCCGCCTATAATCTCATTAAACGAAGGTGTCCATTAACCCAAATAACTAAGCTGTCAAAATTTGTATAATCGGGCCTATGAGCCCATTAATTCAATTCCATATTTAAGTTAAATATTTCAACATATTCCAATATTATTTTGGTTTATATGTCCAAATATTATTTATAAACAAATTAATATTAAAATAAATAATTAGTATGTACAATTATTTATTATTTAAATGTATATATATTATTATAAAATTAAAATAAATTATTAGTTTGTATATTTATTTATTTTATTGGGAATATATATCTCAAAATTTTCAGTGATTTTGTTATGGACGAATTAACCCGATATAACAGAATGTTGAGTTCAGTTCCTATTAGAGAGAAACGACAACTGATAAATTCAATTTAATACAAATAATATATTGTTACATAAACCGAGCTTTTGAAATTGGGTTTCTATTTCACTTCCCCATTTATTCATTTGGGCCTATAAGCCCATTAAACCAATTTAAAGTTGCATGAAAAATTTACAACATATACAAATATAATTTGGGCCCATAAGTCCATTGAGTATTTAGAAATATTTATTATATTTTTTATGTATTAGATGAACATTTTGATTATGCTTTATAGTTTTAGTAGTATTGATATTAGGGATGTGCCTATCCCCGTTTCAAAACTACTTAGACAATTTTTACTATTAATAAAGTTATGAAGAGTTACACTTCTCTTTCAATAATGTATTTTGTTAATCTCTTTAATATTTTATATTCAAGTAGTCTTTTTTTTATATTATTTTTCATCTATTTCTATAATCGTCACTATACATATTTCTATATCAATTGAATATCTAATTTTTATGAACTATTTTTTTAAATGTAAAAAAAATAAACAAATTAAGTATGAACTTACTAAAGTTAAGGATATCCTTTGAATACCAAGCCATGTTTTCTTTTAAAATAAGTAGACAACCAGAATTTCCTAAATCAAATATAGTAATAATATTAATAATTGGCAAGTACAAAGCTCAAGAGGCGCAAATTAACCCGCCCAAAATAAAAAACCAAACCAAAACAACAGAGCACCTCCAAATCTTGGAAGGCGCTCACTCTCTCCGCCGCCGATTAAAAAACCCAAAAAATGCCCCCTACCGCCACCTGTCCCTTTAAAATTCGAATTTCCCAAAAGTACCCCTCTCCTTCCCTCCCAAAATCTCCGGTTCCAAATCCAATACGACACCGTTTTACCAAATCTCCTCATAGGATCCGTCTCGTCTGAAATTTTGGCAATCTGCAATTGAATTTGTTTTCAAAATTCAACACAAATGGCGCTTTTCTTCCTCCTTACAAAACCCCATCTTCCCTCCTCTCATTTCCAATCTACCTTCCAAACACCAGCTTCCTCTTTCTTTCTCTCGTCACCCCCTCTCTCACTGCATCCACATCAATGGCGGATAAGGAGAACTCCGTGAGGGTGACGAGGGCAACGAAGAGGAGAGCCGCGGAGGCAATGACGTCATCCAACGACACACACCTGCAAACCCCGAAGACGAAAAGGAAGAGGGTCGTTCTCGGTGAGATTCCGTCCAACATCTTGGCGAGCTTGAACGCAGACTTCCAAAACGAGCCTCAGAAGAAGCCCAAGCAAATGCCAGCGAAAACTCCGGTAGAAGATGCGGTGGATTTGCCGCCGGCGAATCTAATTGGAATTGATACAATGAAGTCAGATGACGATCCGCAAATGTGCGCGCCCTATGCAAGTGGCATATACTATTACCTTCGAGAAATGGAGGTAAGGGAGCATGCAACGCCTAATAAACACTTGTTTGACCTGATTTTCTTTCGATCTGATTTGGAATTCGGTTTCTGCAGTTTGAATTAGGACCTAGGGTTTATGATGTGGTACCTTACTGCCCTAATTAGAACTTGTTGCTGGTTTTCTGATTTTTCTAGAAAGAAGAAAAAAGACGGCCATTGCCGAATTACCTCGAGAAAGTTCAGAAGGATATCAGTGCAAATATGAGAGGAATTTTAGTCGATTGGTTGGTAGAGGTTGCTGAGGAGTACAAGCTGGAATCTGATACCCTTTACTTGGGCGTGTCTTACATTGATCGATACTTGTCAATGAATATCCTCAACCGGAAGAAACTCCAGCTACTTGGTGTTTCATCGTTGCTAATTGCATCGTATGTATTATAACTCTGATCTGTTCATTCGGTGTATTTTTTCTGCTTTAAATGTGTGCTTACATGGTGCTTTGGGTTTCAATGTATAGGAAATATGAAGAGATAAATCCACCTCAAGTGCATGATTTTTGCTACATAACTGATAACACCTACACCAAGGAGGAGGTAGATTTCTTTATCCCTTCATCTGCAGCAGTTTCTGTTAGTCAGGAATCTTTATTGAAGTGTGAATTCTGTGTGGAAATTTGTTAGGTTGTGAGCATGGAATCAGAGGTTCTGAAAGCCCTTAAATTTGAGATGGGGAATCCAACTGTAAAGACGTTTTTGAGGTATACATTTACACAAAATTGTGCAACACTCCTTAGTCATTGACATTATAGACTAAGCTATGATGAGTGCTTACAATTTCTTGTTACTATTTTGAATACTAACAGGAAGTTCACCAAAGTTGCAGAAGAAAAGTTCAAAGTAAGTTGCCTTGATTTGTAATTCTGGGTTCATGGCTTCTCAGACTATATTATAGATTCTGATCCTTGGCTTACCTTATGCAGAGCACAAATTTGCAATTTGAGTGTCTTGGATACTACTTGGCTGAGCTTAGTTTGTTGGACTATGGATGCATAAAGTTCCTTCCATCCTTGGTTGCAGCTTCAGTCATTTTCCTTGCAAAATTTACATTAGATCCAAAGAAACATCCTTGGGTAAGCATTTCTTCTTCTTCATCTCTTGCATCTTTGCATTTTTTGTATTGAATTGTAGAACTCAAAAATGATTGTGCAATTTTGCAGGATTTGGACATGCAAGAATACTCTGGATACAAACCATCTGACTTGGAAAAATGTGTTCTCGCATTGCATGATTTGCAATTGCGCAGAAGGGGTGGAAACTTAGTAGCAATAAGAGATAAATACAAGCAATATAAGGTGAATTTTGTTCCATCAATTGAAAATCTTACATTCCTACTTGTGCTTGAATAAATTCGTCTAATGCAATGCTTTATTCATTGGATTTGGTTCAGTTCAAATGTGCATCAACATTGTCGTCTCCAGCAAAGATACCAAGTTCCTATTTCAAGGAGATCGTTGACATTTATTATTGACCCTCCACTTGAAGGGTATTTTTGCTTCTTGCTTAAGGTGGTGGAAACAACGTGATTCAAGTTCATACTAATATGGGCTTCTGGGTTTTGGTAGTTCGGTGGATCCTGCTCGCCAAGTGATTATTGCTAAATTTCTACCAGGGCAATGTTTTTTTGTTAGGAGTTTAATTTCACAATTATATAGTTACCTCTTGTATATTCTCTCAGTTAGAAATTGAGTTTCATATTCAATAATTGAGTTTGACTACCTTTTTGTCTTGCAATTGGTTAATGCTTTTATTGGTACTGCTATTAAACATTTGTTCTCTGAAATCAGACAAATGATATGTCCAAAACAACCACCAAGATTCGTTTAGATTGTTAGATCAAATATCGCACTTCAAGTTTTATACAATGTTGAATGTTTGCTGAAAAAGAAATTAAACATATGGTGTAGTGAAACTTTGTAGGTGATATTAATTATGGCAAAAAATACACTATCATAGGTTATAATCTACCTATCTTTAGTTATTGATCTTTTCGTAACATCTACTACAAGATTTAATAATATGAACTTAATCAATTGAAATGAGAATTGTGGGCCCAAAGGAGGTGGCATAGTGTCGTTTCGGACCAACCAGATATGCACAGCCCATAAGTGGGCCCAATAAATTTAAAAGCCTTGTAAATATCCCTATATCCGAGCAACATTTACGCTTTTACCCTCCTCTGTACAATTTCTTTTATAAAGGGTAAAATAAAAGGAAAATTCCTCTCACCTTTCTTCCTTGTTTGAAATTCCAGAAGCTACCCCCATTTCAACCTAATCTTCCACATCCCCCAACAATGGCAGAAGTCGAAGGCTCTCAACAGCAGGAGGTACCTTCTCAGGACGAGAATCTCACTCAGAAACTCGAAAAGATGAACCTTTCCTCTTCCTTCAACATCTGGCCTCCGTCCGAGCGCACGCGTGAGGCTGTCATAAACCGCTTGATCGATACTCTCTCGAATCCGTCGGTACTCTCCAAGCGCTATGGATCCATGCTTCCGGAAGAAGCCGCCGCCGCCGCTAGGTCTATTGAGGAGGAGGCGTTCAACGCTGCCGGCGGATCCACCGCCGAATCCGCCTCCATTGACGACGGAATCGAGATCCTGCAGGTTTACTCGAAGGAGATCAGCACGCGGATGCTGGATGCTGTTAAGTCGCGATCTTCTGAGGCGAATCAGGATGTTTCTTCGATTAAGTCTCCCAATGAGGCCCCCAGCGTTACGAGTGAGGAAGTCTCTGTTGAAAATGAATCTTAGGTTTTCCTTCCCTTCATCTGAGATACTTTGTTGCCTTCATATGTTGGTTTTCAATTTTAGGGTTCTATATCTTATCTCTCTGGCATCAGTTCACTGCCGCAAGATTGAGATTTGATTCTTGTACTATCTATATGGATTGCTATCATGAGATGCTAAGTATTAGTTATGAGTATTATTGTATTGGTGCGTGACTCAAGTTGTTGCCTTTTATCGCCACATTTCTTTACCAAAATTTGGTTTTGGTTGAATTTATTAAGGGTTGTTGGCTTTACCAATTGCGTTTTCAGATACTTGGATACTGCAATTTACTAGATTTGAATCTTTCTTGTTGATTTAGGTGAACAAGTCATCGATGCAGCAGAAGCTGCGAGTGGCTTTTCTAGTGTGCATGTCTCATTTCATACTGCTTCTCTTACAAGTTAACAAGTGCCTTGCTTTCAAGATTTTATAGGCTTCTTGCTATGTTTATTTATGATGGCTGCAGCTTGTCACAAACTTTGGTATGAACCATGTTGTGTTCATAATTACTTCCAATAAATAAAGCTAGGAATGAGGAATATCTTGCATGCTGATTTGCTATTAAATGAGAGTTTCCATAAGAAGTAAACTATTATCTATCACCCTGATTTCGTGGATCATTACCCGTTCCCTTGATCACTGAGCACTACTTCTAGTGGCTAGTTTTTTCATGAATCATTGTAGCATCTCTGCTTTCATGCTTATTTATAGGATTGTTCATGGTGCTCATATGCTGTTTGACTGTTTGGATTTGCTAGTAAATGAGGGTTTCCATAAGAAGTAAAACTATTATCTATCACCTTGATTACGTGGATCATTACCCAGTTCCTTTCTTCACTGAACACTACTTCAAGTGGCTAGTCTCTTCATGAATCAATGTAGCATCTCTGCCTTCATGCTTACTTATAGGATTGTATTGTTCATGTGCTCATATCTATTTGACTGTTGGAGACAAGTTATGAACTTCTTAAGATGCTCTTCTTAGCCACTCTCTTTGTGGTTGGTATAAATACTCTGAAATTTTCGGTTAGAGTTGTCGTCTGGCAGAGCTAAAGTAGATTTCTTTAGATTTTTATTTACCCAGCAAGAAGATGATCATTGTTTTTCATTGTGTTTGAAACATGATCTTTATTACTTGTTGGACTGGGTGACCATATATGATACAGCTAGTATTCTTGTGGCTTATAAGCTTCCGCTGATTCATTTTCCGTGAATCATCTTTGCAAGCTCTTCTTGGAAAGCTTCTGAAAATGATAGAACAATTGAGAATGTGGCTTATTTTTTCCATAGCAATAGCATGTTCCATCTACTTATAGGATTTCCTTGTAAGCATCTTCCCATTCTGATCGGTTCTTATCATCAGCAAAAGCTGAGATTTCCTTTGTGAAACCAATAGAGTTATCTTTTCTTTGTAAAACCAATAGAGTTATCTTAAACATACCCTGTTAAGCCTGTGTGTCTGTATAATTCTTTTGATGAAGGCTCATCATATGTGTTTAAGATAGCTAAGTTTTTCCGGGCTGATGATATATAGCCAATTTCCTACTACACTCTTTGTCTTGTTCTGAACGGTGTTCTTTCCATGCTGTGTTCTGAACTCATGTTATGTTATGAATGATGCAATTGTATTGTTTGGTAATGCTTTGTCCAAGTTGTATGGTAATACTTGTTTGGAAGAGATGGTATGGCAATCATTAGTTCATTACTCTTGGTGCTCCTGTCACAATTTGCTACTAAGTCATCTCTTCCCATTTAGGGAAATATCAGATCCGATGAGTTTGTGTGGGGTTACTAGTATCTCAGAATGTTGCTGAATCAACTTCTTGTGGATTGAAATGAATGTAGTAGAGTATAGAATTGATTGCTCTATAAAGTGTTGTTCAAAACATACATGTACGTGAACTTGCAGAATACATTTTCTGCCTAAAGTACTGTGTTTGTATACATAAAAGTACGGACACGTTAAATGCACGCGAGAATGTGGCTAAATGTATTCGATTTTACACGTTTAAGGTAAGCGTCTGGTTTTACACGCTTAAGGTAAGCGTGGAGGGGTATTGTGGGTATTTTGAAAATACAGCTCACGGTTCTTACACGCTTAGCTTAAGCGTATGCCTATACGCTTAAGCTAAGCGTGTAGTTTTTTTTTTTGCAAGTTTAAAAACACACGTTTACCTTAGGCGTACAGTACTAAATTATTATTATTTTCAAAATTGCATTTTTTTTTCATAATCATGTAGAGAATTTCAATACGAGTCCGTACATATAAAATTCGTTCAAAACGGACATCGTTTGCCCCTTCAAACGCCCAAAAAACGAAGACTTCAACTCGTGCGCATCCGTAAGCTTTTATAAGCTTCAATGGAGGATTTGGTAAATCTCTTGGATTCGATTGAAGCCATTAGCTATTGGGCATTTAAGAGGACCTTATCATACACGTAATTCCACGTTTAATCGGATTGAATGTCGATTAAAATCGTATAATTTTATCCCCAAAGACACCGTGTCGTCCAAGGGGCCGATTTGAAAAAAATCAAAATTGGATCAAATCGTCTTCAATTGGAGGGCATGAACCATAGGGCTTTGTTGAGGGTATCCTAAGATTCAAAATGCCTATAAAATCCTCTTCAATCGTTGCCCCAATGCATCCAATTTCGAAGTCAAAACTCATGAACCTTAAATCATGTTACCGGTTGTTCTTGGCCGAAATTCGAGCACATGCAAGCTTTATTCTTGCAATTGTTGGTACTACTAGCCTTGAAAATTTATCATCTTTCAAAGTCATCTCTTTACATCGCCGGAAAAAGACCACTTCCATTAAATTTGGAGTTTTTCCAACGAGGTGTCAAAAAGGTATTCCGACGGGATTGAATTTGTGCCCATTTTGCGATTTTTGGGTATTTTTGATCTGTTTTGTCTTAATCTTGGTTAAATTAATTAATCTAGATTAGTGAAAAATATTCTATGATCAATTTGGTGCCCGGCATATAATATGTAAGTAATAAGTTCATAATATTTAATTATAATACATAGTATATAAGTAATAAATTCATAAATACTTAACCATAATGTTTAACTATAATATATAAGTAATAAGTACATGATATTTAATTATAATGCATAACTATACTTTATAACTAATATAATTTGTAATACTTAACTATAATACATAACTATAGTATATAAGTAATAAGTTCATAATACTTAACCATAATGTGTAACTATAGTATATAAGTAGTAAGTTCATAATACTAAATTATAATGAAATACTATAGTAAATAAGTGTAACTATATGAAATTTCATGAAATACTATAGTATATAAGTCTAAGTATACTAGATTTAATGAAATACTATAGTACATAAGTGTAAATATATGAAATTTAATGAATTACAATAGTACATAAGTGTAACTATATGAAATATAATGAAATACAATGATATATACATGTAACTATATGAAATATAATAAAATACTATAGTATATAAGTATAAGTATACTAGACTTAATGAAATACTATAGTAAATAAGTGTAACTATATGAAATATAATGAAATACTATAGTATATGAGTGTAATTATATGAAATATAATAAAATACTATAGTATATAAGTCTAAGTATACTAGATTTAATGAAATATTATAGTACATAAGTGTAACTATATGAAATATAATGAAATACTATAGTATATACATATAACTATATGAAATATAATGAAATACTATAGTATATAAGTCTAAGTATATTAGACTTAATGAAATACTATAGTACATAAGTGTAACTATATGAAATATAATGAAATACTATAGTATATAAGTGTAATTATAAGAAATATAATAAAATACTATAGTATATAAGTCTACGTATACTAGATTTAATGAAATACTATAGTACATAAGTGTAACTATATGAAATTTAATGAAAAGTATATAAGTCTAAGTATATTAGATTTAATGAAATACTATAGTATATAAGTGTAACTATATGAAATATAATAAAATACTATAATATATAAGTATAAGTATACTAGATTTAATGAAATATTATACTATATAAGTGTAACTGTATGAAATATAAAAAATACTATAATATATAAGTGTAACTATATGAAATGTAATGAAATACTATAGTACATAAGTGTAGCTATATGAAATATAATGAAATACTATAGTACATAAATGTAACTATATGAAATGTAATGAAATACTATATTACATAAGTGTAACTATATGAAATTTAATGAAATACTATAGTATATAAGTCTAAGTATACTTGATTTAATGAAATACTATAGTATATAAGTGTAACTATATGAAATATAATGAAATACTATAGTACATAAGTGTAACTATATAAAATTTAATGAAATACTATAATATATAAGTTTAAGTATACTAGATTTAATGAAATACCATAGTATATAAGTCTAAGTATACTAGATTTAATGAAATACTATAGTATATAAGTATAACTATATGAAATATAATGAAATACTATAGTACATAAGTGTAATTGTACTAGATTTAATGAAATACTATGGTATATAAGTCTAAGTATACTAAATTTAGTGATATACTATAATATATAAGTGTAACTATATGAAATATAATAAAATTCTATAATATATAAGTTTAAGTATACTAGATTTAATGAAATACTATACTATATAAGTGTAACTATATGAAATGTAATGAAATACTATAGTATATAAGTGTAACTATATGAAATGTAATGAAATACTATAATACATAAGTGTAACTATATGAAATGTAATGAAATACTATAGTATATAAGTCTAAGTATACTTGATTTAATGAAATACTATAGTATATAAGTGTAACTATATGAAATATAATAAAATACTATAATATATAAGTTTAAGTATACTAGATTTAATGATATACTATACTATATAAGTGTAACTATATGAAATGTATTGAAATACTATAGTGCATAAGTGTAGCTATATGAAATGTAATGAAATATTATAGTACATAAGTGTAACTATATGAAATATAATAAAATACTATAGTATATAAGTGTAACTATACAAAATTTAATGAAATACTATAGTATATAAGTGTAACTATACAAAATTTAATGAAATACTATAATACATAAGTGTAACTATATGAAATTTAATGAATTACAATAGTATATAAGTGTAACTATATGAAATATAATGAAATACTATAGTATATATGTGTAACTATATATACTATAGTATTTCATTAAATTTCGTATAGTTACACTTATATGATATAGTATTTCATTATATTTCATATAGTTACACTTATATACTATAGTATTTTATTAAATCTAGTATACTTAAACTTATATATTATAATATTTTATTATATTTTTATATAGTTACACTTATGTAGTATAGTATTTCATTAAATCTAGTATACTTAAACTTATATATTATAGTATTTTATTATATTTCATATAGTTACACTTATATACTATAGTATTTCATTAAATCTAGTATACTTAGACTTATATACTATAGTATTTCATTAAATTTCATATAGTTACACTTATGTACTATAGTATTTCATTAAGTCTAGTATACTTAGACTTATATTTTATATAGTTACACGTATATACTATAGTACTTCATTATATTTCATATAGTTACACTTATGTACTATTGTAATTCATTATATTTCATATAGTTACACTTACGTAGTATAGTATTTCATTAAATCTAATATACTTAAACTTATATATTATAGTATTTTATTATATTTCGTATAGTTACACTTATATACTATAGTATTTCATTAAATCTAGTATACTTAAACTTATATATTATAGTATTTTATTATATTTTATATAGTTACACTTATATACTATATTATTTCATTAAATCTAGTATACTTAGACTTATATATTAGATTATTTCATATAGTTACACTTATGTACTATAGTATTTCACCAAATTGATCCTAAAATATTTTTCACTAATCTAGATTAATTAATTTAACAAAGATTAAGACAAAATAAATCAAAAATACCCCAAAAATCGCAAAATGGGCACAAATTCAATCCCGCCGGAATACCTTCTTGACACATCGTCGGAAAAACTCCAAATTGAATGGAAGTGGTCTTTTTCCGGCGATGTAAAGAGATGGCTTTGAAAGATGATTAATTTTCAAGGCTAGTAGTACCAACAATTGTAAGAATAAAGCTTGCATGTGCTCGAATTTCGGTTAAGAACAACCGGTAACGGGATTTAAGGTTCATGAGTTTTGACTTCGAAATTGGATGCATTGGGGCAACGATTGAAGGAGATTTTATAGGCATTTTGAATCTTAGGATATCCTCAACAAGGCCCTATGGTTCATGCCCTCCAATTGAAGACGATTTGATCCAATTTTGGATTTTTTTCAAATCAGCCCCTTGGACGACACGGTGACTTTGGGGATAAAATTCTACGATTTTAATCCGATTAAATGTGGAATTACGTGTATGATAAGATCCTCTTAAATGCCCAATAGTTAATGGCTTCAATCGAATCCAAGAAATTTGCCAAATCCTCCATTGAAGCTTATAAAAGCTTACGGATGCGCACATGTTGAAGGCTTCGTTTTTTGGGCTTTTGGAGGGGCAAACGATGTCCGTTTTGGATGAATTTTATATGTACGGACTCGTATTGAAATTCTCTACATGATTATGAAAAAAATGCAATTTTGAAAACAAAAATAATTTAGTATTGTACGCCTAAGGTAAACGTGTGCTTTTAAACTTGCAAATAAAAATAAAAATACACGCTTAGCTTAAGCGTGTAGGCATACGCTTAAGCTAAGCGTGTAAGAACCGTGGGCTGTATTTTCAAAATACCCACAATACCCCTCCACGCTTACCTTAAGCGTCTAAAATAGGACGATTACCTTAAGCGTGTAAAATCGCATACATTTAGTCACATTCTCGCGTGTATTTAGTGTATAGGACTGCAGATTGCAATTTGCAAGCGTACACAGACTACATAATTTAATTGCATTCTTTATGATCCACCGAAAAGATTACACTTTTCAGTCATGTGTTGACAAATCCCAGCCAGCATTGTATGAATTCACATTCATCAGCCACATATAAGGAGTATTTAAGCTAATTATCCAGTGGTCTAGATGTCTAATTCCAGATTTGCATATGATTATTCAACCAAACTCCATGAATAAGGGATGATGAAATTATCACAAAAATAGTGGAAAAATTCTAACTTGACAGCGTCCCCAGACGTAGTCAATTTCTTGACGAATTGGATTAACAATTTTCGTGTTCTCTGATTTTAATTTCTCTCATTACATCCTAACATATAAGATTGTAGAAGTCAATTCTCTGATTTCAAATGTTGAGTATCTCAATCTTCAAGATGGAGCAGTGGATTAATTAGAGAATTAAAACATGTCCAATTTGACTAAGCTTACAACAAAGCTGAAGACCAAACAAAACCAGTACTTGCCGTGCTGAAACAAAATCAAAGCGTCTTATCATAATTAAGCACAGCTGGTACGATTTTACTAGCTAATTAATACACCAACCACCATTAAAGATGTAATCTTGAATGCTTACCATCAGAATTGAAAAAAGTGAGTAAATGACTCACTTGTATCATAAATTCAAGTTCATAACAAGTGTGTTCTGTTTACATAGATACTTACAATTACAAGTATACATCAAAACAACCCTCTTAATATAAAAAGGTCATCGAAACAACCCTACTTAGTAACAAATTAAAGAATTAATTAGTCCTCTAAAATTGTTGCTAATTAATGGCCGGCGCCTCTTCTGCTGGGGCCAGAAGCCAATACAAACCCCAAGCTCCTCACAAATGACCTTATATTCCCGCCGGCTGTTTCGTTTACCGCCCCGGAGAACGTCACCATCCCCGGATCTTGGTCGCAATCTGCTCCGGCGCCGACTGGTGGCCGGAGCACCCTGCTTTCCACCACGCTTGTTTGCACACACAGCACGATCATTATCATAATTATACACAACGGTGCAAAGCAAACACTCAATTTCTTGTTTCCTTTCCTCATCATCATCTTCTTCTTGTGATTAATTCTGCAAATCTCTGAATTCTCTCTTAGTATAATTTGATTTGATTTGTGTTGGTGTATGGTTTGAGCTTGAGACGGAGATTATATAGAGAACGAGTTGCTTGGCGGGGTCCACCGGTTTGACTAGTGTAAACCGGGTCTCGTATGAAAACGAGTTGGGTTGCGCTTGCGCGCCTCACTACTACGTGTGTTTTACTAAGTATAGCCTTTTCACTTTGAATCTTTACACTTGGGCTGACTTTTTCTTCAATCAACTAATTACTACTATTATTATTATTATTACGGTAATTTCGCGAGGTAACCCTTAAGTTTTGCAAATTTCACGAGGTGTCCACATATTTAGGCTATTCCGCGAGGTAATCCTGAATTTTTTAAAAAGTCCGTCAAATAACCCTCCGTTATCTTTATTGTTAAAGTACCGTTAATTCATATTTTTTTAACGGAAATTCCGCGAGGTAACCCTCAGGTTTTGCAAATTCCGCCAAATAACCCTATGTTACTTAATCCGTTAAAAAATTGTTAATTTTTTTTTTAATGTGAAAAACTGTTAATTGATTTTTTTTTAAAAGAAAAAATAATTTAAATTCTATTTAGTACCAACCATAATTTTTTTTTACAATTTTTAATAATAAACTACATGGATGAACAATGTAATTAAGTACATTCATTCATGTAGTTAGTTATTAACTTTTAATACTTTTTAAAAAGTTGTTAATTGATTTTTAAAAAAGGAGAAATAATAACAAATGCTAATATTTAGTATCATCCATAAAATAAGAAAATAATAATAATTAACTACATTAATGAAAATTACAATTTTTAATAATAAACTACATGAATGAACAAAGTAATTAAGTAAATTCATTTAATAATAAACTACATGAATGAACAATGTAATTAAGTACATTCATTCATGTAGTTAATTATTAACTTTTAATACTTTTTAAAAAGTTATTAATTGATTTTTTTAAAGGAGAAATAATAACAAATGCTAATATTTAGTATCATCCATAAAATAAGAAAAAAATTAATAATTAACTACATAAATGAAAATTGCAATTTTTAATAATAAACTACATGAATGAACAAAGTAATTAAGTAAATTCATTTATGTAGTTAATTATTAATTTTTTTCTTATTTTATGGATGATACTAAATATTAGCATTTGTTATTATTTCTCCTTAAAAAAAATCAATTAACAACTTTTTAAAAAGTATTAAAAGTTAATTATTAAAAGTTAATAATTAACAGTTTTTCACATTAAAAAAATAAAAATTTAACATTTTTTTAACGGATTAAGTAACAGAGGATTATTTGACGGAATTTGCAAAACCTGAGGGTTACCTCGCGGAATTTCCGTTAAAAAAATATGAATTAACGGTACTTTAACAAGAAAGATAACGGAGGGTTATTTGGCGGACTTTTTAAAAAAACTCAAGGTTACCTCGCGGAATAGCCTAAACCTATATACACCTCGCGGAATTTGCAAAACCCCAGGATTACCTCGCGGAATTCCCGTTATTATTATTATGCGAATTTGTGACAAAATATTACGCATAAAAGTGCTAATTATCCAGCTTAGCCCATGTGACCGTCGCCTGCAACCTGGGAACTTTTTATCTCACACGGTTTGTGATCGGTGATTGATTTTGGCATGTCTCTATGAAATTTGCAATTATTTGTGGGGGAAATTAGAAATAAACGCATTCTTCGACCAAAAAAGAAGAAGAAATAAATGCATTAAAAATATTTGACTCGTTGCTCACCTAAACTTAGTTTGTGAAGCTGATGACGCATGCAATTACACCTTACATGTAAAATTTGTCATCTTTTTGGTATGAACTAGTTTTATATTTATTCTTTTCTTGTTGTTGAATATTTTATTCTAGCTCATGTAAATGTCAAGCAACGCGGTATTTCAATTTGTATTATATTTTGCGTTTCGAGTGTTTTTTTTTTTTTAATAAAATATTGAACAAAATAAAGATGTATAGAACGGTGGCAAATGGGAACTATGGAGAGTCAAAAGCAGTCCCAAACCAGCCTGGAAACGGTAAGCTTTAAACAAGTCATAAAAAGGTTTTTCCTTATTATTTATTTTCGAAATGAAATTTGATTTAGTCTCGTTTCATATGTGATATTATATATAACTGGATGGAATGTTGGTTTATATTTTATTCAACTATAGATAGTTCGTTAGAGTCTAGTATTATGCACGGTACATTATTAGCCTGATAATTATCCTCAATTAAACTAAAATTTTGTTTCAATCGTCATTTGCTTGACTTTCACTATTGAGTTTTACAATTGTGCAAATTTGCATCTAGCCTTTTAGTTGGGCTGGGCCTAGGTATTAGAAATTTTAGTTGGTAGTTCATAGGCCCATAATCAGATAAACCTTTATATTGGCCCAAACTACAAAACTATATGTTTGAACCATCTCATATCTCTTCGATCAAAATAACGCAATTGCAAAGTCGATGCTTGCCCACTAAGGGCTAGTTTGGTACATATCTGGAATCGGGTTGAGATAAGAAATTAGATTGGAATATAAATGAGTTTAGAAATAACTCATACTTTGATGAAGAGGTGAATATGAAGTTATGTGTTAGATGTTGAAATAAATGATTTCAAAAAAAATTCTAACCAAACACAAAAATAAATATGAATAATTTCTCATATAGATTTCTAATACCCAAATATAGTAACAAACGGGCTTAATTGTTTCTCCTAAATTTCCTCGGTCAAAATTTGACATGACAAGATTACTATATAAACAAATAATAATAGCAACGTTTATCCTTGTAATAAGTGGGGAAATGAATTGACTTTTTTTTTTAATGAAAAGTGGGGGAAGTATATATAATTTCGTTAAAAAAATATAGTAATTAATAAAGAAAAAGGAAAAAAAAAAAAAAGCAAATTACAGACCAAGCCCACTGATGAGTGATGACTGAACCCTAGCAAAACTGACCTGATAGCTACCGAGAGATGGGAAATTCTACAAAATCAGACGACAAAGAAGATGTCTCCGCCGTCGCTCCTTCTCCCTCCGCCGGCGACGCATCTTCCCAGCCTGTTCCTTGCCCTTACGCTATTGGAGAGATCGTTTTAGCCAACCACAAAGGCTGCTTTTACGAAGCTAAGGTTTGCTTCTTCTCTCTCTTTCGAGGAGAGGACTTTTCGTTTTCAGTTTGTGGATTGAATTGAATTTCAAATTTGGATCACTGACTACACTGAACGGAGATGGCAAGCTTTACGATGTTGATATTTGCAGCTTATATTGAGTATGAATTTGAGTCCTAAATGTTGAATCTCTGATCCTCCTTCCATTCTCTTGCAAGGTGGAAAAGGTTGAGCTTCGTGGAAAGGAATGGATGTTTTTCATTCATTACCGTGTAAGTTTGCATTTATGTTTACTTAATATTACAGTGTTGTTTGGGGATTCTTATTGTGTTTGTACTAGCAAATAGATAATGTTTGCCAGGTCTTGACTTTTCTAACTCAGTATTCATTTGATCTTGCAGGGGTGGAAAAGGCAGTAAGTGGGGATTCCAACTCTTCTGGTTCAAGTTCTTGCAACAACTCTTAGCTTAGACTCTTTTGATTGTTCCTACTGGCTACTTGTTATTGCACATATCGTTTTAAATCTTTTGAGCCTTGTATTCCCATTGCCTTCCTTTTGCTGTTAATATGAGGAAGCCGTGTTCTTTGATTCTTGTATCTTTTACTTGAGTTCATTCAGATGTTTTAGGGGGAAAAAAAAACTTAGTTCATTCCTGCTTGCCCTTTTAAATGGGATCAGGCTTTGTGTATATGCTCCAAAGATATAGCTGTGGTGCATAACAAGTTGGGTTGTGTAGTGAGTAGCATTTCCTTACTCCTCACTTCCTCAGGTGTCATATACTTCAGGCTAGTCATCTTGTTCTTGGTTTCACTTGTACTCTCTTTTGATGTTCTATTGATATTTAACACAACCTGGACTCTTTATCTGAGTTGTCTAGTCTTCATGCCTATTTTGATAGATCTAATGCAATGCTTTTATTTACTTGCTCAATGAGCTGTGCTTATATGCATATGCTTGCAGTATTATTGTCATTGTAGTTATTTCCTCTAGTTGTGTTCGTGGAGGAAATTCCTTTGGACGATTTTTTCAGTGTATATTCACAGGGAATAGGGTTTTTGGTTTAAAGTGACTGTTAAAGCATTCTTTGCTGGCTGATGCTGTAATGATAGATTGATGAATTCTGAATTTTTCAGTTGGGATGAATGGGTGGGAGTTGATCGAATGATGAAATGCACTGATGAGAATCTTCAAAAAATGAGTACGCTCGACAAGAAAGACACAGAAAAAAATGTAAAAGCTGGGCGTATATTCCAAAGCAGAGCCGAAAAGTTAGCTGGTGAGGATTATCTTCAATCCTATTATTTTGTATTCCATTCTTTTTCCAATATTCTGTTAATATAAGCTTCTTGTTTCATAGGATGTGTAGAGTAATTTCCCAGTCGCATTAGCAGGATATAGACAGTAATTTCCTAGTCTCCTTAGCAGGATTTAGTTTATGCTAAAAAAAAAGCAGGATTTAGTTTTGCTATTCTTGTTTCATTCGTGTTCCTATATTTTTGACCTGGGGAAGTGTGCAGGTGGCTGTAGCAAGAAGCAGGTGAGTGATACTCCTGATATCAACCAAAAGAAAAAGAGGAAGAGCATTAAGGTATAACATAATATTAAGATTCATTTCTGATGCTGCTTACTATAGCTGTTTTTGTTATGAGTTGCATATATGGAGAATATGTTTATAGGCTTTTTCCGTTTAACTTATTGTATCTTTCTATTCTTATAGAGTGGGATATTGAACATAAGGGTGTGGAGTGATTCCCCCACCTTATCTCATTCCCCATCCACCCAATATGGGGTATAGAATAATTGCTCATCTGTAGGCTGTCAGATTCTAAATACATCTAGTAGCTAGGAGAAATATGTGCCATATGTAAGCACCTTTAGTGATTTGCATTAAAATTTATATTGTACCTTCTGTCAATTATAGGTGGAAGAGTCTACACCAATGGAAAAAAGTGCAAATGTATTCATTCCTCCGGCATTGAGGAAGCAATTGATTGATGATTTTGAATTTGTTAAGTCAGGCAAGGTACTTGATTTGTACACTCTCTGACTCCTAGTAGCTCATGATATATGTACTGACAAATTTGTTCTGCACTATCAAGTATCAAATACATTATTATTGTTTATCATCATCCCAGCTATACTGTATTGCATCTGAAGTAAATCATGGATCTGATGGTCCCATTATGAGGCCTCCATCCCCTGCAGGTTGCAGCTGTCTGTTGCATGTACATTTACCATAGATTATTAATCTTAATGTCTGTTGTTATTATGTATTTTTTTCAGCTGGTTAAACTTCCACGATCCCCAAACATTGACGAGATCCTGATAAAGTATCGTGACTACAGGAAGCAGAAGGACGGGGTGTAAGTAATCTGTCCTCTAGTGCAAGTGTGTGTATTTCCTGTGATCTTCTTACAATAAGTTCCAATGACTTGCATCACTCTTTTACCATTTATACATCATGTATGTCAATCTGATGGAATAAGTGGTGAGAAAGGATAAGATTCAGTTTGGCTCATCTTTCTCCGGCAAATGATGTTTTAAAGTTGCTGCATTAAACAACTTCTAGAAATTATGAATTTAATTTTACAAAGCCGTTTTGAGTTGCCCACAATGTGGTATTTGAGCTGATTTTTTCCCTTATTTTATCCATGTGAAGGATATCAGAGTCAGTTGAAGAGATATTGAGCGGGTTGCATGCCTACTTTGATAAAGCTTTGCCCGTGCTGCTTCTCTATAACAAGGAGCGTCAACAGTACGAACAGGCAACTGCTGATAATGTCTCTCCCTCAAAGATATACGGTGCTGAGCATTTGCTTCGCTTATTTGGTACGTCACCATATAATCTGGACTTGCAACTATTAGGTTTGAGTTTAGTCACTTATTTGGCTGATACTGAGCTTCTTCTGGATTTGTAGTTAAGTTGCCTGCATTGCTGTACAATCTGAATATTGAAGAAGACACATTGATGCAATTGCAGCAGAATTTACAAGAAGTGCTCAAGTATGTCTTTCACATTGGACTTCTTGTTTAAATTTAGCCCTTTGTTTTCTTTATCAATGGCAATTTAGATACATGATTTGGATAATATGCTTTACCTTACCGGGTTTTCATCTTCAGGTTCCTCAGGAAGAATCACCACAATTTCTTCCTTTCTTCTTACCATTTACCGGAACATTCCGAGACATCTCCGAAAAGAGATGGCACCTCATGTGTGGCTGCATTCCAGGCTGTTGACACTGCTTTAGGCTGAAGGTAGAGTTTTTATGTCAATTGTACCTGTTGTATGTAAATATATAGCCGCAGTGGAAACAAATGGAAACGCTATACTAGGGCACTTTTGTATCTGAAAACAATCTAGGGCACTTTTCTTGATATATTGTTTTTTTTCCCCTGTAGTTGCTAACTTCTCTGCAAAGGCTGAACTTAACTTTGCATTACTTCTAATTAATGGCTAATCTTTGTCTCATTCAATGCTGCTGTGATTTGTTTAGCCTTTAAATCACTAATATCTCCCATGCAAAGTGACTGTTCCATTTATTGTGGAGATCAATGAGATGGTACTAAACAGGCCCAACCAGAAACTTCATGGACTGGGCCCCTGAAAATGATGGGTTACTTGTAAAAGGCCCATTCACAGGGATGAAGTCAGTCCCCCCTACCAATTCTAACTCCAGTTTAAACCATTTGCAGAAGCAACATTATTTGACCTTAAAGCTGACATTTTGTTCAAGCTTTGGTATGAGAGAAAGTTGACAATGACAATGAATGGCAAGTTGTAACACACCCAACACGCCAACAAAATACCAAACCAAATTACCCTTGAGGCTTTAAATAAAACCCACTTTTTCTTTATTCTTTCCTCCCACTTTTAAACTTTAGGTATGTAAACGTTACAAGCAATCTCTCCCTTATACATATGACCTTATGATAAGAAATCAATCGCTTTCTCTTTTTTCTTGATTTTTTGAACTTGTTACGTACCTTTTTACTTGGTTAATGGTTATACACAATTATACAAAAAGTTGGGTGACAGAACCCACAATTCTGTTCATTTGAAAGCTTCAGTCACTAACTTGTGGGAAGAATAGCTTTTGCTTTGTTGACATCAAAAAGACAATTGAATCTTAGGAAGTCCAATTTGATCTTGTCTTCTCAGTGCTAAAAACAAATAAATTTGTTTAACTAGAATTTGACATAAAGTTTATACAAACGTGTTAAAATAAAATTTTCAGTTTTGCTTGAAAGCAAGTTCATAAACAGGGGAAGAAAAAAAAAGAATTTTCATCATCTCCATGTTCAAATCAAGTCTTCCTTATGGGAATTTCAGTTCAAATCCAAAGTCCGAAATTTGTAACTGCCATTCCAGTTCATGACACATAAATATATTATATTTTTTTCATTATTTTTCCCAATTTCTGCAGTGCTGGTGGCCTATTCATAACGGAAAATCATTCTTTCATCTGTTTCTCTGCTTTCCATCTTCTTCATCTAAACATCCATAGTTAACTCTTGATATTCCTCTGTACACTACCAAAATTATTATCATATTTTTTATGGGAAAAAAAAACAACGAAAAAACGAAAACAGAGACTCTTTTTTTTTCACCATCTCTCTGTTTCTTCCTTGTTCATCATCTCTCTCATTCCCTGTAAAAACCTACTCAGCCCTGTTCATCCCCAACCGACTCATCATTGCACTGGCTATGGCTTCCGTATCATTGTGACACATCAAACCTCCCTTCTTGTTCCCGTTCTGAACCATGTAACTCCTCACCTCCTGCCTTACCATGTCCTGCACCACCGCCATCAGCTCCCTGCTAAACGGCCCGAACACCTTCTCCTCCACCGCCGAAGGCGGAGCAGGGGCCGGCGGCGGCAGATTCGGAGCCTGATTCTGACTCTGGTTCAACACGCCGGTAGATCCTGACCCGGGGGTTGAAGACTCGCCGAAATCGGATCCGGGCAGGGAAAGGCTCAAAGCGGTCACGGGCTCTTGAACCGGACCCGGAAACACAACCGACAACGGAACGGGCTTGTAGACGTTGCAACCAGGACTCGAATCGCTGACGTCGGATCCGGATGGGCTGCCCGGGCTCAAATTAACACCGGAAAGATTCGTACCGGGTCCAAGACTCGCCGATCTCTTCAGCGGCGGCGGATTCACTTGGAGATCGAAGTCGTTGAAGTCGCCGCTGCTCATGGAAGAGCACTTGCGCTTGAGCGTCGAATTCCAGTGGTTCTTGATCGCGTTGTCGGTCCGACCCGACAACAACCGGGCTATGGTGGCCCATTTGTTGCCGAATTGGGCGTGAGCCTGGATAATTGTAGCGTCCTCCTTGGCAGTAAACGGCCGGTGCTCAACTTCCGGCGAAAGCTGATTACACCACCGGAGGCGGCACGATTTGCCGGATCTCCCCGGAATCGACTTGCTTATGAGCGACCAGTTCCGGGGGCCGTGCTCTTGCACGAGCTTCTGTAGGAGTTCGTCTTCTTCGGGGCTCCACGGGCCCTTCACCCGATCCCTTGAAGAAGTAGAAGCCATTGATAAAGACTTATTTGAATCTACGAAGACTGAAAATGTTAAAAAGAAGGTTTTTCTGATGGGAGGCTGCGGCGAGCCACTCGCCTTTTCATGGGCCTGCGAAAGGAAATATGAGAGGAGTTTCGGAGAAACTCAATATAAAGGGAAGAAGATGGAAAGGTTACCGGCTTAGCAGGTAAACGGGAGGTGGAGTGGGCGCAGCTTCCAGGTAAGGCAGTTACTACCGATACAGCTGTCACCGGACACGTGTTGGCCTCTTGTTCTTCCATGTGACGTAAATTCAGGCAAGTCTATCAACTCCTCCCCTATTCTTTATTTTTACTTTTATGCTAAACCTGAAATTACTGGTACATTAGTTTGTTAACAGTAACAGTTTTGCAGATTCGTTGGTGTTATATTTTACAGAGAATAGTTTTGGTTAGTTTTTTAAGGTGAGAAATTGATTTCGAAATCGATTATATTGGTTAGTTTTGAATTAATCCTAAAAATGATAAATCTTTAATAAAATATATACCTTACAAATCTTTCAATTTTAGATTTTTATCAATAGAATAACCGAATTTAAAATTAGGCGATGATAATTCGGTTGAGGGAAGAGGCGATTGAGTGCACGGTTGAAGACTTTGACTGAGACAGGCTGGAGAGCATTTTCAAAGCGGAAAGAGAAAGGCCGCGTTTGTTTGCGATTTGCCGAGTCCTGCCAATCCCTAGATATTTCTATTTTTTTATTTTATTAGGAGTACTATATTTTTAGTACTGGTATGTTATTTTACCGAGTTTCTTAATACTCATGTTTGTTACTGTAATTTAATTAGGCAATGGCTAAATGTACGCGGTTTCGCGTCTAAATGAATGTGAAACCGTACGCGTAGCTTAGAAGCACGGTTTCGTGTTGCTAAGCTACGCGCACAGAGGTAAAACAGGCATAAATCTGTGCGCGTAGCTTACGCGCACAGGGGAAAAAATGTCATTTATCCATGCGCGTAAGCTACGCGTACAAAAAAAAAATCGATTTTTTCTTTCTTTCCATAATCATGTAGAGAATTTCAATACGAGTCCGTGCATATAAAATGCGTCCAAAGCCGACATCGTTTGCCCCTCCAAAAGCCCAAAAAACGAAGCCTTTCTATCCATTTTTTTACAATTTGGCACGACATATAGCGCATTGTAGTGAATTTTTTTGTATTTTTCTACTATAATTTTGTATAAAACTTTAATATGAGTCCGTACATAGACCTGTCAAAAACCGACCCACCCCGAAAGGACCCGACCCAAACGTCACTAGGTCAAGAAGGACTCGAACCCGAAGGACCCGAACGCAAATTCGAGCTCGCAGGTCCCCTTTAATTTATATATTTTATTTCATTTATATTAAATATTTTACTATACTTTATTAAATAATAATATAATATTAATTATATTTTTATAATTATTTTATTAAAGTTAAAAATCATAATAATAATCATAAGAAAAGGACATGTTCGACCCGTCGGGTCAACCCGAACCCGCCCGACCCGAAAATTTTACCAACCCGATATGACCCGAACCCGACCCAGTTGACACGTCTATTCGTACATATAAAATTCATATAGTTATACTTATGTACTATATTATTTCATTAAATTTTGTATAGTTACACTTATATACTATAGTATTTCATTATATTTCATATAGTTACACTTATGTACTATAGTATTTCATTAAATTTCGTATAGTTACACTTATATACTATAGTATTTAACTATATTTCATATAGTTACACTTATGTACTATTGTAATTCATTAAATTTCATATAGTTATACTTATGTACTATAGTATTTTATTAAGTCTAGTATAATTAGACTTATATACTATAGAATTTCATTATATTTCATATAGTTACACTTATGTACTATTGTAATTCATTAAATTTCATATAGTTATACTTATGTATTATAGTATTTCATTAAATTTCGTATAGTTACACTTATATACTATAGTATTTCATTATGTTTCATATAGTTACACTTATGTACTATAGTATTTCATTAAATCTAGTATACGTAGACTTATATACTATAGTATTTCATTATATTTCATACAGTTATACTTGTATATTATAGTATTTCATTAAATTTCATATAGTT
The DNA here is from genome assembly GCA_027886185.1 of Rheum nobile. Lineage (NCBI taxonomy): Eukaryota > Viridiplantae > Streptophyta > Magnoliopsida > Caryophyllales > Polygonaceae > Rheum > Rheum nobile. Next base: position 998,469 of record WOAB01000170.1, read on the forward strand.
ACACTTATGTACTAGAGTATTTCATTAAGTCTAGTATACTTAGACTTATATACTATAGTATTTCATTATATTTCATATAGTTACACTTATATACTATAGTATTTCATTATATTTCATATAGTTACACTTATAAAATACTATAGTACATAAGTGTAACTATATGAAATACTATAGTATATAAGTCTAAGTATACTAGACTTAATGAAATACTATAGTACATAAGTATAACTATATGAAATATAATGAAATACTATAGTATATAAGTGTAACTATATGAATTATAATGAAATACTATAGTATATAAGTCTAAGTATACTAGACTTAATGAAATACTATAGTACATAAGTGTAACTATATGAAATACTATAGTATATAAGTCTAAGTATACTAGACTTTATAAAATACTATAGTACATAAGTGTAACTATATGAAATATAATGAAATACTGTAATATATAAGTCTAAGTATACTAGACTTAATGAAATACTATAGTACATAAGTTAATTATATGAAATTTAATGAAATACTATATTACATAAGTGTAACTATATGAAATATAATGAAATACTATAGTATATAAGTCTAAGTATACTAGACTTAATGAAATACTATAGTACATAAGTGTAACTATATGAAATACTATAGTATATAAGTCTAAGTATACTAGACTTTATAAAATACTATAGTACATAAGTGTAACTATATGAAATATAATGAAATACTATAGTATATAAGTCTAAGTATACTAGACTTAATGAAATACTATAGTACATAAGTATAAAATTTAATGAAATACTATAGTACATAAGTGTAACTATATGAAATATAATTAAATACTATAGTATATAAGTGTAACTATATGAATTATAATAAAATACTATAGTATATAAGTCTAAGTATACTAGACTTAATGAAATACTATAGTGCATAAGTGTAACTATATGAAATACTATAGTATATAAGTCTAAGTATACTAGACTTTATAAAATACCATAGTACATAAGTGTAACTATATGAAATATAATGAAATACTATAGTATATAAGTCTAAGTATACTAGACTTAATGAAATACTATAGTACATAAGTGTAATTATATGAAATTTAATGAAATACTATAGTACATAAGTTTAACTATATGAAATATAATGAAATACTATAGTATATAAGTCTAAGTATACTAGACTTAATGAAATACTATAGTACATAAGTGTAACTATATGAAATACTATAGTATATAAGTCTAAGTATACTAGACTCAATGAAATACTATAGTACATAAGTGTAACTATATAAAATATAATGAAATACTATATTATATAAGTCTAAGTATACTAGACTTAATGAAATACTATAGTACATAAGTGTAACTATATGAAATTTAATGAAATACTATAGTACATAAGTGTAACTATATAAAATATAATGAAATACTATAGTATATAAGTCTAAGTATACTAGACTTAATGAAATACTATAGTACATAAGTGTAATTATATGAAATACTATAGTATATAAGTCTAAGTATACTAGATTTAATGAAATACTATAGTACATAAGTGTAACTATATGAAATATAATGAAATACTATAGTATATAAGTCTAAGTATACTAGACTTAATGAAATACTATAGTACATAAGTGTAACTATATGAAATACTATAGTATATAAGTCTAAGTATACTAGATTTAATGAAATACTATAGTACATAAGTGTAACTATATGAAATCTAATGAAATACTATAGTATATAAGTCTAAGTATACTAGACTTAATGAAATACTATAGTACATAAGTGTAACTATATAAAATATAATGAAATACTATATTATATAAGTGTAATTTTATGAAATATAATGAAACTCTATAGTACATAAGTGTAACTATATAAAATATAATGAAACACTATAGTATATAAGTGTAACTATACAAAATTTAATGAAATACTATATTACATAAGTATAACTATATGAAATATAATAAAATACTATAGTATATACTATATCATATAAAGTTTTTATTATCGATTTTTGGCTTTTTGGAGGGGAAAACGATATATATTTTGGATGAATTTTATATGTACGGATAGACTTGTCAACTGGGTCGGGTTGGTTGGGTTCGGGTCATATCGGGTTGGTAAAATTTTCGGGTCGGGCAGGTTCGGGTTGACCCGGCACGTCGAACATGTCCTTTTCTTATGATTTTTATTATGATTTTTAACTTTAATAAAATAATTATAAAAATATAATTAATATTATATTATTATTTAATAAAGTATATTAAAATATTTAATATAAATGAAATAAAATATATAAATTAAAGGGGATCTGCGAGCTCGAATTTGCGTTCGGGTCCTTCTTGACCCAGTGACGTTCGGGTCGGGTCCTTTCGGGTTGGGTCGGTTTTTGACAGGTCTATGTATGGACTCATATTTAAAGTTTTATACAAAATTATAGTAGAAAAATGCAAAAAATACCAAAAAATTCCACTACAATGCGCTATATGCCTGTAAAAAAAATGGGTAGGAAAGCTTCGTTTTTTGGGCTTTTGGAGGGGCAAACGATGTCTGTTTTGGACGCATTTTATATACACGAACTCGTATTGAAATTCTCTACATGATTATGGGAAGAAAAATAAAATCGTAGCTTAGCAGGTTTATGCCCGTTGTGCGCGTAAGCTACGCGTACAGGTTTATGTCCGTTTTACCCCTGTGCGCGTAGCTTAGCAGCACGGTTTTGTGCTGCTAAGCTACGCGCACGGTTTCGCGTCCATTTAGAAGCGAAACCGCGTGCATTTAGCCTTTTCGTTTAATTATCACGCTCCCTTAAAATGAAAATGATTTTTTTCACTTATGTTTATATACTCCATTCGAACTAAATTTTAGTATTTATAAAGAAATTGTTATTGATAAACTTATTTATTAAAAAATGATTTTTAATTCTTTGAAAAGTGTAATTTTATTCCTTATAATTTATATTAATTAAATCGTTTATTACTAATATTATCATATCATGATTCATGATATCAAAAGATACTATTTTCTTATATAAAAAAACTTACCACTAAACAGGATTTTTGTTTTTTATTTGTAAAAGGTGAGGATGAGCTGTGGGGCATGTAGAGTCGCTAGACGACAAAAGAGGGTAGCAGGGAGGTTTGTTGGCGTCAGGGATTCCAGGCTGTAAAACCAACGTACGCCTCTAATTCCCTTTCATCCACACGTGTCCCTCACGCTCTACTTTTTCCCGAACTGCCTCAACTGACTTTATTTCCTCCTTTTTTATTTTTTATTTCGTTATTAAATTTCACAAAGCTATCACTAAAAAGGGTATTTTTATAGGCATATCCTATATGCACACGTTTCGTGAGCTAAATGCACACGAAATGATACACAAAATGGTATGCTTAATGTAATCGTACGTCTTTGGTGCGCTTACATTAAGCGCATAGGGTCAGAAGTGGTATTTAAAAAAATATGAGGACGAATAAGGCCAAAACTTGTGCGCTTAGTATAAGCGCACAGGTTTGTATGATCCGACCGTTGGTGCGCTTACACTAAGCGCACCAACGGCCTGTTTAAAATTTGACTGTTGCATTCGAACGTTGGTACGCTTACATTAAGCGTACCAACGGGCGAATTTTTAGTCTATAAATTGCCATTTTAATCTTCTTCCACACCATCACAACATTGAAATGAATTTGCAAATTGAAGATGAGGTGCGAGATTGGATACAAGCTCGAGAAGACGAAGAAGTTGACGAAGAATGGAGCGACTCGGACTCCGAAGACGGAGAAGATGATTGTGATTTGTATGAGGTTAGTGTTTAAACTTGACATCGTTTAATTCATAACTTATAGGTTCTATTGTAGTAGGTAATTTTGCTATGAATTAATGTCTTTGCAAATTTGTTGTATTATTAGTTTGTTCTAATTATAGACAGTATAATAATTCATAAATTAAAAATAATTATAGGGTGAAGATTATACAGGACATTTTCGTAGTGGCCTAATTTGGGATAATATGAATGAAATGATTCAGTGGGCGAGAGCTAGAGCAAAAGAGTTGATGATAGTTTTGGTGAAACGTACCTCAAATCCGTATATAGTTAGGTTTACATGCGATAGATATGTTGAGCCTAGATCTGGGAGGCCGAAAGTTAATGTAGAAAATCTGGAGTTGTCGGTTTCAAGGATTCGAAAACGCAGATCGAAGAAGTGCGGTTGTAGGTTCGAGTTGTATGGGTGTCGTTTGAAAAACGAGCACGGGTTTCTTACATCAAGATGGGTATTGAATGTTATACATGGCACCCACAACCACAAGCTTCAGACTAGCTTTCACGGGAATGCATTCATGGGTCGAATGACCCAGGAAGAGGAGGTCATGGCTAGGAAATTTGGCGATTGTCGGAAGACTCCGAAAGAGATTGTTTTTGAGTTGAGGAAAAACTTTCCGGGAAATGTAACATCAATGAAGCAGGTTGCCAACTTTTTGCACAAGCTCTATTTCGATGATCGTGGTGAATTCACGGTTACTCAGTGGTCCCTTCAATTTTTGAAAGACAACGGATATCTTTTCTATCCTCTTAGGAATGTGCAGAAAGGGGACGAGGTAGAGATTCTGTTTTTTGCTCACCCGGAGTCGCTACGGTTGCTGAAGAAGTTCCCGCACGTTGTGATCATTGATGCCACATACAAGACAAATAAGTATGTAATACATTTTAATAGTAGTTATATATTTTGCTATGTGCTACAATTTGATTAGTTATATTCACTAAATATTGGTATTTGAATTTCTTATGTGTATGAATAGATATGATATGCCTTTGGTGGAGATTGTTGGTTTTACGTGCACTCACAAGACGTTCAACATTGCGTACGCATTCACCCGAGCGGAAAAAGTTTTCCATTACCAGTGGATAGTGAGGGCCCTTCGGAACTTGTTTGAGCAGTTGAGAGTAATGCCAAAGGCTATAATGACCGATTGTGAAAAGCCTCTCATCAAAGCTATTAAGGTAGTTTTCAAAGACGTCCCGGTAAGACATCTCTTGTGTTGGGTCCATATTAGAAACAACATCAAGGCACATGCCGACAAGGTTATAAAAGATAGTGCCAGAGTCGATAGGTTTACAAACCAGTGCTGGAGTCTTTTTTGCTCGACCACCGAGGAAAGCTACGAGGAGAGGCTCAGAGCATTGAGGACGTCGTGGAAGAGCGGCCTTGTTGGATACGTCGAGAGGGAATGGCTGACTCCTTACAAGGAAAGCATAGTAAGAGCTTGGACGGATTACACCCTTCACTTTTTCACGAGGACTTCAAACAGATATCCTTTGAACAATGTGTAGTTGATTGTTTGTACTTATGAGTTCCAAGGTCGTGCTAAGGCAATAAATGTTTTTTTGTTTTGATAGGGTTGAGGGGATGCATCGTGTCTTGAAAGATATTGTGGGGTCTAGCAGAGGCGGCTTTAACAGAGTGATCGTGAGGATCCACCATGCAATCATTCTTCAAATCGACACGATTAGGGCGACCATGAACAAGTCATTGTCTACACGACCAATGGAGTTCAACGATCCAGGGTTTCCGGAGTACGATATGACAAAGTCTTATGACGTTATAATGTGATATGACATAGTCGTATGAAGTTTTATATTGAACTCTATAGTTACGCTATAGCATGGAGTACGATATAACTTCGATTGTATAGTTTTTACCACCCGAATTGATATTGTTTCTTAAGAAGTGATCACTCTTATTATATACTAATGTAATATGACGGAGTCTTATGACGTTATAATGTGATCACTCTTTCCCTAAGCTTTGAATATGGTTACAAGATATATAACTTGGGGACGCTGACCTATTAGTTCAAACACTAATGCATCATTGATTTTTACTTCATGCCAGAATACAAAACCCCGCCAGTCGTTGCCAAATCGGTATCGATTCCCACTCTTTGCGATACACGCCCCCAAACAAGCATTACCACAATCCAAAGTCACTTCCGTTGCTCTTGAAGAACTCAAGAATCTCAGAGCATGCTCCCTTGGGATACTCTGCACATCAGTAAGTGCATTTAAAGAGAATGAAATGGGCTATTTATAGCCATTTCATCAACGGGCATAAATCCGACCGTTTATGCGTCTAATGTAAGTGCATAAACGGTCGGATTTATGCCCGTTGTATTCGACCGTTACACAGGTATTGGGCCCAAATTTGGGCCCAATATCTCTGCGCTTAATGTAGGCGCATACCTATGCGCTTACTGTAGGCGCACAATTATTGGGCCTAAATTTGGCCCCAATGCCAACACTCTTACTCTTATGAAGTTATACGAAATAATATACTACTGTAACTCGAAACTCTTGATTTGTGAAAAACCCGAAATAAATTACGATAAGTCATCCATGAAAAGTATGACAAATAACATAAAATGTACATAATATAATATTATACATAACAGTTTGTGACCATACATGACAACCCTAATTGCCACCCGACTGACTTCCACTACCCTCCCCAGCCTCGTGTGTAGAATCCGTAAAAAGCTGTGACTGAGACTCACGAGGTGGAGGGGCGGCCATCGAAGGAGTGTCACGAGTCAACATATTCCATAGACGCCCCATGAACACCCGAACCTCCTCGACGGTAATAACACTCCTATCCATCGGCCTACGTAAATATGCACGGAGCTCACCTGCAACCAACTGGTTCCGTTGCATTCGTAATATGGACAAGAGGGCCATATTACGAATGTGTCTGGCCCGGGTCTGATATACTCCTCGAGCGGAGAGGTCCAGCCGACGTGAAAGTGGACCTTCAAGACCTTGCGGTCCTGAATGTTCGATAATTAATATAATTTATCTATAAAAATTAAAATTTATATTTATATTTCAATTAAAACGGGCCTACACACTAAATACGTACCAAATCCTGAGGCTGCTGGCGACGCTGACGCCCCGGTGCAACCTCTTCTGGAGCAACATCTGGATCGATCTCTCCTCGACCTCCTCGACCTCTCATGCGTCGGTTTCGCGGAAGGATGGGGGCAGCAATATGGACAGGAGGGCCAAGAGGGGTCATGTCGACAAAATCGGCTCAAAAAGAAACCCTGAACTCTCCCTCGAAGCCCTCGTCATCATCTGACATCTCCTGGGTCTGTTGCGTCTCCTCATCAACTGGTGTATCCTCAACATACACGTCCTCCATGCTATCATCCTCGGTCTGAACAGGAGGCTGAGAAACCGCGGGTGCTTCACCTAGTAAATCGGCTCGTACCATAGTAGCGCGCCGACGGACGGTGTCTGATATATGTTTCCGAGGAACGACACGTCGGTCCGCTACTGGAGCCGGATGTGTCATATCCTCGGAACCTCCTAAAGCGTCTCGTACCGCCTAGAATTTTTTTGTTAGATTATTATAACCGTATTTGTTTGAAAACAGTATTTATATAGTTTTTACTAAAATTTAATCTGAATCGGTCATTTACATTTTACATTTAAATCGAATTAGAATGACATATAGTTAAATTATAATTTATATTTTCAAATTCTAATCAAATCTAATTCCTAATAATCTAAATTCAAATCGTATCTTCAATAAAATTTTACATACGACAATAATAAATTTTTTATTTGCACAACATTATTCAATCTAAAATAAATTGCATAATTTTAACAATTTCATTTCGATTATAAATTCTAATGATTCTAAATTCACATATAAAATCTAACAAATATATAATTTCAATTCCAAAATCCTGTATTTTCAATTCTAAATTTCCTAAAATACTATATTTCGTAATTCAAATTATATATTTTAAATTCTAACAAATCTATATATTTTTTTTCCTAAAATCAATAATCTAATGAAATTAAAATTTAATGAAGTCTAATTAAATTAAAATTATACCTGATGGACGCCTATCGGTGTGGGAGTGACGGTAACGTCTACCGACACATCTGGCAAGGGTGTCGATCGGGCTGTCGGTCGTCTGCCACCATCCCTCACTCGTCGTCTGATTGTGGAGTCCTCGTCCTCCATCGCCACCCATACACCGCCGAGACCGAGAGGGCCACCACCGCCACCAACCGGGCCACCACCGCCACCGACCAACTCTGGCCGTGCATGACCACCACCGACCACCGCGCGCCTCTCCTCCGCATCGCCAGATGCACCGCCGGCCGCAGGAATCGCCGGAGACGTCGCCGGATGCACCACGAGCTCGCCACTGTCGCCGGAGACGTCATGGGTTGGGCCGCCAAGTGGAGGGGAAGAAGATGCCATCGTCGGGTTTGGGATTAATTGAGAAGAAAAGAGGGAGGGAGGAAGAATCGTCGCCACGGGGTTTGGGTTCGAGATTAGGGTTCGAAAGAGGGGAGAAGAAGAGGCGTCGTTAAATAAGCGCATAGCTATGCGCCTATTGTAGGCGCACAAGTAACTCTCTCGTATTTTCTGTAAATCTCTCTTATGCCCCTATGCGCTTAATGTAAGCACACCAGAGGCGTACGCTTACATTAAGCGCATCATTTCGTATACATTTAGCTCACGAAACGTGTGCATATAACTTTTCCCTTTTTATAAAATCACCTATAAATTTACCCATGCTTCATGCTTATGATAGATTTATCCCACGGTCATTTTGAGCTTCAAATCGTTTGTAGAATTTTACATTGAGTGGTACTCCGTATTATTTATTAATTAATAAGCATTTTTATATAAAAATTTATGGGAATTTTATTCACAAAATAAACCTGAGATAGTATCTGATTTAAAATGCTTAGACCTTGTACAACGGGGGTTTTTATATTTGGGGTTTTATAATTACAATTTTTTTTCATTTATCTCGTCTAAAATATTTATTTTATTACTAAATTAAATAAAAAAATAAATCTCAACCCTTTATAAAAGAAAAAGACTCATTTACCTTAATAAACTCTCATTTTGAATTCCATATCATTAAACTATTTTTTCTTGGTTTCATCAAAACATTATTATTTTATTTATGAAACCACCATTGTGAATACCCAAGTCAACAATTTCCATATTATATAGAATTTTATATAGACTTATTTTAATGATTGATTTTCGAAAATATCTCTAATATGTGAAGACATTCATGTAAAAAGTATCTATGTATATTATAGTATTAATGAAGGTGCCTTTTCAATGAAGTAAACTACAGTATACGGAGTATTTAGGATTTTTTTTCTCATTGTTTTATGAGAACGTATAGCTTTTATTTTTTTAATGATTCCCTGCATATCAAAAGGTTTGCTTTGAGTTGCTTCAAAATTTCTTTCTGCTAACCAATACCCACTTATTGTAGTAATAAACTGGTGTTATTCAATTCGAGCACAAAGTGACACTAGTCTATTGAACCAAACGAACCAAAAGCAATAGCAAAACAAAATAATTCCTTATCTTAATTAGTACTATGGTTACATCATACATGTATCGGATTTTTTATTATAGAAGAACTGATTCTTTGTCCATAAAATTTACAACATCAATATTCCGATTATATTGATAATTATTGTATATCTGATTTAACATTTTTCTTGTATGGTAGTGTATAAGTTGATAAAAAATACCATAATACTTTTAATTCTTATGGATCATATATATATATACTATTTTAATTATAATAGTGAGTTATGGAAATTAAATTAGCGACTCTAGCTAATTATCCTAAAATAAAATCTGAAAAATAACTGTCAAAAGTCGGTCATTTGATTAATCTATATATATAAATTAAAGCAAAGAAATTTAGAGTCACAAGAACTATTCTGACCCCCACAAATCTTACGTGTTATTTTGTGATTAATCCTATTTTTTATTTTATTTTAATTTTTAAATTCATTAATTTAAAATCTAATATCTTACCAAATCTTTCCTAGATCTAAACAAACAAAGTTATTATTAATTATAATTATTATTGTTTTTTACTAACAACTTAAATCAATCTATCTATCTATAAATCTATATCCATAGATTTATATATATATATATATATATATATATATATTAAAGCAAATGAATTTAGAGTCACCACAGTGCTTCTGACCCCACAAATCTTATCACGGCTAACTTTAAATATTTCAAAATTTAAATCACAATATCTAATCACAACTAACTTCAAATATATAAAAACTGTATACAACTTTTTTATAAAATTTGATTTATACAAATTACACATACAATAAGCTTATAATATAAGTCAAAATAATATATGATATATTTCTTACTAAACTTATATATAAAATACATCTTATATTCATTTATGTAATTAGTAATAATATTTTGCGTTTGCATATATAATTTGACCTATATAAATTTATGGGCCTAAATCATACAATATATAAATTTTCCAACTCATAGTACATGTGCTTTTATAATCAAGTCCACTATATTATATTATTACACATACAAAATTTATGGCCCATTTAGAGTAAAATGACCCGAATAATTTTTATGGTCCGTCTATATATATATTAAAGCTATTGAATTTCGAGCCACTAGAATGTTTGTCCCACAAATCCTACGTGTCATTTTGTTATTAATCCACTTTTTTGCTTTAATATATATATATAGATTTTGGCCCATAAATTTATATATGTCAAATACATCTTATATATACATTTTTTATGACTTTGCATATATAATTTGACATATATAAATTTATGGGCCAAAATCATACAATATATACAATTTTCAACTCAAAATACATGTGCTTTTATAATTCAACCCACTATAATATATTATTATACATACATATTTTATTAACAATTTAGTAAAATTTCAAACTGATGTATCTTAAAAAAATCATTTATATAATCTTGAGATTTTCTTCTAAACCTATTTTTAGTGAAATTTCACAAATCCTACGTGTCATTTTGTTATTAATCCACTTTTTTTTCTTAACTTTATATTTCAATTTAAATCACAATATCTAATCACACCTAGCTTCAAATGTATAAAAACTATTTACAACTTTGTTGAATGCTTATACATTTTTTATAGATTTTGATTTGTACAAATTGCAAAAAATAAGCTTATATATGTCAAATTAATATATGATAGATTTCCTACTAAACTTATATATAAAATACATCTTATATTCATTTATGTAATTAGTAATATTATTTTTAAGACTTTGCGTATATAATTTGACATATATAAATTTATGGGCCAAAATCATACAATATATACAATTTTCAACTCAAAGTACATGTGCTTTTATAATTCAACCCACTATATTATATTATTACACATACATATTTTATTAACAATTTAGTGAAATTTCATACTAATGTATCTTAACAAAATTAATTTATATAATCTTGAGATTTTCTTCTAAATCTTTCAATTTTAATAACCCATCTTAACAACAATTACATCATATCAGTTTTTTTACGAATTTGGTATTTGTATGTTCCCATTTAACAATTTTTATTTGATTATAATTTTCTATAAAAAATACATGGTCTTTATTTTCCGATTTTACAATGTTTCTCTAGGCTTATTGCTTATCATTTTGCTAAATATAATTTTCAGTTTTAAAATTAAATTGAGTTTGTTAATCACCAAGAAAAAATTCACTAACAAACCGTGAAATATCAATTATAAATTACCAAGAAAATGTTGTTAAATCAAACAAAAAGTTTAACTACAAAAATCAGGTAAATCTTTGTTGTAACAAACTTTCAATTTCATATAATTATACACATTATCAAGAGAAAACTAAATGTAGTATGTATACAAATTTTACAAGTATTTGAATTTGAGATAACTTTATACCTACATAAATCAGTCACTAGCCCACTACTGATTAATTAATTATTTAAATAATTTTTTAATTATCGTTTTCTAGAAGTAAGGATATAAATTAAAATCAAAATTTTAAAATTTTATATGGGTCCATTACGTAATTACAGAAAACTATAAAAATGATATTTATTTGGTTGATTTGTAATAATTTTTTTATATATTTTGCTGAATTATTTCATATATTATTTTTTGTAAAAGTTAAAATATCAAATTTATTGTTTTCTTTTCGTTTGATCTCATATCCCCTTTCGAGATACCAAAACAATTATGGATCAACTTTGCTTATGTGTTATTTTGCGTCCAATTATGGATCAACTTTGCTTATTGCTTATCATTTTGCTAAATATAATTTTCAGTTTTAAAATTAAATTGAGTTTGTTAATCACCAAGAAAAAATTCACTAACAAACCGTGAAATATCAATTATAAATTACCAAGAAAATGTTGTTAAATCAAACAAAAAGTTTAACTACAAAAATCAGGTAAATCTTTGTTGTAACAAACTTTCAATTTCATATAATTATACACATTATCAAGAGAAAACTAAATGTAGTATGTATACAAATTTTACAAGTATTTGAATTTGAGATAACTTTATACCTACATAAATCAGTCACTAGCCCACTACTGATTAATTAATTATTTAAATAATTTTTTAATTATCGTTTTCTAGAAGTAAGGATATAAATTAAAATCAAAATTTTAAAATTTTATATGGGTCCATTACGTAATTACAGAAAACTATAAAAATGATATTTATTTGGTTGATTTGTAATAATTTTTTTATATATTTTGCTGAATTATTTCATATATTATTTTTTGTAAAAGTTAAAATATCAAATTTATTGTTTTCTTTTCGTTTGATCTCATATCCCCTTTCGAGATACCAAAACAATTATGGATCAACTTTGCTTATGTGTTATTTTGCGTCCAATTATGGATCAACTTTGCTTATTGCTTATCATTTTGCTAAATATAATTTTCAGTTTTAAAATTAAATTGAGTTTGTTAATCACCAAGAAAAAATTCACTAACAAACCGTGAAATATCAATTATAAATTACCAAGAAAATGTTGTTAAATCAAACAAAAAGTTTAACTACAAAAATCAGGTAAATCTTTGTTGTAACAAACTTTCAATTTCATATAATTATACACATTATCAAGAGAAAACTAAATGTAGTATGTATACAAATTTTACAAGTATTTGAATTTGAGATAACTTTATACCTACATAAATCAGTCACTAGCCCACTACTGATTAATTAATTATTTAAATAATTTTTTAATTATCGTTTTCTAGAAGTAAGGATATAAATTAAAATCAAAATTTTAAAATTTTATATGGGTCCATTACGTAATTACAGAAAACTATAAAAATGATATTTATTTGGTTGATTTGTAATAATTTTTTTATATATTTTGCTGAATTATTTCATATATTATTTTTTGTAAAAGTTAAAATATCAAATTTATTGTTTTCTTTTCGTTTGATCTCATATCCCCTTTCGAGATACCAAAACAATTATGGATCAACTTTGCTTATGTGTTATTTTGCGTCCTATTTTTATTATCGTTTTCTAGAAGTAAGGATATAAATTAAAATCAAAATTTTAAAATTTTATATGGGTCCATTACGTAATTACAGAAAACTATAAAAATGATATTTATTTGGTTGATTTGTAATAATTTTTTTATATATTTTGCTGAATTATTTCATATATTATTTTTTGTAAAAGTTAAAATATCAAATTTATTGTTTTCTTTTCGTTTGATCTCATATCCCCTTTCGAGATACCAAAACAATTATGGATCAACTTTGCTTATGTGTTATTTTGCGTCCTATTTTTAGTTCCCCCCCCCCCCCCCCTCCCCCAAAACTAACTAAATTTATACTATAAAAATATTCAAAATTTCATCAAATAACTCAATTGTTTAGTATGAACTATACCTTTGATCAAATATATACATTTTCTTTTATTTGGATATTAATTTTCACATTTATATTCTACAATAAAATTGTTATATAAATATTTTAACTTAATATAAGGGTCAAATATATTATCCATTGTGAATATATGCATGATTTTAAAATTGAGCTTGCCTTTTATTTTATCTTTTTTGAGTAATTAAATTGATTTTTTTTTAATAATCATTGAAATAAATATATTCAAATATTGAGTTCCACCTTATTTTTCAATAAATTTTTATTAATATTCATTATAATACGAGATAATATCATATTTATTAGGTTGATGTCACTTCTTTTCCACATGCATAAGAAATATCTAAAACATAATATTTTATATCATAAAGTAGCTTGCTATGATAAATATTAGTTTCATAACTAATTTTACGTATATGATTTTTGTAAATATTAAGAAATCATTGTTTTATATTGTGATTTTTACAAGTATCGTTGAGGGTGTAACAACAATTTCAGATCCCCATTGTTTAGCTATATATATCTTCTTGAAAAACATAAATCTTATTTTAATATAATTTTTTTTAAAAAATTAGATTGGCCTTATTCATTAATTATACATATATATTTTTAATTTTTATAATTTTAAAATCTTCACCTCACTATTTTTTCACCTGACTTTTATCCATGTTTAACCAAAAACTTGGTTTGAAGGTATAATATAGTAGTTAAGATTTGAAATTTTGATTATGATTTGTTCAAATATCAAACTAAAAAAAACATAAAAAATACAGATTTTGTTATAATACTTAATATTCAACATAAAGAGGATCATGTTCACGATTTTGTCAATTTTATTTTTTCTTTAAAAAGTTTTCTATTATAATCCAAACACGAGTTATACATATTATGAATATTTTTGGCTTTCTTATTCAAAAGATATAATTACTAATCTAATAGTTTTTGTCAATGAACCACACATTAAGTATTTGCTTGAAATTTGTTTAAATTGTTTAAAAGACCATCTATTATATATCCCACGTATAAATAATTTTGTAAATTGGAAATAATTTTATCGAGATTTTTAGATTAATAATCATTATAATATTTCTATATTAACTATTCTCTAAATGAGTCTACATAAATTCATATATATCATAGCATATCATTTCCAATGATCCAGCAAGAATGATATTTTTCTAAAAAATACTTTGATATAAGATTAATTTAATTCGATCAATTTTTTTTTTGATTTTCTCAAATTACATTTACCCGTACAAGGTACGGGTTCTACACTAGTTATATATTAAACCTAACACATTTTAAGCCATCAGAATGATTCTGGCCCCACAATGTTGAGATGCCGCTTTTTTAACTAATCAAAAATAATTATATCTATATTTAGCCTTTTACTTTTATTTTACAACAAATACCATTTATATCATTTAGTTTATTACGAGATTTTTATGATAATTATGGATATAATCTCAACCACCTCCTTATTTCACTCTTTATAATTTTTATTTATTTCCTAACTCAAATCTATTAGGTCAAATATATTAACATTCAAACTACGTACATTGAAAAATCAACAAAAATCAAAAAAATCAAATGAAAGTGACAACATTTAATAAGATTAGGCTAAGGAATTTAACTTCTGTAACCTTTGAATATATAAAAACAAAGTATTTGATTGGTGAATAGAAAATATACAAGATGATTTATATCCGTTTTATATATAAAATCAATCATTATTATTAAAATAATATTTCATACTTGTAAACGGATGAATCTGATCTATAAAGGAGCTAAGGATAGTGGTTGAGTTTGCTATAATCATCTTAATAATTTATGATTGACAACAACTTTGTAATTAGTTACTACACTATTTTTTTTATGTTTTTGAATATTTAATAATTATCTTCGTCGTTTATATTTACGAATTATCTATTATTTGTATATTGTGGTCTTTTTAAGAGCCATGGAAAATTAATCCTCAAAAGTTTACTCATTTATATAGGTTGTTTGTTCATATTCAATTTTCGAGAAGTGAAATATATCAAGAATTATAAGTGTTTGATTCGAAAATTAATTGAAAAATTCAAGAATATATGTGAATTTAACTTCTTGAAAAAACTCGTAAAATAAATTCTTGATAAATCTACTTCAACCATATATGTATATATAATATCTTATTTTTCTATATTAATTTCTAAAAATTAATTTGCAACCAAACAAATTATAACCAGATCCCAAAAATAAAACTATTTGAAAGTTCATTTTTGAGAAATAGCTTTGTGTGAATTACTTTTCTACGTTCAATAGTCATATTGCAAGTGTATCGTCAATTCGTCATACTCTTTATCCTGGAATTTTAAAATATCTAATTATACAATCACTATATTACTAAAAAACATTTATATTCTTTTTGTAGTCGACAAATGTTATACAATTATTTCTTAAATTTCAAGAATATTGTAGATATGCATCAATGTTACAATAATTCATGGAAATAATGAGAAAGTGAGTTAGATTGTCAAAAATAAATATTAAGTGTGATTTTAAATTCATATTTAAAATAGCCATTCATATGATTGATTTTGAACTAGGAAATTCATTATTTTTTGCATTTTGAATCCTTTTAACTAATTGTTGATAATTGGATCTTTAACCATTTATTAAAATATATAGTTATGATTGAATTAAAAGTAAAATATACTTTTAATATTATAATATTGTAAAGACATTCATGATAATTAAACAACATTTTAATAATTTGAGCTTTATAATAAAATATAATGATTTCAATTAAGAATAAATTCAATCTCACTTGAATTAACCACTAATTTTTAAAGTAATAAAATATTTTTACCACCGTTAATTTAATTATTTATATCTGTATATATACAGTATCGGATAAATTTTCCGCATGTGTGTCGATCTCTTATTCATTGGTATACATATGGACCTCTAGACGATGCAATATCTTCAAACCTTAATGAATCCGCTATATTATAGATATACTCTTTTAACAAAAAATATTTTGGTGCAACTTTTATTTATAAGAAAATGTCATCACTGTAACACTAATTCAACTTTTTTTTTATTATTATTAAATCAATCAATTATACGCCCAACTTGAATCTATGATTTTTATAATTACAAAAAAAATATTTTAAGTTGTACGTATAACCAAAATACTTTTTTCTTCTTTTATTTAAATCAATTTTGTTGTTTAGATTATATAAATCTATGAATTTAATATATTAAGTTACTTTTTTTACAAATATGCACTCAAATGTTATTAACAATATGTAATAAATATTAGATTAAGAATTTCATTTTCCAAAAGTTTACTAACATAATTGAATATATGTCTAAATTTGGATTATAAACTATGATGACATTTTTTGTTATTATTGTCTCTCTTATAGTATGACATTTTTTATGAATATTGATCTATGAAAAACCGTAGTTCCACGAAGCTTATTCGACTTCGGAAATTCACATTCATATTTTTAGAAACACTCAATAAATTCAATCGTGTGCTTGGCACGAGCACTAAACTAGTAACACCCTAAAGTCAATGTTTAATAAGTAGGAGGTATGATTTTTTGTATTTACTCTATTAAGTCGGTTATGTTTTGGTAGGATTTTAGAAAAACTTTATCAGTATATTTTAAAAGTCATAATGTAAAAATATGAAGTCTTCTAAAATAAATGATAAAAAAGAAAAAATATTCACACATTGAAAGTTATTTATTTCAACTCTATTTATAGAGTTTTTTTTACAACTCTATTCAAAGCTTGGAAAAAAACTAATTTGTTGAAAAAGGGTGTGGTTGATGATTAAATTTTAGCCGTTTTGAATATCGAATGAATCGTGTAAGACACTTTTTAAAATTGGTAATTCGATTTTTATGCTATGCATTAGGGTTACAGAATTTTGGTTTCAGATATGATAAACAAACATCTAACGTTCAAGCCAATAACACAAGAGAACACTTAGAATTTTCGTTTTAAGATGCAAATATATAATACAAAAGAGATGAATTTCTTAAGAGACCAAAACATGCGCCCAACATGCCCTTGTATAGGATAGGGACCTGCCACAACATTTACAAGTCTGTTGGGGTGGTTAAAATCGATTAAAACTACGTCAAACAAACCAATTGTCAAAATGTACAGATTGTCCACTCCTTCATAACTAACTTTGAAATTAAAACGCACAGAGTATAACTAAAATCCATAGTAATGCACAGACCGTGCAAGGACCACAACGCAAATACATAGAGCATTGCACGGTCCATGCACAAAACGCACAAGTCACTGCCTAGATCGTGCACTCTCCAGAGTTGACGGAATTTCGCACTATAAATGTGACATTAATAGCCTCGTATTCGAGCCCGTGCATATGTCTGCGCACCCCGCACCTCCCTTACCCGCGTTGAGCTAACCGAACCACCATAAATCTTGAGCGATCTCAATCAAACTAGCTAACTAGCCGATCAACTAAAATCACCAACAATGTACTAATTACTAAACCCATATTAATATTATCCACCCATTTTTTTCGTGAGTCCGATCATACCCCGTCCCCTATTTTTCTAACTTAAAATTCAGTCATTTTTACATAAGCTTGTCGGCATAACTTAAATTGAAAAACGACTCATCATTATACTATACTCCTCTTTGTAATACCTTTTATAATTTTCATTTACAATTTGGTTTTCCATGATTAAGCCGTTTGAAAGCAACGGCGCTGCATAGCTTTTGACAAACACCATCAAAGTTTTGAGATCCTTCACTCCCCCCAAACGGCTAAGTACACCGCATTAAAAGCTCCATCGCATTTTTTTTATATATTTAATAATAAAAAAACTTCCAAACTCAATGCAACAAATAGAAAGGTACGAATTTGGTACCAAGTAACAGTAGTACAGTACCCTACCTCCTCAATTCCAGACTTGTTTTCAAAAATAACTTATTTATTTATTTATTTTATCAAAATAGTAAAGCTGATCGTGGGATGTCAGACTTTATCTTTATTTCAACTCTCCTTGAAATTAAAACCCTTGCATTTCGAAATGCTATTTTTAAAGCCAAAGAGATATACTACGATCACGTACAAATAAAAACCGATAATCTTATTATTGTGAATATTATTAATAAAATCTTGCATTGTTCATAGGAAATTGATATTTTTATATCCAATATCCTATTTTTATTAAAAAAAAATCAGACAATGCAGATTTTTCATATCTTTCGTAAAATGAATTCGGTGACTGATCTGATCGATTGCAAAACTTGGCCACAATCTTTCATCGAACGATATCTTTAACAATTCAGAGCTTAATGCTCTCATCCGTAAGAATGCTATAGGCTGAGTGTTAAACATTGTCTTGACATTAGTCTAATTTTTACCTTATAAACCTCACTCGTTATTTCCTTTGCTCCCTCTTCTAACCTTTTTTAATTATAATAGTTATCATTATTATTATTATGCTTATACGGAGTATTAGCCTTGGATTCTGCAGTTTTTTTTTTGTAGAAAAATCCGGTTAAAACTTGGATAATATATGTAGTACTGGTATATACTGATATGAAATCTACTGTCAGACATGTGGGCCTTAATTAATCGTTTGGAGGTATAAAAAAAGGTTGATTATTTAACAAGTTGCCTAATTAACAAGATGTACGTGTTTTGGTTTGTCTGCCTTGTGCACATGAATCGCAATTGCATTTTTTGTGTTTTATTTTCTCTTGGAATTCCAAGCCCTACAAGAGATTGGTACGAATCTGGAAAGATATCTAAATCGGTGAATTAACCAATTAATTACATTTGGTAAATAGGATCCGGTTCTGGTGAGAACCAAATTCTAGGAGAGAACTGAGAACGTACGTATCAGCAGCGTTTCCTCCCTCGCGCGCGTGTCTGTTCCCAGTTAACACGGATGTTCACTGTTTTATTCGTATATGTTCATCGTAGTATACAACGATGTTCACCACTTTACACTAAAAAATATTGAATTTTCTAGTGTTTTTATTCTTCTTTTTTTTCCTTTCTAAACTCTCAAATCTTTATAAAAATAATTATTTAATGTTCACTGCATGTTTATATGACGCAATATTAGTAATCTTTAATATAAAATCAAGTTTAAAGTAAGTAAAATGTACTTTTTTCTTGTATGTATTTTGTGATGCACATGTAGGCATAGTTGTTCACATGTTTGTGTAAAACAAATGATGGACATCAAAAAAATATTCACAACCCCTCAGTGAGCACAAATGTTCGTTATTTTATTCGTAAATGTTCATCACAATATAGTGAGCATCTAGAATGAAAGTGGTGAAAAATTATGGACAAAGTGATGAACAAAAATTTGTTCACAACCCTTCAGTGAACATAAATGTTCACTGTTTTGCTCGTAGATGTTCATCACAGTATACTAGTATAAAACATCTGGATTAAAAGTGGTGAACATTTATGGATAAAGTGATGAATATCAAAAATATGTTCACAACGAGTGAAAGCGTTTTTCCAAAATAAATACGCTTAATAAAAATGTGGGTAAAATTGGGGGAAAATACGGGTAAAATTCGACTGAAACAGTGAACATATTGTATGAAAGTGGTGAACATTTATGGAAAAAGTGATGAACATCGAAAATATGTGCACAACGAGTGAAAAATATTTTCCCCCCAAAACGCGTATAATACGGAAAAACTTCGGTCAAAATTGGGGGGAAATACGGGTAAAATTCGGCTAGAATATTGAACATCTTGTATGAAAGTGATGAACATTTATGAGAACAACGATGAACATCAAAAATATGTTCAATGCGTTGTTCAATGACAGCGAACAAAAAAAGTGCCCAACAAAAAAATAAGCAAAATCACAAGTGTTCAAGGCTTGAAACATCAGTGTTCATGGTCCTGGATGCAAGTATTCAAGGCGTTGAACATAATTGTTCAATGCCAACGAACAAAAAAAGTACCCACCAAGGAACATACTGTTCGGCTGTGGCGCAATCAATATATAGGGCCAGACAGCTGGGGAGCATTCATAGTATTAAAATCAATAAAAATAAAAAAATAAAATGGAGTTTGTATAAATATATAAGTAACCGTTTGGCAGTTGCCAGCTATTTCGCACTTGCAATTCCCAACGCCCCCTCTTTAAAATTCTGAAATCTCTTCCCGGGATTCGGTACTACGTACTCCCTCTCAGAATAAAGAAATTAAAGGAAAAATATTAAGTGGGCCCCATATTCTCACCATGATTTTACGCTCGCATGCACCTAGACCTGTTAACTTGGTCGGACGGGTCGGGTTCGGATCATGTCGGATTCGAGTCGATCGGGTTGATAAATTTTTCGAGTCAAATGGGTCGGGTTCGACTTGACCTAACGGGTCGAACATGTCTTTTTTTTATGATTATTATTATGATTTTTAACTTTAATAAAATAATTATAATAATATAATTTATATTATATTATTATTTAATAAAATATATTAAAATATTTATTATAAATAAAATAAAATATACAAAATAAAAAGGATCCGCGAGCTCGGATTTGCGTTCGGATCGAGTCGGGTCGGGTTCGGATCCTTCTTGACCCATTGACATTCGGATTTGATTCGGGTTCGGGTCCTTTCGGATCGGGTTTTCGGATTGGATCGGTTTTTGACAGCTCTACATGCACCCATTATTGTGAATTTTTATTTTCCGGGTCAATAATAAGTTATGGGCCGGGTTCGTTGTTTTTGTTTGGTTGTTAGTTAGTAGCGACAGCTGACACTTTCCATTTCCCTCCATTCACCCATTTCTTACGTTCGCCTTTGTCCTTTTCCTATCATATAATATACGGTTCCGTCAAACGAAAATAAAATCCTGCCGATTATGATTTATACTGAGAGTAAGTATATTATATGGTTTAAAATATATATAGATCACATCCAACAAATGCAATTTAAATCTTCTGTATATAATCAAATAAGCCCAAAAGTATCATTATATATAGTAATGTCCGGATTTAGTTAAAGCTCATTTTATTGAAGTATGAAATCAAACGATCGATAATCATAATTGTCATCATATTCTTGGACATACATACTATATATAGCATTTTCCTTACTTATGCGATACAAAGAATTCTTTTGATCTCAAAGAGAATAGATTAAAATGAAGGCTTTTTAAAAATAAAGGTTTCCTCTAAAAAGTAATCTATCTCTCTATATATTTTTCGGTTTAAATTGTCATTTGTGTACTATCTGAATATTTCATTTGTTATTTTTTCGGTTTATAGGAGGTTATATAAAGTATGGGAACAACTCTATTCAATTCAATAAAGGACTAAAAAGTAATAAAACTATCAATTTTCTATTTTGAGGGGGAAATATAATACAAGTGCGTTATATTATGTAACAACATACCGGAGCTAAGCGGTCGAATTTTGGGGCTTTATTTGTACCTTTTGTCAAATCAAATTCAATTTATTAATATTAAATTATTTCATCTGATGTATATAAGATTCTCTGTATCAACTTAATCCAAAGATATCACCATCAAAACTGCGTAAGCATGCTAAAACCACATAAATTCATTGAACAAATTATAAAAAAACAATTAGGACATATTGTCACACGAAACATCGATCATTGAGAAAAATAATAATACAGGTGACTCAATCTTAAGAAGTTTGTACCTTCAATCAATAATAATCTGGGGGAAATTATTGTTGAGCTCTGTATTTGTCAGGAGCAGTATGAATAGATTTTCATTAATGAATAATTTAATTCATTAATCACTTTTGTTAGTTGGAATAATATAGTAGATTACAAGCTTACAACGACCATCCCCTCCAAAAAAATAAAGGGAGAAAGGATCATCCGAGGGAGCAAATGGCCCAAAAAATGGGCCGGCCGAAAAAGTGGGCCCTTGGGCCTGCTGACCCAACAAAAATGGTTCGAAGTCAAAGGAGACCGTCCAAACTGTGACCTATGGGCCCACTCGTCATCGCATCAAGAGTAATGGGGTCCACCAAAGTCGTGTTTCTCGTGCTGTTTTATCAACGTCCGTCCAATCCTAACTGCGTGTATCAAAATTTAGTTGGGACTGCGGGCCCACTTCAGCTAAGATCTGACCGTCCAATTTCACACAATAATATAAAATGCGGGCCCACTTCAATTAAGATCCGACCGTCCAACTAAGATCTAACCCTTGTTTATGACTAATTGATGTTATATTTTTACATCAATTTAACCTTTGTTTATATATTCTGGTTTCATTTGTTTCAAGTATGGGTGTCAATTCTTCTTTGTATTTGTAGAGCTGATTTAGGGTGATATTTGAGTGTCCGATCGTGATTGTGTATGTGGCTCAATGAAAATACCTCATATACCAGGACAACGTTATGATTGAGACTTCTGAAGATCCCTCCTAGAAGAGAGGGCAACGTCATGGAAGTTCGTTCAACACTTCCGCATGAATATTTATGTCTGACTTGTCTTCCGGTGGCACTTTCGTTTGATCGTGCTTACTCACCGGTCACCACTCGTTTTAGGTCGTTTTAGCTCTATTTTTGCTTTGTTGTAATTTTCAAGCTTGATTTATTGTTCGGTTTTGACCGGCGCTGATTTATCGGCCTCTCGATCTACCCGATGTTGTTATGTCGGGTACTTCAAATTCTTCCTCATCAAAAAAAATAATATAAATTTGCTTTTCACCTCAAAATAAAACAATAAATTAGTTAAAAAATGTACAACTATTATAATCGAATTGAAATATGATCTGGTTCAATATTATAACATTAATCCAAATAGAAGAAGAACAAAAAAAAAAAACTACTACCAAATTATGGATGTGGGTGGTGATTGATGTCGGATGTCTCCACATTTTAGGATATAATAAACTAAAGCAAAGCAAAAAGTCATAAACTAAAAAGGGAAAACCCAACCAAGTAGAGATGGGTGCGTTACAACTAGCAATTAGGCAAAGCTTTCAACTTTAAACGGGGTTTTCATAAACTAACTTTTGTGTTCGAGCTAATCCAATCTGCTTTATCCTCACCCATAAAGTTGATCGAATAAAATATTTTATATGTATACTTGCAAATGTGGTACACGAAATGCAAAAGTAAAACCAATCAGATATGTTTCTTTCGATCTCGAAACTTATTACAAAATTAATCCATGGACTTGCTTGAATATGAAGCATGCTGCACTATGTTTGCCAAATTTCCATCTCTTGCTCTTACTATTGAGTTTTGAAAAATTAATTATATTGAGTATGTTAGATGGGTTTGTTACTTGGTTACAAACCCATAGGCTCGAATCACTATTCTAACATATGTCCTTATAAAAATCATGATTTTAGAAACCAAACCCTAAAAAATATGTACATGATATCAAATGAGAAAGTGTGAGATGTGAAAGATTATTATTATGAGTACAAGCGAATGGACATGTGTATAAATTTATACTTATATATAGGGTCCGTTTGATATTGATATTAGGATATCATGTATGAGTATGATATATCAGTCATACTCATATCTGTGTTTGGTATATCCTGATATCGATATCAAACTGATATTTGTTGTTTGGTATAGATAGATATCGATATCAGTGATATCAAAATGGTATTAGAGTGTTATTTTGATATCTTCCAGAAAATTGGTATATCAAACATATCACTCATACCCATACCCATATCCGATACATTGATATCACTCATACTCATATCTTGATATCCATATTGATACTCATACCCGATATCTTATATCTTTGATATCGATACCAAACGAGCCCTAAGTTTTTGAATATATGTGTGTGACTTTGTTAAGTCAAACTTTGCGCATACAAACAAAAACTAATACACTTTAGAATATGTACAAGTTTGTGACTGTATGTGCGAGAGTCTGAGTAAGTGAAAAATTCATGCACAAGCCAAAACTATATATACACTTTAGATGTGCACAAATTTATGTTTGCATGCATGCACATATATTTTTGCTTTTATGTACCCATTTGAATGTTTTCACGTTAATAATATTTCCCACCTAGTCTAAAATTATATTTGTTAACCCTAAATAAATTAATTTCAACCTCTATAAACACGAATTCTTAACCTATGCCTTAATACTTGTTAATGAAATACAAGTTTTATAGTAATAATTTATACAACTATATCTCTATAATATACATGGAATTTAAAGTATAATGATTTAACAACTTAAAATAATATCATCCCAATCCTGTATTTTTTGTATAATTATATGAATTACAGTATACCATTCGATGTTAGATTAAACAAAAAAACGGTGCAACGTCACGTAAGGTTCCATTTTATTTTATTTTTTTTGATGAGGAAAGAATTTGAAGTACCCGACATAACAACGTCGGATAGATCGAGAGGCCGATAAATCGGCGTCGGTCAAAACCGGACAAAAGAACAATAAATCAAGCATGAAAATTACAACAAAGCAAAAATAGAGCTAAAACGACCTAAAGCGAGTGGTGAGCAAACACGGTCAGACGAAAGCGCCACCGGAAGACGAGTCAGACAGGAGAACTCATGTGGAAGTGCTGAACGGACTACCATGACGTTGCCCTCTCTTCTAGGAGGGATCTTCAGGAGCCTCAACCATGACGTTGCCCTCGTACAAGAAGGATCTTCATTGAGCCACAGACACGATCACGATTACGACCGGACACTCAGGCATCACCTTAGATCAGCTCCACAAATACAACGAGGAATTTGACACCCATACTTGAAACAAACGGACCGCAATAGATAAACAATGGTGCAAATTAATGTAAAAAAACATCAATTAGTCTTGTCATTTGATGAGTGTAATGGTTTTGAAACCATAAGCCATAAAGGTGTGACTTAAGTTTTGTTTGTGCTATTTTTTTTTTTTTTTATGGATGTTTGTGCTAGAAAAAGTGTGGATAAAAATCAAAGTTTTTTTTTTTTTTGTTTTTTTGGTTGGATGTTGGACCCAAAGATACATCAGAATAAAACCCAACAGATTTTAACCAATGTAAATTAATTTCTTTTGAAAAAAGAAATTATTGCTCTTTCCAAAACAAAAATGATAAAGTTGCGTCAGTAAATATCTAACAAGCAATAGCTAGGTTTTGAATATTAAATTAAATGTTCATTTTCAAGCTTGCAAGCTGGATGTTTTTTTTTTCTTCCTTTCTGCGCTTATGCAGGAACAATCATGCACATAAATTTAATTCTTATTTTTCAAGACAGATGTGGTGAGGCTGGATCTAAGCTCATGGTGGTTCGTGCGGCTTGGTGCGGAGACGAGTGGCACGCGCGACTGGTTAGGGAATGAACAACATGGATGTGGTGTGGAGAATCGTTCGGTTATACTCGAGCGAGGGTGAGAAACCAATGAATCTGGTTCGATAAAGTTCACTTTTTTAGAAAAGGGGAACAAATCTGTTGTGTTGGTCGGCCGAGTAAAGAGTTTTGATTTGGATCTGATGATGCTAAGGTTTTATATGCTCAAACTGTGAGCCTTGCAGATCTTCAAGCCATTTCAGTTGGAGGAGATACTTTTAGATTTCCAAGGAATTTTCCTTGTTATTTTCATTTTCTTGTTAAGGATTTTGGGTTTGTTCTTGTTCTCTCACTATTTTTTTTTTTTTTTTATACAAAGCAACATAACAAGTATTATTGAAAGCCAAAAGGCACATTGCTTGCCAAAGAGGCAGACAGTTGACCAACATGGGTGAAGTAAACCATTGCCCCAAGGGGCAAGGTTAAACCATGCCTAGCTAAAGCATGGGAAAAGCTATTACAAGACCTACTAATGTACATAACAGACCCAAAATGAAAGGAAGAGATAATATGTTTGATATACAAAACCAGAAGATAAAAGCTAGATCTATGGGCAGCAGGAGAATGAAAGGCATCCACAAGCAGCTTGGAATCAGTCTGCACAAGAACATTAGCGACCCCAAAAATTGCAGCATTCTGCAGGCCCCAAATCACAGACCTTCCCTCCAATGCTTCAATGCTATTACTTGGTTTTGAAGATTTACTCCCAAGTAATAGGATTGAACCGTTAGAGTCAGTCAGAACAAAGCCAAGCCCAGAATTACCATCAGCAGACCTGCTAGCATCACAAAAAAAGAGAGCAGCAACCAACAGGCGAAGCAGGAAGCATAACAAGAGGGATAAGGAGAGGAAGAGCAGAAGAAGGGTGCAACCTGACCGAGATCGATTGAAACAAGGAGAGAGCTTGATGAGACAACAAAGAAGCACTTGTAGTTGAGTTCTCAAAAGTTCTTTCATTTCTGTTCTTCCACAGGAACCAGCAACAAATAGTCCAGAGATCAAGGTCAGAGCTGCAAAGATCAGAAACCACAATTGACCACCAGTCCCAGAAACAAGTTGGCCGAGCAACTGACATGGAATCGAACTGTGGAAAATTGTGCCAAAAATCCTTAGCAAAAGAGAAATTCAACAAAACATGAGTTATGCTTTCAGCTTTCCTGCAACATAGAGTACACGTGTCAGAGAAGACCACTTTCCTGGATTTGAGAGTCTCTAAGCATGGTAAGAAGCCCTTGAGAGATCTCCAAATAAAAATTTTCACCTTTGGAATCACCTTGAGCTGCCAAATTTTCTTCCATAAAACACCATACTCAACCCTGGAATTAGAAGAAGAGGATTCACACTCATTCCAGGAATTAAGGATAACTCTATATGCTGATTTGACAGTGAAATCTCCATTAGGCGAATAAAACCATCTTCTACAATCACCTGAATCCGATGAGATTGGATGAACTTTCTGAAGAGCCTGGAGGTCCAAATCTAGAAGCTTGTGCTGAAGTTCACTCCATTTCCAATCGTCCGACGCCCAGTCATAATAGTGAGAAACAGGAAGATTGATTTCTGAGTCGATGGGAGTTGTGATGAGAATTGTTGGTGATGGTTGTTTGTTTGTCAATTTAGTTGTTTTGGGAAAAATCCCAAGTAGTTATTATTTTTGTGGGTAATCCCATATAGTTTGGGGATGGGATCCCATACGGTTAGGGGGTATTTATCCCATAGCTAGTTAACATTTTCCTCTTGATTATAGCGAAATTTCATCGTGATATTCAAAGTTTTTCTCTTAAAAGAGTCATTAAGAGAGGAGAATGTTTTAAATAAACACGGAAAATTATCTCTGAAAAACTCAAGAAAATTTTCTTTTAATTTGAAGGGTTTTAGAGAGAAGATCCTCTAAGTTCCATTAAAGTTGTTAGTGGATTGATTTGGGTGTTTTTAGAGAGTAAATCTCTATAAGTCCCTTTATTTGGAGGATGTTGTTGTTAGTGTTCTTGGGCCTGAATTGTGTTGGTTAAATTAAAACAATGGATTGGATTTAGAAGTCCGAATAACCTATTGGGCATGAATCATGTTTTATACCCAAGATTTGCTTCCTTTTTAAAAAAACGTTTCACGATCTCTCCACGTAGATCATGACACGCTTGAGTATGTTCTTACCCGATTTTAATCCGAAGTTGACTATAATTGAGCCACTTTTCCTGACCCAAAAACAAGAAAATTCAATGGAAAAGTACAAAAATTGCTATTGCTTAACTCAACAAAAAGAGGTCTCAAGAATTAAATTAATTTTCGAGGGATCTCAATTCGTCAAAATGGCCAGCAAATCCGCAATTTTTGTGGCGGCACTCCTCCTAACACTGTCGTCCGCCACCGCCGCCACGCCGTCCGAAATATTCATACTAGCGGGGCAAAGCAACATGGCGGGAAGGGGCGGCGTCGACGGCGGGGAGTGGGATGGCTTCGTCTCGCCGGAAAGCAAGCCCAATCCCTTCATCCTCCGCCTCGACGCCCGTGGAGAGTGGAGGCCCGCCCACGACCCGCTCCACGCAGACATCGACTCCCACAAGGCCTGCGGCGTGGGCCCCGGAATGGCCTTCGCCAACGCCGTACGGATTATCGGGCGCGGGTCGGGCCGTGCCAGCCCGGTGATCGGGCTGGTGCCTTGTGCCGTCGGAGGGACGAAGATTGATCAGTGGGGGAAAGGGTCGGAGTTGTACGATGACATGGTGCGGCGGGCCCGGGAGGCTGTGAAGGGAGGCGGCGGCGGGAGGATTACGGCGGTGTTGTGGTACCAGGGGGAGAGTGACACGGTGGACGCCGGCGACGCCGATAGTTACGCAGGGAAGATGGAGAAGTTGATTGCTGATTTGAGAGACGATTTGCATGATCCCTTGCTTTTGATTATCCAGGTACTTTACTTCTAATCAATTTGATACCCAATTTTCAACCTAAATTTAGCCCTAAGTGCCTCTTGGTTCTTAATCTAAGCAAGTCAAACCCAAGGGCCTTCAGGATTATCATGAAAATTTTGATAACCAATTATATATTGTAAATGTTGAATGACAGTCCAAAATACATTAATCTGTCTTATATTTTCAGAATTATTGAAAGATATTTTATTGTAGTGGATTATAAATTGCCAAATAGACATAAAACCTTATATATTGACTACAATGTGTATTTAGTAAAGCTATTAATTGGGTCGGATTTGAGTTAAATTAGGTTCAGGTTGGATCGTTAAATTTTTTGAATTGATCGGGTTTAACGGATTTGGATCGAGTTCGGGTTTGAATCCGGCTTAACAAGTCAATAATGTAAATTTCGGGTCGGATTAGTTTTTTACAAGCCTAATTCCTACGGTTCTCTACCAAAAGTATAGTTTTTTCTTCAAATCCCTTGTTTAAGGTCTTAATTTGGCCGAGTTAAAATTTAGGAGGAATCTTTAGAAGAATGTACTTGGAATGTTTTTTTTTAAATTAAGTCTTTATTGACTTAAATTGTTATATGGTGTGGAAATAATATGTGCAGGTGGCGCTGGCATCAGGGGAAGGGGAGTACATAGAGAGGGTAAGAAAAGCTCAGCTTGGTATTAAGCTGCGCAACGTGAAGACTGTGGATGCAGATGGGCTCAGTCTGGGCCGTGACGGGCTGCACCTGTCCACCATGGCCCAGGCCCGCCTGGGCTTCAAGTTGGCCATTGCTTTTCTAGGTCTAGATTCCTCTTTTTCTAGATTAAAGAGTGTATACAATCCACACTAATATACTGTGATTATGGACATTCACTTTTTCCTGTTGATTATATATATACTATGTAATATGTATAGATTTTTATCTAATTCATTTGAATGACTGGGAAATGGTATATAATGATCTGGAATTTGACTAGTATTTGGACAATTTTTTAGAGATGCAGGACATGTTTTTCATCAACCTCATGATCACAATTAAAAAACGAAAGACAAAATAAAGAGTAGATGAAGAAATAAAAGCTTGATAATTAAGTGTGATATTTCATTCCCCAACTGTTGGGTGGGGCCCATCCGCACATATCACCTGTCAATATCTACTGAATCATCAACGATATCACGACGTGTGTTTGGTTAAAATTATTGAATTATTGCACCAACTATAGCAAAACACCTATTAATATATATGTAGTGTCGCTGTTAATGTCATGATACAATTTATCACCAGCATTTTTTTATATATATATAAAAAAAACTGTTTGGGCCTAGCCCTTTGGAGCCCACGAAAACCTTGTAATTCAAAATGGGCCGGGCCAAAACCCGAAACAAGTCCACGGAAATCCAAAAATCCTCATGACTAAGATGTGGGACAGCTAAAAATAGATCTAATGTTTGATGATTGAAGGGCAGAAGGTATATTTGTAAATGGTCCCTCTCAATAAATTTACACAAAGACCCAGCACTGCAAAACAATTCTTTTTTCTTTCCTTTTTTCTTTTGTTTGTGTTTGGGGTGCAAAAGCCAAAGAGAGACTAACCAAGAATAAATGTGGATGTCGTATTGTCAATCTCACTTGGCCAGATTTCAAAAGAGACATTATTTGATCCTCATAACACCAACTTTTTCCCCTCTTTTATTTATTTTTTAGATGTTATGAATTTATTGCATGAGAGGGAGAAATCTCCAAGGCAGAGAACCAAATCTTGCGAATACCCAAAGCTAAACTTGTTGGCCAATTGATTGGATTGGAGGGTGAATATTTCTTTGTATCTTCTCCTCCTCCATATGTTGATAGGTAGAGGACCACTTTCAACCCTTATTCCATACCCATACTTGTACTCTTTCGAGCGTAAATGTTCATATAACTAATGGCTCGTTTGGTATCATAACAGAAATCATATTGGAATGAGAAATCAGGGTTAAGTGGTTTATGAGACTTTGTTATTAGTAGATGCCAAATATTGTGAGGGGTGGTGGAATGAATGTTTGGTGCACGAGTAGAGGGGAGAAGAGTACGTAGATGCACATGTAAGAGCTTCATCAGTAGGAATTGGATTGTCCAATTCTGTCACATATATAGGGAGGCTAATCGGGTCGCCGACCACCTAGCCAATGTTGCTTTTGATTTTTCTGTTGATTTACATGTTTTTGATGAACCTTTTAGTAGTGTTTTGTCTTTTCTTTTGGATGATTTGTGAGGTGTTGTTTTACCTCGTATGTAATTTATTTTAATTAATTAATAAAGCGTGCGAGAGTGTCTCATCTTCTTTTACCCAAAAAAAAAATGGACATGTAAAATGGGTCACCCATGAGACACAAAATGTTGGACCACTTCCAGGCTACGGTCAAGGCCCAAATTTCACCACTGTCGCTGTCCAAGTCAGTGCTGAATCTCTGCACTCTTAACCTGCTCTTTGGAATTTACAAATCAAGCCCAATTTCAGCCCATTGGATTCTCATCTTCCTGTAAAATTTCCTCCCTCTTCTTCCAAATGTCCCAACTTTGATATAAATTTTGTTGTTTGACATGTTAATTTGTAGCGGTGGAAAGAGCAATCCAAATATAACTTATATCGAAACGCGGATGAGAATAGTATTTAAAAAGTGAAACGCTACTAAATATTAAAAGCTATTTATTTTGTTAATTGTCAAAATTATTTATTTTTTTTCAAAATGTTAAACGTTACTTTTTTGGCCATACTAAACTAACTCTAAAATACAAATTGAGACTAGTCCTCCACAAGACTAGTCTTTTTTTTTTGTATCAGTTGGTCTATTTGTATAATGTCCCTATTTGTAGAGCAATAACCATTACAATGTAGTCATAAATATACTTTTTTTTTTGGGTCGGAAAACGGGGCATAGCCCCTGCGAATAAATATACATAATTAAGGGTAATTAGGAGGTGTCATTAGGTGCATAAACAAGAAAACAATATATTACACTGTGTAATAGACATAAATAATAAAAAAAAAAAATTAGAAATATATATGGTCCCCTTTTTAGTAGGTCCATTTAATAAATTTTTAGGCTAGCATAGGATCCTTAAGACACAACTACAACAAATTGGTGCTAGATTATGTACCCAACTTGTACAATGATACCCCACTTCTTCCAACAATTAATGTGAATAAAAATCCATATCTAAGATTAGAGAAATTTCACCTTTGCACTGTATATGTATTACAGATCTGTTACTTGATTAGTGATTAACCTTAGTAAAGACGGAGAACCAAAATGTGTTTGTTAGACCATACACGTAATCTTATGTCTAGAATTTGAAACACATGACACAATAGAATGTTGTTTTATTGTCAATTGTGTTATTACCCTTCATTTGCCTAAAATATACCGCTTACAAGTTTTGACTATACAATTCATATTAGGGTGCATAAAAATACCTTTTCAATGCAAATAAGTACAAATGAGCTATTTTTATTATACATTAACAGGATAATTCATATTAGGGTGCATAAAAAGACCTTTTTAACCTAAAAACTTTAGCAAGATTAAGGCCCAAAGGATGGGATTATCCTAGCTCCCCAATAAATTTAAATTTTATTTAAAGTGTAAATAAAATCTTAGTGCATGATGAAGAAAACTCATCTCCTATATAGCTCCTAGAGACTAATCCTTCCTACTTATTTGTCTCTTTCTTTGTGGGTTGAAATTTGAACTACCAAACTACCAAAAGCAAGAGACATTTCAAACAAAATCAATAGATACTGTCCCCCAATTTCAACATTCTCCCCCCTTATGCCTTTTCAGCTTTTCTAAATCCTTGTTTTTTTCTTGGGGGATGATTTGGTGTGTTCTTTATTTTTTGGTGATGGTTCCTTTTCATCCTTGTATTTTCACTTAATAAGCATGTTCTATCTTTTTCTTTTTTAATTTTAAACCCTTTGCCTCACAAGTCACAACCTCACTATCAATGGGATGATGTTTGATTCTTGTAGCTAGTCATAGTACAAACCAGTACACAATGTGAATTTAGGGTTGAATAATACAGAATTAAAGATACCCTTAATTCCCCATAAATTAAAAGGGAAAATAAATGGGTTTGGAATAGTTATG
This sequence comes from Rheum nobile, assembly GCA_027886185.1. NCBI lineage: Eukaryota > Viridiplantae > Streptophyta > Magnoliopsida > Caryophyllales > Polygonaceae > Rheum > Rheum nobile. The sequence goes on from WOAB01000170.1 coordinate 1,031,610, forward strand.
AGCCATAGAAATTTAAACCCAAAAGATTCCTACTTTGATTTTTGAAGGGATAGAGAAAGAAAGCACATGATTTGCCTTCTTACATGGGTCTTTTTTTAAACTTTTCTTTTCTCCCTATTTTTTTTTTGCAAACAAGATTCAAAGATGGGATTATCGTGTTAATATATACTCCCTCTGTTCTCTAAAGGTTGTCATCCTATAATTTTACACATTTATTAAGGAATGATTTCTTAGACATATATACACTTATTAAACACTCTCCTCATCCTATAATTTTGTGGGACCTAATACATTGTCAATTACTCCCTCTGTTTCTACCCGAGCAAAAACACACATATTAAGATAAAATTAATGAATCAAAATGGCATTTGACTATATATTGGTAAGGAGTATGTAATTTATTCTACCTTTAATTAATTAAATCCAATAAAATTTTAATATACTACGTTCAAGTGCTCTGAATTAACTTCACTAAAATGAAATTTTCATTCAAACCAAAATTTCACATTTTAACACCGGAGCCAAAACAAAATTGCAAACTTAAACAAAAATCATTGTTCCACACTATATATATGCACGATTGCAATCTTAAAAACATCAATCAAACATGAACAATTTTGATTTAAATAGCATTCCACAAGGTGCCGATGAAGATCTCAATTCCAACCAAGAAGAGTATATTGAAGAAAATCTACCAATTCCTGTTGAAGAAGATGTGTCATTCGATCTTAATATACCTACGGTTCAAGAAGGAGAACCTATTAGTACGTTTTATACTCCATAATTTTTGTTTAATTAACGCGTTATCTTCTGTGAAAGCTTTGTTTAATTTTAACTATATACTCCGTATATCCCATAGCATTCCAGAAGCTTTGATTAATTATAGTGTTATCCTATAACATTCCAGAATCACGTGGATTGATTTTCTACAAATTTGACATGCTCTTTGTATTAGTAGTTCAGTAATTAACTTGTTATCTTATGTGAAGGTGAAGGTGCAGGCGACGACGACGGCTACGGCGACGGTGGCGAGAATGCTGACGGCGACGGTGAAGCCAATCAACATAGGAGATTCCTATCAAATGATGAACGCACACTAATATACGAGGCTATGCTCGTAAGAAGTCTAAATGGAAAGCTAAAACGCACTACAACAAGAGAGGTTGCGTCTTTGTTATCGGTGCCGTTACGAAGTGTTCAAATGATTTGGAAACTAAAAAAAAATACGCCGAATGGTAGTGTTGTTGATGTGTCGCGAAAGCAGCCAAAGAATTGTGGCCGAAAGCGGGTTCAGTTTGACATGAGTCGTATTGCTGATGTTCCTTTAAATAGAAGAACACCATTTAGATCTCTTGCCAAAGCTTTGGAGATGAACCACAACACACTACATTCCCGCTTCAAGGAAGGTTGTATTCGTCGTCATTCAAATGCAATCAAGCCACTTTTGAATGCAGAAAACAAGATTGCACGGCTTCGATTTTGCATTTCGATGCTGGACACGAGTAGTTTGCCAAGTGACCCAAAGTTTGTTAGTATGTACAACACTGTACATATTGACGAGAAGTTGTTCTACATGGCGAAGAAGTCGAATTCATACTACTTGCTCCCTGATGAAGAAGTTCCTATACGTTCATGTCAAAGCAAGAACTTCATCGGAAAAGTGATGTTCCTAGCTGCTGTTGCAAGACCACGATTTGACCATGAAGGCAATGAGGTATTCTCTGGAAAACTTGGGGTGTTTCCGCTTGTGACCACGCAACCAGCATTACGGAATAGCCGAAATAGATAAGCCGGTACTATGGAAACAAAACCAATCACATCTGTCACAAAAGAAATTATACGAAGTTTTTTAGTAGAAAAGGTGATCCCGGCGATTCAAGCTAAGTGGCCAAGAGAGGATGTCGGAAGTACAATTTTCATCCAGCAAGACAATGCAAGAACGCATGCGGCATTTCGAACAGCAGCATCACAAAACGGGTTTGATATAAGATTAATTTGTCAACCACCAAACTCTCCAGACATGAATGTTTTGGATTTAGGATTTTTCAATGCTATCCAATCATTACAAGATAAGGAGTGCACAAGGACAGTGGATGAGCTAATTGTTGTTGTTCAAAGGTCATATGAAGACTACCCGACACATATGATTAACCGTGTATTTTTAACTTTACAATTATGTATGAGGGAAACCATGAAGAATCAAGGGGGCAATACATATGAAATACCTCATGAATATAAGCAGAGGTTGGAAAGGGAAGGTCGTCTTTCGACACAAATTACTTGTGAGCAAGCCTTAGTCGAAAGTGTCATGAACATGCTTCAGTGAATACATAAAACAATCTTTTCATGTTATTCGTAGTATGTATTCCGTATTCTTTTTTTTTTTGTACAAGGTGTTATGCAATTCCTTTATGATTTGGATACTTATGTACTAAATATAATGGCACTTAGACAAGGGGAAAAAAAGACGTGAATGCTTCCATTACTTAGACTTCAAACGAAGTTACAAATCAACCAAAATCCTTACAGAGTACAAGAGTGATCTCCTTACAAACCAAACATAAAATAATGACAAATCTCTTACACATATCTAGTAGCTAAAATCTGGAAAATAGATCCTCAAGAAAGGCAATATCACTTCTTCGATCGGTGGGTAGTTTAAATCGAAATCGTGCTTCACCTTGACCTTAGTTTCTTCGATCGGAAGGAGATTTAAATCAAAGTCATGTTTAACATGACAATCATCCTCATTCATGCCAAATAGGAAGAGATATGAATCTAATTTTTATGCATTCAGTCATAAATATTGTTGTTTTCACGTTGAATTGAAAAAATAAATTAATTAGGGCTATTGTAGTTTACGATGCACCGGACCTTGTTGTTTACGATGTAGGGAGCTCACATTCATCTTAATTTTGTAAATAGTGTATCATTAGTATTAGGGGTATTGTAGGAAAAAAAGTGGATAAAATATCTAAAATGACAATCTTTTATACACAAGAAAACAAAGCTAGAATGACAACCTTTAGAGAACGGATGGAGTAATAATTATTTAATAATTAGAGATCCCTCAATAACCGTGCTAGTAATTGCCATCAGTACAAGCACTTTCATTCTATTAATTAAATGCTTGTGTTCTGCTACTGATGCTGCAAAGTGCAAACATTGAACTGAGATTTGTGGAAGCAGCATTAGAACTAATTCTATTAAACACTTGATCAAGCATTAATTGATGCAAACTACTATAATCTCCTCTCCCCCATGCTAATTATCAGAAGCCATCGTACTCTCCAAAAAATATTATTTATTGTCCACAAAAATCATTTCAAGGCACATAATTGCATCATGATTTCTGTATTATTGAGAACAAATGGTTGTGGGTTGAAGCCCTCCAATTTTTGAATATTTAAATTTAAACCATGATTCCTATGTACACTAATTCAACCAGGGAAGATGACAAATCAAGATACATGAAAAATGTTCAGCAAATGCTGATTATAAACTCACATCAAAAGCATTTATTCATTTCCCTTCTCTCTTTTTTTTATTTTTAAAAAAAATTCACATAAAAAATGTTCAGCATTTGGTGGAGATAGATTCAGACTTCAAAGCAAAGCACGCCAACTGTGTATGAACAAAATCTTCCTTTTGTTTATACAGTCAAACTTATCTTCTGCACATATTCTAGTACTATTTTAAGACCCATGCAATAAATTTTCTACTGCATAAACACAAACCCTGATTTATTGTTTGATTTTTTTAACAACCCACCACCCCATATGACAACTGATAAACAACACAATTCCGGGGGCACATAACCAAAGACTGGTCATTTTTTACCTTATCAACTTCCATCTAAGCAACAATAGTAAACTCCTAGAAACACTTGTAGTTTATGCTTCACAGGTTGTCACTCCAACTTTTCCCAAACTCTAATTAATAGTCAATGTGTCTTTGCATTGATCTTAGCACTTGCCAAAGGAGCTAAAAACTTAGGCTGTTTTTGAGATGGTTTTCTTCTCAACCCACTCATTAAGCTAGTAAAACTTTATAAAGTCTTAATCTTGACCATTCATGAGTAACCCAATATGGGCAAATAACACATTTAGCAGGAAAATCAGGCAATATCATCATTGATGACTATTGATTTGTACAGAAGACAATAAGCAGATGAGCACAAAGCATAAATGAATTGGCAAGTATGTGCATAAATGAAGTAGAAGCAATTGATGCAAGGGAAAATATATATATATATATATATATATATGGCTCCAATTACTCTTGAATTCTAACCTTAATGTTTTTACTTACTAATTCCGGATAAAATGCCAACCATCTCTGCAATTCCAATTCTGAGAACCCAATAGTTGTGGGGAGAGGAAGATCAAGGGAATGCAGAGATGGCAGGCAATTTAACATTAGAGCAAATCATAGAGCATCATCATATTATTAGAATACATGGGAAGAGACTAGTTCATTATCAGTTTTTTCAAAGGAGTTAACCGTAGAGACTAGCGAAGAATGCTTAATGAGTCCACAGATTGATGATTGAACCTCTCCAAATGCCGGTCTTGATCAACTCTCATCTTCTTGGCCAAATGCTCAGGCGATGAACACACTGATGATGATGATGATAATGGTGAAGATGATGATGATGATGATGATGATGCAACGGCCCAAGAATCGTTCGAGTTATCAGAGCTAAAGGATACATCAATGACGCCACTAGGACTCCCGGGCATAGACACTGGTTTCCTCTTATTGGATTGGAGGAAGATACCGCCTTCCAATACCAATTCAAGGATCAATTCTCCACACTCCTCAACTTTCTCCTGCATTTCCACATTGAGATCCTTAAGTACATACTCCAAAGATTCAAACTTTAAGCTTGCACAACAATGTTTGGTGTATCAAAACCCTTGCTTTATGCAATCACCGCAAAAAAGGCTCAATCCAACAGATCTATCATTGGTAACACTAACAATGTGGGTTAAACTGAATTTACCTTGTGGATTCCAAGAACACTCAAGAGTTGCTTTTGGTACTCCTCTTCAATAGAAGGCTCAACACTGCTGATAACATGCAACATTGTAGCAGCAGCCATCACTGAAGGTAGAAACCCCATAAACCTAAAGTCTGAACATTTAAACACAACAATACTTTAAAGAGGGATTTCTTACACATTCATAACAACAAAAGTTTCAGATTTTGCTTACCAGAGATAGTAGCTAAGAGCACAATCTCACATCTCCTGAGAAATTCCATACAAAGGCGATCCTTCAATCCAAGCCTCCTAGTCATATAATCCAGAAAAGAATATGGTGTTACAGGGTTCATCTTCCATTCAAGTGTAGATAGTACCAACATCTCCATCCTTTGAATAGTCTTAGCCTCAAACAAATACTTAGTCTCCTCCACCACCTGAAGAACAAATTTTTAATTTTTTCATCAATACCATTGTCTGATCATAAGTACTTAAAAGTCAAAAACCCCAATCTGGGTATGTGAAAAAAGAGGGCAAAAAAAAAGAAACTTACTTGAAGATCCAAAAGAAGTGGAACATGGGTCTCTTCAACTTTAGCAGCTAGAGAGAGAGAAGCCACAGCAACGAGTTGAGTAAGCCATGGCTTGTCATCTTGCAATCTGAAGGAGGAGAAGAATCTGTCCAAGTAATTGACCGCCATTAGAGCAGTGAGGAGAGAGAAGGAGAAGTGGGAATGGACCCTGAGAATCCAATCGACAGCTTCGCGCCTCGCCATTGCAAGAGAAGGGTGATTCTGAAGGGTTTGGTAGAGCAAGTTGTCGTCTTCTTTGGAGAGTAAAGTGGAGAGCTCTTCGTCTTCCCAGCACAAGTCCTGGTCTGTAAGAAGGCAAGGAAGAGGAGGAGAAAGATCCAGGGGTTCGCCATTGAAGCAGGTGGAAGAATGGCTCTGTTCAAAGGTACAATCTTGTCTGAGTTCCGATTCCCAGTGCTCTTCCTGGCAGTAGAGAGAGTTTTCAAGAGAAAATGGAGGGTCTTGTTTTTGGGATTGAGCCATCTTTGGAGATCCCCTTTTCTGTTTTTTCTTTTGGGTTGTTTGATTTTGTGACTTTCAGTTCATGGAGAAGAAGAAGCTAGGGCAAGACAAGGCCCAAACCCTATACACAGAGGCATCTTCTTCTTCTTCGTCACTCTGTTTCTGTTCTTCTCTCTGAGTGGAGGAGAAGATGATGGATGGGTACACTACAGAGTGAAGAAGATGGAGAAAGAATGGAAGACCCAAATGTTTAAATTAAAGAGTGTGGAGTGGGAGATGGTTTGATTTGATTTTTTTTTATTTTCTTTTGAAAATATTTGAATTATGGTCCGGACTTTATGATAAGTTGCACTTTATAGACTCAACTTCAAAATTTGTAAAATTGAACACCAGTTTTTGAGATAGTTGGTCTTTATTTGTAACCTCTTCAACTAGGGTTTGTTTCAAAAAAATCTTTGATAAAGACCTTTTAACATAAAAATATTTACTTTTCAGTTTCCACATTTTTTAAATGTATCAAAATTTTAAAATTAAAATAAATATAAATTTAACAAATCATACATTATAAATAAAATGGGATGCGGATCCGGTGAGAATGAACATTATGATGAGAAATGAGAATAGCTCATAGTCTTTGGATTTGAAAAAATCCAAAGGCTAGGATTAGACTATCATTTAATTGGTCATGTGCATGGCACATGACCACTTAAGTGGATAATTAATCGGTCAACATCGGAGCTCCGGCGTTGATCAGTCAATTTTTTTATTTTTTATTTTTTCGGGTTAGTTTTTTTACTAAAGATGGCATGTGCATACATTTTGGCTTCTGTGTGCATCTATATTGTCTTATATGTGCATCAAAATTTTATAAGGCGTTGTCCAACCTAAGTTTTTTTTTTTCCGGCCTATTTTTTTCGGGTCCACTGTTTGCTTGCGCTAGCATGTGCATCATTTATTACTTGTGTGTGCATCAATATTGACTTGTATGTGCATTAAAATTTTATAAGGTGTTGTCCAGTCATTTTTTTCCATTGAATTTTTCGCAGCCCGACTTTTTTCCAAGACTATTTTTTTGCTTGAGATGGCATGTGCATACATTTTGACTTGTATGTGCATAAATTTGGCTTGTATGTGCATTAATATTGACATGTATGTGCATCTAAAGATTGTAAAAAATATGCATTATTTTCTAGAGAAAATGTGCATGAGTTGTACACTGTATGTGCATAAGTTTTGACATGTGCACATTTAAGCAAAAAGACGTGTGTTTCAAATGGTATGCACATACAAGTCAAAAACTCATGCACATATCAAAATTCATGCACTTACCAGACAAAACATATACTCATTTTGTAAAGTATTTAAGATTTTACATGTGTGTGCATAAGTTTTCACTTACAAAAAGTCACACATATAGTCAAATCATATACACGTCTAGTTCAATTTACATGCACTTCAATGGCTATGCACATATAAGCCAAAACTCATGCACATTTTAACCAAAAAAAACAACGCACATAAGTAGAATTTAAATGCACATACAGGTCAAAGTCTATGCACACACATGTCAAAACATATGCACATTCTCTTAAATGCATGCATAAGTTTTTACATGTATGTGCATGAGTTTTCACATACACAAAGTCACACATATAATCAAAATCATATGCAAAATTTATGCAATTTAGGTGCACATACAAGCCAAAACTCATGCACAATATTTCAACCCAAGAAAATAATACACAAGTAGAATTTATATGCAAATATATGTCAAAATCTATGCACATGCAAGCTAAAACATACGCACGTGCTGAAAAGTGCACGAGTTTTCACATACACAAAGTCACACATATAGTAAAAAATCATATACAGATTTTATGCAATATCGATGCACATACAAGCAAAAATCAATGCACATACAGTCACAAACAAAAAATTGTGCCTGAAAAAAAAATTGGCCCAAAATAAATAAAATAAAATTGATCGGTTAATATCGGAGCTCCGGTGGTCAACGTCAGAGCTCCGGCGTTGACCGATCAAACTCTAAAAAATGAGATCATGTGCCATACACATGACCTTTTAATGAAAGTTTAATTATAGTCTTTATTTTATTTATAATCCAAATAGTAAGATTTATTCTCATTTCTCATCCTAATATATATTCTCACATTATACTTATCCAATAAAATGTATGGAATTTATAATTGATCACTGACGACTCGAGTCAATTAGTGATGAGTGATGCTAACTCGAGTTGTGATCTTTATTACTATAAGCTTTCAAACTAAGGTTATGTAGCAAAATAAAATCGAAAGTGCGAATATATTATGTAATTTTTATTTTTCTATGAGGTTTAGAAAAAGAAGTTTAGTCGACATCTAATTATATAATTAAACTTTCAGATAATACATTATTAAATTACATAATCTTTTTCATGTCCTTTTATTGAAGTACATCAATTCATCACAACCTCCAGAGTTACTCTGCTCTTGATTCTTTGCAATTGATCAAATTCGTCTTCTTTTAATAGACTCGATTCATTGTAACTTATAGGTTGTATTGTAATCATGTTATTTTCTAAGTCAATGATCGAAATTTGTATGGATTTCATTTCACATGCTTCGTGAAATTATATCATTGCCTGACCAACTTTTGTTATTTTTCGGTGGGCTTTTTTTTTGACATTTCGCATGCCAACCAGAAATATTAAAAAGGGGAGAAAAATCCTGCAATTATGCTACTAGTAGTATAGCATCTGTACCACCTTATGACATAATTTAGTGCTATACTCTGTCCTAGCTTACGTTATATGTTGTACATTTGTTATTATTAGTTGCAAATGGGTTATTTCACTTATATTAATTTTACTCTCGTCATTTATCTTCGCCTTTAATAAGACCATCCACGTTGATAAGTTTTTTACATAATTTTTTAACAATTTTTTTGAACTTTTTTTCTCTTTCACATCATCTTAATAACTCATTTTACTTTTTTTTCACATCTATGATTTTTTAACCCAAGTTTTTTACATGTTTTTTTTTACATCTGGTTAGACCATTCACATGTATTTTGTCACAAAAAAATATAGTTTGTTTTAAAAAAATCACAAATAAACAAAACTTTAAACCGTTTAATTTTTATTTGGTTGCTTACCAAGCAACTTCAGACACAGATTTTTAAAATTTATACACTATTGATAAAAAAAATTATAATTTTAAATTGTTAAGAACCCACAGTTATGAATGGTCTAATATAACAGCTACGAATACAGTAGTTATTTAATTATTGAATATATGCATTTTTTTAAGAAATGGAGCTCCACCTTCTGACGTCTGCTTTTGGCGCCTAAAAAACAGTACTAAAAAACAGAGGGGTTAAAAAAAAAATGTGAAAAATGAGAATTACCTTGAAACTCTATATTTCTGACAAATTAGTACAAAAAAAGAAGGTTAAGGCAGGCTCTTCAAATTTATGCACTTAAATAGGTTACCTTACCTGCCCCTTTTGAACGCTTTTGTTTTTTTATAAGAATATTATTCTGTCTTTTAGGTTTTAATGTATAGTTTAATTACTTGTCTTTTGTAGATGTGTCTTTTTTACCGTTTAGAACAATGGCAAAGTTGAGTACAAAGTTGAGTACATATGTAACATTTTCAAAATGTGTCTTCAATATTTTCTCTAAACCATGAACTTCACGTCTAATGTATATACAAAAACATTTTTTTCTAAATTGTGTATTATACTTTTTTTATTGACAAAATAAGTATATATTTCATCCGTTCACTTTTAAATATCCTTTTAGTCTTTAAGATTTGTTCATATATATTTGTCCTTATAGTATTTTAAGACAATTTATCACATGTAAGTCATAAAATTTGTATTGGAACTTGATAATGTTGATTATTTTAGGCACCTATTATATACACTATCATTTTCGCCCTTTTGCACTACATTTCTCTACGCAGGTATCTGGCGTACTCCAGATTTCTACATAGATGAGAAAATTTACGCAAGATACATGCGTAGAGCTAAAATATGATTATTTGAGATATGGGACTTGGGGACATTTTTTGAAATTTGGCTTCTACGCCATATCCTGGCACAAGAAAGAAAGAAAGAATCTTTTTTCTGAAAGCAACAAAGTTAATAACATATTTTTTTAAATCTTCATTTGACTCTAGTAATAGACGTTATCAAGTAATCAGGGTTACATGACAATAAATTTGTTTGTATCATGAGGTTTCAATATACTTTTATTCATGTACATTTCTCCACCAATTTGTTTGATATTAACTGTTTGTTAGTATTATTCTCGAAAATCACATATAACTATGGTTATATCTTATAATTATATCCAATTTGATTATGTCTTATGGTTATATTCCATAGTTATATACTATGGTTATATCCTAGATTATATCATATAGTTATATATTATGGTTATATTATACTCCCTCCGTCCCAATATATAAGCAACATTTTCCATTTTGGGCGTCCCAAAATATTTGCCCCATTTCAACTTCTTTCCATTTTTGATTTTTTTTTCCACTTCTACCCTTATAAAATCAATACAATTCCTAAATTATCTCTCTTTAATTTTGTTTTTTTCTCTCATCAACTACTCTCTTCATCTTCTTCCCACAATTCATTTCACATACCCCACCATTAAAATACTCATCTCATATATCTCTCCACCATTGAAATACCACCATTTATATTTTTTGATACCCCGCCATTAAAATTAGAGATGTTCATAATTATCTGATCCGGTCGATCCGATTTATTGATCTCACGATGTAATTCAAAAATTATTTTAATCAGGGGTGTTAATATTTTTCCTATTTTTATTAATGTGTAAACATTAATTTTTTTATTAGGGATGAAAGTAATGAGGTTTAGATAATTAAATATTTATCCGATAATGAACAGACAATTATTGACATTAATATTTTCATTTGAGGATATCAAATCCGATAATTAAATATTTGTATAAATGTGTAAACATTAAAAAAAATTATAAGCCGATATTTAAATATTTTTATTTGAGGATATCTGATCCGATAAGCCGTATCGGATCAGATTTGTATAAATGAACAGTAATCTCATCTCTCTCCTCTCATATCTCTCTAACCCTAAAAACCCTAGCAGCTCACCATTCCCTTCCATCACTCTCGGCTCTCTCGCTCTCTCACTCTCTCACTCTCAGATCTAAAATTGCTTTGCTCTCTAACCCTAAAAACCCTAGCTCTCTCACTCTCAGATCTCTCGCTCTCTCGCTCTCAGATCTCTCGCTCTCGCTCTCAGGCGAAGCCTCTTGCTCTCATCTCTTTCGCTCTCAGATTTCTCGCTATCAGATCTCATCTCTCTCGCTCTCAGATCTCTCGCTCTCAGATCTCTCGCTCTCGCTCTCAGGCGAAGCCTTTTGCTCTGATCTCTCTCGCTCTCAGCTCTCAGATCTCAGATCTCTCTCTGGAACCCTAAATTTGTCCCCTTTGGTTGACTCTCCCTCTGATATCTCTCCAAAACCCTAAAAATTATATTGTCCCCGATTCATCATGAGTAGCTCCTCCTCCCAACCCTGGTCCTCTTGTTCTAGCTCTCCCACTCCCAGCGAAAATTGCTCTGAGTATCCCAGGTGCGATGGAGGTTGTCACTTTTTGGGGCATCACACATACACCCCTGAAAGATCTGAGGGTTCGGTGGACGGGGCAAACGGAGGAGGTTGATCTCCGGAGGTGATTGTGATTCCTGACTCGGATGAGGTGGCTTCGCCTGACCCTGTTGTCATCCCTGATGTCCCAGATGTCGTTGATGTCCCCGATGAGGCTGACGAGGTGGGTTCGCCTGAGATAATTATCATCCCTGATTCGTCGGATTATTAGAGGAGTTCATTTGTCCCTTTTGATTGTGTTTTCTGTTGTTGCATGCGTATTTGAGATGGATTGTTGGATTGCCCCTTTATTGATTATGTATTTGAGATGGATTGTTGGATTGTCGGATGATAATTGTTGGATTGCCCCTTTATTGAATGTGTGATCTGTTGTTGCATGCGTATTTGAGATGGATTGTTAGAGGCATGATTCTTGATTGTTCACTGGTGATGATCTGTTGGTGATGGTTATGTGGATCAACTTATATTTTTTGATGAGTTGTTGTTTGGTTTTCTATTAAGGTCCTATGTATAAGCTACATTATCTGTTGGTGATGGTTCTGGTGATGATCCGAATGTTGCTTATGTACCTGTATATGATGTTCATCTCCTTACTTCTTGAGCTTTTCTCTGAATGTGGCTTATATACTGGGATAGATGGAGTAGTGATAAAACAATGATGAAGTCTTTTTAATCTGAGATGCAAGTTCATGTAAATTGATTGCATTAATATTCCATAAGAAACCAGTTGATATTGACTGAATGAGGCTTATGATTATGTTAGTGTTATATCAATGGCCTTGTGTCAGTGATGCTTGGGGACATCTGAGTTTCCGTTTTGTTAATCAATGATGAAGTCTCTTTTATATGAGATCCAAGTTCCTGTAATTAGACTGCATTAATGTGCTATGAGTAACCAATAAATATTTACTGAATGTGGCTTATGGGTATGTTAGTGTAGTGTGGTTGGGGTTGTGTTAGGGATGCTTGAGGACATCTGAGATTAAAAATATTTAATCAATGATGAGGTCTTGTAATACTGAAATGCAACTTCATGTTCTCACACTACATTAATGTGCTATAGGAAACCAGTATATATTTATTATTGTTGCTTATGGGTATGTTAGTGGTTAGTCTATGGGCTTGTATCAATGATGATTGGGGACATCTGAGATTTTTTATGTTGTTATACCATAGTTGAATTATGTTTGTTTGCTTGTTATGTTTGTCTGTAGTTGGATGCTCTGTAAATGCATGTTATCTGCTTGAGTACAATATAAAGACAATATAACATGTAAAGACATTATAAAAGACTGCATATTCACAAAAGTTTATAAATTCATGCATGATATAATCCTAATTCTTTACAAAACATTTCAACTGTCTGCATCCAAACAAAAGTGCCTAAACCTTAATGCCCCCTCTATCCCATAATATAAGCTAATCTTTAAATTTGTCCCCTGTCTAGACAAAGAGTTCCTGAGTGTCTTGCTCTTCTTCTTGAGTTTGTTGTTGTGTGTATTCTGTTGCTTCATCTTCACTGTGTTGTTGTGCATTTGATGGTCCTGCTGCTTGTACTCCTTGTCCCCCATGAGCAAGGCCCCAAGCTTCTATGACAGCCCACATTGGTGCTTGAACTTGTGTTGGTAGATTGCCCTCTACTTCTAATCTTTTCTTGTTCACATGTGGCATATCATAACCATTTCCTCCTTGATCTTTCATTATCTCATTCATGACATATTGCAATGTCATCCACACATTACTTAGAGTTTTAGGGTCTAACTCATAAAATGATTGATGAACTGCATCTAACATGTGATCTACATCCTTAGGCATCTTTTTATGCATTAATGATTGAATGCTTCTAAAGAATCCTAAGTCTAATATATTCAAATCAGGACTGTTTGGTGGTTGTTGAGTTAGAATGAAAGTAAATCCTTCCTGCTGATATACTTGCTGCCATTCTGGATCATATTGACTTATGTGAGCCTTTGCATTATCTTGTTGAATAAATATTACCTTGTGTTGTCCATCTTGTGGCCACTTTGCCTTCATTGCTGGAACTATTTGATTGATCAACATACTCCTTGTCACCTTCTGGTTTACTGATTCTACTAGCTTGGTCACTAGTGTCCCCTTTGGTATGTTTTTGGATGCTCTTTTGGCTGGCTCTTTGTATATGAATGGAAAAATACCAATTTTACCATCAAATGTGCACTGTCCCTCTGAATTGAACCTTGGCCTTGCAACTGCAGCAGTGAATATTACTTTTGGAATAAATTTGCTTGAACTTGCAGCCTTGTATTTTCCCTTTTCATTTTGTGCCAGATAAACCCTCTGTGATTTCTTGCTCAAAAAAAACCATTTTTCATCCAAATGAACATAGTCATACATTGGATAATATTGCCTCTTTGTTTCTGCTGTATCACCTTGTAGTAGGCCTAGTATCCAAGATAGTCTTGCAATTTTATTGGCATCCTTCAATCCAGGATGCAGAGGATTTGTATGTGGCTTCATGACTCCCCTCTTGATCATCCTATGTGCTGTACTCTTTGATATGCCAAGATTTGTTGCTAAATCTCTGATACAAGATCTGTCCCCCATATTCAAATTTTTGATAGCATCTTGTGACACTTGAATTCTCTTTCTACCTGAGTTGTGATACTTTGTGCTGACATTGAATCTCTCATTTGCACTTCTTTGTCTCTTGGCTATGCCCCATATATTGCCTATGCACCATCTTGATACATTAAATTCTGTTGATGCAGCATTAATTGCACCGTGTTGTAGCTTTTCATTCACTGTTCTGTCTAGAAGCCACAGAAAAATGTGCATTCTCTGAACACTGCTGAGCATGTTCCTGTTTGTCTGGTGATGACTTGCTGCTTCTGTGTGATGCTCTATTTCTGCATGAAATGATGCCTCTGTTTCTGGTTCTTGGTTGAGATCAAAGTGAATGTCATCTTGTTCCATGTCCCCTAATGGCTGGTTGAGATCAAGATGGAACTCATCTTCTTCCATCCCTCCTTCATCACCACTGAAATGATGTTCATCATCTAGAGCTGATTGGTTGAGATCAAAGTCTAAAGACCCATCTTCTTCCATCCCTCCATCACTACTGAACTGAAGTTCCTCATCCAGAAATAGAGCTGATAAGTTGAGATCAAAGTCTGAAGACATGGGAGCAAGCAATGATGTTGTTTTTTAGTTTTTTTTTTTTTTTTTGGAACAGCAAGTTCAAGAGTAAATGTTTGCATTTACTTTTGAACAGCTCTTTAATGGCTCTATTAATAGAGCTGCATATATGTAAATGCTGATTTTTATTGGTTGATATTTGTGATGATCCGTGTGATGTTGTTTCTGCAATTCTATTGGCTTAAAAAAAATTGCCTTGGTTTGCAAGGAATGTCCCCTGTAAAACAACATTAATTTGATGTAATCCCTTGTACTTTTCTGCAGCAAATTGCCTTGGATTGTACTTGTTCATTCCTCCTTAATTCTTGAGCTTTTGCTCAAATATAGCTTATATACTGGGACAGAGGGAGTATAATTATATACTATGATTATACCTTATAGTTATATCCAATTTGGTTATATCATACAGTTATATAACTATAGAATATAACCAAATTGGATATAACGATAAGATATAATCATAGTATATAAGTTATATACTATGGTTGTATCATATAGTTATATACTATGATTATATCTTATCGTTATATCTAATTTGGTTATATCTTATAGTTATACTATGGTTATATCTTATAGTTATATCTTCTACGCAGCGTAGAAGATTGTAGGGAGAAAAGGCGAATATTCGTGCGCATGATTCTTTTTTTTTAAAGTAATTTTATTTTTATTTTTGTGGGCGCAACCAAGTGAACAATATTTTAAAAAAAAACTGCATTTGACTCTAGTAATAGACGTTTTCGAGTAATCAGGGTTACATGACAATAAATTCGTTTGTATCATGAGGTTTCAATATACTTTTATTCATGTACGTTTTTCCACCAATTTGTTTGATATTAATTGTTTGTTATTATTATTCTCGAAAATCACATATAACTGTGGTTATATCTTATAGTTATATGCTACAGTTATATTCTTTAGTTATATACTATGGTTATATCCTATAGTTATATACTATGGTTATATCTTATAGTTATCAATTTGGATATATCTTACGGTTATATCTTATAGTTATATATTACGGTTATATTCTTTAGTTATATATTATGGTTATATCCTATAGTTATATACTATGGTTATATCCAATTTGGTTATATCTTATGGTTATATCCTATAGTTATATACTATGGTTATATCCTTTCGTTATATATTATGGTTATATCCTATAGTTATATCCAATTTATTTATATCTTATGGTTATATACTATGGTTATATCCTATAGTTATATATTATGGTTATATCTTATAGTTATATCCAATTTGGTTATATCATATCGTTATATCCTATAATTATATATTATGGTTATATCTTATAGTTATATCCAATTTGATTATATCATATCGTTATATCATATAATTATATATTATGATTATATCTTATAGTTATATCCAATTTGGTTATATCTTATGGTTATATCCTATAGTTATATACTATGGTTATATCCTATAGTTATATACTATGGTTATATCTTATAGTTATATCAAATTTGGTTATATCTTATGGTTATATCCTATAGTTATATACTATGATTATATCTTATAGTTATATCCAATTTGGTTATATCATATCGTTATATACTATGGTTATATCCAATTTGATTATATCATATCGTTATATCCTATAGTTATATCCTATATTATATTCTATAGTTATATACTATGGTTATATCATATAGTTATATACTATGATTATATCTTATAGTTATATACTATGGCTATATCATATATTATATTTTATAGTTATATCCAATTTGGTTATATTCTATAGTTATATACTATATTTATATCATATATTATATCATATAGCTATATACTATGGTTATATTATATAGTTATATACTATGATTATATAGTATAGTTATTTTCAATTTGGTTATATCCTTATAGTTATATTCAATTTGATTATATCCTTATAGTTATATCCACTTTGGTTATATCCTTATAGTTATAAGATATAACCATAGTTATATGTGATTTTCGAGAATAATAATAACAAATAGTTAATATCAAACAAATTAGTGGAGAAATGTACATGAATAAAAGTATATTGAAACCTCATGATACAAACAAATTTATTGCCATGTAACCTTGATTACTTGATAACGTCTATTACTAGAGTCAAATGCATATTTTTAAAAATATGTTATTCACTTTGTTGCTTTCAGGAAAAAAAAAATCATTTTTGTTTTCTGCGCCAGGATCTGGCGTACGCCAAATTTCAAAAAATGCCCCCAAGTCCCTTATCTCAAATAATCATATTTTTTCTACGCATGTATCTTGCGTACGCAAGATACCTGCGTAGAGAAATTTCCTCCTCTATGCAGTAATTTGGCGTACGCCAAATACCTGCGTAGAGAAATGTAATGCGAAAGGGCGAAAATAATAGTTATATAGCGGAGGCGTTATTTTATTTTCATCTATTGGTTGTAAAGGGTGGTGTGTGATTAAATTATAAAAATTTTGTATTTTCAAAATATATTCAATGACTTTCTTAATATATGAGTAAAACTCTAAAAGGACAAATAAAAGTAAAGGGAAGGAGTATGTTAGTGAATAAGGTAAATACAGTTGAAACTAAAATAGTTGGGTAGTAGATAATTGATGGGAGAAGTGTGTAACTACTAATTACAATGCATTATGTTGTTCCCGGTTAATTACTAGTCTTTTCATCTCTCCTCAACTTTAATTACCTTATAAAGAATGAGGTTGGGAAGATGATGAAATTGAAATTATTTGTAGTTATTACCGTATATTTGACAAGAAAAGATGGAATAATTACAAAGCTTTGTACTACTGCTAGGGTTTGAGAATTGAGGCTCGATCGAGGCGATGAATTAGCCAGCTTGCATTCTCCCTTTTTCTATTTGGATCCAAATGTTCTGATAAAGCAGACCACTTATTTGGCACCAATCACCTCACAACTTAGTGATAATGACATTCAAAATTATGCCTTTTCTTTTTCTTGAAAATGTCATAATTAAACTCATTCATGAAGATAATCTCTTAAGAACCTTGTGTATATTCCATCCATTAAACAATAGTTATCGTTTTAATTAGTTTTTAATTTCGTTAAAAAGTACTTGTCATTTTAGAGTTTTAAATATCAATTTATTGGTGAGTTACATAGTATGATAATTGGAAGTTGTACTTATTAATATGATATATGCAAATTTTTTCCATTCATTGGTTAAAAATGAGATGGATAATTATTGAATTAAAAATGATTGTATTTCTTAATAATTATTTTGAAAACTAAGACAATATCTATTTTTTAACGAATGAAGTATTATACAGAGAGGAAGAAGTATTTGTACTTAATTATTACACTCACTTGGTCTTACAAAGATGTAGTTGCTAAACAAAATTCAATGGGTATGTTGTCCTTCTTGTTGAAAAAAGGAATTTAGTACTCGTTTATAGTGGTTTTTCTAACCTATGACATACGATATCTTGTTTTAAACTATTCTCCAATTATAAATATCTTTCATATAAAAATCATGAAATATGGTGCATATATATTAGGATGTACGTGGGCAAGAATAATATCAAGAAATCGAATCGAATATGGGTGATATATATAATAAAATTGTTTTGATATTACTCATACTTATATTTCATAAAACAATATGCATCAGTATGATATCAACATCAACGTATACCGATTGCATATTTGGTCCATAAGAGAAATAATTTAATTACAACGAAAAAGAGATAAATTGAACTCGTGATCATCTCGAAGTATCATGTTATAATTGCTAATTAACGATAGGTGAACTTAATCCATACTCGACATATGATATCACATATACATATTTATTTCATCACTTACGTACACTAATCAACACACCGAGACTTAACAAATAAAAAGTCCAAAGTTACAAGGTAATGCCAAAAGTATCAAGACTTGTTAGTTTAGCTGTAAATAGAGAGATAAAAAAATTGGAGAAAGACACATCTAATTATAAGCAACGCAAGCCTTGCGTGACAGAGGAATTAATTAATTAACTAGCAAAACAATTCAATAGCTAAAAACAGCAACAACAACAAGAGTAGTTAAAACAAGCACAAGAAGCATGCTACAGATAACACCACCATTAATTCTCAATAAACTCCCAACACAAATTTGTATACTGTGTAGTAAATTAGCAATACATTTACATACGGAGTATTCTACTAATTCACACATTATTCATGCATGTATAAATTAGAATTGTATGTGTGTTGTTCCTTCACGAGGACTGTAAAAGCACAAAGCAATGCAGTAGCTTAAGAGTGTAGGAAAGGTGGGGAAAAAAGGCTGGAAAATTCACTAAAAAGCATGAAAATGCTCAAAACTGAGAATTCCATTTCATGTTTGAAAGTGGAATTGCAAACTATCCAGCTTTGAAAAAGTGGTATAAATGACTTCTTATCAGTGCAAATGCCCAGACCAAAAGCCTGTCTTTAATGCATCTTTCTTTTGCTCTATATATACCAAACTCTTCTCACTTGTTTGCATTTTCCCATATGACAAAGTCCGATAGATCGATAAACACGAAAACGTGTTTGATCAACTAGTCATAAAAAAAAAATCCATTAAACTTAGGCTTTGTTCGGCAAACACGAGCTTATTCAAGCTGAAACTGAAGCGGAGATGATTTGATAACTGAAGATGATTTGAATCTGAAATGTGTAGCTAAAATCGAAGATGATTTGATAACTGATATTTTTAATAAGTTTGTTATGTGTTCGATAAATTGAAGCTTATTTAGGGGTATTATTTGGAGACTATTTGTTAAGCTAGATGATAATGTCTATAAGTTCACCCCCCAACATTATTTTTCTAACTTAAAATCAACTCAAATAAGCTCATATTTCAACTTAAGGTTCCATTTAAACTTGAGTTTGAAAAAAGGTGTTCGGTTACAAGTGAAACTTAATTTTTATATAAGCTTTAAATAAGTTTTATTTAAGGCTTCCCGAACAGAGCCGCCTTATACTCTGATGAAGAATAGATGATGTTTAAAGAGCTAAGAATTTATCATAAATATAAAGGCTTATTTGGCTCAATCTATTATAATGCCATTTTTCTTTAAAATAAGTATTTGTAATGATTTGTAAATTGTACTGAATCATTACCCTATTTTTTCAATTTTCCATTCTCCTCTCTCTACTTTTTTCAATAAATTAACTAAATCACCAAACACTATTATATTATAAAAGTATTAACATTTTTGTATAAATGGTTCACACAAACAAACCCTAAAAGGTATAATTCAATTATGTCATATTTAATTGAATCTAATTAATTCCCTTAACTTTACAAAGAAGTTAAAGCGTGTTTCCACATGCCACAATTACTATATTTCAGTGAGAGAAACTAAGTTAATTCTTATTATGTGCTCTTTCTGATCGGATGGAGTATATTAAAGAGTAAAGAGCAATAAATTTGGGTGTTACTTCTCATTGTTCAGCGGCCACAGTCATATTGCAGCACCTAAAGATCTGTTCTTTAAATTAGGAGTATAATCAAGCTAGAAATCATTTTACAAGAGACAATTTCATTAGATGTGTGTAAGAAATTCAGAGGCGTGTGGTTGGGATTGATTCTGAGAGGTTGCTGTCTTCTTTTTCCTTTTTCGACCCTCTTTTATTGCTTATTTACAAAAAGAGGCTCATTCTCCCAGGAGCACACAGAGATGTGGACTATCAATCGTAGTGGTAGCAGGTCAGATTTTTATCCTGCAATTTAAATTATAGGGTCAAAGAATAGAGAGAGATTTTCGTCGACATTCTCTCTTTGTGATCGCGATTTCCCAAGTCAGGGTTGAGTTCGTGGATTACAGCTCACGAACTCAACTAAAAAAATTCATCATCAACGAAGAAACAGAGTGGGGTGAATTAATGAAAACGGACCCCTCTCTATACCCAAATTTGGTATAGGGATCGTATCTCACAACTCTCAATCGGTTTCTGTTCGATTCAAATTCAATTACTACTAGCCTTTTTGCAATTCGCCATCATTGAAAACCTTGCGTTGTACTGTTCAAACGAGCCATGCCTTGTACTGTTGCGCAATACAGAGATGCTGCAGATAAAGCGATCCCGCTAATTAATGATCTCTACAAGCTCTAATGTATGTTTTTGGCTCCGTGGAAACTGCCTGCAAGGTGTTCGATACAATGCCCAAGTGAGACTCTGTTTACTGGTGCTTAATCATTGCCGGTTTAAGTAGTCGAGAAAGTGTTAATATTGCCAAGAAATTGATTCTTTCATATTTGCATCCATAATTAGGGCATCTGATCTAATGTTCTACGCTCAATTCCAAAAGAGTGGGCCTCGAGTTGGTGACACAGTGTCCTTCAACTCCAAACACAAGCTCCATTGCTTGGCTATTGATGTGGGGAAAAAAGTTTCTACACGCAATCAGTATGTTTCAGGGACACGTGGAGAGCCAGAATTGAACTACGAAGTATGAGTTTACAATTTCGACCGTTGGATAAGGTTTTAAAATTTCAATCTAGAAGCTTTTTTCTTTTTCTTTTCGACCAACCGGTTTAATCTGTTCCTAGACACTTGATAGAGAACATAAGTCTATCTTCACGTTTACATTTAATACACGCCGTTAAAAAGATTCGAACCCGAAACCTTCAATGGAACGTTGCTTTTACATTATATATAAAAAAATCCACTTGATGTTGATTATATACATCATAATCCATACAAATGGTCACAAGATTCATGGTAATAGTACTTTTTCTAGGCATTTTTTGTAGTCCTATCAGTTGTTAAATTATAATACAAAAAAAGTAGAAAAAGAAACCCGTTATTACAAGTTGAAACTCACTCTAATTGGTGAGAAAAATCTTTCATACCCAAGAAAATGTGATGTAGCACTCACTTGGGCCTTCAAATGGGACCAAAGTAAACTCCTAATATATATGATCTCATTCTGAAATAATTTGAGACCATTTTGTGAGGCATAATTTGAGAGGAGGAACAAAATTATGGTAAACTCATAGGCACATACTCCCTCCGTCTAACAATACATGTCTTTTTAGCCTTAAGTTTTTGTCCATAAATACTTGTCTTTTTAGTTATTTTGACTTTTACTTTACAAATTTAACCTTATAATTAATGATATGTTATTAGTAGTGATTTTCAAGAAAGTAAAAAAATACTATATTAAATAGGGATATATTTGTATTTTTAATACATTTCTTAATAAGTGTGTAGAATGATAAAAAGACAAGTATTGTTAGACGGAGGTAGTATATAATGGTGGTGGGACCATGAAAAAAGAGAGAGGCCCACAAGATTTTTGCACCCCAGCTGTATTATTTGGAGGGTCCTCAAACTTTAAAAATAAAAAGGAACCATGGTTCAAACTTCAAACTGTTTTGCCTCTCACAAGTGTAGTGAAATAAATCATGTTTGTTCCCGCAATCATAGCTCAAAGTTTGTACCTCCCCAAAGACTTTATTCATCTCATTTTCATGAATTTGCCCTTTTCTTTTCTCTTTTTTCATTCTTTTTCTGATGGGTGAAAATAACTACTCCAAAACCTTTTCCAATTCTGATATGGGTAAATACTGATTACAATAACAGAAGTTTTCCCCTTTTTTTTTTACCTGCAGATTGATCACTATGTTTGACATCTTATTCTCCCTCCAAGGACTTTTCAAATTTCAACCAAAAAGTATGCTTCTTGATCAAATACTCCATGACCCAGAATTGTTTTCCTAACCAAATTTCAATCCTCTTGTACCATTAGCGTGCTGAAATTGAGAATTGACAATAAGGTAAAATTTTGTCACCAAACTGCATAACAAATGTTATGATAGATCTCAATCAAAAGAGTCCACAAGGAAAAGCCAAGGCTCCTTTTCAAAGATGTAACATAACATTTATAGTTCCTATTTACCTTACATGACAGCTTTTCTTTTTTAGCTTATAGGAGGCGTGCCTGCATTTCTTTTTACAGCTTATTGATGTAAAAACAATGCAATATAGGTGATAGGTGGAGGATGACTCTTCTGTCTTGTTATTCAACAGCATTTGTATGGACATTTCATTCTCATATGCCCACCCAATCATACCCATCAATCTCAATTATTATCAATCAAAAACACAAGCCCAAAAAAACCCACAAAATTTGTGGATGAATGATATAATATAAGTAGATTACTCATAGGTTTTATAGTATTTTATGACTTTCACATGCTTGTGAGACAATGATAAACAAAGGATTATCCAAAAACAGATGATGCCTTTAAACAAAGGAGATTATGTTTTTGAGTACAAAAGTTGTAATGCCTCTTCCACGCGTTCTAGGAGACAATGAAATGTGCATCGCCAAAAATTGCAATATTACTATTCAAATGTGTCTTTTGAGACCCAAAAGCTTCTTAAGATTCAAAGTTCAAACACACTAATGAGAGAAATTGAAAACAAATAACACGAGAATTGTTAACCCAGTTCATTAAGAAATTGACTACGTTGGGAGCGCTGTCAAGCCAGACTAGCCAGACTTTTTCCACTATTTTTGTGATAACGATTACTATAATTAAACGGATATTTAACCTAATTAGTGAAACCCTAATCAGACTCAAAAGACCCTTGTACAAACAGACTCAAAAGTTAGATCAATAAAAGTTGGGCTTTCGGTGTATAGTCTAACAGACTTCATAACCCAACAAAGTTAGGTCAAGAAGATATCACATGGGCATAGTCCAAAAGGGCCTATCATATTGATATTCATATCATAAAAATACAACCAATTGTAGCCATTTCCCAAGTCTTGCTCTCACATTCATTCACACTCAATTAACAAAACTGACACTCAATTCAAGATCATATTAAAAGCTTCAACGAAAATAAATGCATTAATCAAATTCAGAGTAGAATTAGATGTTAGTCAAGATGGAGAATTAATAGCTATAGATTGACATTCTTCAAACTTGTGGGGTTAAGAAATGGCTTCAGAACTGCACTTTTCAAACCTAAGAAATCAGGAATTAGGGGAAAAGCTAACAAAAATAAGACATTAAGTCAACAAGTTTCTTAGTACAATCATTTTCTTTGTCCCAATAACGGAAGTTTAATCAGCATCTTAGTCAAGTATATTCATCTACTGCTTTGACAATCATATATGCAGGCACTATTATAATAAGTTAACAAACCATAACTGCCATGAATTTTTGAAAGATTTGTCATTGTTGTCGGAACCAATTTTCTTACATTGCAGGTAACATTGTCCACACTCAGTTATGACATTTCAACAATCCGGGTATCCGACCCAGTTTGAATCGGGTCGAATTCCGGATCGCAAATTATAAATGTTTTCCGAACGTAATGTACAGGCCCAACAATGTTCTTGGATAATTGGGCCTAGGCCCAACAATGTTCCTGGCTAATTGGGCCCAGGCCCAACAATGTAATTGGCTAATTGAACTGAATCTGTAAAGATGAATTCCTACTGTCGGACCAATAAAAGGTCTTTGTTATATTATACATTGACAACATTGTATTATACAAGAGAGATCTGCTACATTGACAACATTGTATTATACAAAAAAAAAAAAGAGAGAGAGATCTGCTACAGTAAGATTTTGATACTGAAAACTTATAAACTAGTCTTTTCAGATGCTCAATCTTCTCTAACACATGAAATGTGTTCTTCAAAAACATATCTGAGACAGGTAATTGCATATTATCAGTGCTTATAAACTCATGTTGAATTCAAATTGCAAGGAAATTCCATGTTTTAATGATGCATTTATAAGAAACATACCGTGTTCCACATCGTAGAATACGGTTGTGATGGCAGTTGAGATCCACAAGCCATTTCTGTATCTTCATCTGAATTACCAAAAAACAACACAATTATTATTCCTCTAACCACAAGCATCAATCTTTATTATAGTAATTCAATCTTTTGATGAATCAGGTTCAATTCATACCTAATGCTGTTGTTGGGCTTGTTCTGTCCATAATTTCATCCATAGCAATGTCTTCTGATTCTGTTGTCAGTTTCCTTCTTATCAGATTCCTACTAAACTCCTCTTCATTCTTGTTGTTGTTCTCAAACAATAATGGTCTTTTAAGTCCTCTATTGTTCACTAAACAAGAGCAGTTAACTTATCTCTGACCTTAATCATACAAATAGTCATCATGTTTTAATAGATACAATAGAAGACATCAAACTTACTAGGTAAATAGTCGCCTACAGTATAAGATTGTGTGTAATTGCTAGCAATTTGCTGATAATGGAAAGCTGATGACTGCAATTTTCCCAATAATTAAAACTTTTTAAGAGTCATGTAACATAGGAATTTGAGTTCATTTTTATGGAAGACTGAACAACAAACCTTAGTAGTTGGGCAACACAACATTAGACAAACTTCTCCAGTAATCCTACACGGGCGAACGACAATCATATTTGTGTAACAAGAATTAAGAAGAATTGGATGAGTACTTTTTTGGGATTTACCTGCCATTTTCACTGAAAATAGGCCAGGTGGTATCATCATAGCCTTGTGAAATTACCCTTTGGAGTTGAGCTCTGTAGTGAAGAAGAGCACATAATAAATGTTAATATCAGGTTACAAAAGGGGGGGGGGGGGGGGGGGGAATTAACAGAAAATTAGCAAGTTGAGCTACCTTCCTCTCCCAATGAAGCCATCTTTATTAACTGTGTTGCTATTATAGACAGAAATGGCTATTTCCCTTGATCCTTCTGAAAGAGTGAACACAAACTTCTCCTGGAAAACAAAGTTTTGATCTCCATCTACAAACATTTGATCACACAAAAAATTCAATTTGGAGCCAAATTTCAAAGACAGAACCACAAAAGGAGCAACTGAAAGTACAATTACCCTTGAATGTTGTGCTGTGATATCTGCTGCTTCCATATTCAATACAGACATAAGGGTGTTCTTGATTTGATTCAAATTCAGTATGCTTCAGATGCTTACACTTGACAACTGAAACCAACAACAGAAGACAAATGATGAGAGAACAGTAAAAAAGATTGAATCTTTGTTGCAGGCAATTAGGAATTCAAGTTGGTTAATTACCAGTTACTTCAAGAAGGCACCCATGAACTCCAGACATGGTTTTTTCTGAAATTCTAATTGAAATTTTTAAAAGGGGAAAAGGGTCATTTAAATACCTCGAGATCGGAGTTGATTTTGAGTTCGTTGACCCCCAAATCTGCAACTTGTGAGTCTTCTACTAAATTAAACTTATCTTGATTCTTTAATTAGGAGCCAGCTAGCCCTGAAATTCCTGAAATTGAAATTAAATTTAACAGATTTAAGTATAAATGGCACGTAATGAAGGGGAGTTAGTCAAGCAAAAATAAGCGTGGTGACATGAACTAAAAGGAGGTAATTTACATTGTCAAATGGCTAGCTGTATGTATTAAGCCTAATTGATTGACTCACTCCTTGTGATTCACGGATGAGTTTAATTATTCAATGAAAGTTGAATGAAGATTAAATTAAATTATTCTCTTCTTCTGTATCTGATCTTGATGATGTTCCATATACAGGTAAGATATTTCCCAGAAGTGTAGTCAGTAAAATGAACCAGTTTGAATGGGTCAAAGGTGGCTACAATTTTTCACTAGAAATCTCCAATGATTTTCAATTATCTAACGTGATTTACTCAAACTCAATTTTTTTGGTAAATGAGAACATAGGTTATGTTGCCTGAAGATGATTAGATTTTTGGTAAATGGGAACACTAATTATATTGCATATGTTACTTATTCAATGTAGTTATTAAAAGTAATCTAGATCTTGTTTGTACACTGTGGGGCTCTTCCAACCCCCAAGAAGACACGATGACTTCCCAAAAGAGGAAAATAAATTCAGAAAATGATTAAAAAAAACTTTTTTTCTTTCTTTGTTTCCAATAGATTTTGGATTTGTTTGATAAAAGGTGTTTATTATTGTTTATAATGTGTTTTTAAAAGTAAATAGTTTTTGAAATTTGTGAAATATGGGGCTTTGTGCCAAGTTAAAAAGTACTTTTTTTTATAAAGTGTTTATAAACTATATGCTAAACAGAGCCTTTGCGTATCATCTTGTGCTTGAAACCACACACTAGTAGGTTGGTCTCATGTCTTCCGAGATACAAATGTTGTGACCGTACTGTATTGCTAAGCTGGGACAACAAAGTTATTTGGAAGATATTGAAGCCAATTTAGAGCTTTTAGTTCTCATCCGTAAGGATGGTATAGACTGAAAAATCGTGTCTTCTGTGATTTTCGGTCTAATTTTTACCTTATTAAAAAAAATAATAAATACTGAAAGCAAATTCCATTTTTGTCATGCTTTTTCGATTACTAATCATCAAGGTTTTTTCTAATGTGTGATCATGAGGGCACATAATAAATTTTCTATGTCAAGCAATAATCTTTTTTTAACCATTAATTAATTTATTTTAAAATGGATTTACCATTTCTACTTTAAAAAATAGTTTTGAAATAATTTCCAATTTTAACTTCTTAGTTCTAGAAAAAGACACTAGAAAAAGAGATTTTATAATACACGTTTTTCACTCGATTAAGGATAAGTAGACAATTGCAACCAGCAGGATACTTGAATCAGCTATCTCATCCACTTTATTAGCTATATATACAGGATTATTTTCTAACAAGCAAGGCAAATACAAGAAGTGGAAGTGGAAGTGGAAGTGAACTTGGATTCATATTAGCAAGTACTTGGTAACTTCCAATAGATGCTGACACCTTACACTTTTGGTTATTCCATACATGTGAGATTGGAGAATAATAGGGTGCTGCTATTTACATAAAGTCAGCATCCACATCCAGATATAATAGCCAGCCAAGCCGAATGAAGTGGCCTGTGTTCAATGGATGAAGCACCATGAATCAGTGATGGAAGATCAACATTCACAAGAGCAGACTCATGGCGCCATTAATGATGCAGCAGCCTCCACCTAAGCAGTGTTCCTTTTAGCCCAATTAGGCAGTGCAGGGGTGCGTTTCAGCGCCTTTACTCCCATTGGGTTGTTCTTGCTCTATTCAATCAAGCACACAACATTTAACAATCAGAAAAACTGAAACAAATTCAAACCAGCAAAACAAAACAATCTGAATAGGTTACCATTAGACAAGTTCCTTGGTTGACATTGCAGACAGGATAATCACTAGGACAACAACTATAATGGTCATCACAGCAAGTAGCACCCTCAAGAGGACAACACCCCCAAGCAAAGCAATACTTTCCATACTCATAGATGCAGCAACAAGTGTTACTCTCTGGACAAGAAAAGTACTTGTCACAAACTGCAGGGGGCTGCACAGGAGATGGTGGAGAGGGACCCGGGTTTGGCGGGTTTTGACCCTTCTTTATAGGGTATGATGCCTCCATGGCAATACCACACTTGCCATTAGAACTGCTGACCAGGTTACGCTCTATCCTGATGTAACCGTCCTCTCCCCAGCTTGAACCCCATGAGTTTCTCACTATCCAGTAGTCTCTGCCATTCTCATCAGTGCCATAGCCAACAGCAGCCACACCATGATCAAGGGCTGTTCCACATGTTCCACTAAATACACCCTACATAAAAAAAATGATGCAGGAGATGGTTTATTTAGAGTGTGTTTGCATGGTCACTTAAACTAGTTACTAGTTGATTAACTAGTTTAGATGAAAACTTTCAACTTATATTATAACTACAACTAGTGAAACAGCTCATAAGTCCAAACACACCCTTAGAGAAACCCGAAAAACAGTTGCAATTAGAGGCTAGATTTGTTGTGCAATTGATCTTACAGATTGGTAGAACTGGAATGATCTGCCACCAGCTTCAATGGCAACGCTGATTGGTTGATTTGCCACAGCTTTTTGCAAGGATTTCTCGTCGTTGACAGGAACATCCTCATAGCTATCAATGGTAACAACCTTAGCATTTTTCTGCAGAAAGGCAAACATCCAAAATATGATAAGGCTTCTCTTCTAGTGGAGAGTTGGATAATACTAATTCAAGATGCATTTAACAGAGACAAATACCCTGTACTGATCACATTTGCCATCAGTAGCCTTGTAGGGGTAATCGTCTTCGCTGTCAATACCACCATTGTTTATGATGAACTCAAAAGCATAGTCCATGAGACCTCCATTGCATCCCTCGTTGTATGATTTATCACAGTCAACGAGCTCCTGCTCTGACAATGGGATCAAATCACCTGTCACTATCTTGTTTATCCCTTCAACTGCAGCAATGGTGGAAAAGGCCCAGCAACTCCCTATACAAGATTATGGAAAAGATAACTGATTACTACTCAAGTACCAAGATTATGAAGTTCCTTAATACAAGGTAGTCTTGTAAACTGCATACTCTATATGAAATAATCCATGAAAGAGGAATATAGTGCTGACTTAGAAGAATTTTCAGAGGCAAAGGAACACAAGGAAAATCCATAAACAAAGGGCTAGACACATCAAAAACAAGTGGCCTAATCAAGTTGTCAGCTTTACAAATTAAAGCCAAGAATATGTGACCATGATTCCAACTGATGATCATCAGTTGAGTTTTCCATTCTTAATAAACGCTGCTAATCGTAGAGTTTCCATACTTCAATTAATATATAAAGTTCAGTAATTTGATACAGTAGTCTCACTCAATCCAACGGAATTCAAACACGAATAATTTGTTTTCACTAACAAAGATACAGATTTAGTTTTTCTCCTAGAAGGAATTAATTAAATAAGCTACTGCGGAAGAAAAATTGTTTTTTTAGAGAAAGAACAAACGAATAGAGAAACTCACCGCAACTGCCCTGATCCTTGACGTCGGCAACGGCGCCTTTCTTCCTCCAATCAACACTCTCCGGCAAGCTGTCGCCGGCACGGAAGGCGTAGCGGCTGCTCTTAGGCTTAGAGAAGCGTCTCCTGGCGTCGGTCTTGGCGCCGAGGTGCTTCGACCGGTACTCCTCGTTGGTGAGATCGGCGAACTTGTTCAACCCTAGCTTGTAGCTGCGCTCCTCGGAGTTCTCCTGATCGATGAAGCGGAGATTGTCCTTGAAAATCCGAAAACGCTTCTCCTTCTCGCCGAGGGCGTTGTAGTTCTTGCCATGGTGGACTAGCCAGGACTCGAACATCGACATAACCTCGTCGTCGGACGATTTGTCCGGGTGAGACTGGTCGTAGGAGATGATCGAGTTGTCGAGAGCAGAGCAACCGATCGAGTTGCCGAGAGCAGAGAAACCGATCGCGGAGAGCATCATCATCAGAGCCACCGCAGCCATGGCCAAAATTCCCATTATCGAATCTGGTTTTTTAGCGGTGCTGAGGAAGAAGCGAGATTTGGGGATGAATTTGGGGAGAAAGGTGTGGGATTATAAAGGGAGAAAGTGGAGAGAATAATGATTAACAAAAAGTTTTAAAGGGAAAAAGGAATCTTGAGGATGAATGGGGGTAATTAGTGTAATTAAATGAAAGTGTGATGGTAAATTAAGAATTATAGAGGGATTGAGGAGATTTAGTAGGATAAGTAATTAGTTTAGTCAAGGTGGGACCATATGGGAGAAAGGTGATTGGTTGAGGATGGGAAAGATACATCCAACCAAAAAGGAGGCCAAGTTATGTCTTGTTTCTTATATTTTTACTGATTTAAATGATTTGTTGGTATTTTTTAACCCTGTTTGAAGATATTCTCATTGATTTGCCTTGTTGGTTGCTTATTAATGTGTTTGTTATTTGGTCTGTTTGTTGGTTATTTGTCGTTTGTTTCGATGTCGTTTATTCGGCCTCTTAAGTCTCCAAATTTAATTATTCTGGAGTCTTTAATTTTTACTTTATAAAAAAAAAAAATAGGCCAAGTGGAATATGGGGGCCAGCTTCCTTTTATTTTTGCAGAGGTTCTGTATACTACAAATAAAAATATTAAGGTAATGTTTATATTTTGAATTTTGATGCTACTTTTTTTCTACATGGTTGGATATTATTCAAGTTTTCTGAAAATATGAGATGACATGTTAAATTGTTGGGATTGCCGAAATTGAGACTTTTAGATGATTTGTGTACCTCTGTGTTATTATTCTATATTCTATTTGAAAAATGTCGAGCCAATAATGTAAGGAATCTCACTATGATACATAATTCAATTATACTATGTTCCACTTTGAGTGTCAATGTGGCTTATTATAAAATCAATAAATTATATTGAAATTCTATGTTTTTATAGTTGAGATATTATTAGAAAGCTTTATATTATATGTAAGTGATCAAGATTAATATAGATAAGTAAATATAAATAAAAAAGATGATTTTTTAATATTATTTTCTTAGGATATAGGTTAAGAACTTTTTAAAAAAAGATTATTTCAGATAAAAAAAATTAAAAACGAATCTTTAGAATAACAACTTCCTTAAAATAAATATTTAAGATATGCCCTCTAGGCTCTAGCTACCTTGAAATTTTAAAAACATTTCTATACGAAAATAGGAATCATCTAGGTTAGATTTAGACCTGTCAAAACCGACTCAACCCGAAAACCCGACTCGAAAGGATCCGAACCCGAATCCGACCCGAACGTCACTGGGTCAAGAAGGACCCGAATCCGACTCGACCCGAACGCAAATTCGAGCTTTTGGGTCCCCTTTATTTTGTATATTTTATTTCATTTATATTAAATATTTTAATCTATTTTATTAAATAATAATATAATATTAATCATATTATTATAATTATCTTATTAAAGTTAAAAATCATAATAATAATCATAAAAAATGACATGTTCGATCCGCTGGGTCAATCCGAACCTGCCCGACCCAAAAATTTTACCAATCCGAATCCGATTTGACCCGAATCCGACATAACCCAAACAACCCGACCCAATTGACATGTCTAGTTAGATTCCATCAATCATGAAGACAATGCGACGAATGCGTCGTATTAGAATAACGCATTTTTTTAGTTATAAATATATAAAAAAATACCAAGTATTTTTTCCCTTAATTAGCAGATATTTGTATAGCAGATCAACAAAGAAAAACTATTTATCCGACAAAAATAAAAGCAATAGTGAACAAACGAAAATAGCACTGATCATCATCATCATCATTATTTAATATATATGACAGGGACAAGAATGAATGGAATCACTCAAGGACCCATCAAGCTTGAAAAGCGAAATGGACGTAAAGACTAAGAACACTACTTATGGGGGTTCAAATGAGAGTCTTTTTGAGTTTAAGTCTCCATTTAAGTCTTAAATTAAAAGAGTAATTTAATGAAAGGGTTTTTGGAGTGGCTTTTGAACCCAATTTATATTTATATTAAATATATAAAAAATAGATGTCTATAGATAGAGAAAAATGAAACTAGAATTATGGTATTTTTTATTTTAATGTTTAAAATTTTAAATAAATAATTTTTGCCTTTTGAAAAGTCCATTGGGGGACGCGACTCCAATAATGGAGCGACACGTGACGCTCCCTTTAGTTTAAGCCTCATGGGTTGGGGCTTAAACTTTTGCCTTTTGAAAAGCCCTTTGGGAGAGTCTTAAACTAAAGTTACAATATTTTAATAAAATATATTGTTTAAGCCTCATGAATAAGCCCCCATAAGGGGTGCTCTAAGTAATACTATATGCCCATATCTTTGTTTAGTTAGTTTATTTATGATCTGTTCGATAAATTTAGTTGAAATGAAAATTAGAGTCGAATGAGTAGTTAGAGTTGAAATTGAGTTTATTAATTTAATTAATAAAAAAATATAATTGGTGTTCAATATTACAAGCTGAAATGAAATAAATATAAATTTTATCTCGTTAATCTTCAACGATCTAGAATGGTCACATTAAAAAATATATATATATATATATTAATCTACTATAAGCTTTCTAAATTAGATTGATATTTTTTTATCGAATATTTATTAATTAGATTAATTTCAAAAAAAAATGTGCCTTAGTTATAATAACTTGTAAACAAACATATAAATTGTGACTAATCTAGTTTGAAATTGATAAGTATAATTACTCAATATTTGAACTATGATATTACACATGAATATTTATATGATTGTATTTTTCTAAAACAAGATACTCCTATGAAATTGATGGTAATCGTTTAAATTGTAGATGCTAAATTAATTAAGTATTGGTGTATACAGTACAAATTAAGGCCGTAATGTGTGCTTTTACTTGTCGTGTTCAAATTGATTAAGGGTATCGTTATATATTTTAATGGTACGTATGGGCCAAAGGCGAGGCAAGTGGCAACCCTTGAGTGGTGGGCCATTAATCACGTGGAATCATCGACTCCACACGGATTTTATGATGCATATATTTTCCGATTATTCGTGAAGGACTTTAATTTACAAAAGAACAAAATAGTAATTACATAGAAATAAGTATATATACTAGCTAGCTTGTTGAATATTGATATGATAGAAAGAGTGATAAGTGATAGCACCACGAATCTGAAAACCCACCATATCCTTGGTACGTGTTAGGTGTACCCTTCTTTAGGAATCTTTCTCATTTGTTAGCTTAATTCATAAGGTGGAAAATGTGGTCATTTGGATGATTCTTTTTATCTTATATAAGTATCTAATTCACTCTTATCCTCAACTTAACCATGGTGGAATATAACCCATTTTTGGAGTATATAAATGTTACTTCATAGTGTAATAATAAGATCTTAATTATTAGCCACCTTAATAATATTACGTAATTGTATTTGAGAAATATAGTATAACTTATCAATATTTGTTGCCAAACTCCATGGAAATGGCAAAAAATACAGAAATTATATGAATATATGGGTCCAGATTGGATCCAAACTTAGCTTATATGTATAATCACATGCAACAAATGGGATGATTAGATGAAGCTTCATTGATGAGGACAATAAGCTAAAGTTCAGATTCCGCCACCCACCCGTTTTCGATCGGTGCATGTGGCTATCAATCGGGTCACTGATTTTCCCATCTCAAATTCTCAACTTGTGGGCTGCAACTATTATGATTGGTCCTTTTAGAGTGTCTACTTAATAGGCCCATTTCATGGATTTCGTTACAGCCCAAATAATACACAATGAGGCCCAATTTATGTTCTTGTGTATAGAGTTCATACCGAGTAGTTGGTAGTATTCTTTTTTTATTATTATTAGGAAAGGAATTAGGAGTTCCTCTATCTCGAAGTTGGCCGCCTTAGAGCATCCATACGGATGAGATCGCGAAGATTTGGAATGGCTGCCGTAATCTGGTGAAATTGATATGTGGTAAAGTTTTGCTATAAAGTCAGCCACAGAGTTAATTTCCCGAAAAATGTGGGAAATGCGACACGAGAAGAAGAGTCGCAAGTCGAGAAGGATATCTGAAATAAGGAGCTTGATTTCCCACGGGCCACGGGCAGTCCCATTTGCCTTTTAAGGCATTTATGAGGTAGAGATTGTCGCCTTCGATCTCTAAATCTGAGATCCCTAGCTGAATTATCGTTCGAATGTCATGACGCATTGAGATCACTTCAGATAGTATGATGGAGATGTTCCCCAAAGCACCATAAGCCATTTTGATTGACTGGCATGTATGGTCTCGTATAATGCATCCATATGTTGCTTAGCCTTGGTTATTTTTGGATGCGTCGGAGTTTAATTTGTAGTTGGTAGTATTCTAATACACTGACAACTCTCCTAGCAAATGATATACATATTCTTTTTTTTAGGAAAAACTTCATGTTCTTGTGTATTACTTCCTCTGATAAAAAAATAGTTTTATTTTAGCCTTCAGTTTTTATTAAGAAATAATATTTTTGATTTTAGAGTTTTAGGTAATGATTTAATGGTGAGTTACGGGACATGTTATTAAAAGTTACATGTATTGATATAATCTGTACAAATTCTCCTTGTTTATTGGTTAAAAATGAGGTAAGTGACTACTAAATTATAAAATTTAGGGAAAATGTGTATTATTTTTTAAATAATTGTTTAAAAGTAAAAATGACAATTAATTTTTAACGGAGTAATTACTAAATATACGTGTATGCTTGGTAGAAAAGGCTCCAGTTACAAGATAATTCAAATTGGATAGCTTACAAGTGGATATAATAATATGAATGCGGATTCGGTGAGAAATGGTGCTTAGGTGAGAACGTAAGAATAAACACATACTTGTAAATATCCATGCACATCACACGACCCATGGTGCAAAGTCACTCAAGGCGTCACCCCCTAAGGATCACACATCACCCACCGATCGCGTCCACTCGCCAAAGGAGGGTTGGAATCACCGGATATGCTCAGAACCAAAACCATAACTTTTTAGAGAGGGCCGAAATTTCTTGTGTGTTTTCAAAGGCTGAAAACCATATCTTTTTATGGGGTAGAAATTCGGTTTAGGGTTAGCAAATCTTGGGCATCAAGTAATTCTAAAGATAAGTTTTTTTAAAATCAAATCAACAAAAATAACAAACGGATAGATACCTGAAAATACGATAAAAGATAAAATTACAAATCCGAAATCTTAAACCAAAAAATTCATTATATACTCCCTCCGTCCCTGAAAGTTTGTCCCATGACCAATCTTGACACTATTCACAGTTGAAGAGAATATTTAAGATTTCTTCCAATATATAAGAAAAAACATAGTCATGTGGAGTCTTGTTTGATTCGTCTCAACGAGTACTTTGATAATATCAAAAAATTATAATTTTTATTAATATATAATTAGAGATATTAACGATACAAAATTCATCTCGACGAGTATGCCCTCCCCCAATGGAACAAAAAAAGGGGACATAGGGAGTATTACTTATAAAGACATGCGTACTAGACTGCTAGTCAGCTAGTCTCATTGGAGTTGTTTGACAACATAGTAGTTTGCAAGTACTTATAAAGACATGCGTGTTAAACTGCTAATCAGCTAGTCTTACTATTACACATTTATGTTCTCTTGGATATGTTATGTAATTTGTTATCTTGATTGTAATTATTCTACGTTAAATATGATGAATGTGCTTATGATAGTTTTTACATGTTTAATGAATAAGAATCAATTTCAAAGATCTATAACAACAACAAAAAAGATAAAATTACAAAGTGAGGGGAGTGGGTAGTGAACTAATAATCGTAATGAGACGGTCTAAAATGTTCCTTATAAGAGATGTAAATATCGTTGGTGCTGTACGAGCAATCAGAGATTGTATTTTTTTTTTTTTTCTAGAATTGGTTTATATATTTTGTAGATAAAGCTAAAAAAATAATTGCACCTTTTTTAAAATGATTTTTCTTCGATAAAATTAATTTTGTGGAGATTTTCTTTGTAATCATATCCTTGCCAGCTGTAACTTAGGCTGACAGACTTTTCCTCACCCACTTACCCAGTTGGTTTTTTCTTAGATTTTGACCCAGTCAAACAAAAAATAT
Organism: Rheum nobile; assembly: GCA_027886185.1. Taxonomy (NCBI): domain Eukaryota; kingdom Viridiplantae; phylum Streptophyta; class Magnoliopsida; order Caryophyllales; family Polygonaceae; genus Rheum; species Rheum nobile. The sequence goes on from WOAB01000170.1 coordinate 1,067,855, forward strand.
TCTATTTTGATTTTCAGTAAATGATTAAAATTGTTGCACCGCCTCTTGTTATTTAACGGTCGAATTTCTTTCTGCGTCAAGCTCACGCATTATCCTCTATAAGTAGATCTAGTACACCAACAATTTTTATACTCTCTGTTTCTCTCTTTAGCGTTGTTGTTGTTGTTCAAATTAGGTTATGAAATTTAGGGTTTCATCAGATTTTGTTCTAATCTCAATGGCTACTCTTCTTTGTCTCCATCTACCGCGCGCGCCGATTTTATTGTCCAGGTAAGATCGATCAACTTCAGAAATATTCCGTTGTTTTCTTTTGCCATCATGAATTTTAGGGTTCAGAATTGAGCAAATCTTTTCTCAACTCTGGTTTGCCGTCATGTTTCCTGAGATTTTAATCTACCCTAGCCTCTTCATCAGAGATTTCCTCCTGAATCAAATTCTGACACCATAACATTAGTTTCCAAGTGTTAGTTCGATTAATCTTCAAATGTACTTTTGCTCTTGCTACTTGAAGAAGCTAAAGCAGAGCCAAGTGCAGTCATGTACGATGCCTTTGCCTTGGATGTTTAGGACCAATGAAATTTCAGGGTCGAATTTCCAGAGGTAGAAGACAACCATATAGTTTGATACAACATATGTGTAAATAGGCCTTTGCCTTGGATATTTGATAAAACAAAACATGCATATATAATAATTTTTCATCTTGGAAACCAGCCATCTTCTGTGGGAGAGGTACTACTATATAAGTAGTTATTTTAGGTTCAAATATTTGCTTCTTTTGGGTACTTGATTGATTTACCGTTTATACTGACTTTAAAGTTAACAAGAGAAAATCACACCTTGATCAGGTGATATCTACCTGTACGTCCTTGTAGGCAGCTTCAGTGAAATATATGCCTTTTATCAAATGACAATTCTACTGAGAAAGACATTTATTTATTATATGTAGGAATTTCCATCCGAATGACAATTCTACTGAGAAAGACATTAAAACTGTCAGCTAATTTTGAATCTTCTAACAAGAATCCAAGATGAATCTTAGGGAACTGCCTGATCTTAACTCCTATAGAGAAGTAGAATCCAGTAGAGAGAATCTCTCTAGCTGGCCCACACACACTACTCCTATCACATATTGTCACCCGGAAGTGACATTATTCAACCCAAAAAGACCCCACGTGCATAATAGCTGAGACTGCATTAGGCTTGCCAAGGAAAGTGATATAGGCTTCCTAGATGCAGATATAATGTACTGATCTGTACAAGTTTTGGATTAGAAGAGTCACTATTTATCTTAAAACAAACGTTTTTATGCTTTCCACTCGAACCATGTTATTGTTGCCTTCATAATAGACACATTGCTATAATGTGGTCTTAGTAGCTAGATGTGTATTTGCAGCCTTAGCAAATCCCAGTGTCTACTGTCTAGATAGTAAATATCCTTCACAGATATTTGAGTGTTTGCATTGGCTAAGGCAACACAATTGTGGTTCATTTCGATTGGTTAGATAATTAGTTAAAGTAGATAAAAAATTATTATCTAATTAATCGATGTGAGTGGTGCATCAAGTGGAAACTGTCATTAGCTGTTTGTACTGCTGACATTGTTCCTTGACTTGTTTCTAGCTGTCTTGAATTGAGTCCATAATCTGGTTTACTTTTACTTGAGACAGATATTCTCTATTCAACCTTAATCTGGTCAATGGAGAGCAGCAACGCAGTCACAGGAATTCTGCAGGAGTTCGATACAATTAGACATGTTTTTGAGCTTTCTGTACGTTTTCTCTATTCAACCTTAGTAAAATAAGGATATTACTACTTTTTTTTTATTTCTTTTCCTTGTCCGGGTTTAACTACATTGGTTTCTAGATTTACTTTCTGCTTGTTTTTTTATGACTTTAGTAATCTACAACAGATCAGGAAGAAGATGGTTTTAGGGCAATGGTGCCATGGCCTTACCAACACTTGTGGCATTACTTTCAAGGTATGCAGTAATGAATACACTCTGTTTATATACTGTACAATAAACTATCTTGTATAATTACTAATACTTCATGTTCATGTAGTTATCTTGTAGGATTCTAATGTTCTTTTTTTTTTTTTTTCCTACATTAGATTTTCCACTAGATTCAATTTATTTTGATGTTGTTAACTTATTTGATGTGGTTTCCTGATGCTAGTGCTTGTTCCTATCATTTTTTTTATATGGATATCAGTACATATTTGCTCTAAATAATACTACTTTGGGATGTTTGATTTTATAAAATTTGGTTGTCGGAACTTAATAAAAATTTACTTCTAATTGGATACATCTGGTCCTTTCAAGTGAGGAAAAATGGTGCCTCTTTTTTTCTCCTCCAAGATTTGAATTTTGAGTTCTTAACTTTTTTACACTGTTTTTTTCCCCTGTTGAAGCTGGCAAACAAATTATTAATTTTCAAATTTTTTTCAAGATCAAATGAAAATACTATGTTAAAATTTTGAGTACATAAGTACACTGTCTTGTTTATTTCTTTCGGGTTTAACTACATTGGTTTCTAGGTTAAAGTAATTTGACTGTTGTTTTTTAATTTTAACATTTCTTATGAAGATATGTGGACAATGATATTTGTTACTCAGTTTAAGCAGGCCAAAAAACATGATTTTCTGTCTTTAAAAAGATCGAAAGAAATTTGGGTATTTTATGTTGGTATTAATATTTTGAAGTGGCCGGATTTGACCAAAGTGGAAAGTGTACAATATGTCCTTAGATTTTACAAAACAATTGTATTTTCTGTATTACAGGTGATAATTGTCATTACATTTTGTCATAATATCTGCGTTGGATCAATATATCACCTTTTTTTTTTTTGTGAATGTTTCAAGGTGTTGATGGCATTGGTTTCTATGGAAGCAAGCTGCAGGGATTGCTTGGATTGTGAAGGCTAGTCCTCTCTTTCTCTCCATTAATAATTGTTTTTGTTAGGACATGATGTGTGCTTTTTCCTTATTAATTAGGTTCATATTTGAGTAACAAAGATAAAATGCATGATTCAAACACAACGGTAATATGCATGGCCCTAAAATTAGTGCATGTTTCTATCGTTTTTTTATATGGTTATCAGTACATATTTGCTCTAAATGATACTATTTTGGGATATTTGATTTTATAAAATTTGGTGGCCAGAACTTACTGAAATTTACTTGTAATTGGATACATGTAGTCTTTTTCAAGTGAGGAAATATAGTGCTTCTTTTTGCTCCTCCAAGATTTGAATTTTGAGTCCTTAATGTTTTTTACACTTTTTTTCCCTTGTTGAAGCTGGCAAAAAATCATTGATTTTCAGTCTTTTACAAGATCAAATGTAACTACTATTTTAAAATTTTGGGTACACTGTCTTGTTTATTTCTTTTGTCTTACTTCTCTAGATTTCATTTAATCTTGGCTTTAAAATAATTGATTTTTTTTTATTGTTTTAAAAGCATGATTACCAAGTAGTTTTTCTCTTAAAATCTTCTTGACAGTTTTTTTAGGTGGATTTGACCTAATAATGTATTTACATATGTATAATTGTATTTTCTTTTTTTGTGTGAGTTGAACAAAAACTCTTGTTGCCATACTTAACTTAATGTGATGACATGTAGTATATATATGTTCATTAAAGTATGTATTTGTTCTCAAATAGTTTTTTTTTTTTTGGAGATTTTTTTTAAAAAAAATTCACTTGTTTTTGGATCTTTTATATTTTTGGGGTCAAAGAGTCTTTTATGTACTTTAAATGATGTATACAACATGTTTTGAATTATTTTAAGCTATTGGATGGTTTCATGTTTTATATAATATGATTACATGTGGTATGAGCATTATTGTATGTATTAATTCTCAATGGTCCTTATTTTCTTATAAGGATTTGATTTTTATAAAATCTTTACTTGGTATTTTAAAATTATATAAACTTCACTTGATAAATTTAGACCTTTTACATATTTTTTGGGTCAAAGAGTCTTTTATGTATTTTATGAAACCTTTACTTGGTAATTTTAAATTATATAAACTTCACTTGATCAATTTGAATTTTTTATTTATTTTTTGGGTCAAGAGTCTTTTATGTACTTTAAGTCTTTTATGTACAACATATTATCTATTATTTAAAGCTATTGGGTGGTTCCATGCTTCATGTAATGTGATGACATGTGGTTTGATCATTATTGTATATATTAATTCTCAATAGTCCTTATTTTCTTACAAAGATTTGATTTTTATAAAACCTGTACTTGATAATTTAAAATTATATAAACTTTACTTGATAAATTTGAATCTTTTATATATTTTATGGGTCAAAGAATCTTTTATGTACTTTAAATGGTTTATATAACATGTTTTCAATTATTTAAGTTATTGGGTGGTTTCATGCTTTATCTAATATGATGACATGTGATATGATCATTATTGTATGTATTAGTTCTCAATGGTCATTATTTTCTTACAAAGATTTGATTTTTATAAAACTTGTACTTAGTAATTTAAAATTATATAAACTTCACTTCATAAATTTGAATCTTTCATATATTTTTTGATAAATTTGGTCCTTACTTTAAATGATTTATACAACATGTTTTCTATTATTTCAAGCAATTGGGTGATTTCATGCTTTATCTAATGTGATGGCATGTGATATGATCATTATTATAAGTATTAGTTCTCAATAGTCCTTATTTTCTTATAAAAATTTAATTTTTATAAAACCTTTACTTGGTATGTTAAATTATATAAACTTCACTTGATAAATTTAGATTTTTTGGGTCAAGAGTCTTTTATGTACTTTAAATGGTTCATATAACATATTTTCTATTATTTTAAGCTATTGGGTGGTTCCATGCTTTATCTAATGAGATGACATATTGTATGATCATTATTATATGTATTAGTCCTCAATGGTCCTTATTTTCTTACAAAAAAATTATGAAACCTTTACTTGATCAATTTGAATTTTTTATATATTTTTTGGGTCAAGAGTCTTTTATGTACTTTAAATGGTTTATACAATATGTTATCTATTATTTAAAGTTATTGGGTGGTTCCATGCTTTATCTAATGTGATGACATGTGGTTTGATCATTATTGTATATATATTAGTTCTCAATAGTCCTTATTTTCTTACAAAGATTTGATTTTTAAATTTTTTTACTTGGTAATTTAAAATTATATAAATTTTACTTGATAAATTTGAAACTTTTATATATTTTATGGGTCAAAGAGTCTTTTATGTACTTTAAATTAATCATACAACATATTTTCTATTATTTTAAGCTATTGGGTGGTTCCATGCTTTATCTAATGTGATGACATGTAATATGATCATTATTGTATGTATTAGTTTTCAATGGTCCATATTTTCTTACAAAGATTTGATTTTTATAAAATCTTTACTTGGTATTTTAAAATTATATAAACTTCACTTGATAAATTTAGACCTTTTATATATTTTTGGGTCAAAGCGTCTTTTATGTACTTTAAATGGTTCATACAACATATTTTCTATTATTTTAAGCTATTGGGTGATTTCATGCTTTATCTAATGTGATGACATGTGGTATGATTATTATTGTATGTATTAGTTTTCAATGATCCTTATTTTCTTAAAAAGATTTTATTTTTATAAAACTTTTACTTGGTAATTTAAAATTATATTAACTTCATTTTATAAATTTTAATATTTTATATATTTTTTGGGTCAAAGAGTCTTTTTTGTACTTTAAATAGTTTATACAACATGTTATCTATTATTTCAAGCTATTGTCCATGTTTTATCTAATTTAATGACATGTGATATGATCATTATTATATGTATTAGTTCTCAATGGTCCTTATTTTCTTATAAAGATTTTATTTTTATAAAATCTTTCTTGGTATTTTAAAATTATATAAACTTCACTTGATAAATTTGGAACTTTTATATATTTTTTGGATCAAAGAATCTTTTATGTACTTTAAATGGTTTATACAACATGTTTTCAATTATTTAAGTTATTGGGTGGTTTCATGCTTTATCTAATATGATGACATGTGATATAATCATTATTGTATGTATTAGTTCTCAATGGTCATTATTTTCTTACAAAGATTTGATTTTTATAAAACTTGTACTTAGTAATTTAAAATTATATAAACTTCACTTGATAAATTTGAATTTTTCATATATTTTTTGATAAATTTGGTCCTTACTTTAAATGATTTATACAACATGTTTTCTATTATTTCAAGCAATTGTGTGATTTCATGCTTTATCTAATGTGATGACATGTGATATGATCATTATTATAAGTATTAGTTCTCAATAGTCCTTATTTTCTTATAAAAAATTGATTTTTATAAAACCTTTACTTGGTATGTATTAGTTCTCAATGGTCCTTATTTTCTTACAAAAAAATTATGAAACATTTACTTGGTAATTTCAAATTATATAAACTTCACTTGATCAATTTGAATTTTTTATATATTTTTTGGGTCAAGAGTCTTTTATGTACTTTAAATGATTTATACAATATGTTATCTATTATTTAAAGTTATTGGGTGGTTCCATGCTTTATCTAATGTGATGACATATGGTTTGATCATTATTGTATATATTAGTTCTCAATAGTCCTTATTTTCTTACAAAGATTTGATTTTTATAAAATTTTTACGGGTGGTTCCATGCTTTATCTAATGTGATGACATGTAATATGATCATTATTGTTTGTATTAGTTTTCAATGGTCCATATTTTCTTACAAAGATTTGTTTTTTATAAAACCTTTACTTGGTAATTTAAAATTATATAAATATCACTTGATAAATTTGAATCTTTTATATATTTTTTGGGTCAAGAGTCTTTTATATACTTTAAATGGTTCATATAACATGTTTTTTATTATTTCAAACTATTGGGTGGTTCTATGCTTGATGTAATGTGATGACATTTGGTATGATCATTATTGTTTGTATTAGTTCTCAAAAGTCTTTATTTTCTTACAAATATTTGATTTCTATGAAACCTTTACTTGGTAATTTAAAATTATATAAAATTTACTTGATAAATTTGGATTTTTTATATATTTTGTGGGTCAAGAGGCTTTTTTCTACTTTAAATGGTTTATACAACATGTTTTCTATTATTTCAAGTTATTGGGTGGTTTCATGTTTTATCTAATGTGAAGACATGTGATATGATCATTATTGTATGTATTAGTTTTCAATGATCCATATTTTCTTACAAAGGTTTGATTTTTATAAAACCTTTACTCGGTAATTTAAAATTATATAAACTTCACTTGATAAATTTGAATCCTTTATATATTTTTTGGGTCAAAGAGTCTTTTATGTACTTTAAATGGTTTATATAACACGTTATCTATTTTTTAAGCTATTGGGTGGTTCCATGCTTTATCTAATATGATGACATGTGGTATGATCATTATTGTATGTATTAGTTCTCAATGGTCCTTATTTTCTTACAAATATTTGATTTTTATAAAACCTTTACTTGGTAATTTAAAATTATATTAACTTCACTTTATAAATTCTAATCTCATATATATTTTTTGGGTCAAAGAGTCTTTTGTGTACTTCAAATGGTTTATACAACATGTTATCTATTATTTCAAGCTATTGGGTGGTTCCATGCTTTATCTAATGTGATGACATGTGGTTTGATTATTATTGTATGTATTAGTTTTCAATGGTCCTTATTTTCTTACAAAGATTTGATTTTTATAAAACCTTTACTTGGTAATTTAAAATTATATAAACTTCACTTGATCAATTTGAATTTTTTTTATATTTTTTGGGTCAAGAGTCTTTTATGTACTTTAAATGGTTTATACAACATATTATCTATTATTTAAAGTTATTGGGTGATTCCATGTTTTATCTAATGTGATGACATTTGTTTTGATCATTATTGTATATATTAGTTCTCAATAGTCCTTATTTTCTTACAAAGATTTGATTTTTATAAAACCTTTACTTGTTAATTTAAAATTATATAAAATTTACTTGATAAATTTGAATCTTTTATATATTTTATGGGTCAAAGAGTCTTTTATGTACTTTAAATGGTTTATACAACATATTATCTATTATTTCAAGCTATTGGGTGGTTTCATGCTTTATCTAATGTGATGACATGTGGTTTGATTATTATTGTATGTATTAGTTCTCAATGGTCCTTATTTTCTTACAAAGATTTGATTTTTATAAAACCTTTACTTGGTATTTTAAAATTATATAAACTTCACTTGATTAATTTGAATCTTTTATATATTTTTTGGGTCAAGAGTCTTTTATGTACTTTAAATTGTTCATATAACATGTTTTTTATTATTTCAAACTATTGAGTGATTTCATGTTTTATCTAATGTGATGACATATAATATGATCATTATTGTATGTATTAGTTTTCAATGGTCCATATTTTCTTACAAAGATTTGTTATCTATTTTTTTAAGCTATTGGGTGGTTCTATGCTTTATCTAATGTGATGACATGTAGTATGATCATTATTGTATGTATTAGTTCTCAATGGTCCTTATTTTCTTAAAAAGATTTTATTTTTATAAAACCTTTACTTGGTAATTTAAATTTTTATTAACTTCACTTTATAAATTCTAATCTCATATATATTTTTTGGGTCAAAGAGTCTTTTGTGTACTTTAAATGGTATATACAACATGTTATCTATTATTTCAAGCTATTGGGTGGTTCCATGCTTTATCTAATATGATGACATGTTGTTTGATCATTATTGTATGTATTAGTTCTCAATGGTCCTTATTTTCTTACAAAGATTTGATTTTTATAAAACCTTACTTGGTAATTTAAAATTATATAAACTTCACTTGATCAATTTGATTTTTTTATATATTTTTTGGGTCAAAAGTCTTTTATGTACTTTAAATGATTTATACAACATGTTATCTATTATTTAAAGTTATTGGGTGATTTCATGCTTTATCTAATGTGATGACATGTGTTTTGATCATTATTGTATATATCAATTCTCAATAGTCCTTATTTTCTTACAAAGATTTAATTTTTATAAAATCTTTACTTGGTAATTTAAAATTATATAAACTTTACTTGATAAATTTGAATCTTTTATATATTTTATGGGTCAAAGAGTCTTTTATATACTTTAAATGGTTTATACAACATGTTATCTATTATTTCAAGCTATTGGGTGGTTCCATGCTTTATCAAATATGATGAAATGTGGTATGATCATTATTGTATGTATTAGTTCTCAATTGTCCTTATTTTCTTAAAAAGATTTTATTTTTATTAAACCTTTACTTGGTAATTTAAATTATATTAACTTCATTTTATAAATTTGAATCTTTTATATACTTTTTCGGTCAAAGAGTCTTCTTTATGTACTTTAAATGGTCTATATAACATGTTATCTATTATTTCAAGCTATTGGGTGGTTCCATGCTTTATCTAATGTGAAGACATGTGGTATGATCATTATTGTATGTATTAGTTTTCAATGGTTCATATTTTCTTACAAAGATTTGTTTTTTATAAAACCTTTACTTGGTAATTTAAAATTATATAAATTTCACTTGATAAATTTGAATCTTTTATATATTTTTTGGGTCAAGAGTCTTTTATATACTTTAAATGGTTCATATAACATGTTTTTTATTATTTCAAACAATTGGGTGGTTCTATGCTTGATGTAATGTGATGACATCTGGTATGATCATTATTGTATGTATTAGTTCTCAATGGTCTTTATTTTCTTACAAATATTTGATTTTTATGAAACCTTTACTTGATAATTTAAAATTATATAAAATTTACTTGATAAATTTGGATTTTTTAAATATTTTGTGGGTCAAGAGTCTTTTATCTACTTTAAATGGTTTATACAACATGTTTTCTATTATTTCAAGCTATTGGGTGGTTCCATGCTTTATCTAATGTGAAGACATGTGATATAATCATTATTGTATGTATTAGTTCTCAATGATCCTTATTTTCTTACAAAGGTTTGATTTTTATAAAACCTTTACTCGGTAATTTAAAATTATATAAACTTCACTTTATAAATTTGAATCTTTTATATATTTTTTGGGTCAAAGAGTCTTTTATGTACTTTAAATGGTTCATGCGACATGTTTTCTATTATTTCAAGCTATTGTGTGGTTCTATGCTTTATCTAATTTGATGACATGTGGTATGATCATTATTGTATGTATTAGTACTCAATGGTCCTTATTTTCTTACAAAGATTTGATTTTTATAAAACCTTTACTTTGTAATTTAAAATTATATAAAATTCACTTGATAAATTTGAATCTTTTATACATTTTTTGGGTCAAATAGTCTTTTATATATACTTTAAATGATTTATACAACATATTTTCTATTATTTAAAGCTATTGGGTGGTTCCATGCTTTATCTAATATGATGACATGTTGTATGATTATTATTGTATGTATTAGTTTTTAATGATCTTTATTTTCTTACAAAGATTTTTATTTTTATAAAACATTTATTAGGTACATTAAAATTTTATAAACTTCCATTGATAAATTTGGATCTTTTATATATTTTTTGGGTCAGAGTATTTTATGTACTTTAAATGATTTATACAGCATATTTTTTATTATTTTAAGCTATTGGATGGTTCCATGCTTTATCTAATATGATGACATGTGGTATGATCATTATTGTATGTATTAGTTCTCAATGATTTATTTTCTTACAAAGATTTTATTTTTATAAAACATTTACTAGGTACATTAAAATTTTATAAACTTCACTTGATAAATTTGGGTCTTTTATATTTTTATGGGTCAAAGAATCTTTTATGTACTTTAAATGGTTTATACAATATGTTTTGTATTATTTCAAGCTATTGGGTGGTTTCATGTTTTATCTAATGTGATGATATGTTGTATGTATTAGTTCTCAATGATTTATTTTCTTACAAAGATTTGATTTTTATAAAACCTTGACTTGGTATTTTAAAATTTTATAAACTTCACTTGATAAATTTGGATCTTTTATATATTTTTTGGGTCAAAGAGTCTTTTACGTACTTTAAATGGTTCATACAACATGTTTTATATTATTTCAAGCTATTGGGTGCTTCCATGCTTAACTAATGTGATGACATGTGATATGATCATTATTGTATGTATTAGTTCTCAATGATCCTTATTTTTTAACAAAGATTTGATTTTTATAAAACCTTTACTTGGTAATTTAAAATTATATAAACTTCACTTGATAGATTTGAATTTTTATATATTTTTTGGGTTAAAGAGTATTTTATTTACTTTAAATGGTTTATACAACATATTTTCAATTATTTCAAGCTATTGGGTGGTTTCATATTTTATCTAATGTGATGACATATTGTATGATCATTATTGTATGTATTAATTCTCAATGATCCTTATTTTCTTACAAAGATTTGATTTTTATAAAACCTTTACTTGGTTATTCAAGTCTTTCATGTATTTTAAATGATTTACTTTGTAAATTGGGTCTTTTATGTACTTTGAATGATAGTACTACATTATTTCTATTATTTTAATCAGCTATTGGTAGCTAACTAGCTATTGTTTTCATGCTTAACTTAATGTGATGACATGTGGTATATATGTCATTAAAGTATGTATTTGTTCTAATAATACTTTTTCTGGAAATTTAAAATTATATAAACTTCACTTGATAAATTTGAATCTTTTATATATTGTTTGGGTCAAAGAGTTTTTTATGTACTTTAAATGGTTTATACAACATGTTTTCTATTATTTCATGGGTAACTCAATGTTTTATCTAATGTGATGCATGTGGTATGATCATTATTGTATGTATTTGTTCTCAATGGTTCTTATTTTCTTATAAAGATTTGATTTTTATAAAATTTTTAGTACATCTTGTTTGTTTCTTCCATCTTACCTCTCTATCTTCAAATTTTCATTTAAACTTGGCTTTAAAATAATCGATTTCTTATTAATGTTTTAAAAGCATGATTTCCAAGCAATTTTCCTCTTAAAATTTTCTTGACAGTTTTTTTTGTGTGGATTTGACCTAATATTGTATTTACATATATATAATTGTATTTTTTTTTTGAGGCCAACAAAATCTTCACTTGTAAATTGGGTATTTTATGTACTCTAAATGACTAATACTACATTGTTTTTATTATTTTAAGCTATTGGTAGCTCTTGTTGCCATGCTTAACTTAATGTGATTACATGTATTAATGGTCATTAGTATATGTATTTGTTCTCAATAATCCTTTTTTTATGGAGATTTGATTTTATAAAATTTGGTGGTTGAAATTTGTTCAAATTTATACTTCGAATGTTTGGGAATGTGATCCTTCTTCAAGTGACATTTTTTTTGGCTTTGTCAAGTATTTGATGTGGTTTGAACAACCTAAATCATTTTATTGTTGTTTTTCCATGATTTCAGTTTAAAGTAATTTGACTGCTATTTTTGAAGATATGTGGACAATGATTTCTGTTACTCGGTTTAATCAGACAAAAAAACATGATTTCTGTCTTTAAAAATATCGAAAGAAATTTGGGTATTTTATGTTGGTATTAATATTTTGAAGTGGCCCGATTTGACCAAAGTGGAAAATGTACAATATGCCCTTGGATTTTTCATAACAATTGTACTTTCTGTATTCCAAATGATAATTGTTATTACATTTTGTCACTATATTGCGTTGGATCAATATATCACCATTTTTTATTTATTTTTTGTCGTGAATGGTGCAAGGTGTTGATGACATTAGTTTATATGGAGGTAAGCTGCAGGGATTGCCTGGATTGTGAGGTCCTCAGTCTCTCTTCATTTAATAATTATTTTTTGTTATGACATAATGTGTGCTTTTTTCTTATTAATTAGGTTCATATTTGAGTAACAAAGACAAAATGCAGGATTCAAACACAACGGTAATATATATGGCCCTAAAATTTTCTTCATGATAACCCTAGTTTTAATTTCCGTTCTCACTCTTATTTATTAATTGAATTTTCAATTCGAGCTTGGGCTTGAGGTTGAATCCGTTTTTCTTTCTCTATTTTCGAATATAAGGTTAAAGAAAGCTTAAAATTTTTCTTATACATCATTATTTAATGCTTATATATATTTTGATGATGGTTAAGTTTTATACGTCTTGTCAATACTATTTCGTGGGAGAGGAGAATTCCTTGTTCTCTGATTCCTAGGGAGAACACCTTGTTCCTTGGATATGAGACATCCATCACATATAAGTGCTATTTCTGAGCTCTAAATTCTAATGATATGGAGTATTTGAATTTCATTTTCACTACCTTAGTGGTTTCTATTTGTATACAATTTGGTGCATATTTTACAAAGAGAAAGCCTTCTCTTTGATAAATCGTGAATATAAAATATTGATTGCAAATCCTTCTAGGTAGTAGAGGGTTTTACGGTAATGTTCTTTAATTTTTAGGGTTCTAATGTTGTGGGCGTTGTTTAATTTATTCTCTATCTCGTCCTGGAAATTGCATATACAAATCCCAAATTTGCTATTAATCTCCTCATAATTGAGTTGGATCATGACTTCATTGGTTTATCTCTTCTGTTTTTTGCAGGACATAAAATTTGATGGTTGTTAGTTTAATTTAGCAATCAAAATTGAGCCTTTTCATAATATGCATTATGGGTAAATACAAGTACCTTCATCCAATACTGCCCCTTTATATTTGCCCAATTTACAATATTATTTATATACATGCTAACTGGATTTTAATTATATCTGCGGATAACACTTTCGTTTCTTCATGGAAAAGCAATAAGGGATTAGAAGCTTTTCTCGTTAATTATTATTCTTCATGTGAATCATTGAATTGTACACTTGGGTTGAGTCTTGAGGCACTAGATTTCATCTAATTTATTTCTGTTAATTTTGTGTGTCTTTATGTGGTTTTCTTCCATTGATTGTGTTAGTGTAAGTCATTAGTCTGTCAATTATCCCTTTTTTTTGATAGATTTTTATTTTATAATATTTTGTGGGCCGGATGAACTTGTTGGATTGTTTGCTCGGGTTGGATATCTGATCCTTTTCAAGTGAAGGGAAAATATACTTGAAGAAAAATATAGTTTCAAAATTCAACTTCTCTTTTTTGAAAATGTTTTTCACATCTTTTTATGAACGCGAGGCCATTGATTTTAGATTTTTAGACGACAAAAATTGTTGATTTTGTGTATTTAACGTTTAAAATTTGTTTTGCTCCTTCAAGTATTTGATGATTTAACCAAAACAAACTAAAAGATTTTAATTTCACAAGAAACAACTAAATCAGTTGTTATTGTTTTCCATATTTGTTTCAAAATCCAACTTCTTTTTTTGGGATTTCATTTCATTTTCATCATTTATTTTTTCATGTGGATTTTGAAGCTCAAAAATATTTTCTGGATATGGTTTAACATCTTTTTATGAAACATGTGGGCAAAAACATAGTTTTTAGAATGTCGTTTCTCCTGATATTAATGATTATTAATTTTGTGTATTTAACTTTTAAAATGTCTTTTGCTCCTTTAATTATTTGATGATTTGACCTAAACAAACGATTTGCATTTCACCCACAAAAGCTAACTCATTTTTTTTTATTGTTTTTCTAGATTCTGTTTTAAAATCCATCTTCCTTCTCTGTGGATTTGATTTCACTTTCATCAAAATAAGATTTTGTGTCTTTTAGAAAGAAAGAAAGAAAAAAATTCTCAAATATTTTCCTCCTTCAAGCATTTGATGATTTGAGCAAAACAAACTGAATGATTTGGATTTCACCATAAAAGACTAAATCATTTTGTTATTGTTTTTTCAATATTTTGTTTTAAGATTCAACTTCCTTTTTCGGATTTGATTTCATTTTCATCAACTTTTAAAATTTCTTTGCTCCAACTATTCGATGATTTGACCAAAATAAACTAAACAATTCGGATTCACAAAAAAAACTTTTTTATTGTTTCCATATTTTGTTTTAAAATTCAACTTCATTTATTTTGGATTTGATTTCGTTTTCATCAAAATAAGATTTTTTTGTCTTTAAAAAAATTAAATGTAATTAACTTTCAAAATGGTGTTTGCTCCTTCAGGTATTTGATTTTTTGACCAAAACAAAGGATTTGGATTTGATTTCGTTTTCATCAAAAGAGGATTTTGTGTTTGTTAAAAAATCAATAGAAATTCACTTCCAAAATTTCTTTTGCTCCTCCTAGTATATTAATTTGATGATTTGACCAAAACAAACTAAACTATTTGAATTTCACTCAAAAAAACTTAAATCATTTTGTTATGTATTTACATATTTCGTTTTTGAGATTTAACTTGCTTTTTTTTTTTCGTTTTCATCAAAACAATATTTTGTGTCTTTAAAAAAATCAAATGTAATTAACTTTTAAAATTTCTTTTACCCCTTCAAGTATATGACGATTTGACCAAAACAAACTACATAATTGGATTTCAGGAAAAAAAAAACTAAATCATTTTGTTATTGTTTTTCCATATTTCGATTTAAAATTCAACTTCATTTTTGTTGAAGATTTTGTGTCTTTAAAAAAATTAAATGATATGTTTCAAATTTCTCGTTTTCTCCTTCGAGTATTTGTCTGCCTTTTTTAAGCTAACTCGTTTTGTTATTGTTTTTCCTGATTCCGATTTAAAATTCAACTTCCTTTTTTTATTGTTTTTCCACAAATGTTTCAAAATCCAACTTCGTTTTTTGGGGATCTGATTTCATTTTCATCAAAACAAGCCAAACCATTTTATTTTTTCACCAAAAAATATTGAACCATTTTATTTTTTCACCGAAAAATGTATTTTTGGTGTTCAAACATATATCCATGTTACCACAGAGATTCATCAGAACCAATGTTCATTAACATGACATAATAACTTAAATCAGAATTCAAAACTAAAGACTAAACACTAACATAGTCAATGGTCTCGCCAGTTTTGGTGTTCAAACATATTTGAAACTTCTTTATGGTACATAATGGAAACATTTAGCTCAATGTATTTTTACTCCTTCAGGTATTTGATGATTTGGCCAAAACAAACGATTTGGATTTCATCCAAAAAAATACTTTATTGTTGTTCTAGATTATGTTTTAAATTCAACTTTATTTCTTTTATTTGATTTTGTTTTCATCAAAACAAGATTGTGTGTCTTTAAAAAAATCAATTGAAACTCACTTTCAAAATTGATTTTGCTCTTCAAAATGATTTGACAAAAAATAAGCGATTTGGATTTCACAAAAAAAATGTTATGTATTTCCAGATTTCATTTTATGATTGAATTTCTTTTCTTTTTTATTTTGTTTTCATCAAAATAAGATTTTGTCTTCTAAAAAATCTAATGTAATTAAATTTTAAAATTTATTTCGCTCCTTCAAGTATTAAACATTCAGTTTTTCTAGTGTGTTCCTATGGACACCAGTTAAATTATGAAATTATCTATAAACTATTCCCTAATAAAGAATGAATAAACCCTTAATTAAGGAAAAAAATAAACTAGTGATTAAAAAGATTATTGTTAAATAATCTAAGCATATATAATTGCATTTTTTAATTTTTGTTGTTGAATGTTTAGTGATTTTTTTTAATGAAAAATCACCTTATAAAATAATATTTTATATGAAAACACCTTTTCAAACAAATATAAGTAAAAACACCTTCTCATACGTGTCACACTACTAGAATTAAGTTATAGTAAAACAGTCATTTATAGTAAAACGGGAGTATAAATAGGAGCCTTTAGATTAGAATCGAATCAATGGCCCATATTAAATGTAAGAGGATGTACATTAGAGAGAATATAATGCACACACCTGATCCACTCAAATTAACATAATTATAGAAATTTAATTTACCAAATCTGGACTTTCCAAAATCACATTTACCGATCCGTCCGATTCAAAGATCGTCTCTCCAGATCTCCCAAACCTCTATCATCTTCCTCTTGCGTCCCACTTCTCTGCCTCTCCAGATCTCCTCCCAAAGGGAGAAGACCACCGCCACCGGGGAGTCGGTGACCACAGACCAACCAACCGACTCCAGCCTCCACGGACACGACACGGACCAACCAACCGGGCGCTGCACGAAGCCGCGACGACTCCACGACGGTTCAGATCTACGAGATCGGTCACAGGAGACCAACCGACGATGACTCAGATCCCGATGATGCGGAGGAGAGCGAGTAGGAGGAAGATGATGCTGACGACGACATTGATGGGGTTGCAAGCACTACTAGAAAACGCATGAATAGCAACGGAAGTTGCATCGGTTGTAGCAACGGATTTAGCGATGGCTGACAGTTAGCGACGGTTGTAGTGACGGATATTGATTGCATTGCTATACCCGACGTAGCAATCCAGCGATGTAAGGCAGCGACCAACCTTAGCGACAGATTTGACGTACGTCGCTGGATTCGTCGCTAATGTTGACGAATGCTTCGGCCCGTCTTAGCAACACCATAAGCAATGAATGTACATCCGTCGTTATAGCGGTTGCTATGGTCGTCGCTATTGTCGCAATTAGAGTCGTTCTACTGTGGTTGTTGTTGTCGTCGCTACTGTGGTTGTTTTTGTGGTTGATATGGTTGTCGCTATTATCGTTGCTAAGGTCGTTGCTAGAGTCGATGTTGTTGTCGTTGCTATTATCGTACTATGGTATCTCTTAGCGTTGCTATGGTCGTTGCTAGAATCGATGCTATTGCCGATGCTATTATCGTTACTATGGGTCATGGTTTGTGGCGTTGCTATGGTCGTTGCTAGAATCCGTTGCTATTATCGTTGCTATGGATGTTGCTAAGATCGTTTCTATTGTTGTTGCTATGTTCGTTGCTATACCGCTACTATATTATTCTTTGACGTCGTTGCTATCCGTATGTCATTGCTACATCCGTAGCTATACCCGTAGCTAGCTATTTATGGATCGTGGCTATGGTAATCGCTAACTGGCATTGCTATTAAATCCTAAAGCTATTTCGTACCTAAAGTCATTGCTAATTTATAGGTTTAACTACAATTATAGGTAGATACACGACTATTTGTTATTGATTAAACATGTATATACAACACATTTATATAGTATATTATGTAATTTAAGATGATAATAAAGAATTATAGTAGACGAATAATCTAAAACATCAAACATGACTAAACCAAATCATCAAAAGGTTTCTACAACAAACCTAAAACATAATATCCTAGAATATCAAACAAACAAAAAGTTTGAATCACACGTCTAAGAAGACTTCTTAAACAAGTCCTTAACACTGGAGAAGAACGAAGTTTGATTTTCCAATATTTGATCAAGAGCTAGTTCCACCTTACTGTTGTTTTCTATCATCGGAGTCTGGACTTCCTCAACGGTAATGTGCATCTCCTCCACTTTATCCTCCAAGTTTGTCACTTTTTCTCCAAAGTCTTCATTCATCCTTTCTTCCAATTGTGTTAGTTTGTTGTCCATTGCCATTTTAATCTTCTCCAATTCAGTTGCTAGTCCCAACCTTATCTCCTCCCTAAGAGAATCAACACTATGATGTGTAGAAACTAGTGGTTCATCATGCATACCATATGGCATTACCCCTTGAAGGATGGTTTGAGACTCGAATCCCATGCCAAATATTCTTCCTTTATACACTCCGCCAGTTACCTCGATCCACAAGAGGCTCTCATCTACAACAGTCCCGTTAATAGCAGCTTCTTGAGTAGCTTTCTCAAGCAAATCATTAAACTTCTCCTATACGCAGAAATGTGGAGTAAATTATCAACAATCGAATTTTAAAAACACAAACACATCCCAAAGAAATACAAAAGCAAATGCAAACAAGGAAAATAAAAATTAGACCAAATAAACTAAACTCTTCATTATCTCATGCTCTAAACATCAAATCAAGCAATCAAAAGACTTACTTATAAGCAATTTTTGGACAGTAACCCTACTTTTTATGTAACTTCAATTATGCAATATTTGAATCTTGCCTTGTTTTGTATCACAAACGCATGGTAAAGAAAACATATTAAGTTTGGATACTCAAGAAATTCAACAGAACAATAGAAACATTGGCAACTAAGTTACAAACATTGCAAATCAGTTTCATGCTTCATTAAGTTACACGGCCAAAAACTATGTTTAGGAAAGGAGTTTGACATACCACAATCTCCGCAGCTACAGGCACCAAAGAACCGTCCTTCTTGTTGTAGCATCTTATGAATGTGTCCTTTATTGATGGCTCTACTCCAAGCTTAAGTTTCTGTCAAAACAATGTATTAAAGAGAGAAACTTTAAGAGAAATCAGTTAGCTAATCTTTGAGAGAAATCTCAATATACATATCAGGAAAGTAACAAAATAAAAACTATCAGATTTCACCATCCACTTTTATAAATTATAGTAACATATATATTCAGAATTGGGTCCTAAACTAGCATGCAAATAAAAGCAAGTCAATTCCATATATAAGAGAAAACAATTAATATAAAACCAAAAAAAAAAATACCAATCATTTTTTGTGTTCAAATGTACTTGCAGATCCATCATGATAAGCAGGGGTTCCTTTTTCTAATGCAATTGCTCGATTCCTCTTATTCACTGAAACTCTATGTTTGTAGTTTTCATCTGTCTCCCAGATACACACAATTTCGTCCCATATGTCTTGTTTCATCCAAACATGCTTCTTCTCATCTTTTTTTGCTCTCGTAAAAATTCGCCTTAAGTGGGCAACACCTACTGAATTGAAGACCATACGAATAGCCTCCTTCTGGAATCGATTTTCATCCCATTTATGCAATCGATGTGAATGATAAACAAGCTTATATCAGTTTAAACAGATAAAAACATAAGAAATATTGACTGGAGAAGATTGAGGAGGTTGAGATGAAGTTGGAGAAGGTTGAGATAAAGATGTGTGAGGATGAGGTTGAGATGGAGCTGGAGGAGGCTGAGATGGTGTTGGAGAAGGCTGAGTTTCAGTAGAAAAAGGTTGAGGAGCTGAAAAAGGGTGAAGAGGAGGCCGAGATGTAGTAGATAAAGAAGTCACGCGTGGTGACACCCTCCTTGGGACATTGGAAATGGAAATTCTAGGCATCTTGTTTATATATATAACTCCTACGAGTTCAACCGAAATCATTAAAATATTAAAACATATATATGTTACAGCAATGAATGTGGAAATCAAACTCAGCACAAAACATTCTTTGTGTTTAATATTAACAAAAAACATTGCCCGTGCTTAATATAAGAGTGTGCATGCTGTCAAGCCTAATAAAAGTTGTCGGTTGCAACCTGTAACAATACTATTCAAACACACGCAAATCAAGCCACTGCTATATATCCTAGTAAGATGCCTCAAATATACAACTAGACTAAAACACAACTATGCATGACACAGCAAAGTTAGGTGTATACTACTTTGCTCCTCTTACCCTCTTTCTTATTTTGATCATTTTCCTTACTAATTGCTCTTCTATTATTCAAACATGACAATCTGCATGCATCCACCATCAAGTAGGCAATCCGACCCTTATTTCTTCAGTACAATGAACTAAACATGAATTCATCTACACAATTTTTATTTATTTAGACAAGTCACATGAATGCTGAAGTTTTAGTCTTCTTTGATGTTCTAGCAAGCAGTAATATATCATTATTTAGACAAGTCACATGAATACTGAAATTTTAGTCTTATTTAATGTTCTAGCAAGCAGTAATATCCTCAAAAGTCATAGTGCACTTCCATAATCATATGATGAATTTAGCAGAACATGTATCTCAAACTTGCAGAAGTTAAAATCGTATTTTTTCCATTATATATTACTCCACCCTTTCGACTAAGCTTTCGATCGAAAGAAATTAGCACTATTATATATTACAAAAGTTGAAATCGTCTTAGCAGAAGATGTATTCCCTCTCCCTTTGATCTGTTCACTTGTAAGCTTACAACTAACACAAATTAGTACTTAAATCACTAACATGAAAAAATCCTTAAATCACTAACATGAAGAATACCCTAAAACTACTGAAATTAGGAAAACCCTAAAATTACTTATGAAAATAGAACCTTGAAATCCCACATAGAAGTAAAGAGCAACATACCTTTGTCTTCGAGAGAGTAAAAGAAACAAAGGACACGAGAGGAGAGTTAGATTTGTTGATTTCCTGGCTTTAGGGGGACGGATTCATGCGGAGATTACTGTCGACTGTTGTCCTGGTGTTCGAGAGGGAGAGGCATACGTTCAACGCAAGTTCTTCGAGACGGAAGAGGAGATCGTAGAGGTTGACATTGGAGGAGGGTGATAGGGTACGGTGGAGCTACTGAGTATGAGATATTGCGGGAGACAAACTGGGAAATTATATGTGGGTTTTGGAAAAAAATTGTTTAGGCGGTAGATAAAAAAGTCATAAGGAAATTTTAATTTTTCATTTCCCTCCCTTTATTTAGTTTAGGTGGTTCTAAATTTTTTTGACTAATATAAGGCAAACAAATATCAATACAAAAGTAATAAACGTATACTAATTAGCTTGAATTTTTACAATTATATATATTGTCATTAGAAAATGAAAAAAAAACGTATAACTCCTATCTAACAAGTTTTTATATAATAAATTAAATATGGTTAATCAAATATCTATATAAAAGTAAATAAATATATTAATTTGAGTTTGATAGAATTGATTAATCGAATATATGTGTTTTCTGTAGTTTCCAAAGGATAAAGTTCTTATATACATCATGTGAAATATTTTATGTTTTGTTATATCTATATAATCAATATCTAATATAAAGTTGTCTTATGAGAAAAGATTGAGAAAATAGGTTGTGCATTCAATTGTTTCTTCAATTAGATATTAATGTGGTGTTTGAATTACACATCTTTCCTCTCGCTAAGGCCATTTGCAGTGAGTGATGGTTAAATTTGGTTGTTACAATTGGATATTAAAGTGATATTTTAATTATACTGATGTCTTTTCTTTAATGGTTGTGCTTGGTTGTGCTTTAAAGTAATAGCTTAACTTGGCTGTTACAACCATGAAATTAAGCTATCGGTTACAAGGGCTGTGCAAAACCGATTTTACAACCCCATAAATGAAACCCCCCCTGTACAATAATGTCAACTGTAACATACCCATGAAATTAAGCTGCCAGTTACATGGGCTGTGTAAAACCGATTCTACCTCCCCATAAAATGTGCATCCTCCTTGCATTTTAGACCATCCTACGACAGTAATCTCCTCCACACAGAGCTGGAAATGGCTTCATCTTCTTCCAAGAAGAACTCCACCGACGGTTCCTCCAAAAAGTCCCTCGGACATCTTTCGGTTAAAGCGATCGATGATTTCTTGGCATCTTCGTATGTTCCCTTTTCGGAGTTGGATGAGGGGATGGACTGCACATTCAAGGCTATGGTGATCCGTAAGTGGACGCGATGACCCTGCAGAAACATTATATCAGCACAGATTACGTCTTGGCGGACCATAAGGTATCAATAAACTGCTTTTGCCCCCTTCGCCCACCCTGTTATATGGCTTTAGTGATTACCTTAGTAGTCTTCTATGTCAGGGAGGCGCGATCATGAACAAGACTCAAGCCATTCAAGCCATGAAGACTCAAGCGCCGACGCCGCCACGCCTAGGGCATCCGAGCTAGGGCATGAAAGTTGGCCCGGCAATTCTCACCATTCTCTGAGCCATCTTTTGGAGGATGACTCCACTGGTCCTCTAGGAGATATGGAGCACAAGAATGCCTATGAAATTGGCGTGGAAGCAAGGAAGTGCCGCACACCTATGGTAGCCACAAGGGAGGTCGGCACTCGGCTCCTTCCGGGTCGAATCACTCGGGCTCGGGCTCGAGCCTTGCAAGAGGGACTCCAAGCTGGCTTGATGACCATGGGATCTCCGAGCCTAGTGGAAGAGAAGGCCATGTGTGCTTTGGTGCAACAACCGGACCAAGGCGCAAGGATTCCTTAAGCCATGTGGGGCTTGTTTTGAAGAGGCATTCAATGCCGAATTTGTATGGGTCTTCATGACATTTTCTACCTTAGTTATTGGCTATGTGATGGTTAAACTCGAGCATTAGGGGTTGGGTTTATAAGGGGGTAGCCGGCCCTTGTTTTCAGGATGCAAAACTTGAACCAAAAACGTTGTTTTCTCTCTCATTTTTCAATGGAGTTTTTTGCAGAATTTTAGTGTTTCTTCCATCACTTAGATAGCTTGAAAACCCAGGTTGTGAGTCATATCAACCTTCGTGCAAGGCCTCCTTTGGTGCGTCATATCCAAGGCGAGTTCTTCACTAGTTCTTACAAGGTGTGGTGCGTCATATCCAACCCTTGTAAGTCCATATCCCTTCGACTTTGTAAGTCCATATCCCCCTCCTTCTAGCGCCATCCTCCCCTCCTTCAAAAGGATTCGTCCTCGAATCTGAGTGCACTTCAAGAAATAGGTTTAGAGCACACAAAACTGCACAAAGAAAAACAAGGAAGTGAGGGACCAAGAAGTTCTTAGAGAATGAAGGACATGTGTACGTACACATCTTTCGATCTAGTGAATGCCCATGGAGGAATTTCCATGTACAAGTGTTGCCCAATTTCAGCCTAAAGATATGCTTAAATATAGAACATGAAATGCATATGACATACTTGGCAACAAATGCATGCATAGTACAAAATTTTTCTCATGCAACAAGAATTGTGAATGAGAACAATGATGCACGCATGAATGCATAGTTCTACTTGAAGTAACTGGATGGCACAAAGGCAAGGACTTGTACACATGATTATCAAGAACTAAAGGCATCCAACAAGTCATGATTTGACCAAGAGAACTATGGTGTATGCATGAATATCTAGTTTCACCTACAAAAACATATTCATGAACTAGGGATTCTCTAACCCTTGAAAAGAATTCAGTTTGATGCAAAGGGAAAAAAATAAACTGAGTAGAGTCAAGTGATACTCCCCTAGAATGAGCCTTGGATTGCACATCCTTCTTCTCATGGTCACAAGTGTTCTTGAGTTCAGAAGGCTTATCATCCTTGTCGTTAACCTCTTCTTGGAATAGGAACGGAAAACATGAAGGAACCATAGATGTTGCATCCATCCATGGAGTACCCAAAGAGTTGAGTGAACTACGGGCAATGATGGGTGTACGTTTGCCTTTCGTAGATAAAAGAGATGGTTCTTCAACTTCCTCCTCCTTTTCTTTTGGCTTTAGCTCATCTTCAATGAGCAAAGAAGGCTGACATGATTCGGCTATAAGTGGAGGTTCTTCCTTCAACTCCCCATCACCAAAGGATGACTTCACAACTTGCAAGGGTTCAACACAAGGACTCCTAGGAACCATAGGTGTGGGTGGAGCGACTTGCCTCACTTCAGCTGGCCTTGAAAACTCAACATAGGAAGCTTGAACCTTTGGCTGAACTCTCATGGATTCAGTTTTGGCCATCCAATCCAAGCATTCATCCCCGTTGGAAGATCCTGCAAATGTTTGCACATGGAGCTTAACACCGTGGTGTATCTCCCTTCCTTGTGGTCTTTCTTCATGATAGGTCGGGGGAACATGTCATTGGGGAAACATTAGAGGCCGCATATGTGCACGGGCTTGAGGTCCCCTCATCGCCATTTATGGAGGGAAAAGATTGGCGGTGGGCGTAGGTGTAACTTGAGATTGCCCATATGAGTCATAGCCTCCAACTCCATAACCTGGAAGGTTAGTAGCACCAATAGGGATATTATTAGGAAATGAAGCAAACTCATTGAACATACTTACCCCCGAGGTTGCTACAAATGGTGGCGCTTCGTACGCCGCATATCCTCCTTGTGGCGCCAAAGACACTCTCGGCGCATGAGAAGAGGACGCTTCCTCCCAGACTTGCACATGGTCCACATTATTAGTCGCGGACCCAATGAATTCTCTTGAAACTGGTGGCACAACATGGCCATGGCTTGGAGGACGGTTAACACTCAATCGTTGCAATTGCTCGGCGGTATCCTCTTGTTTGCGCTCCACACTTTCCAGCCGTGCATTAATAGCTAGCAAGGCTTGTTGATTGCCGAGCAAGACTTGTTGAATGTCTTGCAAGGTCACTTCCGGGGGTGGAGATACACGCCCTTGTGTAGATGTGTCAAGGTCCTTTCCGGCTCGGTGATCGTCCACCATCCTAGACAAAGCAAACAACCAAGCACCAAAAGCAACAACACAAAACCAAGCAAGATATAGTATACCAAGCCAAACAAGATAGCCCCAAAACTGACCTAAAACTCAAATCACAACAAGATGCAAGTGAATGTAGGTCACGTCTAGGAAAGGGTTTGGCTAGGCGAACAAAGACTAGCTAGCTTGCCCGGACCTATGTCTAGGAAGCTACTAAGTACGCACTTGATTTTGAAAACTCCTTTTTTTTCACTTAAAAACTGAATTAGCTCTTAGGTTGGCTCACTTTTTCTATGGCCTCTCCTATTTAGGCGGGGTTTTTCTTGAGCACCTTTTTTTTTTTAGAGCAAACAACAAGCCGAATGAGCTCACTTTTTCTATGTTCTCTCCTGTTTAGACCGGGTTTTTCTTGAGTTTTTTTTTTTTTTTAAACAAGTATAGACAAGAAAAGGCAAGTCACCATGAGCATGCAACAAAACAAAACAAAGAGATTCAACCAAGGCAACCGTTCCCGTATCCTAAACACAAGACTAGGCAAACATTACTTAGTCAAGATTTGCATAAAATGCAAGGGTGGTCCAAGGGATACAAGGCTCGGTTTAGGGCTCAAATGTTCTGTTTTTAATGTGTTTTAATTCAGCCAAAGGTCAGCCAAACATGCACTGAATTCGGGCAAATGAAGAGCACAAGGAAACCGAACAATTTAATGCACAAGACCTTTCAACAAACCACAACTCCTGAATTTTTTTATGGCTGCATTAACCCTTCATCTTCAACCTTTCCACACTCAGAATAATGCAGAAACGACCCCAGAAAATTGCAGGAAAACAAAAGTCCAAGAACAAGACACAAAACGCATGGAACAACAAGGCTAAACAACAACCCGGCTAGAACTTCACTTGCACTATTGTAACTTGAAATTCTAAGCCAAGTTTAGGACATACCTCACGTGGCTCTGATACCACATGATGCGTGAGGATCGGGATGAAGCCTTCGGTGCGAGGAAGTCCACAAGAGCCAAAGGAGTTAGGCGAGACAACACCAACCCGGCAAGGGGAATCGTCTGTATTCAGATGGATGGTTCTCTCTGTTCCGGGCTCCGAATTGAGCGATTCCAAATCCCAGTGGTAGATCCGGAAGTCTATATGAAAGCCTCAAAATTTGAGAGTGAACCGATCTAGGAATCAGAAGATATAGCGAATCTACTGAGGTGTCGCAGATGGTTTCCGCAAGGAACTTGGCTCCGGCGAGAGGAAGTTTGAGGGCAGATTGGAAGCACGTCTTGGGCTGGTTCTTTGTATGATCTTGGGGTGATTCAAGGGTGGTTTTGAGGGCAAGATTTGAGGCGGAGAGATAGGGTAAAAGTCGAAGGGATATGGACTTATAAGGGTTGGATATGACGCACCGCACCTTGTAAGAACTAGTGAAGAACTCGCCTTGGATATGACGCACCAAAGGAGGCCTTGCACGAAGGTTGATATGACTCACAACCTGGGTTTTCAAGCTATCTAGATGAAATTAAACCCTAAAAGGCTGCAGAAACTCCATTGAAAAAGAGAGTGAAAAAGACAAGGTTTTGGTTCAAGTTTTGCATAATGAAAACAAGGGCCGGCTACCCCCTTATAAACCCAACCCCTAATGCTCGAGTTTAACCATCACATAGTCAATAACTAAGGTAGAAAATGTCATGAAGACCCACACAAATTCGGCATTGAATGCCTCTTCAAAACAAACCCCACATGGCTTAAGGAATCCTTGCGCCTTGGTCCGGTTGTTGCACCAAAGCACACATGGCCTTCTCTTCCACTAGGCTTGGAGATCCCATGGTCATCAAGATAGCTTGGAGTCCCTCTTGCAAGGCTCGAGCCCGAGTGATTCGACCCGGAAGGACCCGAGTGCCGGCCTCCCTTGTGGCTACCATAGGTGTGCGGCACTTCCTTGCTTCCACGCCAATTTCATAGGCATTCTTGTGCTCCATATCTCCTAGAGGACCAGTGGAGTCATCCTCCAAAAGATGGCTCAGAGAATGGTGAGAATTTCCGGGCCAACTTTCATGCCCTAGCTCGGATGCCCTAGGCGTGGCGGCGTCGGCGCTTGAGTCTTCATGGCTTGAATGGCTTGAGTCTTGTTCATGATGCGACGTAGTCACATCACACTGTGTTGCACAGGAGAACATCAGTCATTGCTTCGCCGACAAGCTGGTTGTTGGAGAAGTGTACACCATTAGTCGCTTCACTGTTGTTCCGCCGAAGCCGGCGTATCGCGTCCGCAACAGTGATCGCTTTGTTATCCACTTAGAAGGCACCACTGTGGTCATGCATTTGGACTGTTCTATAGAAGGATTTGCGAAATACCCCCTTCAATTGGTCCCCATACGGGATATCGCCCACAATGGGTCAAAGTTCCTCATAGGTACGCGAAACTTCCGCCATTTTCTGGCTCATCTTGTATTGGCACACACGTGGTACTTGCTGCCCTGTCCAACACGTAAATGCTCAACAAGGGGGGCCAATTCACATAAAAACAAATTAGATGACTACAACTATATAAGCTTCAAATTTCGGGTTTAGACACACCGAATGAAACAAGATGTGAAGTGATGACTACAACTATCAAAATCAAGCCTTTTTAAAATAGGACCACCAATGATAAGAAGCTGTTTGAGCAAATTAAACCGAGCTATAGCACTTAACCACCAGTAATTTAGTTGAGTTTGTAGTTAACCCTGGCTCTCATTAGATTGGAAAGTATAGAAAGCAACACATCATGGTTAAACATTCCACACCACCGTTAATCCTTTCAAACAAACAAAAAATTTACTGCATTCCATACGTTCAACATTGTTGGATGAACCTTGCTGAGTATACAAACAGAAATACAATGCAGAGGAAAGGGGGTGATGACCAAATGCAAAAACAGTCACAAAATTCTTTTGCAATAAAGAGTTGGTTACATGCAGCAATATGTGTTATTTGCAGAGCATTGACTTTGTAAATATAGAAATTAAACCTTCTCAAGACGAGGAGGGGATCCATCGTCATCGGCCCGATTCTTGACACCCCCGCTCCTTCTAGTAGCATCAACACCTCTGATGTCGCAGTCGTCCATCCATATTTCCACAATCTCTTCCATTACACCACCAACCACCTTTTCTTCTCCTTATGTCATCTCTACTACTCTATTCTCTTCCTTCAATGATGCCGACTTCTCACTTGAAATCCTCACAGCCTCGACCTCGGGTACCGCCGCCTCCGTAACAGAAACTTTCTTTCTAGCCCTACCTCTACCACTACCACCAGCAGCGTTGTTGTACGCCCTAGCTACTCCTGTCACCGCCACACGCTTCCGCCTTCGATCCCTCTTGCGTTAGGGTTTTGGCTTTGAAAGGTTGATTCACTGTTGTTGTGGGGATTAAAAACTAGGACATGAAAATGGGAAATCAGGGAAATCGGGACTTGGGCATCCGATTTAGTGTTGATCTGAAATAGGCATGATAGTGAGATGGGAAATTTTGAGGGGAGATGGAAGATTTGGGGCGCTAGCAATCGGGATTCGGGGCGAGTTGGGAATTTCTCGGTTGGCAGGCAACCATGGACAGATTGCCCCACTTTGCAGGCGCCATTGATCGGCGGAGGAAGCGAGGATTGGTGAGAGTGAATAGGGCAATTGAAGACATACGTGGTCATATCTTCTGGGCCTACCAGGCCCATGTAACTTAGCCCATTATTTCGGTAATTGGGCCGATTCATGTTGGCCTATGTGTTTTTTTTGCGACATCATGTTGGCCAAGCTCACGTTTTGTTTTTTTTGGTTTTCTTTTACTGCATTTTCCATTAAGGAAAGCAAGTATATTATTTTATCTAAAAAAGGCCGGGTTGGGTTAGGTTTATGCCTGCAATAATATAACATTGATTATCTGCCCACTAATGTGTCTTCTTTGTGCCAGATGTTGTAGGGTGTCCTATTAATATTGGGATAATGAAAACCATCCCTACAGGTGCTCAATTACTAGAGTTTCACCTCATGAATGAGCGGTAAAGCTTACATGCTTCCCCCTAACCATACGTAGATCAAATGTTGCACTTACATTGCGTTTTGTTACTTATCATATGCACATGGGAAACACGATTAAGGTGTCCATGTGGGACAATACAGGCGATGATTTCCTTGAGCGCAACAAGGGGGCCAAGACCCCATACATTGTTGCTTTGGCCGCCATGAATGTGCGACAGTGGAATGATATTGTAACCCTCTCCCAATCGAGCTGCTTGATAATAGCACATGTGGTATTAAACAAAACACTCAATTAGCACAACTGATGCATGAAGTCAAACTGATTATTTGGGATGAAGCTCCAATGATGCATAGAAATGCATTCGAGGCATTGAACATGACCTTGCAAGATATCCAGAGCATCAAACAGGCGAAAAACAACCACATGCTGTTTGGGGGTATAACGGTCCTACTAGGAGGAGATTTCAGGCAAATACTTCCAATACTTAGCAAAGGGAAACGACAAGACATCGTTCAAGCTTGCATCAACAACTCCCTTATTTGGGCCTGACCACTGTCAAGTACTCACGTTGACAAAGAACATGGGGGTTAATGACCAACGGGCCAATGGCGAGGTTGACATCACCAAACAATAATTTAACAATTGGATTCAAAAGACCGGGCATGGAAATGCAGAAGCAGTCGCACTGGACAATGAAGAGGAAGAAACGTGGACTGAGATCCCGCAGGAGTTCATAATCGCCCCAGGGGCAAATCCGATTGAGCAACAAATAGACAGAGTCTTTCCAGACTTCAAGGCAAACGAAACCAACCCGTCGTACCTCCAAGATAGGACTATCCTGACCCCCCTAAACGAAGATACATATCATATTAACTGCTACATGTTCAAGCGCTTGCGCGGACACACGAAGACATACAAACGCGCCGATGAGATTTGTAAGGCATCTACCGATGTGGCAGAACAAGAGCATTTGTACCCACCCGAATTCTTAAACAACCAAGATTTCCCCAGTACATTCCGCTTGCATTACCATACACTCTGGATAATAAGTTATACAATCCGCAAAAATAAATATAAAATGGAAACTATACTACAGGAATCCCACCACACGCGCCGGAACTTAAGAAAGGGTTGTCGGTGATGCTTCTAAGGAATGTAACTCGTCGCAATGACTGTGCAACGGCACCCGACTTATCATTACACATTTGGGTGAGTGGGTTATGGAGGCTGAGATTATAACAGGCAAGCGCGTAGGGAATAAAGTCCTAATTCCTAGGATAACACTAAGCGCAACCCAATCAAAATGGTCATTCGTCATGAAACGTCGCAAGTTCCCACTAAAAGCTTGCTATGCTATGACTATCAATAAAAACCAGGGACAATCACTAAAGCATATGGGGTTGTACTTACCAAAGCCAGTTTTCTGCCACGGCCAACTATATGTTGCAATTTCTCGGGTGACAGACTCACACGGGCTCAGTATATTGTTGCTACAGACGGGGAAAGATCCAACTAACTACACGCGGAATATAGTCTTCCGAGAGGCGTTCAACAACGTGGTCACCGAAATGATTGTGAGTCTTAAAACCACTTTTATACATAACACAGAACCAAGAAAAAACTATACCTTTGTACGAAATTATTCGCATCCCGAATTTAAACGGCAACACACACTTTCTTGGTGCGCACTGCGAGCGACATGTTGTAACGCTTTTACTAGATCTAGCTCAAATGCATTTCCTCATGTTCTAGCTCTAACACCACATGATACTGGACATTTGGCACCGTTTGAACGCATGGAGTGCAGCTCAAACATTCTGGGAAAAAACAAGTATTGGAAAACAACCTTTTAATCAACCATGCGCTTCGAGGGTTATTTCGTGGTCAGGAATTTACATAGCTATACAAGAATCGCTTCCTTGCATTAACCAAACTAGCTTCTACTTTTGCAGGGCTTAGGTCTTCGTATATTCCTCAGTTCCGTCAGCCGTGCACTATCATGGGGAACAATGGGTTCTTTGAAACGGGTGCATTACTCCAAGGGATTCGAATATTACATTTCACTGCCATAGTTTGCACCAATGTCCCTCAAATGGAACTTTCGCCACAGGAAAAGATTCATAAAAAGCAATACATGTTTGGGTTCTCGGGCCAAAAAAATATGTCATTCATTATGTAAAAAAGCGATGCAAGTATCAAATGAACCACAGGTACCAAATCATCCAAATCTGCCAAATGAACTGAACAACACACCAATTAAGGCCATCACCGGCCCTCCCTACCACACTGTCTTACCACACATTCAATCACCAACCAAACAAGCCACTAACAAACATACGTGAACGCCCCGTGCGTAACACGGGGCTCCGATTTCTAGTTGTAAATAAACTTAACTTATAAAATTGATTTGATTAATCCTAAATTTACTAAATATATGATCATGAGAATGTTTTTGCAACCTTGTGAATATATAGTTGATCCTTCGTTTATCTCACCACTATAGTTTTGGATTTTTTGACATATTTTGCTAATTTCTTTTAATTTGTGTTCTGTAGTAACCAGATAACCCGGATATTCGAGTTCAATATCCCTGATTCGGAAAAATTAGATTTAGTTATAACATAAATATTGGTAATCGGATAATTCGGATATCCGATCTGAATACGGATAGAGATATTACATCCGAATACGGATGGAGATTTGTACAATGTTTCAAAAAAGTATTTTTTATAACTAAATAAAGTGTTTCAAAAAAAGTAATTTTTATAACTAAATAAAGTGTTTCCACAACTAAATTTCCTACAAGATATGTGCTATATTTCTAAATATATAATCCATTCTTTGTTAATTGGATACCTACTTACGTTATGTTGTTGTGATTCAAAGGATAAAGATCTTGCTATCATAACAGATCCAGAAAATGATGATTACAGTAGAGAATTTAGCTGTGGAAACATAAGCAATTAAGGGGACTACAGCAGCAACGGAACTTCACTTTCCTGGATTGCAGTAAAGAGAGTTGAGATTTTTAGATGAGAATTATAGCCTAACAAAAGAGTATTTCCCTCTTGAAAAGAATTTAAACCATGTAAATCAGTCAGGAAAACATGGTTTAGAATTTACAAGTACTAGTAAGCATGCCCGTGCTACGCACGGGCTATGTTTAAAATTTTCTTTAGTGATTATATGTACATCGGTGATAGAGTGGTTTGCATATTGTAGTATTTTTTTTTTACAAAATGAGATCTATTGTGTGTTTCTTAAGATGAAGTATAGACTTTTTTAATATATTTATGATTAATTAATATTGATTTATGAATTTGAGCATAGTCTAAAGTGGTGTTATATTATTTTAAGTCGTTTTGAAAGTATTTGAGTAATAAAATAGATAACAAACTAACTTTCATGATGCTTTTTACAACCTAAAAACTTTCATTAGAGCTCTCTAATATGTTATCGTAATAAAATTGTTTATTTTTCTTAATATATAAATAGGGTATGTTTTATATTTGTTTTTTTATTTGTTTCAGTAATACAACCTTATATAGAAACTTATAAACCTCTAGTAGGACTTGGGTTACATATAGACCTGTCAAAAAACGACCTGACCCGACCCAAATTTTTTTGGGTCAAGGCCCAACCCGAAAGTCACTAGGTCAAGAAGGACCCGAACCCAAACCCGAAGGACCCGACTTGACCCGAAATCGAATAGTGAATCCGAGCTCGAGGGACCCCGTTATTTCATTTATAATAAATATTTTAAAATACTTTATTAAATAATTATATAATATTAAAAAATTTAATATAATTTTTTATTAAATAAAAAAATCATAATTTTTTTTTTTTTAAATGGTCACCTTCGACCCGATGGGTCAACCCGACCCGCCCGACCCAAAAATTTTAATGGACCCGATCGACCCGAACCCGATTTGACATGAACCCGAATTGATCCGACCTGCCCGACCCAAAAAATTTAATGGACCCGATCGACCCGAACCCGATTTGACATGAACCCGAATTGACCCGACCTGACCGACCCAGTTGACAGGTCTAGTTACATATGATATTAATTTAATTATATAAAATTTTACATATATTGTATTTTTCCCCTTAATAATGTATTTATTATTTTATAAATTATATTCACATTAGTATTCTCTTATATTTGTAGTATGTTAGATGCAATTTACAGGCTTTTTATCGATTTGGGGACTTTCTCATGACAATAATGTAAGTAGTGATGTTTTTAGTTACATGTACAACATATTTTAGTAAATTAATTATGATAGTAGAATTTGACATTGGAGTGATCTTTATTTTTATGATACTTTATGATCTCTATAGTTGACTGTATTTTGTTATTGAAGATATTCAAAATTTCTTGAGATAAGTGTAACTATAAAATGCAAAGTAGTTACATTGATTTAATTAGACAAAAATTGAATTCATTATTGAATATGGGTGTTGAATTTTAACACAACTCAAAATCTTTTTATAACACACCCTATAAAAGCACATTAGTATCTCAAATTGACATAAAATGTCACTCCCATAAAATCCAAAATTTGCTCCTCTCCTCTAGTCGTTGCCCCTCTCCATTGCCATCAGATCCACCTCCAAGCCGTCGACTTCGCGAACGCCCCATCAAATCCGCCTCCACTGCCACCGAATCCCATCTCCAGGTAGGCCAAACCAATTTCATTGAATTTGTCCATGTTAGATCTAGATTAAAAATGCATTTGGTCCTATTTTAGATCTAGATTAGGTTTATTTACAGAATTAGAGTTAGATTTAGTTAATCCCAAATCTAGAAATTGGGTTCATAAATTATTATCCCTCATGAGATAGAATTGATTTTAGATCTGCTTCCAAAGGGTAATTGCAATGATGTTCAATCTGCTTGTGTTGGTATTTGCCACTAAGTTGTTCTTACTTGCAATGTTACTTATCGGTAGATAGCTTGCAAGTTTTCTTGCCAATGCGAGGGTCAAATGTCTACTATGTGGTTTCTTCTACTTTTGTCGTATGGAGTTCTGTATTTTATAAATAATATTAGTTATAGAAAACATAACAATAAGTGTCATTATAATCGTCCACACCTAAGTTAGATGTTAAATAGAAGTCATATTTAGTTATCTTATAAAAAAAATTGTATTAATTATATACTAAAAATACATAAGCCATTTAACATTATATTTGGTGTTTGGACATTATAACTTTAGAACTACAAACTTGTGTTGCATTTGAAAATCATAAGTTTTGATATCTATGCAATGTAATGTACATATAAAAGATAAAATAACTTTAAGTCAAACAATGTATTACATATTTATGCATATTTCCATGTAATGTGTATTATGTATTATACAGTCTAATATTATATATTCTATACAGTATACTACACATACAATATAATACTTAATAATATATACTCTAGTACTTCATTGTCACAAATTCACAACTCACAACTATGTATATATGTACACGCTATATACATTGCTTATAAACAAAATGCATATATAATTTACTCAATTGAGAATTGAGATGATCACGTCATGCATATTTGACTAATATAATTTAATCAGTTATTTATACTAAATTATTACATATAAAACATGTTTAATAAAAAGTAAGAATTATTGATTTAAAGAATATAAACATTTTCCACAAAAATGAAACAATAAGAATATTTTACTTCAAAAATAGACCTTATTTTCAAAAGCGATAAAATACACTTTTTTATCCTAAAATTTAAATAATATATTTACATTTGATTAAACGAATGAATACTTATATAGATACCACATAATATAAAGTAATTTATATCATTGAAACAATTTTTTTTTTTATAAAATAATATAAAAATGTTGGAGGCAAAACAAATGTATGGTAAAAGTTTTTCCTAAAAAAATAAAAAAACGTATGTAAAATTTCCCCCAAAATCCCCCCAAAAAACTTCCTTTTCTCAAGGAACCCTAAACCTTCTCAGCCTCTTCATCACTGCTCTCGAGCCACGCCTCAAGCAGTCGAGCCGCACCTCTTCTCTGCTCACGCCCCCACCTATCTTTGCCTTTGTTAGGATCCAGCGAGGTCTGCTCACGCCGTCCTCTTCGTCTCTCTACCCACTCCCCTGCCTTCGTCTCCAGATCCGGCGATCTCTCTGCCTTTACTGAAACAAATTGTTCTTGCTTCTTCCCAACATTCGTCGGGAAAAGAACGAAGAGTTAGCGCGCTCCAAAATCTCGATCCACTTGAGGTGATTTCAGAAAAGGGTCTACAATGGTGGTTGAATACTCAAACTAAGACGATTTCGTTGATACTCCAAGGAAGGTTAGGATTTTATTGTTTAAATCAATTCGAGTTTTGGTTTGAGTTAGGGTTTATCTAATCATTCTGATGTGCTTGAGGTTCTTGCTCTAGCTATCCTTCATAGTGCGTAAATTCTAATTTCTCCGACATAATTCTCTCATTCTCCCTGTCAAATAGGGATGTTTTGACCATCATTCGGCTTGCCGGCATAAATCTCTCGAACCATCCAGTCAGTATCAAAGAGGAGAAAAGGAAATCATCCAATCCATGCGAGAGCAGTAATTGATAGGATTAGCCATATAGATCCTGATAGATAGCGGAAAGTACAAATTGTTGTTGGAATCTTCTCTAGTTGTGTCATGAAAGTTATATCTTCAGAAATTGGAATCCTAACATTCATGTCAACTATATATATATATATATATATATTTAAAAACAGGGTTTGGTAAGGGTAGCAATATGTATAATGCATTGAAATATATAGTCAACAGAAATATAATGTATTCGTAACGGTAGCAAAGTAAAAGAATTGAATTGTTAGAAATCAAGTTTATTAACATCATACAACTATGCATAACCTCGCAACATTTATGTATTCACCCCTAGTGTAGGAAGGAGCTTTTTCAAGCTATTGAAATTCGCCTTGTAGTAGTTGAGCAAGAAAATATATGCATCAATTTCAATCTTGGAACTTCAGCTCTTTGCAGCTCAATTTGGTGCTCAAAGCCTAAGGTAGGTTTCTTATACAACTCTGCGACAAACCATTACTTGAATGTTGGCAGCCACTCCTTCCCCCAACTAATTTAGAAGTGCAAGACTCATTCTTGTTTTTTTTTTTCTTACCGTGCAGATCACAAAAAATCAATCCTAAGATGGAGGCTGGATGATGGCTCTTTGCCTTGATGGCCAGGTTTTATAGCAAAAGCTAAGGCTACATGACATCTTCCAGCAAGAGTAAGACATTTCAAATTTTGGCTGGCCCTAGCGGAGTAATTACAGACTGTTAATGCCTTCTAAATGGGACATCATTATCGACTGTTAATGTCTTGCGGATGTTACACATTGGGGGCCTCCTTATATCCACCTCCATGGGCCCATTATTACCGACATTTATTACCGGTTGTTTGCCTGCCTCACATTTGTGAACCATTATGAGGAGCTTAATTGTATTGACCGTTAGTTTTGCTTCAGCTTTTCTTCTAGGAAATCAAATCTTTCTTATTGGGCCTTTCCCTACAAATTATAATACATATGGAGGCCGGCCCAGTGGACTGGGAACAACAATATGTCCATCCTATGATCCACTGTATGGCTACTCTGAATTAGGGGTGAGCACGGGCCGACGAAACCGAAGCCCGAACCGAACCCGGCCCGAAAAACCCGAACCGAACCCGAACCCATACTCATTCGGTTCGGGTTTCGGGCCGCACTTTTTACCATTTTGGGTTTCGGGTCGGTTCGGGTTCGGTTCGGGTTTTAGTGCATTTTTGCCCTTTTCCCCCTTTGAGTGTTGTTTAGCCCGAACCCGACCCGAACCAAACCGTTCGGGTTCGGTCCCATGTTTTTGGGCTTTTCGGGTTCGGGTCGGTTCGGGTCGGGTTCTGGCCCGTGCTCACCCCTACTCTGAATGTTGATTTGTGCTGCAGTAAATGTTTAGGCATTAATTGGCCCTTCCGTTCTACTTTATATATTTATAGATATCACTTCAATTCAACTAAGTGAGAATAACATCTATAAACGTCTCAAGTAAGATCTAATCCAGCCTCTTATATCCTATAAAAGCTAGAAATTTTCCCCTCCCTATCCAAATAAAATAAGGTATTTGTCTTCATTTCTAAAAAACATTATGGAAAATAAAGGAAACCTCTATTTACTTTAATGTCCTTTGAAAACATAGTAGATAGGAAAGAAAGATGAAACTCAACAACAATTCAAAGACATATCAGATAGGGAGTCAAAAAAAGAGAAAAACTGCAATTAATTAACACTGGGTTAGTTCTGTTTTAGGAGGAATTGCAACTTCTTGAGAAGTAAATTCTCACGTTTTATTTTTGTTAATGAAATATTAATATAATTATAAATAAACTGAACCTGTTGATTTGAATTGGTTACTCAAAATTTGTACAATTGTACATAACATCATATATTTGAATTGATTAATCAAATATTTATGTCTTTATGCGACAAAGTTCTAATATATCAATTTACTCGAAATAAGTTTTTATTAATATAATGTATTAGACTTTGGTAATGATATATCTATATAAATGTTAATAAACTTAATTCATAAATTAAAATTAGTCAATCAATATTTATATTCTCATACTTCTTAAATGACAAAGTTCTAGATTGATTAAAGTAAAATAAATATTATATAATATAATTATTATATAGTTTACCTATTAATAAGCAATGATATTGTCTAAAACTTTATATACAAAATTATACTATATCATTTAATTATGCCTTTTTTTCTTGACAATAATGTGTATACAATATCTTTCTACTTGAATATGCAAGTATTTTCAATGTACACTTTGGAAACATGAATTTTTTTATATCACATATACCCTAATACCCTAAAACCCTTTACCTGAAAACCCTTTACCCAAAATCTTCCATCCTCAAACAAGGGAGTGCAAGAGGGTGGTTGATCGAGCTCCTTCGGAAGTGAGAGAGCTTTGATGGCCACCGCATCTCCGTCTTCAAACCCACAACCAGTTCTCCTCCCACAGATCTCACCATCCCATCTACAAATCCCCGCAACCAGTTCTTTGCCGCATTTCCCCCCGCAACCACCATCCCTTGCTCCTGCCACCTTCAGTTCTCCTCCCACAACCACCGCCACACCTACTATTGCCGCTCTCAACCTATTTGATGAAATGCCTCAGTGAAATAAGTGAGTAGGTGTATATGATGAAATGCCTCAATAGGTGTATATTTGCTGTTTTTATCTTTGCACTTAATATCTTTAATTTGTCTATCTTTTGATGTGTACTAACATATATGATTTGGGTTCCTCAGTGAAATAATAGAGATTGTGTTTGTACCATGTTTTAGGCTTGTCGAAATAAGTTATTCTATTCAAGATTCTGCGTTGATAATTGCGGTTATGTAATTTTGATGTTTGTTTGCTGAATATTGCCCACAGAAATCAGTTTGTTCACCTGCAATCTTCCTTTGCAGGATTCCCATGATTATGATAGAGAGTCTGTGTATGTGTCTCACACCCTGGATACACTGGTTCGTCAGCCGCTTTTAACACATTATAAAAACGTTGGGACCACCTAGCCTCCTCTGCGGTTGGAACTGCATCCGTCATCATCTCATTATCTGGATCAAAATTCTCTATTCCCTCATCTTGAATATCGTTGGTTGGACCAGAAGCATCATTATGATCAACATTAAACCATGTTGGAGGAACAAAACTAGGACCTGCAATATCAAATATCATTCTTTGCTCTGCGTTTAATTGTCCACAGAGATCTCCTCGATTATCCCATGATAAATGCTCCCTACTCAAAGGAGGTACAAATGGTTCGGATGGCTCACCATGTGACGTCCATCAATAATAGTTAGACATAAACCCACGCCGATATAAATGCTCTTCAACATCATCATTTGGAAAAAAAAATTGCAATTACGACATTTGGTACATGGGCATTTTATTTTGTCCCCATTCATGAAACGAACTTGGGAAGTTGCAAACTTCAAAAAAACGTCCACTCCATTGAAAAAATCAGCTTTAATTTCTCCACGGTCATACATATCATACATCCAAGCACGATTATTATCCATTTCTTCTGCATGCACATGTGTACAAAAACATCCAAGGATACATAGAGATAAATAATCTTTGAATCTACAATACAACATGAAATTTAGATACTTGAATTTCAATCACTAACCTCACAACTTGAATAATCTTGAATCTATACGTACGTACGTACGTGGACGTGTATAGGAGATTGAATTTTGAGTTGACAACACTTAATAATATAGGTCTGAGAAATCATGAAATTAGACATTAATCTGTCGTCGTCGTAGATAATGAGTATGCAAAAAGGCGGAGCGATAATTAAAGTCAGGGTTTTATCCGGATTTTAGCAACGGACATACCCACGGCTGTAGCAACGGATGTAGCGATAGCGGTAGCGACGGCTGTAGCGAGAGATGCGTTAGCGACGGCACTCGCTACGGCTGGCGCGATGGCACTTAAGTAATTAATATATGTCATTATTATAGCAACAAAGTCTTTGTCGTTGCTAAAGCCGTCGCAAATTAGCGACCACCGTAGCGACGTGCAGTACAATGCACGACATGTTTGGTATGACCATTGCAACAAGGGGAACAAATGTCTCGATGTCCGTCGCCAATAGCAACGATGATGGCATCAAAGTTGGTTCTGTTGCAAACGTTTACGACGACAAGCGCGACATACCAATATCCGTTGCTATTAATTATGAATGTACCAACATCCTTTATTTTTGGTCGCTGATTTTGCAACGAATGTTGTATTCCGTTGCTGTTGTCGTTTCTATGTTAGCGACGGATGGAAGTCGTCGCTAACGGCCATCGTTATTTTTGCGTTTTCTAGTAGTGAAGGTGGGCGTCGCCGTCTTCTCACCGCGTTACTACGACTCCTACTTCTGCCTCCACGAACACTTGCTCCGCTCCCGAGCTCCAATGCTTCCGCCGGGCCTTGAGATCGGTAAATTCACTGTCGGTCTCACGTTTTCCACATTAGCACAGGTACCCAATTTAACTTTGATTATCTTGATTAATTAATTCCATATAATGCATGATGTAGCTAGCTAGATTTATTGTAATCTGGTGAAATGATTGATGTGTGAAATTATTGCACGGATTGGTCGGAATTCGTAATGGATGCCACCGACACCGTTGCCGAAGCCATTATCGAGGTTGAAGAAAACACAATTTATTGGTTTAGGGATTAGGTTTATTGATTTATAGTATAGGATTTATTGGTTTAGGGTTTTAGGGTTTATTGGTTTAGAATTTAGGGTATATAATTTATTGGTTTAGGATTTAGGGTTTATTAAACATGAATATTAACATCATTCATACAAATGATCGATATTCATGAATTGAGTAATGATATTCATGTAATATTCACGATATTGGGGGTGATATTCGTATAATATTTGTTGATATTCCTGTAACTATGTGGTAATATTAATGTAATTGAGTAATGATCAATATTCATAAATTGACTGGTGATATTCATGTAATATTCGCGATATAAGGGTTGATATTCGTGTAATATGTGTTGATATTCATGTAATTGGATGCTAATATTAATAATTGGGTAGTGATCGATATTCATGCATTAAATGGGGATATTCATGTAAGATATTCATGAATTGAGTTATGTTATTCATGTACTTGAGTGTGATATTCATTTAACTGATTATGATATCTGTGTAATTGATTATGTTATTCATATATTATTAAGTGGTGATATTCATATTTTAAATTGTGGTATTCATGTCTTTAATTGGTGATATCCACATATTAAACAAAGATATTCATACAAACATGAACGATATTCAATAAAAACAATGACAAAAGCAACAAGAACAAATTTACAAAACTACAAATTTGCAAAGCATTAGGACGTTGAAAAAATCAAGTGGTGATATTCATGTTTTAAGTGTAGATATTCACATCTATCCATTGATATTCATAAACGCATGAACGATATTCATAAAGACGTAATCGATATTCATGAACGTTGAAAAATCGTTGAACAAGAAGAAAATGTATCAGCGGAATGGAACAATTTTGGAAGAAAGATGTGATTTTCTCTCTCCTCTAACAATATCCTTAATTATCTTCATTTATTTAAAATATCTATTACCTACCTTATTTGAGAGGATCTCGTACTTTCACCCATACCATATCTATTATATGACCCATTCATCCATCCGTCCATCACCCTTCATCCAACGTCCCAGATTAATACCTCCGTTTTACCACAATTCTCGTTTTATCGGAGCGTTCCTCCACACTAATATAATTACAATAAACTACACATTTATGTTTTTATTAACGGTTTATTCGCCTAATAAGCTTGAGGTATCGTCTAATTCGCACGGTACCCCAAACTTTGGTATATTCAACGAGGTAACCTTGAGTTTTTCTTCTTCTTTCTCCTCTGTTCCACTTGAGATGCGCTTCTCCTCCATTTTTTGGTAGAATGATTTCCTTCTCCTTCCTCCTGTATTCCTCTTCGTCTGCATCAAGCAGATTTCCGACGAGGTCGTGTGGCAACGAGCGAATTTTCGGCGAGGTCGTGGTTAAGGTGTGTAACTCTCATTCAGTTATTAACAGACTTCAAAGATTATAGGAATTAGGGATTTAGAAATTTAGGATTTTTTTATGAATTTGAGGATTTTAGACATTGGCCTAAGAGCATCCACAATAATTGGGTTTTTAACACAGTTTTTTAACCAAACTTTTGACTTTCTCTCTCCTCCACATCATCTAAAAAACTCTTCTTCTTTTTTCAAATTTATGGTTTTTTTAATCCGGGTTTTGCAACCCTATAATTAAAAAAAAAACATATATAAAATGGGTGTTTATGGATAAATAAAAATCAATTATAAACATTAAAATTTATTTTAAAATAAATGAAGCTAAATTCGGGATAAAAATGACTAAAATAGCAAAAAGTTACAACTTTTCAGCTTGAGGGTTTTTTTTAGCTGTTTCTTAGTAAAAAACCAAAGAAGAGATTTTTTAGCAAAAGTACATCTTAATTAAAAAACCTATTATATTTTATGCTAAAAAACCACCATTGTGGATGGTCTAAGAAATTAAGCAAATTTACCCTAACGTATATACTAGTGTATGTGATCAAGACTCAATCTAACCAATGTAACGTATATACTTGTAGGCAGGGTCGTCCAATCAAATTGGGAGGCCCTGTCTTTATATTAATATAAGGCTTTAATTTTAATTTTTTTAATCAAATTTTAGAATTATTGAGCAATTTATACATGATAAAATCAATCAAAATTGTTAAATTATTAAAATTACTCATTTTTAAATAAGATGATATATTAAATATTTAATGTGAAAAATAATGTGTTGGCAAGTGAAATTGTATGGATACATATAATAATTTACGCAATTTTTAACTTAAAGTTTAGAGAGAAAAAATCACATCTAATTTTTATATGTATAAATGAATTTAGTAAATCAAGTTCAAGCATTTAGAAAACATAAAAAAAAACTCCATATTAGGTAAATTAACATTCATACTTTATAAAGTTTCTTATCATCGCAAACTAGCTTTGTTAAGCTTTTAATTAGAATGCACTGATTAAGAAGAAGAAAAACAAGA
Source organism: Rheum nobile (assembly GCA_027886185.1). Classification (NCBI taxonomy): domain Eukaryota; kingdom Viridiplantae; phylum Streptophyta; class Magnoliopsida; order Caryophyllales; family Polygonaceae; genus Rheum; species Rheum nobile. The sequence continues at coordinate 1,110,712 of WOAB01000170.1, forward strand.
AACATTTCTATACTGATTACGATTTAAAGAACCAACTTGCTTTGTTAACATTCATACTTTGTTAAAGTTTCTTATCATCGCAAACTAGCTTTGTTAAGCTTTTAATTAGAATATTGATTAAAATAGTTAATCAATATTCTTAGCTATAAATTTAAAGAATCAACTTGTATTCCGCTAAGCTAAGAAGTTAGTTAAAGACAAGAAACATTTCACTTTGATTAAAACTATTATGTAGCATCATATAGATTTTTATATAAAATTAGTTTTTTATAAAATTTATCATAGAAACAGTTTTTTTTTCCCGCTCGGATAGCATAATTACTTCTATTTAACATTCAACTTTGGTTTGGAGAAGAGAGAAAACGCTCCTAAAGGGAGCAGGGAGTCGGGAGCCGGCCCTAGCCTTTGGCTGGGCTGACGAAGGTAGCCCTTAACCCCGCCGCTCAGACCGAGCCCTAACCCCCGCCGCTCCGACCGAGCCCTAACCCCCGCCGCTCCGACCGAGCACCCGCTCTGCACCGAACCTCCGCCGACGCCGCCGAGGACAAGGATGGCACGAGTGCACCAAGCCCAGATCCGCCATGGTCCAAACCATTCTCACCCGCTCCGACCGAGCCCCGGCTCCGATCTGAGCTTCCGCTCCGACCGACCCCCGACGACACCCCCGGTGATGTTTGGCGAAGGATGGAGGCGGCGCCCGTTGCCCTCTCTTGTCTTTCTTTTTGTTTTTTATTATTATTATTATTTATTTATTTTAGCTTTTTGTTCTTTTAGATCTGTGCTTCTTTTTTTCCAGATCTGGTTTTTGTGCTTTTGTCAACCATATCATTTGTCTGTGTGGTTTTCGTTGGTCTTGACTTCATGAGATGCATTTTGTGGTGAAGGGAGCTTCCTAGACGGTGAATCGAGTTGTAGTTCCGGATTAGATCAAGGATGTTCATCCTTCCGGCGGTGCAGATTTCGTCTGTGCTTTACTCACCTCTCCTCTGGGTTCCTTTGCTTTCTTCTTCTATGGTGTTTCTTTTGTTGTTGTTTTGTCTTTTTTCTGTTTATTAGTGTTTTGTGTGTGTTTGTTTGTTTGTTTATTTGTTTGTTTGTTTGTTTGTTTGTTTGTTTGTTTGTTTGTTTGTTTGTTTGTTTGTTGTTTTATCAGTCTTCACGACAGTCGTTGTTTTCGGTCTCTCAAAGTTTATAACTTTGAATTGTTACCTTATCAAAAAAAAAACTTTGGTTTGGAGAACTATAGTGGTTCAATACTGGTTTTGATTGTTATTTTTTTTAATATAGTATGATATTTTTTATGAGTATTTCGCCACCATTAACTCTATAAACTCTAATGCATGTTACTAAAAAAATTAATATTTCGCCACCATTAACTCCTCTTATTTGTGAAAATGTTGTAAAGTTCTTAATTTGACAAGAAACACGCTGATTCAATAAGGTACATCTGATTATGATATCCAAGAAGCAAATGAATTTTTTGAATAGGTATTAAGCATGAGTGATGGTATTATAGGTGATGGCAATAATGGAGAAACACAAATACAAATTTCTACTATTGGTGAAGATTTATGACTTAGATTTGATTCTAGCAATTATTAAGTGTGTTTATTCATCTCTTTTGGATAATAAGTTGTTTTCAAAATACTTTGAAGAACGGACAATTCTTGCACCAACACATGAAGATGTAGATAGAGTTAATGACTATATATTGTCTTTGTTACTTGGTGATAAGAAACTTTTATCTCAATTTGGATATCATGTGCAAGACAGATTTTATTGCTGACAACGATACAAGTGTTTATATATCTAACTACTTGAACAATATTAGATGTTCTGGTATCCCAAATCATGTACTTAAACTTAAGGTTAGAGTCCTTATTATATTGCTTCGAAATATTGATTAGTCCTCAGGTTTATACAATAGGACAAGATTGATAATCATGCAGCTCGACAGTCATGTCAAACAAGGAAGAATATTTCAGGCAACAATATCAAACAGGTTTTGATTTCTCGCGTGCTCATTTCACCATCAGACACTTCATATCCGTTTATGTTTCAATGAAGTCAATTTTCCTTGAGTGTCTGTTTTGCTATGATGATAAACAAGAGTCGGGGCCAATCACTTGTAAATATTTGTTTGTGTCTTCCACGCCCTGTTTTCACTCATAGTCAGTTTTATGTTGCATCATCAAGAGTTATCAGCAAGAAAGGTTTGAAGATTTTAATATGCGACAAAAAACAAAAAAAAAAGATCTAATTCTACAACCAATCTAATACACGAAAGTTTTTCATAATTTATAGCAATTTTGAACATCTTACGAGATTTTATGTTCAGGGTTTCATTTTCATGTATTAGATGAACATTTTGATTATGCTTTGTCATGTTAGTAGTATTAATGTTACGAATGTGGCTATTCCGACTTCAAAATTAATTAGCCAATTTTTACTATATATAAAATTTATGGATAGTTATGCATCTCTTTTGATAATATTTTATCAATCTCTTTAATATTTTTTTATTCAGTTAGTTCTTTTTTATATTATCATTCATCTACTTCTATAACACTTCTATATCGAGTAAATATATAATTTTGATATATTATTTTTTTAAATGTAAGGAAAAATAAACAAATCTCGTGCAAAGCGCAAGTATTACACTAGTAAATCTAAAATAAGTAAATTAAAGTGTAGGAAATTTCATGTATTCCGGTTGTTGTTTTTCCAGGACAATACATATGTAACATTATCATCATATGAGATCCACAATCTAACCCTAATGGCCAAAATTTCGTGTTTCGCATTTTGGGCTGTGATTGGGCGTTCAACTTCGGCCAACTGGTATAGTGCACCCCATATAGAGCTGGTCAATCCTGAATCGGAATCGGCGAACCAGACCGGGTCAAACCCTGAACCGGACCGGCGGTTCAAGGTCCCGGTCGGTTCAGGTTCAAGGTATACTTGAACCGCCGGTTTAACCGCCGGTTTAACCGCCGGATGAACCTCCGGTTTATGAACCAGCGGTTCGTAAGCGGTTCAACAACCGGTTCACGAACCGACGGTTCAATCGGTTCAACCGTCGGTTCAGGTGAAAATAAATATTAAAAAACTAAAATATATCCATTATCCTAAAATCCAAAACACTCCTAAAACCCTAAACCCTAAATTAAAATCCCAAACCCATATAATGTTACATAATTACATTACCTTTTAAATTTTAAAAAAGCTAAAACAATCATAAACACATTAAACAAACGTTTAAATAATTAAATATATTTTAAAAACTAACCATATAGTTATACAAAACCTTAAAATACAAACCCTTAACCCTAAAACTATAAACCCTAACCTAAATCATATAATGTTACATACTTACATTAGCCTTTAAATCTTAAAAAAGCTACAAAAACATAAACACATTAAAAATATTAAAATAAGTAAATTTAAAATAAAACCTAACCATAAATCATAAACAATACAAAACCTTAAAATACAAACCCTTAACCCTAAACTATACACCCTAACCTAGAGTCTTATATCCTACATTACTCTTTAAATGATTAAATCTTAGAAAAGCTACAAAAAACATAAACACATTAAAAACGTTCAAATATTAAATTTAAAATAAAACCTAACCATAAACCATAAACAATACAAAACCTTAAAATACAAACCCTTAACCCTAAACTATACACCCTAACCTAGAGTCTTATATCCTACATTACTCTTTAAATGATTAAATCTTAAAAAAGCTACAAAAAACAAAAACACATTAAAAATGTTCAAATAATTAAATTTAAAATAAAACATAACCATAAACAATACAAAACCTTAAAATACAAACCCTTAACCCTAAACTATACACCCTAATCTAGAGTCTTATATCCTACATTACTCTTTAAATGATTAAATCTTACAAAAGCTACAAAAAACATAAACACATTAAAAACGTTCAAATATTAAATTTAAAATAAAAACTAACCATAAACAATACAAAACCTTAAAATACAAACCCTTAACCCTAAACTATATACCCTAACCTAGAGTCTTATATCCTACATTACTCTTTAAATGATTAAATCTTAAAAAAGCTACAAATAACATAAACACAATATGTAACACCCCCAAATTTTAACCCATTTGGAAAGGTATTACCGCCAGTGACCTCGGTTTCCACACCGAAGCCACCCCAGACTTTACCATTGAAACACAATTCATAAAGAACAATTATGATACAAAATTACCATAACTTTCATTTAAAACATAGTCGCGGAATTTCAACACAATTCCAAATGCGACAAAATACAGAGTTATTACAATACAGCGGAAGACTTAAAATAATTTATAAGAGTATTGACTTCAGTAGTCAACGCCCAAAGATCGTAGCCTGATTAAAACATTTTCAAATACCGTTCATGTTCATAGTCGATCTAGCCTTCATGGGTCCTCGACTCATCTGATGTGCCAAATCGAACGGATGACACCAGCCAACCATGTAGAGAACAATTACGGTTGGTTAGTCTAATGAAAGACTATGCAATGGTACAAAACATATGGTTCGAGTAGTCGTATTAGGTTAGACTCATCGCTTCTCGAATAATAACCGACGACGATAGTCAACCACCATACTTCTACTGGAAGATATCAAAATGCATGAACAAGAGAAGATCCTGGAGACCGAGTCTCGCAACAATCAACCCAAAAGAAGACTCCAATGAATTGAGTCTTATCGGAAGTATGACAATGTTGGGGAACATAAATAATTTCATACAAGCGTTCAAAAATGACTTGATGTTTCGGTTCATGACCAACCTCACCGCTTAACGCGAATCCAGATTGGAAAGAGAACGGTACTCTGATCAAAGTCAAGACGAGCTTTCCTAGCTGCACTATACTTAGCTGCACTACTCGCCCAAGGTATATTAATCATATGCTACGATGGCATCACGTTATAGGCTTTTAAATATATGTATCGCCATGAGGGACATATATTGAATATATGTTTCGCCATGAGGGACATATAGGACATATGTTTCGCCATGAGGGACATACTCTTGAATGGGACGAATCCCAAGATTTGTAGCACCAGCTTCGTGTCACCAACTCTATACCCGAGTATAGAGATAGGTCATGACCCACCAAATGGTTTTTGGGTTTATCACCCTTTGCACCATTAATCATTATTAAGAAACGACTGGACCTCGAATAGTCCATCGCTCCTACGAATACTCGTGCTAACTAAACAGTTCAACACAGTAATAATCATATTAAAGCCCTCCAGGCTAATATCATAAATATATATCTATAATAGCGTTGTTCTAGCAGATATACAACCTATTATAATATCATATTTTTTTCATATTGTTGCCCTCCTGACAATCCTCATAAAATATATATCTATAATAGCGTTGTTCTAACAGATATACAACCTATTATAATATCATATTTTAATCCATATCATTTATCAAAACTATTCCCAACAAAACAATAAATCATTCCAAATTAATTATCAATCAAACCATTGATAATTAATAGAAATATGGAATGATGAGCAAGAGCGAACCGCCACTTGCCTGGAATAGATTCGGCGATGAATTTGGACGAGACGACTATCGAAAATATCCTTTCCAAGGATATGGCTTAAGCTTCAGAATATTCCTAGCAGAGTACGAGTCCACACGCGATCCAGCTCATGACAAATTAATTAATCTCAATTAATTTGGCAGGACGAACTCAAAGAATTAAATTCAATAAATTCTTATGATTTTAAATCATAAGAATATTAATTGAATTTTCCTAAAGACAAATACGGATAAAAGAAAATCGAAATTATACCGCTCGAATAATTTCGGATTAAATCTGGACGGAATGGAACTTGGGCTTCTAGGCCCAACAACAAATTAATTAACAAGGGAGGGCCCATCACCTTGCTTGTCTTCAAGCTTCCTCCCGTGAACAACAACAGCGAACAGCTCCAACACGCAGGAGCATCAGCGGCTTGCAGTCAGTGGACGGCAACACCAGCACAGCATTGGCGGCGACACGCGAGCACGACCACAACAGTTGTCCACGACCGCAGCTCGCCGGAGACGATGCCGGGAAAGGAGAAGGAGCTCGCCGGGACTTCGCCGTCCACCTTGCTCTCGCCGTCAGGATGGGCGTCACGGCGCCGGGGAGGGCAGCATCCAGCAGCGGCTCTACGACAGCGGCGACGTCAGGCGGTGACACGCAGCAGCTCGCCGACAGGGATGAGCAACGGAGATGGCCAAGAGGGAAAGATGGCCGAGAGGAAAGAGAGAGAGAGAGTTGTGGGTTTGAGCTGCCCACGACCCAACCGATCGAGCCCTTATATGCAGCCCGAGGAGGAGGCAGAGCTCCGACCACCACATCGACATGTGTCCCGACAAGGAAGTACACGCGGAAGTGAAACTTGAGGCTAGCGTGTAATTTATGGGACACGTAATAATTTCTGGAAAAGGTTTGATATGGGTTTTAAACCCGAAAATTATATGTTTGTATTTCAAACAAACGTTTTAAGTCCCGAAAATACATCGAATGTATTTTATACCATTCAAGAAATTATTTCGGAGATCATGGATGTTATGGAAAATCCGAACTCCACTGAAAGCGAAATAATTATTGAACGAAAGATGGGAAAATTACCCAAATACCCTTACTAAAATTAAGGGGTATTACACATTAAAAACGTTCAAATAATTAAATTTAAAATAAAACCTAACCATAAACAGTACAAAACCTTAAAATACAAACCCTTAACCCTAAACTATACACCCTAACCTAGAGTCTTATATCCTACATTACTCTTTAAAGGATTAAATCTTAAAAAAACTACAAAAAACATAAACATATTAAAAATGTTAAAATAATTAAATTTAAAATAAAACCTAAGCATAAACAATACAAAACCTTAAAATACAAACCCTTAACCCTAAACTATACACCCTAACCTAGAGTCTTATATCCTACATTATTCTTTAAATGATTAAATCTTAGAAAAGCTACAAAAAACATAAACACATTAAAAACGTTCAAATATTAAATTTAACGGAAATTTTGCGTGGTACCCCCGAGGTATGGCGAATTTCGCCTGGTGCCCCAAAGATTAACCAATTTCACGTGGTGCCCTCGAGGTTTAAATTGTTTTCGGCATATGCCCTAAGTTAATTCCCTTCACGGAATGGTTAATTCTGTTAAAAAAAAAAAAAAAAACAGACATATCCACGTATCGTCTTCTTCAACTCACACCCTAAACCCGACTCATGCCTTCTCCTCCCTTGACCCATTGGTGACCCAGCTTCTCCTCCCTCAACCCTTATCCTCCCTCATCGTCTCCACTTTCCATTGGCGACCCAAGCTAGAAGGCAATGGTTCGCGGGCAATCGCCTTCGCCCCGCTCGGTTCCCTGACGACGTTCGCCTCCACTCCGCTCGCCACCGCCCCGCTCGGTTTGATTCAGGTAGGCTTTCAATCTTGTAATTTCGGTTTGAATAGACCTCTTTCAGTGGTGATTTAGGGTTTTTTTTAAGTCTGTTGATATTTGGGGGCTGATTGGAAGCAAGGATGATTTTAGGATATTAAAGATAGAAGATTTCGGTTCTTTCCTTGTTTTTATCTGGTCCCATGTTCATTGGCTTCACCCCTATTCTTGAGTTCTCAATGCTCAACCTTCGAGATCGTCTAATACTTAGCTGAGTTGGAGATTTGGGATTCCTTGATTTATTCTCCACTGTATTTGGATTTGTATGGAACTTGGCTGCGCTTGGATTTTCAATACTGCCTGTGGTTCCTTCACAGGCTGCCTGTGGTTCCTTCACAGGCTGCATGTGGTTCCTTCACAGGCTGCCTGTGGTTTCTCATATAAATCTTCCAATTTCGCATTGTGCGAAATTGGCTGTATGTGGTTCCTTCACAGGCTGCACTGTGCAGGCCAGAATATTGTACAAAATCACAAATGATACTATGTAGAATCAGTTTGTTGTTTGTTTGTTTGTTGTTAAAATTAGTTGCTTGTTTGTTGTCTCAAAATCTAGGTGATTTGTAAAAAATGAGTGGTCAATCGTCAACAAGTTGGCGAACAAATGTTAGAAATTGTGAAAGCATTTTTTGCTCGCACCAACTACCTGCTGTGGTATTGACGGTGATCGACCAGAACAAAGCTAGCTCTGGAAAACAATTTTATAAGTGCCCTAAGTGGAAGGTATCTATGTCTCTTAAAATTTTCATTTACCTACATTACTAGTTTGTGTTTGAATTTATGTCAGATTCTTGGTTTATATTTTGATTGCAGGGTATGTACGATTGTGGTTTCTTTAAGTGGTGTCATAATGAGACTTCTACTACGGGATCAAATATACAAGTGGATAATGAAAATGAAGATTTTAAATCAAAAACGAAGACACTTGAAGAAAAAATTGCAAAGATGAAAGGAAAGAAGAAGACATGGAAAATGAAGGCTAAAGAACTCGCAGCTGAAAACGGTGACTTGAAGACTGAAAATTCTATCTTGAAGACACAAAATCATATGATTGCTACAAGAGAAAAAATAGCTATGAGACTTGTTCTATGTTCTTGGTTTCTCGGTGTTCTTGTACCACTAGTTTTTTATGCCTTCTTAAACTTTAAGTAGCATATATCATAACTGAATTGGAGAGTACTAAGTTTAATGTACTGTTTTCTATTTGTTTTGTTCAGTAAAATTCTGAAAGTGCATTAGAACAGCATAGACTGATATCTTTGTTGCAGTCATTGAACCACTGTGGGAAATAAACAAGTAACAATTTCAGTTTAGAATGTTACATTATTATGATTTTTAGCTTTCAAATATATGTTAATTACTGGCTTGGAAATTGACAAAGTTGATCTTATTTGTATTTGGGTGCTCTGATGGATTTAGCAGTGGCATTTTTTGCTCGCACACAAAGTTGATCTTATTGTTCATAATGTGCAGAAAATAGATAAGTGAACTTTTGACTTATTTGTATTTGGGTGCTCTGATGGAATAGCAGTGGCATTTTTCTTTCATTTATGTATGTTGTGTACAGAAAAATTGAACTTTTGACTTATTTGTATGTGGGTGCTATGACTCTTTTACACGTTGTTGTGGACTGATACAAAGAAAAACTTGAAATCATTTTACCACTAAAATGTTGAGGTGCTCTGATGGGTCTTTACCACTTATGGCTGCATAACTGGAAATATAAGTTGCAAAACTAATTTATTAAAAAGCAAAGCAAAATTACCACCTGATTTAGGAGATAGAAAGGCACTAATGCTAATATGAGATTTGCTGCTATCAGACACAGCCATTTGCCTTGTGCTGCTATCGGACACAGCCATGTTAGTGGAAACAACACTACAACTCCAGGCTCCAGCAGAAACATGAGATTTGCTGCTTATCCAATCTCCCAAATTCAGAAGAAACATGTAAACTCTGAGTTGCTGTAAAATCATGGCACATAGTTTTTGGACATTAATTAGAGATTAGGACTTCACAGAAAGCCAACTTCTAAAACCCAAATTGAATCAAACCGAGCGGGGCGGTGGCGAGCGGAGTGGAGGCGAACGTCGTCAGGGAACCGAGCGGGGCGAATGCGACTGCGCGCGAATCATTGCCTTCTAGCTTGGGTCGCCAATGGAAAGTGGAGATGATGAGGGAGGATAAGGGTTGAGGGAGAAGAAGCTGGGTCACCAATGGGTCAAGGGAGGAGAAGGCAGGAGTCGGGTTTAGGGTGTGAGTTGAAGTAGACGATACGTGGATATGTCTGTTTGTTCTTTTTTTTTTTTATTTAACAGAATTAACCATTCCGTGAAGGGAATTAACTTAGGGCATATGCCGAAAAAAATTTAAACCTCGAGGGCACCACGTGAAATTGGTTAATCTTTGGGGCACCAGGCGAAATTCGCCATACCTCGGGGGTACCACGCAAAATTTCCGTAAATTTAAAATAAAACCTAACCATAAACAATACAAAATCTTAAAATACAAACCCTTAACCCTAAACTATACACCTTAATCTAGAGTCTTATATCCTACATTACTCTTTAAATGATTAAATCTTAAAAAAGCTACAAAAAACATAAACACATTAAAAATGTTCAAATAAGCCATTTGATTGGTTGGCCTGTATGGTCTCGTATAGTGCATCCATATGTTGCTTAGCCTTGGTTACTTTTGGATGCGTGGGAGTTTAATTTGTAGTTGGTAGTATTCTAATACACTAACAACTCTCCTAGCAAATGATATACATATCCTTTTTTAGGAGAAACTTCATGTTCTTGTGTATTACTTTCTCTGATAAAAAAATAAGTTTTATTTTAGCCTTCAGTTTTTATTAAGAAATAATATTTGTGATTTTAGAGTTTTAGGTAATGATTTAATGGTGAGTTACGGGGCATGTTATTAAAAGTTGCATGTACTGATATCTGCACAAATTCTCCTTGTTTATTGGTTAAAAATGAGGTAAGTGACTATTAAATTATAAAATTTAGGGAAAATGTGTATTATTTTTTTAATAATTGTTTAAAAGTAAAAATGACATTTATTTTTTAACAGAGTAATTAATAAATATACGTGTTTGCTTGGTAGAAAAAGGCTCCAGTTGCAAGATAATTCATATTGGATAGCTTGCAAGTAGAACCGTCAAAAAGTGACCGAACCCGTTTTACCGACCTGACCGACCCGCTTTTGGACCCGACCTGACCGAAATTTTTGATAACCCGAAGTTACCGAACCCGAATTTACTGAGACCGAACCCGACCAACCCGAACCCGACCCGATTAACGAATAAATGTGGAGTATTAATAAAATATAACATAAAATATACATGATAAATGATATATAAATAATGATAATATGCTTAATATCTTAAAACAAAAGAACATCGTTGTACTTATACAAGTTTTTATAATGTAGAAATTAATATAATAAAAAAAATTATGATTTTGGTCTACTAATATCAATTACATTAAAATAATTAATAATATTATTATTATTTTAATTAATTTCAACTTATTTTGACATATTTAAATTAGTTTTTAACTATTTAATAATATTTAAATAGTGAACAAAATAGTTAAAAAATGACGCTCTTGACCCGTTGGTTAACCCGAACCGCCCGCTGACTTGTAATGACCCGATCGGCTTGACATGTTATCCGAAATGACCCGACCCGTTCTCAACCCGAACCCGAAATAACCGAACCGAACCCGACTTGACCGACCCGATTGACAGCTCTACTTGCAAGTGAATATAATAATATGGATGCAGATCCGGTGATAAATGGTGCTTAGGTGAGAACGTGAGAATACTCACATACAAGTAAATATCCATGCACATCACACGATGTACATGAAATTTTGTTTGGATGTGCATGGATTTACACTTACACATAGTCACATATATAGTAAAAAATCTATGCACATACATGTAAAAATCTATGCACATCTTGAGGTGTGTATGAATTTTTGTCTGTATAAATATGCACATACAGGCAAAAATCTATACACATTACAAGATGTGTATAGATTTTTGCCTGTATGTGCATGAGTTTTCACTTACACATAGTTATCATATAGTCACATATTTATGAGGTGTACATGATTTTTTGCTTATATGTGCATGAATTTTCATATACTAAAGTCATATACATACAATTATAAATTTATGCGCATCCGTGATTCTCACATTCTCATCTAAACGTCCATTCTCCCATGAACATTTTCCTAATAATATATACGTTCATTGAAATACAGATTTTAGCAATAAAATGTTACTTAAATCTCATGTCAGCTACAAGAAAGCACGTGCTTGGACGCGGACCACCCAAGATATATGAACGACTCTAGCCTGTACGTAAAATCGTGTTTTTGAATATTGGAACAAGAAACTAAAAACATATCACCACAGCTTTTAAACGAGAAAACTCACAAATTAATATATATTGTTCATTAATGGTTAATGACAAATGTCAACTGAAAAAACAAAAGAAGATGATGGTAAATGCATCATGATGTTACGACTTGGATTATTTTTATAGTTACGGATCGGTTTGACTTTTGATTGATATATAAATTAAACTACAGAATAAATCATAATTGAGTTATTGCAATTGCCGCTTTTTCGATTAATTGTTTTTAATTGAAGAAGATCGTGATTCCAAATCAACATCTAAATATATTATTCGAGTACTTGTACGACACCATTGCTATTTTATTGCTATAGTTCGATCTTGGAAATGCATATCTATATACTTTATACATATAAGTAATAAGATAATAACCAGTGGATCTATATGCTAACAATAATAAAAGAATCAATAATTTATCTTTTTTACCCTAAATATGTTGGTTTTTTAATAGGGGCATCCCCACAAATTCAGATGCTTGGAAGGTGGACAACCACAAGAAAGTTACAATATTTTTTATTCTCCTATATACATATATTTTGGAAATATATATTTTTAGAATAATGTTATAACGCACACGACCAAAACTGAAATTTACCCAACTGTAATATTGCAGATTTTACGAATGTTTAGATTTTAGTTTCAATAATTCAACTCATCATTTCACTAAATATTCAAGTAAAGAATTAAAATTAATACTTTGGAAAATTATCTCCCCTCGTTGATACTTTCTCTGAATTTCATTATTCCCTGGAGTTTGACAATTTTCTCTAAACATTTGGGAGCTTAAATTAAATCAAATTCATGCTCGTGCATACAATAAGCATTCGTACGTGCACGTCAAATAAGAATAGGGAAAACCAAAACTTGGACGAGGTTATTATTAGCTATGATTATTAATTTATGAACGAATTTGTTTTTGTCAACGCTCACCCCGTGTTCCACGCAATTATATATAGTTGAAATCTATATACTCCGTAGTATTTTATTTGGCTAGCAATAATTTCATACTAGTTGACCTTTGAGCTACGACAATCTAGTTATTATTAGATGGGTTTTTCTAAGGTTAAAAAATTTATTTTAAAAAGTTATGGTTAAATAGTATTATTTTAGTAATTTTAATTTTTTAGATGGATTTAAATATTCTATTTTAAAGAATACTTTTTAAAATAAAAAGGATTATAGGATAGAAAATCCGTTATTAGATTATGTCATCTTTCATAACCCAAGGGGTTAAAACACGTACAATTATACTGATAAATAAATAAATAAAAACTTAAAATTGAAAAACTTACATGGTTCTCAAATGCCCTAAGAATTCGAACTTAGCTAGCTACACATAAAAATTACAACTGAACTTATCTACAAGCTTAGCAGTTAGCTCCCGTCAAAGAAATTCAGCTTAGCTTGTCAAACTTGAAAACAAATTATATTCAAGATAATTCACATGCATTAGTTGAAAAAATGTCAAATACAAGACTTATTCAAACTTGATTCGCAACTTTAACTTAATTCAGATTTATATCTTCAACCTTGATATATATTCAGCATGTCGCTATAAATTAAACTAGCTAGCTTAGTTGATTAACTATCCTTTTTTTATTTTGTCATATTAATCGGAAGCTTCTATGCACTATCTTAATCTTAATTTGTAAAATACTAATAGTTTTCAATTAATAAACGTTTATGTTATAAACGCATATATTTGTATCTATATTAGGTATAGACTTATTAGGTAGTTAATTATTTTTTAATTTGTTTTGATTAGGTAGTTGATTTTGCACTTACCCGAAAGATATCTATTTGTATCTGCTTCTATGAGAGTTGCTCTTTTATAGCGTGTTTTACTCATCATATTCTTCTAACACGTTTAGTCTTCTTAATTTTTTTTATTTTTTTTTATGTTTGTATTTTTTTTTTCATGTCGATTTGGCCGGCTATCTATTTATTTTGCCCCTCAGTCTACAAAATTGTCTGGATATATCGAATTCTGACCGTAAAAAAATATTTTAATTTCTTTTGCAGGTAGAGCAACTCAATTGCTTATTTTGTTGCTTGTATTTATCTAGTGTTAGTTTTTGAACACTTGTTTTCTCGTATGTGCTCGTTTGATTGACATTTTTATTTTTTTGAATTAGAGTATCACGTGAAAAAAAAATGAATTATATATGTTTGGTCAGAACGAGTCTGGCTGAGAATCGCATAAAGATAACTTCCTAGAAATGCACCGTTTTTACATATAAAATCTTTTTTTTTTTTGAATTTTAAAATTCAACCAAACATATTTTATCCGAATCTTTGAAATTACAATTTATTGAAAAATAATTCTCAGTAAGTAACTTATGAGGAATTGTCATTTAACCAAACGAGCAAAACTCGATGCTTAAATCAACTACATCATTTTTCTTAAAAAAAATAAAAACATTTAAATATTGACAGGTATTTAGAAGAAAAAAGTGTGTTATAAATAAATAATTTTACATGACATCTTATTTTCTTACAAATTACTTAGTATTAAGATATTATTATGTATTTCTATTGATTTACCACAATTATCTTTTAGAATTATATATAAATATATTGAATGTATATACGTGATGATTAATTATGAAGTAGTATATTATTATTATATATAAATATATGGTAAGAAAGTCTAAAAATATACTAAAGTATTTATAATTGAATGTTTGTTTTCTTTGAAATAGTTTAATTTTAAAAAAGACAAAATTTCATTTATGGTTAAAAAAGACAAGTAAATTCGAGCTGATAGAATAATAATTTATTATGAAAATAAATTGAAAAAATATTCTTATAAAAGTGGTAATTATTTCCAAAGCATTTGAATTAAATATGTATAGACAATCTAGAATCATATCCTATATATTTAAAAACAAATTCGGAGTAATATCATATCATTGATAGCATATCATATTCTCTTTCATCGATGGGAAACCTTTGACTTTAAGTTATAAAAATTATTTGTGTTGGGTTCCCATTTAATTCAAGCATATACCGATTTATTCTTCTTCTTTATTTTTGTCGAAGTTAAAACGAGTAGGAGTAGTCAATTAAAAAGCACATCAAAAGTCGTTGGGGTTTCAAACCCGCCATGTGATGCGGGCCCCACAACAGCACCCATCTCGACGACTATTATATTTGGACCTTTGCATTCAAAGCAGATCAAAATGTCAACTTCATCATCTAACCCTCCGATTTTACCCACTTCTCATCCAACGGCTCTCTTCATTCTCGTATTTTTATTTCTCTTCAACTAGGGTTTTTGCAAAATAGATATTCGGTAAAGAATAGCCTGGTCAATAGGGCTTTTACGCACGTCTCCTGACTTTTTTTACTGTGACATATTTTGTGTGTGAGATTTCATAAACAAACCCTTATTTTACTTACTTTTACCACATACTTCAAAAGATCACCAAATATTTTCAAAATTATGTGAATTTTGTATTTATGTGAGTGTCTTACTTATATTTATATACTAGATAATTTATGATCAAAAATAGTTTTTTTTTTCTTTCTAAAACTGCTATAAAAATTTATTAATTTTGAGAAATAGAAGAGCAATTGGTATATTGTAAAAACTAAGGTGTTTTCTGACGTAATTTAGGTAGAAAAGAAGAAGCCACGTGGGTGAGTATCATTGGAAGATGTGTTTGACCAGAGCTGAACGGGAAGGGACAATATTAGTTTGACCCTCCCATCTCTTAATAAATGTAGGCCGCTTCTTCCATTCGTAGCTCCACAATTTCTCTCATCTTCCAAAAACACCATCAAATTCCGGAATTCAGAGCTCTCTGATTCTTCACAGAGTACAGAAGAGAAGAACAAAAATATGGCTGTGGAATTAATGGTCGGCGGTTACCGGAGCAACAGCTTCGCCGCCGAGATGGAGGAGAGCGCCGTCCGAGAAGCCGCCACCGCTGGCCTCCAGAGCGTCGAGAAGCTCATTCATCTCCTTTCTCAAAAGCAAAACCGCAATCAACAACAACAGAAACAAGATCCGGCTCTGAATTCGAGCTTGTTTTTGGATTCCGACTACAAATCCGTCGCCGATGTCGCCGTTAACAAGTTCAAGAAGGTCATCTCGTTGCTCGACCGGACCCGAACCGGTCACGCCCGGTTCAGGCGCGGACCGGTGGCATCATCGGCGCGTCAGCCTCCGCCACCGCCGGTTAAGAAGCCGGAGCAGCTAATTCGGAAGCAGATACCGGTTCCGGAAACCAAGCCTCACGCCTCTGCTTTCACCAGAGTTTACAACGGATCTCATATCTCCCAGCGCTTGCCTCCCCTGCCTAACGTCAGCAATGGCGGTAGCCACCAGTTCCACCACCACAATCACCATCTACCGTCCGTGGTTCCGAAGACGGTGTCCGTCGATCGCAAGGAGCCCTCTACCACCATCAATTTCGCTTCATCTCCAGCGGTTTCGGCCGCCACTTCGTACATCTCGTCGCTCACCGGCGACACGGACAGCGTGACGCCGTCGATGTCCTCCGGATTTCAGATCACAAACCTCTCGAGCGTCTCCTCCGCCGGAAAACCTCCCCTGTCGAGCAATTCGTTGAAGAGGAAGTGCAGCTCCGTCGACGACGCTAAGTGCGGTGCCGCCGCCGCTTCCTCTGGTCGCTGCCACTGCTCCAAACGAAGGTATAATTCCCGAATTTACCCCGTTCATCATATAATATAATTTTGCCTTTTTATAAAGAGATCTGAACCGTTGATTACGTTGACCGAAACAGGAAATCAAGGGTAAAGAGAGTGGTGAGAGTGCCAGCGATCAGCGTAAAGATGGCAGATATTCCAACGGATGATTACTCCTGGAGGAAGTACGGTCAGAAGCCCATCAAGGGTTCCCCTCATCCCAGGTAACCTCCACCGGCCACCGCCCTATTCAATTCCCGGTGAAATTACAAAAATAGCCTCCTTAATTCCAGGCAATTAATTTGATTGTTTTTTTTTAAAAATAAACAGGGGATATTACAAGTGTAGTAGCGTGCGGGGATGCCCAGCGAGAAAGCATGTGGAACGGGCTTTGGACGATCCATCTATGCTCATAGTAACATACGAAGGGGATCACAACCACTCTCAATCCACTACGGACGCGGCAGCTGCTTCTCTCGTTCTCGAGTCATCTTAGCCGTTGATTCCCACGTCGATCGAGATCGACGGCCGCAAAGAGCCCCCGGCCAGATTGGATCAGAACCGTCCAAAATATGAATTGTTTATTTGATTGGAATTGCTGGATGGGTCAAACGAGAAGTGGGCACCGTGGCCAAGAAGATTAGTGGGAAACGTCACAAAGCAATACAAATTTTAAAAGCATCTTCTCCTCTTGGGAGTCCTTTTTTCAAGTTTAATTTGTATTTTACTGTTTTTGCTCTCACCGTTTTTGTCCCCTTTGAAAATTCCTCTGTGGTCGCTGTTGACATTGTATGATATGTAGAACAGAAAATGTAATGATGCCAAAAGACAAGAAAGAGGAAAGAAGGGTGGAAATTGTGGATTTGGTGGGAGTTGAATTCTTTATCAAAAGTGCTTTGTTTTATACTAGTATAATCTTTTTACCTAATTCTGTACAAAGAGTATGGATTATTGTATTACATTTTTGTGGTGGGGTTTCAATTGGGCAACGTGATAGTGGTTGTCCTCAAGGATACCACCATTAACTTCCACTTTATAAATTATTCTAATCTCCACCCAAAGTGTAGCATTTAACATTTTAAAAAGAACCCCTAATTTATTTATTTTTTCATTAGATGGGCTATCTCTTATAAACTTACTCCCTCTGTCCCATATTATAAGCGTCATTTTGACCGGGTTAAAATATCGATGCGGATTTTGTATCGTTAATATTTTCTAATTACATAATTCTAAAAATTATAATATTTTGATATTATCAAAGTATTCGTTGAGATGAATTAAACAAGACCTCACATGATTATGTTTTTTCTTATATATTGGAAGAAATATTGAAGATTTTCTTCAACTGTGAACAGTGTAAAAAACGTAAATGGGACTTGTAAACTGGGACGGAGGGAGTATAATAGGAAGAAACTTGCATTATAAGTGCAACTGGTGGGGTGCATAGGGGCCACCAGGATGGACTCGTAAGCAAACAAATTGATGGGAGTGATGATGAAGCTACTGATTTTATTGCAAAGTCTTCGTTGCCATTATTAAAATTATATGATTAATTATTTGTTTAGTTGAGCAACCATTTATACACTTGACGTGGAGTACTAGTGAAGAGAGGAATTAGATGCAGTGGCCCCAGCTTGTCACATTGTACTTTGTAATATACAATACGCACATTTTATAATTTTTGATGTTGCGAATATGTCAAGATTTAGAGCTAACGAAGTCAAAATACTTAGGCGGAGTGGGGGCCTTGTCTGATCATCTCAATTATACTTCTTCTTCTCACATGATAACTGCAATCATTATAATTAATATCACCTACAAGTTTAATATTTTTGTTTTTAAAAATACAGACATCAATCAGTCACTCTTTTACTCTATTGTTTAAGCGAGATTTTCTTGTGGTGCTTATCACAATCTGAAGTAGGTTTAAGAGTTTATTTTGTCTTCTAAATACACATCAAGACACGTGTATAAATTCCTAAGAACACAAACAAATCACAGATGAAGCCTGAAGTACTGCTAAAATAAAAACATTCAAAATACTAGAATGGAGGTCAAGTATTGGGCCTGACTCCCAACTCAAAAGTCCAAGACCAATCTTAGTCCACGGACAATTATGTTGGGCCTACAAGCACCATTGGACATAAATTTGGGCCATTTCCAATTTTCTGAGGTGTCTTGGTATTGTTTGTTTTTTAGCAAAAAGAAGAAGAAGTAGAGAAACATAAAAGCTAATTGAGAGAGAGAGAGAGAGAGAGTATGGGATAACACTAACCACTTGCTTATGTTATGACAAAAAAGTCATGCCTTTAACAAGTAGAAATAGAACAAAATAATAGGATTTAAGAAATAAATTATGATTATCCGTTGAACAGAACCAAACAAAATTTACCTCTTGATTGCGTCTTTGGTGTAATACATAGAAAAACTCAATTTTTAAAATTAAGGGCTTGTTAGGTAATCCTGATAATTTTAAAATGTGTTATGTCATTGTAATCACCTTAATTTTAAAAACTAAACTCTAAATTTTAAAAGTCTGAGAAAAGAGTTTTCATAAATATATTTTTAGTTTTGAAAAAAAAAATCACAAGGTTACCAAACAAACCCTTAAGTTATATGTCAAAGCAACAAAACTGAATGCATAGTGGATAATGTTATTCACTTGAATTATAAACAAAAACAGGCAATGAATATTGAGTAGAAGTTTGAGCAAACAAAAAAAGGCGCCAAAGTCAATGCTTAACTCGAGTGGGTGATCATAAGAGCATCCTCAATGGTGCAATTGTGAGTATCAAGAGTATTTAAGAAAGTGTAAAATAAAATAAAATGTCAGATTTGGTGGAGTATTCAAGGTAATTATTGCTTTTGGATATCACCTGTTTGATACCCAATCTGACATAAAGGCTGACACATTTGAGACCCACTTTAGCAATTTTTAACATTAAAAATAATTAGCAAATCTTGATTTTATTAAAAGAAATTGCAACTGAAAAGGAACGTATGACAGGAAGAGGAAGGGAAGCAATTGTATTCAGTATATTACTCTAGAGAAGAAAAGCACATACATATATACAAATTTGCATACTAGAATTAAGGGATTTGCTAACTATCTCTTTCTAAAATATAAGCGGTAATTGGGTTTTACCTAGAGACAATTTAGGGATATAGATCCACAAGTTGCCAATAATAAAGCTATGTGATATGTAGGATTTTATTACATAATAACAACAATAATTTTTAACATTCAAATCTTAACAGCATTCAAATCTTAATTAGCAAATCTCAATTAATAAACGTAAATTACTACCTTAATTAGCAAATTTTAATTAACGACTGCAACAACAATTTTTAACACTAAAATAATTAGCAAATTTGGAATTTATTAAAAGAAATTACAATAGCATTCAAATCTTCCATATACTCAACAGCATTCAAATCTTCCACTTACTACGCTACCGCCTTCAAATCTTCAAGATCAGCCTTAATTAACTCCTCCATATACTCAATTTCAAATTGAGTTTTATCTTTCTTGTTCATCAGCGTTTCAATCATTCGTTTCAATCATTCGATGTTTTTGTATATATGATTTTTATATTAATTTTAATTTAATATCGAAAATAAATTTTGTAATTAATAGATGGTGTTTATATTAATTTTAATTTAATATCGAAAATAAATCATCATAAATAAAATATAACTATTAATATTTAGTATATATGATTTTTTTTGTATTGTTTGATGATATATGATGATGTCAAAAACTAAAAAAGTAAATAATGATACTTGATAGTAATATCACCATTGTGGAATCAAAATATTAAAAAGTGATGTGAAAGAAAGAGAATATAAAAAAATAAGTTATGATACTTGAAATGGGGATCACCATTGAGGATGCTCTAAGCATTATTGATTCATTGCTAATGCTGATACTTTATCTGTGATTGGTCAATCTCTACCTAATTCCAAGGACAAAACCCACGACCTAAGTGCTAGCTGGACTCAATCCAACACCATTGTTTAAAACTCAAGTGGTGCCAATTGGGATACACCATAACTTTATTATGTTTCTCTATTAAGAAATGAGTATCATTTAGCCTTTAATTTTTGTTAATAAATTTTTGTTATTTTAGATAATTATTTATTAGTGAATTATAAGATATGTTATTCAAAGTCGCACATATTGATAAAAAATATGCAATTTTTTTAATTCATTGGTTAAGAAATGAGATGAATAGTTATTAAATTGTAAATTTTAGATTTTTTTTTGATATTTTAATTTGATAATTACATCTTTTAATAATTCTGTTAAAAACTAAAATAACGCTTATTTATTGAAAGAGAGTAATAAACTATTCATCATAAAAGATCTGCCCTTTGTATTAATCAAATCACAACAGCAGAATTCCAGAAATCAATAGCCCACTTCAGGAAACAACTTTAAGGGCCCAATTGTTGAATACTTGCTTCATTAATTGAAATCAAGATTCCCATTTTCTCACCAACTCTAGTGCTGTCAACACTAAAAGGCAAAGCTAAGTGGACCTGCAACAACATCAATAACAAGGGCAGAAAAAAAGTGACAAACATGACAACAACTTATAGCATGCACAATGGTTGATTTTTTAATAAAGTTTTTAAACAAACTTTTCAACTTTTTTTTTCTGTCATATCATTTAATCATTTTTTTTACTTTTTTCCATACTCATAATATTTCAATCCATATTTTTTCACTCTATAAATTTTATGAAAAACATATATAAATGAGTGTTTATGGATAGATAAAAATCAATTACGAGTATTAAATATACTTTTTAAAACAAACAAAACTAAATCTGAGCTGAAAATGACTAAAATAGATGTAAAATCCAACTTTTTAGCTTAAATGAGTTTTTAGCAGTTTCTTAGTAAGAAACCATAGATTTTTTTTTAGCAAAAGTACATTGTAGCTACAAAACTTACTCCCTCCGTATGAAAAAAATTGTCATTCTAGAGTTTGACACACTTATTAAGAAATACAATGATTATCCTATATTCTCATAAGTTTTTCTTAAAATTTACAAGTATTTAATAACTTATCTCAATTGTAGGCTTGTAGCCAATAAACATAGAGAATGTGTATAAAAAGAGCTAAAAAATATAATTTCCGATGTCAAACCTCGTAACTCATCAATAAATTATTACCTAAACACTTAAAATGACAATCTTTTCTATAAAAAAATTATGGACTAAAATGAGAACCTTTTCAAAAGGGATGGAGTATTATATTTTAATGTTAAAAAACCACCATTGTGGATGGTGTTAGTATTGAACTTTATAAACCCCCTTGCTAGTTTCTTGGTATAAGCTTTCTACTCCTCCCAAACACAATGAAAGAGGGAGAAATGGGTATCTCCTCAACCTTCAAAATCCTGGTTCTTTTATTCTGTGTTTCACACACCAAATTTAGTAGTAGCTCCACAAATATAACCACACTCCAAACCAACAACCACAGGCATACAAACTTCTGTTTCCCATTTTTCATGTATCCATGCTCAAAACAACACCCTAATCCACCACCGCGGCCTTCGCTGCCGCCACCAAAGCCAAGGACAGCTTCTCCACCAAGCCAGTTGACTCTCATTGACCAAAGACTTGCTGCAGTTTACCCAGTGATCCAGAGCTTCAAAAGCACAATCACATCAGACCCACTTGGGATCACCAAAACATGGGTAGGATCTGATGTGTGCAGCTACAGGGGTTTCTACTGTGACCACCCACCAGACAACATCAGTGCCACAGCTGTGGCCTCAGTTGACTTCAATGGCTACCACCTCAGTGCACCAACACTTGATGGCTTCCTTGATCAGCTCCCAGACATTGCACTCTTCCATGCCAACACCAACAACTTCAGTGGCACAATCTCACAAGCCATTGCAAACCTCCAATTTCTCTATGAATTAGACATCAGCAACAACCAATTCTCTGGTGCTTTTCCTATAGCTGTGTTGGGGATGAAAGGTCTAAACTTTCTTGACATTCGCTTCAACATGTTTTCTGGGTCAGTTCCAAATGCAATCTTTACCCAGAATCTCATTGCCTTTTTCCTCAATGACAACAACTTCATCTCATCTTTACCGGATAACTTACAAGACACTCATATCTTGTATCTCACTTTAGCCAACAACAGATTCCTGGGTCCAATCCCAAATGACATCTCCTTAGCTTTATCATCCTTAACAGAGGTTCTGTTGCTCAACAACCAGCTAACTGGGTGCTTGCCATATGAGTTGGGATTGCTCAAACAAGTGACAATCTTTGATGTCAGCAACAATCTGTTGACCGGTCAACTGCCGTTCTCGTTGAGCTGCCTTGAAAACGTTGAGGTGCTCAACTTTGCTGGGAATTTGTTGTATGGGATGGTGCCAGATTTGATGTGTGTGCTGCCTAATCTGGCAAATTTGTCATTATCAGACAACTATTTTATGCAAGTTGGGCCATTTTGCAGGAGCTTGATCAGCAGGGGAGTATTAGACATTAGAAACAACTGCATTCCTGGGATGCCATTTCAGAGATCAGTGATGGAGTGTATAGGTTTCTTTTCAGTACCAAGGATGTGTCCACTCATGGAAACATTTGGAATTGTTCCTTGTAAGCCTTTTCAGTTTCCTTGATTAGTGTTTTTGACCTTTTTGAGTAGTTTTCAGTTTGTTGTTCATCTGCAATTGTGTATATTTTGGTGTCTTGAATCACAATGTTTTAGCCTTTCTTTACAGGTTTATTGTGTTACTTTCTCAACTGACATTTGTGGTGTGCATTTGTTCTCTTTTGTGAGCTATTTTTGTAATCCTTTACATGTTCCTTAAATGTATTTTTTTTTAAATCAATTGATAGTATCTGTGGTCTGCAGTTTCTCCTTTGTGAAGGGGCAATTTTTTTTATATCTAATATGAGGTGGTTATATGAAAGCAGTGTAAAATAAGGGAGGTAAAATGTACCTTATCCAAATTAAGAAGCACTAGTATGTTAAATCTCGCAACTAATTCAAAACTTGTATTATTTTTGATATATTAAAAGTACTTGTTATTTTTAAGAGAAATCTTGTTTTGAACGAGTTAGCCTAATTATTTAATACTTATGGGTCCATTTCCTAATATCCGGAATTAGTGTAATTTCCCATGCCGTGCGGGCTATAATATAATAACATGATATCATATAATGAAGTTACAAAATTATTTAGATTACTTTTAATGAAATAAAATATTTTTGGACAACATGAGATGAAGTGATTAATTAACTAATCATAATGTTCTAAATTTTTTAATCATATAGAACACAATATAAATATTTTAATTTATGAAGTATTTTGTGAAATATTTAATATATTTATTATTAAAAGAAGTTCGATCCTTAGGATTTTTGACCCCTTAAGGGGGTCATATAACAAGTTTGGACATTAAATAAATTAGCTCATTGACCCCCTAAGTCTTTAAAAACCCCTAAATTCTAAATCCTAAACCTTAAACCCTACACCCTAATTCCTAAAAAAAAACACTTTCACTCATTTTAGACCATATGTATAATAATAAGGGGTCATATTTGCAATTTTGGAAGAAATTGGCCTAAACTTGCTATTTTTTTTCCAATTTTCTCAAAGACGTTTATGTATTGAAACTTGTTAGAATTGGTGATATTGCATAAACAAACTTGTTATAAAGTATTGGGCCGTTGAAACTAGGCCCAATTCAGCCCAATTGTGCAGTCAACGGTCCATGCCGTAGTAAACGAGTATAAAACCTAAAAACAGCGTCGACTCGATAGCGTGCAAACTGCGAAGGTAAAGTGTGCGAGAGCGAAGATACAGAGAGAGGAGAGCGATGTCGGGCGGAATAGCGCGAGGAAGGCTAACTGAAGAGCGAAAAGCATGGCGTAAGAATCACCCCCATGTATGTTCGTGCTTCTCTTCTCTTTCATTTCCTATCTTCTTTCGCTCCATAAAATTGATCTTCTGATTTGTTTCTTCGAATTTTGGTTGAAATTAGGGTTTTGTTGCAAGGCCAGAGACGGCGCAGGATGGATCGGTTAATCTCATGCTTTGGAATTGCTCCATTCCTGGCAAGCCTGGGGTATTCTTCCTCTTAATCCTTTCTCGGCATACATATTTCTATGATCAACGAAAATTGAGCCCTATTTCTTTCGTGCTTCCTCCTGCCTTCAAAATTCGGTTTTATCTTTCCTGCTTGATTTGTTTAAATTGAATCTCTGGTTATTGTTAGCATCTTTGGGTTTTGTTGAATGTGAAAAATGAGAATAAGTAGCCTATCCCTGCAACAAGATAATTGTTGACTTACACTCTAGTTGTTAGCTTATAGCTCATTTCGGCAGGAAAGATCTGAATTCCAGACCACGTTCTGTCATTTCTCCAATATGATTTCCTTAAAATTGTTGAAATTCTTACCCCCATATTACAGCAATCATTGCACACTGTAGTGTCCTAGATCATATAGTTGGTTAGGAAAGAAAAGAATAGTAAATTGCCTTTTGTCTAATACTTGTATGCTGACAATATTTATAATAATTGCATTGTTGGATTGATTCATGGTCTTTGGTGGAAATTACAACGTATCTTTGCCAGGTTTTGTGCACTTGCAATGTTGGATTTCTGTTGCACCATAAAGGCATAATCTTACTTGTGATTGTGTATGATATTGCCTAGAAAAGTTCGTTGTATTGTTGTATCCTGCGTATTATTAAGCCTTGAAGCTGAAACTTGTGATGTACCCCCGGCCTAATGTATTTTCTTTGACCCTTTTGGTGGGCAATGATATTTAATTGCCCAGAGAAACTTTATCTGTGCAATAGTAGTATTTTTCTGTATTTCAGTTGTTTAACTCAACCAAGTTCTGTGCTTTTGTGACACAGTGGTACATGTTGACCATCCTTGTGATTTTCCTGATGATCTTTTGTTAAGTGATGGTCATACATTTTTTTGCTAGTAAAGCTGATTCATGAGTTCACTTTTTGCTTGTAAAAACAGATTTTGAATGCCATATTATAACTTATAATGCTCCAACAATATACTTATTTATTTGTTATTGACATTGTTGTATGCTTAAGACTGACTGGGAAGGTGGCCACTATCCCGTGACACTCCATTTCAGTGAAGACTACCCTAGCAAACCACCTAAGTGCAAATTTCCTTCTGGATTCTTCCACCCGAATGTCTATCCATCTGGAACTGTGTGTCTTTCAATCCTTAATGAGGATAGCGTGAGTATCGGTGCTTAAGTATTCTTGTACATGGTGGCTGCTGGGGATGCCCGGCATATCAAATATTTGTATTTTGAATATATTTTGTTCTTTATGTAGGGATGGAGACCTGCTATTACTGTGAGGCAAATTCTTACTGGAATACAAGATTTGCTTGACGAGCCCAATCCGAATGATCCAGCACAGACTGATGGGTACCATCTTTTCATTCAGGTATTAGGACTCACCAGGATCTGTTCATAGTTTTGGTTCATTCCTGGAAAAAGGTACTTATGTTTGTGAATTCTATGATTGTCATAAATGCAGGATAAACCTGAGTATAAAAGAAGGGTGAGGCAACAGGCAAAGCAATATCCTTCTCTTCTCAGCTGATTGTCAATTAGGGTAGAATGTAATGTTCAGCTTCTATTGTTGGAACATACTATTATCTGATGTCCATCAACATCAGAGAATGTTGATGTGGTTGCCCTTCTAGACTGATAAACGAAGTGTGAATACTCGGTTTCTGAATTGCATCAAGAATGTGGATGTTTCTTGTGAACATCGTTGGGACTCAGTTATATGGCTGAGGTATTAGGTGCACTGGTGTCATTGAATTCCCAGTACTGACATGCTTTAAATAATTTTCCTTTGTTCCTCTCTGATTTTGTTATAGTTGATCCTGTCTGCTTTATGCTTGGTTTTTTTGGCAATTATTTTTCATATCATTTTTTAAAGTTCTCTTATAACTCCTTAGTCCTTGATATCCATCATGCCATTTTACTCCTTGTTATTATCAATGGTAATTATTCTTTTATTGAATTACACAGGTTTGGAAAGATGATTTGTGACCCTGTTTCTCTTATATCATTGAATGTTTAACTCATGCAGATTTTCTTATATGCCAGTGGAAGTAAATATTACTTTCCAAACGAACAAGTCATTTGAAAGTACAAAGTAGTACAATGCTTGAACGTACATGATTGCTTACTTCTAACTAATATACTGTAAAACTAGCATGTCTTCCCGTGCAAGGTACGAGTATTGTCATATATTTTAAGAATGAATTAAATTTGTTTATAGTATTTAAATTATAAAATAGAATTATATAGAAAAATTAACATGATGTATTAGAAAAATAATTTTTTAATTGAAATAATTTATAAGGTGTATTATACGATGAAAATTAAAAATAGATGTGTGAATTTATATTAATAGAAGAAAATATAAATTATGAATTTTATATAATTATTAAAAATGAAAATGCAATATAATAAAATTGTATATTGTATTCTTTATAATAGAGTTTACAGACAATTTATTTACCCTTATTAAATTATGAACACTAATTAAGTATGATAATAATGTTTTTGATAAGTGTATAATTATATGTATGTTGGTGGATGAACTTGTATATAGAATAAGAATGAATAAGTAAATGTATATAATTATTTGATGATGTAACATACTTAGATGAACGATACATAAAATAGATAATTACGACTTTAGTAGTAGTATATAGATCAATACATTTACAATTAAAGTATGCTAATTTAATTTGGAGTAGGAAGCCTAAGGGCATCTTTAATGGGGTCTTATAGAGGATTTTTGAGAGAATAATTTGCTATGAGACCTATGGTGTATTGAGGGATTTTATTGGGGTCTCTTAGACGAGTCTTTTAGATTTAGTTTAAATTACAATTATATCCTTAGGTTAATATTAAATTACTAATATACCATTTATTATATTATTACCCCTTATTATATATTAATATAATAAAAAAAATCATATATTAAATTTATTAATGCTATTTTATTTTAATTATATTATTTATTTAAAATTAAGACAGAAAAACATACATTGATAGACAAATCAACAAAAGTGATACATAAATTTATGAAAATAAAACATGCGAAAACAACATGAACTAAACCAAATGACGAAATTTAACGACAAACATCACACGATACACGACTGTAATCCAGAAGTTGTGGAGAGAAGTGAAGAAATCATGGGATTTATAGAGGTTTGAAGTGTATTGAAGAGTAGAAGAACAATGTGCTGAATTCAAATGGTTCGTTCTCTCTACTCAGATGTCCAAATGAAGTGATTCCAATTCGAGGAGTTAGATCTTGAAGTCTACTGCAAGTCCTCAAAATATGAGCGCAATCCGAGTTGAGAATCAAAAGTTATAGTGTTTCTACTAAAGTGTCGCAGAAGCTGAAAAAGGCACCGCCACCCCGCGGTGGAACTCACCGTCCCGCGGTGTAACTTGACGCCCCGCGCCAGAAGCCACCGCGACCCGGCGGTGGATCTCAGAGAAGGCAACTAGAAGACTGACGCTCCGCGGTGGGCACGTCACGCCTCGCGGACAGCACAAGATTGAAAGATACATACCAAGATTGAAACATGCATTCGAAAAAAAAAACATGCAAAGCGGAAAACTACAAAGACATCTTCACATCTACATGGATAACACTTAAGAGGCGAATTCTTTCATCAATTGCATCTTAACAACCAAATATATACAAAATGGATGTCTATGGATAGATAAAAATGTAATTAGAATTATGGTATTTTTTTATTTTTTTTAAGCAATCAATTTTTAAATATATGAATTTAAAAAAAAATAACGAACGGCCAAGAATAAATCATGACCGTTCGTTGATTGCCATGTGGCGTACAACAACGCGCGCCAATCAGAGAGTGTCACATGGCACTTTGATGCCAAAAAATTGTGTATGAGACTGTCCCATATTTTATCCCAAATTTGGGACTATTGATGGGTCTTATAGCCCAATTTGAATATTATATTAATTTTTTTCTATAAGACCCGGTTAAAGATGCTTTGAGGGTCACGTCAGTCGCGTGGACTCGTAAGCAAACAAATTAAATTGATGGCATTATTAACTTATTACATTATTTGTTTTGGTTGAGAGACCACTCATTCATTTGATTTCATCTTGTAAAGAGAAAAAATAAATTCACTGGCCCCATGTTTTTTTAATCAAAGAATCGCTTTTTGATTTGCAAATTCATAATTTTTTTAATGATAATTATTGAAGTCTTTGTTGATGCATATATACAGAACAGAAGCAAGCAACACAAGGTGAAGGTGAAGCAGGACCGATTCAACCCACCAAACATTAATCATTAAATTAGGCTTGTACAGTGACAGTGACAGTGACATGTACATGTATAACTCCATATGGCTTCTCAAAAGTCCTTGCAACACAAACTAATCTACATAAACTTGTTTGCTTATGAATCCCAGAGAAAACCATTAAACCAAGAAACTATATACAACACTTATAATCTCTCACTACAATACATTTTGAGACTTCCCCTTGACATCCACAACTATTTCAAACAAATCCGCCTCAGAATCATCCCCGTCCCCATTTACATTCCCTCTGCTTTTACTACTATGATCGTTGTCGTTATCATTGTTATAGGAGCCGCCATGGCAACTATACACATCACTATTAGTACTGCTATAGGCAACACAATTGTAACGCCAACCCGAATCGATTCTCCCCATAGAGAAGAGCTCTCCACTATCTTCATACCCAAGAGCAGCTGGAGAGGCTATTAAGGGGCCAAATAAGCATGGGTTTGGAGTCCTCATTGCATTTGTGGGCTCATAGCAGAATCTGCTTTGCCCCAAATTCACAACTAGTGAGATGTCTGCATTGGCTGCTATCACTGGGTAGAGTGGACTTCCAAACTCATCTGACTTGCAATGTACCATGTGCACAAGCTCCGAATCCACCGTGAAGAACACCTTCTTCTCCCTTGGATCGAACCCACATCCGATCACCTTATCCTCGAATCCCCACTCTCGTTTTTCGGATCCGAATGCCAACCGAATTCCTGGTCAACATGCCAAAACATAGAAATTGATCATAAAAGCCCTACATATGGTGTGTATAAATGCAACAATCAACCCAACGTAGAAGGAGGCTCTAAGGGGTCAAGATGTACGCACTCATATCTCGAAACAAGTCGAGATGATTGAACAAAATTTTAAACACCATAAAATGTTCAAGACATTGGGGTGTAAATGGAATTGATGATTCACAGAGAGACATATGAACAAAGATTTGAATACCATTACTAAAGTTAGCAAAGGTAACTTAACAAATACAATTTAAACTTACCATCAAGATTGACTGAGCCATCAAAGTTGAACCCAATGGAGCCATGGTAACTCCCGGGAATCTTGAGAGGAGCAACACTTGAAGAAGTTAACCCTACAGACATAATCACAAATGCTCTGTTTCCTCCTCTGCCTCCTAATTTGAGCTCTTCCAACACACGATTCTTCGTCTTACTAGGAACATGGATTAGGGAATCCAATTTCTCCTTATCTTCAGAGTTAGTTTCTCCGATCAGCTTCGTCTTCTCCCCTTCTTCAGGGGAAGAGGAAATAGACAAAATGGTGATCTCAAAATAGGCAACTTGAGGGAATGCAGGGGAATGCCTTAGTGGAGGTCCAGGCAGAGGCAGAGCAGCTTTGACTGCTGATTTTGCAGCCATGGAAGACGAATTCAAGCTCGGATTTTTCAACCCAGAATTCATCCTTATCTTCTGCATAAAATCAACCGATCCTGCGCAGACTTCCCAGGCTATTTCCACCTGGGGATCTCTATGATTATGCTGTGATGATGCAGGGGATGTACAATTGGTGAAGGCGAATCTGGACCATCCATTCTCAACGGCGTCGGCGATCAACGATGGATGATCAGCCCAACTAAAGAAAGGCTTTGGCGAAGACCCACGTCGGAAGAGGTTATAATTTGGCCTTGTTGCTCTCTCAATCCTTGAAATTCTATGTGATCTTAATCCCTCCAATTTTCCCCTGTTTTCCCCTGTTGTTGTTGTTGTGCCCTGTTTGGAGAAATTGTAACAACTTTTAACGATGATGATGATCACAACGGCTATGAGGATCGTCGCAGAAACTGCTACGGGTAAAACTACTCGCCATCCAGACATTTTTTTAACTGTTGTTGTAAGTTAAACTGAAGCTGTAAAAAAATTGTTCTCTTTGAATGTCTTTTTGTGTGACTTATGTACAACAAAAGTAGATGTTTTCATTTCTTCTTCTAACTCTTTTGTTAATGGATTGAAGGGAGAATAGTTGAATGGGCAATGTAGGAAAGAAGAGATGGAGTTTAACCATTCTTTCATTGTCCTTTTATCTATAAATTAATTAAGCCTGCCCCTTTTTTTTTTCTTTTTTTTTAATAAATTGGTCTTTCACATTAAGGGAACAAATTGAGACCCTTAAGTTCACCTCTTGTATAGTGTGGTATTTGGATGCCCTTGACCAAATAAAAACCAAGGGAATAATTTGTTAATAAGGATATTATATAGAGCAATGAGATCAAAAGCTAACATAAAACGTTAGCATTTTATAACTAGGCAAATTAAGGTACTTAATTTAGTACCCTTGTACTAACCAGCTAGCTAACACAACTACTCCTAAAAGGACAAACCAAAAAAAGAAAGAAAAAAAGGTGGAGTTACTCTAACCAAATGCACCTGTAAGAGAAACATACAGATATACCTTCCTTTGAGATTGGATTTTGATTGCATATAATGTTAAATCTTTAACTCTTCTACTCTTTCCGATCCATTAAAAAGTATATTTTACCATATATATAATTTGACCTATATTTAATTATCAAAATACATATACAATTAGGGTTAAAGAGATTTATTCCAAGTAAATAATATTACCGCTCTGCAAAGAGACGAGATTTATTCAAGAATTATACGTACCAAAAGTGGTGTGCCTGTTATCTAAGTGTTTAGTTTAATAAGCAACCTATATACTATTTTAACAAGTATACAAGAATACAACTGTTTGGGGTTGGGGACCAGAAATTACTGTACGTTGCCTCATCACATTCAACTTAAGATTTGTTTAGATCTCCTCAAATAATGAATTATCTTGTATTAAATTATATTAAATTATTAATTTAATATAAAAAAAAATATTTTAATACATTCTAATTGGAATCTAAATAAACCTTTATTTAACCAAAATGAGATACCCCAAGTTGACAATTCTTGGATGAACAAGGATTTGAAGATGAAGCAAGATCCATTAATAACTTGAGAAAACAACAAACAACCTTACTTGTTAGATATGCCGGAAAGTCACAACCTTTAATGTATGTTTCATTCATTTTAATGATCAAAAACTTTGAGAATTTGATGACCAAAAAAAAAAACTTTAGAATTTCTTCACACTTCAGACCTGTGCTTCAAAG
Source organism: Rheum nobile (assembly GCA_027886185.1). Classification (NCBI taxonomy): domain Eukaryota; kingdom Viridiplantae; phylum Streptophyta; class Magnoliopsida; order Caryophyllales; family Polygonaceae; genus Rheum; species Rheum nobile. Next base: position 1,142,796 of record WOAB01000170.1, read on the forward strand.
CGTGAATACCACAACCATTGGATTCTATTTTTTTCCCAATAACTCAATGAAAACCATGAGTTTTTTTAATGAAACTTTCAAAGACCAATGATTTCGATATCACGAATTCAAGCACAAGGTTTGGAGTGTGAAAGAAACTATCAAGATTCTTAATCAATAAAATTAAATGAAATACAATTCCATACTAGTGGAAACAATCCTTGCTTGCATTAATTTGAGGAAATGTACAACATATATAGCAATGGAACAATACTATGGACAATTGTCCGAATAATCTAGAAGGAAATTGATCTTATCTAATTACAATAAGGTGTACGTTACTATTTCCCTCGATCCGAAGTGGTCGGAGACCAAGTTTGGATCACATATGAAGAAATCGAGTGGTTGACAGGGGCTTGGTGAGGAGATCAGCCTTCTGGTCTTTGGAGGAGATGAATGCAACCTTTAAGGACCTGTTACATACCCTTTCTCGAACAAAGTGGTAGTCCAAGCTAAGGTGTTTGATGCGGTGGTGCTGGACTGGATTGACTGCTAAATACGTACCCCCGAGGTTGTCGCACCAGAGAGTTGGTGGTTGTGGAAGCTGTATACCCAATTCAGAGAGTAGACTCTGGAGCCAGAGTGATTCACATGTGGCATGAGCGAGTGCACGGTACTCTGCTTCGGTGGAGGAGCGAGCTATAGTCGGCTGCTTCTTGGATGTCCAGGAGATGAGGTTGCTGCCATGGAAGATACAGTAAGCACTTGTCGATCGACGATCAAAGGGATCGCTGTAACACCCCCAAATATTTCCTTGAAAGTATTACCGCCAGTGACCTCAGATTCCACATCCGAAGTCACCCAAGGCTTAACCATTTATACAAAGCATAAAACACACTGATAATATGAAATATCATAATCTTTATTTAAACCAAAGTCTCGGAATTACATCCGTAAATTCCAAATACAACAGAAATACAGAACATGTTTAATACAGCGGAAGTCTTTAAATAAACAACATAAGGGTCTTGATCGAAGCGATTACCCGCCTAGGATCTTCAACCTGGATAAAAACTCTTAAAACTTCATCTGCCTTCGTCGTCAGATTCTAGCCTTCACGGAACGGAAGTTTACCTGATGTGCCGTATGAGACGGATGACACCAGCCAACCATGCAAGGAAAAATAACCGATTGGTTAGTCTAATAAAAGACTATGCAAGGGTAAACAGAAAGGTTCTAAAGTAGTCGTATTAGGTTAAACCCATCGCTTCTCGAATGAAAGCCGATGACGATAGTAAACCCCAATACTTCTACCGGAATATACGAAACAGAATGACCGAGAGAAGACTCTGAAAGATTGAGTCTTACGGAAACATATGAAGAGAAGACTCCAAAGAATTGAGTCTTATCGGAAAGTATGACAAGTGTTCGAGAACATTAGAGTTTCAAAAATGACTTGACTATTTGGGTCCACGACCAACCTCACCGCTCAGTGCGAATCCAGATTGGAAAGAGGACTTACTCTAACCGAAGTCCCGGGCGAGGTTCCAAGTTGTACTTCTCTCCCTAAGGTTCATTAATTATGTGCATAAAGGCACTCATCTTATTTAGTGACAAAACGTACATTTACGTTATAAGCTTTTATCATATAAATATATCATCTCGATACGAGAGATATCTTGAGACCGTATCCCGAAAGAATTGGCACCAGCTGTGTGCACCTCCCCTATACTCGGATAGGGGATGGTCATGACCAGGGAAATGGTGTTAGGGCTTGGTCATCCTATCCACCATGGTTATAAAGAAACGGCTAGACCTCGCAAGGTACATAGCGTTTCTACGAATACTCGTTCTAACTAAACAGTTAAAATCACACAATAGTCCACATCAATGCCATTCTGGCTATATATATATATATAATAGCGTTGTTTCTAGCCGTATATACAACCTATTATAATATCACTTTTTAATTGTATCATTTATAAAATCTGTTCCCAACGAAAACAGTAGTTCATCCCAATTTAATTAATAATTAAATAATTGATAATTAATGGAAACACAGAATGATAAGCAAGAGTGAACCGCCACTTGCCTTAGATTAGACGAACGATTGATCAACGACGGGTTTCTGGGTCCGGAACAGGGACGGAAATCGAATTACAGATTCCTACAGAAATGACCCACAACGAAACCCTAGGTTAGATTCGACAATAAAATATACGAATCTAAGGAAGAACGAACCAAATCGAAAGGACGAAAGCCCCGCCCGAGACCGACAAGCCCCAATGCCACGATCGCGATTGCCCAGGCAATCCGCGATCGCGGTGGGCACTGCCGCGGGCATCAAGGACGAATGTCCGCGAGTGTCAAAGGCAGCGGCCGCGGCCGGCCTTGTCACTGCCGCAGTCGCGGCAGTTCATGTCCGCGATCGCGGACATGAACTCTAGCGACCTCCGATTGGCAAAAACTCACCGGCGACTTCTCCTTGGGCTCGAATTGCGGTGGCTTCACTCCCGGCCTCCTTTGCGCCTCCAATGCAACCCACTACGAGCACCACCACCTCCTTTGAAAGCTCCAGCGACTCCACAAGAAAATCCGGCGAGAGCTTGAAGATTCCAGCGAGAAGAGAATCGAGAGAGGGAGGAAGAGATTTGATCTCGGTGTGCTTCAAAACTCCCCAGATCGGTTCCTTTTATAGGCCAAGGAGAGAGAGAGCAGTCGACAAGATCAACGGCCGATCGAAAAATCGACGGCGAACTCGGGAAAGACGAGGCATCGCGCGTGCCTGCGCCATTCCGCGGTCGCAGTGACTATTCCGCGGTCGCAAAATATTCAAATTCCCAGCTCTTTTATGCCCGATTATTCCGCGGTCGCGATGGCTCTGCCGCGGTCGCGGAATTCCCCTTTTCGCGCCCAAATGCTCGGGAAAAGGTTGGGCATGGGTTTTCAAACCCCAGGTTAAATATATGTACCCGAACGAATATTCTAAGCTCTGAAAATACATCGAATGTATTTTATTCCTATCAGGAAAATATTACAGAGCTCTAACATGATACAAAAAATCCGAACTTCTCTGAAACGACATGACTACAGAATGAGGGTTGGGTAAATTACCCAAATACCCTTTCTAAAAATGAGGGGTATTACATCACCTCACCCTTAAAAGAAGTTTCGATCCCGAAACTTGGCCGAATAACCCAAAAAAAACGAGGCGTCACAACACTACCCCCTTAAAAAGGTTTCGACCTCAAAACTAGGCCGAAAATAAATCGGGAAAGCGACTAAGCATATCATCTTCAGTCTCCCAGGTTTCCCAAGTAACCTCTTCGGATCCAGCTTTGGACCAGAGAATCCGTACTAATGGTACTACCTTGTTCCGCAATTGCTTCTCACGGCGTTCGAGAATACACATAGGTATCTCCTCGTAGGTACCATTTGCCTGAATCTCGATGTCTTCATAACTCAGCACATGAGACTCATCTGACACTTACTTCCTCAACAAGGATACGTGGAACACATTATGTACTGAATGCGCCGACGGCGGCAATGCCAAACGATACGCTAGAGACCCTACCATGTCAAGGATCTCAAACGGTCCCACGTAGCGAGGGTTGAGCTTCCCACGCTTGCCAAACCTGAACACACCCTTGGATGGCGACACCCTGACAAACACCTTGTCACCTGTAACACCCCCAAATATTCCCTTGGAAAGGTATTACCGCCAGTGACCTTAGACATTCTGTCCGAAGTCACCCAAGGCTTTACCAGTTAATATAAATCATAAAAGCAACAATTATGATACCAAAATCATAACTTTTATTTAAACCATGGTCTCGGAATTACAAAATAATTCCAAATACATCAGAAGTACAGCGGAAGACTTCATAATACAGAGTAGTCTTAATACAAGACCTTTTTAACACAGCGGAAGTCTTTAAAATAACAACAGGGTCTTGATCGTAATGATCACTCGCCAAGGATCTTAACCTGAATAAAGTTGTCAAAAAAACCGTTTGCCTTCATAGTCGTTCTAGCTTTCTCGAATCTGCACTTATCTGATGTGCCGAATCGAACGGATGACACCAGCCAACCATGCAGAGAACAATTTCGGTTGGTTAGTCTAATGAAAGACCATGCAAGGGCACAAAGAAGATGGTTCGAGTAGTTGATAGACTCATCGCTTCTCGAATAATAGCCGATGACGATAGTCAACCTTCATACTTCTACTGGAATATATCAACATGTATGAACAAGAGAAGATTCTGAAGACCGAGTCTTACATCAATCAGTCCCAAAAGAAGACTCCAACGAATTGAGTCTTATCGGAAATATGACAAATGTTGGGAACCATTAATAATATCATACAAGCGTTCCAAAACGACTTGATGTTTCGGCTCACGACCAACCTCACCGCCCAAGGCGAATCCAGATTGGAAAGAGAACTTTACTCTAATCAAAGTCAAGACGAGCTTTCCTAGCTGCACTATTCCCTAGCTGCACTACTCGCCCAAAGGGTATGTTAATCATGTGCACTAAAGCACTTATCTCATTTAAATTCCAAAATGCGCATCCACGTTATAAGCTTTTAGATTCTCTCATCCCTCATGATCTCGAGAAGGAAAATGTCGGAACTAAATCCCTCGGGAACTAAATCCATAGAAGTGGCACCAGAGAAGGATGGTAGGAACTAAATCCTATCCACCTTATTATAAAGAAACGACTAGCACTCGCACTGAGATGCACAGTAGCGTTCCTACGAATACTCGTGCTAACTAAACAGTTCAACACAGTAATAATTCACATCAAAGCCCTCATGGCCAACATCATAAATATATATCTATAATAGCGTTGTTCTAACAGATATACAACCTATTATAATATCATATTTAAATCATACATATATATATAATAGCGTTGTTCTAGCAGATATACAACCTATTATAATATCATAATCTTTCCATCATTTATTATTTAACAAAACTGTTCCCAACAAAACAGTAAACAAAAATAGTAATCATTCCAAATTAATTAACAACTAAACAATTGATAATTAATTGAAATATGGAATGATGAGCAAGAGCGAACCGTCACTTGCCTTAGATTTGACGAAGCTCTAACAAGCTTAGCAACAAGAGGTTTCCGGGTCTGAAACTGGGACAGATCTTGGATATTAAATCCTTCTGGAACTACCCATAACGAGACCCTAAGTTAGATCCAATATCTACATATATGAATCTAAAAGAGTACAAAAGGAATCGAAGAAACCAAGCCTCGCTCGAAGCCAAACACCCAAGAACACACACACGAACCCAGCCCGCCGCGGGTACGGTCGGCTCTCACCGCGGGGTGCGGTGGCGCCTTGCCGCGGGTGCGGCGAGAAGACAAAAGCGAGGATTTCGACAGATTTTCGATGGAGAACTCACCCAAATCGATTCGTTCGACTTTGATTTGTTCTTGGTTTGATCTCCAACCTTTGAATAACTCTTAGAAGAACCTTTCTAGTGCTCAAAAGGGATTCGATCTCTCTCATAAACAAAGCTCAAAGCTTTGGACAACAATGGAGTTTTCTTGGAGGAAGATGAAGTTGCAGCTGGAGTTGTGAGCTTCCTCTCCGCCTCCTCTCTCATTTATAGTCCCACAAGGTTGCTCAGGATCTAGACACGTATGCCATGAGGTGTCCCAACCAGATGGAAAGACGTGAGGAGCAAGCATCGGCCAAGGGATAGAGCTGCAGAAACTCTATCGCGATGACGACAACGCTGACGACGACCGCGGGGTGCGGTGGGGGTGCGGTGGCCGACTCGTGACCGCCACTGGCATTGGCCTTCGCCGCGGGTGTGGCAGGGTACGGCTAGGGTGCGGTCAAGGCCAATTTTGCCCCCTTTTCACCCGTTTTCTCCTTTCTTGCTAAGTGGTTAAATATTCTTAACCCCGGGTTAAATATATTCGTACACGAATAACTTTTTAACCCAAAAATACATTAACTGTATTTTATATTACTCAAAAAAAAATTACAGAGACCAAACATCTCATAGAATGTCCATACTTCTCTGAATTTAATCTGACTTGTAATATGGGCATAAGAAAATTTCAAAATTACCCCTATGAAATGAGGGATATACATCACCAACCTCAAACTCGACATTCTTGCACTTCAGATCCGCGTAAGACTTCTGTCGACTCTGAGCTGTCAACATCCTTTGTCTAATCAACGCAATGTCCGAGGCAGTCCTTTCGACTAACTCCGGTCTGAGCAGAACCTTGTCGGCATTCTCATCCCAACAAATCGGAGATCTTCACCTTCGACCGTACAAAGCCTCGAATGGAGTCATCTTAATGGTAGCATGCCAACTGTTGTTGTATGTGAACTCAATCAGACTCAAGTTGTCCTCCCAGCTAGTCGGACGATCGAGTACACAAGCTCTCAACATATCTTCCAAGGTTTGGATGGTCCTCTCAGACTGTCCATCCGTCTGAGGATGAAACGCAGTACTGAACCTCAACTCGGTTCCCATGGCCTTGTGGAGCTCCTTCCAGAACCTCGACATAAAACGGCCATCACGATCCGATACAATGGTCTTTGGAGTATCATGCAAACGGACAATCTCGTGTAGGAACACTTCCGATAGCTTATGGGTTCCTCATGTTGACTTGATAGCCACGAAGTGAGCACTCTTCGTGAGCCTGTCAATGATTACCCATATCACATCCTTTTGACTTTGAGTCTTTGGCAACCCTGTGACAAAATCCATAGCGATATCCTTTCATTTCCACTCTGGCACTGGAAGAGGTAGCAATTCACCACCTGGTCTACGATGTTCTATCTTAAATTTCTGACAAGTCAAGCATTTCGCCACAAATTCCGCTACATCCCACTTCATGTTGGGCCACCAGAATTTCTTCATGAGGTCCTTGTACATCTTGCTAGAGCCTGGATGTACAAAATAAGCTGACGAATGGGCTTCCTTCATCACCAATTGGCGAAGACCATCAACGTCAGGCACACAAATCCATCCCTGAAACCAGAGTGATTCATTCTCTTGAATCACGAATCCGGGAGCCTTCCCGTCCATTACTTCATTGCTTAACTTTACCAAGACCACATCATCAACTTGCTTCTCCCTGATTTGATCAAGTAGCGTAGCCTGAATCTCCAGCATACTCAGGTATCCTGGACGTTGATCGTACAAGACTTCAATCTCGCACAACCCTTGGTTCAGTTTGGTCTGATCAGTAAGTAGAGCTACTACAGTCTCGTGCGGTGTCTTCCGGCTCAATGCATCGGCTACTACATTAGCCTTGCCCGGATGATACAACAACTCGATGTCGTAGTCTTTGAGTAGCTCTAACCAGCAACGTTGTCTCATATTCAGCTCCTTCTGAGTGAACACGTACTTGAGACTCTTATGATCGGTGAAGACTTGGCACCTTACACCATAGAGATAGTGCCTCCAAATCTTCAACGCGAATACTACATCTGCTAACTCCAAATTATGCGTTGGATAGTTTGCCTCATAGGTTTTCAATTATCGAGATGCGTACGCAATAACTTTTCCTTTCTGCATCAGTACACATCCTAACCCATGCTTTGAAGCATCACTATAGACCACATAATCATCATTCCCTTCCGGTAGTGCTAACACTGGTACGGAGGTCAGACACTCCTTCAACTTTTGAAAATTGGCCTCGCACTTGTCATCCCAGACAAATTTCTTGTGGACTTTGCAGAGTAAACCGGTCATGGGTAGAGCGATCTTAGAAAATCCCTCCACGAACCGTCTATAATATCCAGCGAGTCCTAAGAAACTGCGCACCTCTTTCACATTCTGAGGCTGCTTCCAGTCGGCTACCGCTTCAATTTTCTGGGGATCAACCATAACCCCATTCTCATTGATCACATGGCCTAAGAAAGCCACTTCTTTGATCCAGAAGTCACACTTAGACAACTTTGCGTACAACTCATTCTGTCTAAGACTGACAAGGTGATCCGAAGATGTTCCTCGTGAGCCTCCTCACTCGGGGAATAGATCAAAATATCGTTAATGAAAACCACCACGAACTTATCCAGGTATTGGTGGAAACATCGATGCATCAGATCCATGAAGACTGCCAGAGCATTGGTAAGTCCAAATGACATGACTACAAACTCGTAGTGAACATATCTCGTCTGGAACGCAGTCCTCGGAATATCTTCCTCATGAATCCTGAGCTGATGGTATCCAGATCTCAGATCGATCTTGGAAAAGACTTTTGCTCCCTGCAGTTGATCCAACAGATCATCAATCATCGGCAACGGATACTTGTTCTTGATCGTGACTTTATTCAATTCTCGATAGTCGATATAAAGTCAGAACGATCCGTCCTTCTTCTTGACGAACAAGACCGGAGCGCCCCAAGGTGATGCGCTCGGCCTTATATATCCTTTCTCAAGAAGGTCCTCGAGTTGCTTCTTCAACTCTTGCATCTCAGCTGGAGCCATCTGGTACGGTGCTTTAGAGATTGGCACGGTACCAGGCTCGAGATCAATGGTAAACTCTACGTCACAATTCGGGGGTAAACCGGGAATCTCCTCTGGAAAGACATCCGAAAACTCACGAATGACCGGAATTTCAAGAACTGAAGGCTCATTTTTCTTGGGCTTATCCAGATAGCACAGGTACCCGACACAACCTTGTCGAAGTAGCTTACACGCAGCCATCGCATTGATGAGCTTGCCGTTATCAGTGTCACTACGACCCTTGAATTTGCATACAAACTGACCCCCAAATGACACTGTCACAGTCCTTGAGCTGAAATCGATCACCGCCCCATGACGCGTCAACCAATCCATACCGAGAATAATGTCGTATGGAGTCATGGCTATACAGATCAAATATGCTTTGAACTTTTTTCCCTGGATGGTAATCAGAAATTCTGATAGACGCTTGGTTCCAACCAAATGTTCACCATTGGGAAGATTCACAACGAAAGGCTCACAAGCCTCGTTGCATACTAAGCCTAGCTTACTAACGCAACTCTCCGAGACGAAAGAATGGGTAGCACCCGAATCAAATAATATACACACAGAAGTAGAATGGAGGTATATAGTACCTTGAGCAGTATGAGCATTTGGTCCATCAGCCTCACGCATCTCGTAGAGTCGCTGACCTTGACCTCCTGAAGCAGCTGGGGCTTTTCCTTTGTTCTGCGCAGTTGTCTGCGTCGAAGGGCTAGGAGCCTCCACTGGTCTGAATCTGGGTCGGTTGTTATGACTAACAGACCCTTGTTGTGACTCAGCTCCTTTCTGTCTCCTCTGCGGACAAAATGTCTGCAAGTGCCCCTCCTTTCCACAGCCAAAACACGTCTTCTTCTCCTTCGGGCACTCATTGCTCTTATGCCCGGGTGTGCCACAGTTGTAGCACTGGATCGGATTCCTGCCCTAACCTGAACGTTGCGTAGACCCTCCATGAGTCATTTCTGTTCTTGCTCGGCCAGATCTGGCAAAGTTAGACGGTGGTGCGGGACATTTGAACCCACTCGCTTGAGGCTGGCTTTGTACCGGTCTCTGGCGATTGCGCTTCTTAGTCGACTCCTCCAGCGTCACCTCCAATTTGTAGGCAGCATCCACGTACTGCTCTAGAGTAGAGCACCCGTGGCGTACCATCAGTGGCTTGATGTCTGGATTCATCCACTCGTGGAAGTGCCAGATTTTCTGCTCTTCACTGGACACCTCCGGCCCAGCGTACTGCAACATGTGATTGAACTTGGCCGCAAGCTCAGTCACTTTCAATCCATCCGTCTTCGGATAGAGGAACTCCTTGTGCTTCTCTTCCCTCATAGCTCGGGAAAAGAATATGTCAGTCATCTTCGCCTTAAACATTCCCCAGTTCAGTCCGGGGTGATCAGCTAGACCGGTGCTTTCCCACCACTCGCTAGCCACCTCCTTCAGTTGAAGGGAAGCAATGTGCACCTTCTCAGCTTCAGTGCACTCAATATTTCGAAACAGACGCTCCATGTGCGAGAACCAATATGCCACTCTGACTGGCTCTCCTTTCCCATCATAGCTGTCAGGCCTCATAGAGCTTATGGCCTTCAGTGCTCGGCCATAATCGCCTCTGTTTCTGACAGCTTCCTTGTGAGGTACATAGACATCGGGCTCCTCGAACCTAGGAACCACAGGAGCAATTGGCACACCTTGTGCCTGAGGCGCGATTGATCGCATAATATCGGTGACTGCTTACATCACAATCCCCTGAATAGCCTCAATTACCGCAACATCGAACACCATTGGGGCATTGACCGAAACTTGGTCACTGCCCATCGGATTGTTGTGAGAAACAGACTCGTTCTCATCCAATGGATTCACGGTATTCCTCAAATTCTATCTGGGGTCGTTGCTTGGCCCAACACCAGCACAAATGGTATTCCTTGTGTTCACCATCTGTTTACCTATCAGATCCCAAGTATTTTATAACATTAATATCATTTCAATATGCACAATGTATAAAATCAACTTAGAATAGACCAAACTTGGTAAACTTTCATTGATGAACTGAAACTGAGTTTGAAAGGGTTACATAGGAAAATTCTTCCAAGCGACAAGACAAAATTGCTTGGAGAGTACAATTCTAACAAAACGAAACAACCGAAATACTAGGAAAGAAAACTGCTAAAGTTGACACCGACCCCCATTATGGTGCCCTGAAAAACTTCAAATAATTGGGAACTCTCATGCACTGTTTCTTCACACGGGGTTCATCATCGGGGTCTGGTGTCAGACTTCTTGACCTACTCGGCCCTGGAGCACACGGCTCATCACTTGGCCTTGGTGCCCTCGTCCTTTCTCTAGGCGCGGGAATACTTGGTCCAGCCTCATCAGATTCTGGTGAATAGCCAAACTCCTCCAGAAATCCTGGTTGGAAGTCTGCCTGGTTCACCATATACTGCGGATCAAGTAGCAACCTTGCTTGGCGGATATACTCCTGGAGTTCGTGGGCATTTCCATGCATCCGAGAGAGACCGAGTTCTGTATCGTATGTCCTCTCCTCGATGTCATACAAGGCGTTAGACCACCCCTCCAGAAGTTCCTCCAGCCCTTGGGGCCTTGGCCTGCTGAGTCGGGACCACCCTCGGTGTACCCATCGACTCCCCCGGCCTTGCCCTCCTACAAGCATGCTCAACCGCCTCATCTACCAGACGACGCGCCTCAGCGGAAGTCATCTGACTCTGGCGGAATGCCTGTCACGAGTTAGGACTCGACATCAGCCTTCACTGGGTGGGAGTAGACTGTGAGTCCTCTGATGTATCACGTGGCCCACTCCTTCTTCTGGCGATACCTGCTTCGCAAAGCGCCTCCCAAGCGGCAGGAGACAATGGTGAATACTCCCGCTCAGGTGGCAACTCCGGACTCGGGAAAATGAACTGTATCCCCGGGTCCTCACAATCCACCGGCAAGTGTTCTAAGCCATCGGACTCGTAGCCTTGCTCCTCGAGGTCCTCCTCGGGGTCCTCCTCCTCCGAATCTTCCTCAGGGTCCTCCTATGGATCCTCCTTCGGGTCTTCCTCAGGGTCCTCCTTTGGATCCTCCTTCGGGTCTTCCTCAGGATCCTCCTCCGGATCCTCATCGGGATCCTCCTCGGGAATCGACTCGACCACGAAGTCTTCGTTGAAGTACCCTCCTGTGTACTCCGCCGGATATCCTTCTTCCTCAGTGTCCTCCCTTGGCTCCTCTTCAGGCTCCGCCTCGGGAACCTCGGCCTTGTCGAACACTAGCACCACCGACTCCTCGAGTATGGTCTTCACCTCCTCGGGTGGACTACTGGGCTCCCCGACCTCAAAGCACGGCGGGGGAACCGGGAACTCAAGCCTAACTGGAGATGGCGGGGCCACCTCGGCTTCCTTCTGGTTCCTCTGATGAGAGACAAATGCGCCCATAACCTGCGGGGCGACGAGAAGAGATTTAGTCTTTCTAAATATAGAAGCGAACTTACTATACCAGACTAGAGAGAAGGCACGACTAGAACGGCAGAGATTTCAAAACAACTCATTTTCTAGTCAAGTATGATTTTATTTGGAAATTCAAACTTTTTGAAGTTTAAACAACTTTTTCAGTTCAAAATGAGTATTCGGTTTATAAAATTTTGTTTCTAGTAAAACGTTTTAAAACCCAACCCGTTTTAAAAAAAAAATAGGCTCTGATACCATAACTGTAACACCCCCAAATATTTCCTTGAAAGTATTACCGCCAGTGATCTCAGATTCCACATCCGAAGCCACCCAAGGCTTAACCATTTATACAAAGCATAAAACACACTGATAATATGAAATATCATAATCTTTATTTAAACCAAAGTCTCGGAATTACATCCGTAAATTCCAAATACAACAGAAATACAGAACATGTTTAATACAGCGGAAGTCTTTAAATAAACAACATAAGGGTCTTGATCGAAGCGATTACCCGCCTAGGATCTTCAACCTGGATAAAAACTCTTAAAACTTCATCTGCCTTCGTCGTCAGATTCTAGCCTTCACGGAACGGAAGTTTACCTGATGTGCCGTATGAAACGGATGACACCAGCCAACCATGCAAGGAAAAATAACCGGTTGGTTAGTCTGATGAAAGACTATGCAAGGGTAAAACAGAAAGGTTCTAAAGTAGTCGTATTAGGTTAAACCCATCGCTTCTCGAATGAAAGCCGATGACGATAGTAAAACCTCAATACTTCTACCGGAATATACGAAACAGAATGATCGAGAGAAGACTCTGAAAGATTGAGTCTTACGGAAACATATGAAGAGAAGACTCCAAAGAATTGAGTCTTATCGGAAAGTATGACAAGTGTTCGGGAATATTATATTTTCACACAAGAGTTTCAAAAATGACTTGACTATTTGGGTCCACGACCAACCTCACCGCTCAGTGCGAATCCAGATTGGAAAGAGGACTTACTCTAACCGAAGTCCCGGGCGAGGTTCCAAGTTGTACTTCTCGCCCTAAGGTTCATTAATTAAAACTGAAAGTTACATTTTGCAAAATGATAAGTAATAAGCCCATAGAAACATTGTAAAATCGAAAAATAGAGACCATGTATTTTTTTTATAGAAAATTATAATAAAAAAAAATTATTAAATGAGAACGTACAATATACATTCGTTAAAAAACTTGCCTACATGAATTACAATTACAATTACAAGGGTGGGAAGAGGCCACATTTATAGCCAACGGGGTTACTAGCTAGGGTTTCTACTATGATTGGTAACTTAATTCATAAGATAGGAAAGATAATATATTTCTTGACTTGCAAGTATGTGGCAACATTTAGGTTAAAAGGTCTTAAACTAGGAATTTTGATTCTCGTGGTTTTCTTGTTAATGTGTCATTGTGATATTTTGGGATTTCTTAACTTGCAAGAAGGACTAATCAAATTCAATTTTGGATTCCATAATATAAAACCGTAATGAGATCCCAAAAAATATGTACAAGAAAGAAATACACATATATAGAAACAAATTTTTGGCTTAAAATAACGTTATTTAAGATGTGATGGATAAATTCCGGATAAAAATACATTAGGCTCGGTTCGGCAAAACTTTTTTGAGATTAACGGAACTTGATTTTCTTTTTAATCTAGTTAATGAGTGTTCGGTAAAAAAAAATGTCATTCTAACTTAAGAAGCTTATAGTAGATTAATGTAGCTTAATTTTTTCATTTTTTTTAATGTGACCCTCCTAGATTGTTGAAGATTAACAAGCTGAATTTTACATTTATCTCATTTCAGCTTGTATTACCGGACACCAACTATATTTTTTAAAATAATTAAGCTAATAAACTCAACTCCAGCTATTCATTCAGCTCTAGCTTCAGCTACTCATTCAGCTCCAACTTTCATTTCAACTGGATTTACCGAACAAAATCTTAGATATTTTGATTTGTCAAATCTTATTATATATAGATTATGCAAAAATGATTATAACCTAATTTTGTTTATTAAGTCTTATCGTTTATGAAAACTCTTCGAGTATCTCTCGTATTCTATAGATATTATTATATCTTCATTAGGTTTCAATAACATAAATAAAAGTATCACAAATTCACAATGCTTGCAAGTTAGATCACCGAAAGAAACATACTTGCAAGTTAAGAAATATAATATCTTTCATATCTTATGAAATAATTGACCAAATAGTGTGATCAATCATAGTAGAAACCCTAGCTACTTAGCTAGTAAACCCGTTGGCTATAAATAAGACATTTGCTTATCCTTGTAATTGTAACTAGTGTAGAACCCGTACCTCATACGGATAAATATAATTTAAGAAAAAAAAATGATTAAATTAAATTAATGTTATATCGAAGTATTTTTTTAGAAAAATATAGTTTTCGCTGGATCATTGGAAATGATATACTATGATATGTAGGAATTTATGTAGACTCATTTAGAGAATAGTTAATATAGATATATTATAATGATTATTAATCTAAAAATCTCGATAAAATTATTCTCGATTTACAAAATTATTTATACGTGGCATATATAATAGATGGTCTTTTAAACAATTTAAACAGATTTCAAACAAATAATTAATGTGTGGTTCATTGACAAAAACTATTAGATTAGTAATTATATCTTTTGAATAAGAAAGCCAAAAATATTCATAATATGTATAACTCATGTTTGGATTATAATAGAAAATTTTTAAAAGAAAAAATAATATTGACAAAATCGTGAACATGATCAATATTAAGTATTATAACAAATTCTTTATTTTTTATGTTTTTTATTAGTTTGATATTTGAACAACTCATAATCAAATTTTCAAATCTTAGCTACTCTATTATACCTTCAAACTAAGTTTTGGTTAAACATAGATAAAATAAAGTAAGTTGAAGATTTTCAAATTATAAAAAATAAAATTATATATGTATAATTAATGAATAAGGCCAATGTAATTTTTTTTTAAAAAAAATATTAAAATAAGATTTATGTTTTTCAAGAAAATATATGTAGCTAAACAATGATGATCTGAAATTGTTGTTACACCTTCAACGATACTTGTAAAAATCACAATATAAAACAATGATTTTTTAATATTTACGAAAATAATAATATACGTAAGGTTACGAAACCAATATTTATCATAGCAAGCTATTTTATGATATAAAATATTATGTTTTAGTTATTTCATTTGCATATGGAAAAGAACTAAAGAAGTGACATTAACCTAATAAACATGATATTATCTCGTATGTATTTATTATAATGATATTAAAAATAATTATTGAAAAATAAGGTGGAACTCAATATTTGAATATATTTATTTCAATGATTATTAAAAAAAAATTAATTTTAATTACTCAAAAAAGATAAAATAAAAGGCAAGCTCAATTTAAAATTCCATGCATATATATTCACAATGGATAATATATTTGACCTTTATATTAAGTTAAAATATTTATATAACAATTTTATCGTAGAATATAAATGTGAAAATTAATATCCAAATAAAAGAAAATATTTATATTACATCAAAGGTATTGTTCATACAAAAACAAATTGAGTTATTTGATGAAATTTTGAAGATTTTAATAGTATAAATTTAGTTAGTTTAAGGGAAAAAGTAAACTAAAAATAGGATTAATCGCAAAATAACACGTAAGCAAAGTTAATCCATGATTGTTTTGGTGTCTCGAAGGGGGATACGAGATCAAACGAAGGGAAAAAAATAATTTTGATATTTTAACTTTTTGTTAAAATAAATATATGAAATAATTCAGCAAAAAATATATATAAAAATATTACAAATCAGCCAGATAAATCACATTTTTTTAGTTTTTTCTATATACGTAATGGACCCGTCTAAAGTTTTAAGATTTTAATTTTAATCCTTACTTATAGAAAACGATAACTGAAAAGTTATTTGAAATTGAAAGTTTGATACAACAAAAATTTAGCTAGATTTTTTAGTTGAAACTTTTTGTTTGATTTCACAAAATTTTCTTGGTAATTTATAATTGATATTTCACGTTTGTTAGTGAATATTTTCTTGGTGATTAACAAACTCAATTTAATTTTTTAAAACTGAAAGTTACATTTTGCAAAATGATAAGTAATAAGCCCATAGAAACATTGTAAAATCAGAAAATAGAGACCATGTATTTTTTATAGAAAATTATAATAAAAAAAATTGTTAAATGGGAACGTATAATATACATTCGTTAAAATGTGATATGATATAATCGTTGTTAAGACGAGTTGTTAAAATTGAAAGGTTTAGAAGAAAATCTCAAGATTATATAAATTAAGTTTGTTAAGATACATTAGTCTGAAATTTCACTAAATTGTTAATAAAATATGTATGTGTAATAATATAATATAGTGGGTTGAATTATAAAAGCACATGTACTGTGAGTTGAAAATTGTATATATTGTATGATTTTGGCCCATAAATTTATATATATCATACTACATATGCAAAGTCATAAAAATAATATTACTAATTACACAAATGAATATAAGATGTATTTTATATATAAGTTTAGTAGAAATTCTATCATATATTAGTTTGACAGATATAAGCTTATTTTTTGCAATTTGTAGAGATCAAAATTTATAAAAAAATGTATAAGGATTCAACAAAGTTGTATATAGTTTTTATATATTTGAAGTTAGGTGTGATTAGATATTGTGGTTTAAATTGAAATATAATGTTAAGAAAAAAAAGTGCATTAATAACAAAATGACATGTAGGATTTGTGGAGCCAAAAGCATTTTGGTGGCTCAAAATTCAATAGCTTTAATATATATAGATGGACCATAAAATTTATTCGGGTCATTTTACTCTAAATGGGCCATAAATTTGTATGTGTAATAATATAATATAGTGGACTTGATTATAAAAGCACATGCACTATGAGTTGGAAATTGTATATATTGTATGGTTTTGGTCAATAAATTTATATAGGTCAAATTATATATGCAAACGCATGAAACTAATACTACTAATTACATAAATGAATATAAGATGTATTTTATATATAAGTTTAGTAAGAAATCTATCATATATTATAAGCTTATTGTATGTGTAATTTGTAGAAATTAAATTTTATAAAAAAGTTGTATATAGTTTTTATATATTTGAAGTTAGTTGTGATTAGATATTGTGATTTAAGACTTACGCTCTAGTAAAACAACCTCTTATGATGAAACGGGTGAATAAATAATGAGCGTTGGATTAGACTAGAATTAAGAGTTGGGATCTAATTTGAAGAGACACAAAATTAAAATGTGGAATCACCCACACCAAATCCTTCCTATTTCCTGATTTCATGGGATATGAAATATCCTCTTTCCACAATTAACTCATATTCAACGTAACCCTCGTTTTCATATTTTCCATTCCACCTCCTCCATTGTTGATGGTAGGCTCTTTCATCCTCATCTTCACGCTCACCCCCACAGTCCACAACCGTCTCTCTCTATCCTTGACGGATTCGGGTTCAACGCTAATGCACTCCGCCTCTTCGTTTGAGGACTGAAACCGCAGCACGGATTTCGGGGAGCAGAGTTGCCGTGAATATGATATTCATTACGTATTTTAGGGGAACTATTACGCTTATTGATTGTTGATTGTTCAATCTCTTTTTCGCTTGCTTAATTGTTAGTGTTTGCTTATGTTATCCGCCCTTGATTTCGGGAAACTTCTGATCGGGATGATTCTTTGGAGTTCATTTTTTTATTCACCTCATTTTCTCTTTCTTGTTAATAATTGCAATCATTATCGCCCTTGTCAACCGGTATATGATAAATTATCCTCTGCTGATTGGTATTTGTGGTCTCAAGCAATACTTTATGAAGAAATTTAAGTTTTCTTCCACTTTTCTAAATTAAAACGCTGGATTAACAAGGAAGAAAATTCTGATCTGTGGATCATCATCATATTTGTAAAATTATATTGTTGTTTGCTGTGATATAGGTGTCAGGATTTTAATATATGCATTGAATCAACAATCGACCGTCGGGCATATGGGTGTGAATGTGATATTCAGTTGTATGGAAATGATATGCATTTTCCATACAGTGATATGCAGAATATACTTGTATGATATGCAATTTGTAATTATGGATTATTTCTTTGATCGTGAATATGATATTCATTTGTGTGGATGAGATATGCATTTTTCATAAATTGATATGCAGAATATACTTGTTGATATGCATTTTTTTATGATAGATTATTTCATTGGTTGTGATTGTGATATTTATTTGTGTGGATGAGTTATGCATTTTCTATATATTGATATGCAGAATAAGCCACGGGTGTGGCCAAGAAAGATCTCGCTGAGTGATATTCTCGTCAGAAGCTGAGAAGAACAAGCCGTGGGCATGGAAAGGAAGCCGCGGGCACGACCAAGGAAGATCTTGCTGAGTTCGGCCATGCAATTGTGTGGATGGGATATGCATTTATTGTAAAATGATATGTAGAATACACTTGTATGAAATGCAATTTGTAATTATGGATTATTTCCTTGACCGTAAATATGATATTTATTTGTGTGGATGGGATATGCATTTTTTGTACAGTGATATGCAGAATATACTTATATGATATGCAATTTTTCTCTCTCCAATCTCCTTCTCCTTGTACAGTGATATGCAAAATATACTTGTATGTTTTAAATTGTAATATCAATTACCACAATGTGCATATCTGTTCAATGTTTTTGAATATCAGTATATATACGATTGACCATGGTCCATGATCACGAATAACAGTTATTCAATAATACTTGTACAATATTCATCTTTTTCGTGTCGATATGCAGATTTTTCGTGTCGATATGCAAATGTTTCGTGTCGATATGCATAACAGTTTATAAATTTCTGGACCGAAGCTCTGCGTGGAGGATTTACGTTTTCTCTCTCCAATCTCTTTCTAAGTGCCTATTTTGGAGGATATTCTCTCTCCTATTTTAGATTTTCTTTTTTTTTCTCATCCGTTTTTTATGGTAACTGATTATTATGGGCCTTGTATTGTGGAAACCCTCCTACCATAAAATCCCTACAACCCCTCAATCCATCCATCCATTTGCTTTAATCCAACGATCCTCATTTATGCACCCGTTTCACCACAAGACTCGTTTTACCTGAGCGCCCCTCTGTGATTTAAAATTTTAAATATTTGAAGTTAGTTGTGATTAGATATTGTGATTTAAATTAAATAAAATTATTAATATAAAAATAAATTGGATTAATCACAAATTGACACATAGGATTTGTGGGGCCATAATCAATATGGTGGCTTCAAATTCCTTTGCTTTAATATATATATATATATATATATATATATATATATATATAGATTCATGTAAAAATAGATAGCAAACTTGAGTTTTTTGTTCTCCAAAATCATTAGGCATCTTAAGGAGGGCCATGAGTGATAATTATTTATGTACATCAAGTTGATGAATTAGTTTTTTGGTTTTTCTAGTGTGTGTCCATTGGCATATATCAATAAGTTAAAATATAAAATTATTTTTAAAATATTTTCTAAATGAGAATGGATAAATCTTTTAGAAAAAAAAAACTAAACTAATAGTTAAATAAATTATTGCTAAAAATAGAGTTATTAGAGTACATTCATGGGCACACACTACAATAAACCTTAATTTGTTGCTTATCTTATGATTTCAATCTATTATAGACTATGATACCCATAAATATTTACGTAATTCATTTAATGCCTCATATAGTTTTTTAATTCCCCGTGGAATATTTGAATAATTGCAAGCCTTATGTCCTCTGTAGTATACTAGTATGACAATATCTGCAATTTCAAATTTATTATTGTTGGGTCGTGGAACCTGATGAGTTATACACCGAAAGTCCGATACAAACACACCGATCCAACTAGTGTAATGGGCCTAATTAGAGTTTTGCTCATTAGTTTAAATACCCTATTAATTATTGTAATCGTTATCACAATAGTAAGAAAAAAATCCTGATTTAGTAGTGTTTTTGCTAATTATTGTAATCGTTATCACAATAGTAATCGTTATCACAATAGTAAGAAAAAAATCCTGACGAACTGGATACAAAACTCTCATATTCTTTGTTTTGTTTTTCTCTCGTTATTGCTTTCAGATCCTAACAATTATTTATATTTATAAGAAAGTTAATTAGCAAGTTGAAGCCATATCAATATGTTTCGTGTACTCAAATTGATAGTGATACGAGTTGGTCTAATATTATGGTTGAAACTTGAAACCGGTTCCCTTTTACTAGTTCTAAACTTGACTGCCTTTGTTTTCTTTTCATGTCACATCTAAGGTACAAGGTACTTTTAAAAAAAAACACAAGGTATAAGGTACTAATATTCTTGAGGATATAAAATTATAATATATAGGTTGTTTCAACTACTCCCTCTCTCCCGTTTTGATGTTCCCATTTCTCATTTTGCACAGGAATTAAGGCAATTTCATAATTCTACTTTTGCACAGATGAAGTACAGAAGGGAACTCAGTTTTTGCACAGACAAAGTACAGAATCCTGTCAAAATCACAATTCACCCTTAATTCATGTCAAGTCAGCAATCTTTGACATTGGTAATCAACCAATAAAATCCCTAAGAAATGAAATTACAGATTTCTAAAATTTTAAAACCCAAATTCTGCACCAAATTCCCTCCATATTTGTAAGGGGACAATTAGAATTTGGAGGCATCATTGTTCCTTCTTCATGGCTTCAGACCTCAACATAAATGATGCTTTTGTTCCAGAAATGCACTTTGATCTTAACGAGCTTGCTATTGAGGACATGGAAGAAGATGTCCACTTATTTGATCTTAACAAAGAGCTAGAAGAGCAAGAGGAGTATGAGCAGGCATCATTCCAGACAACTAATCATCATCATCAATCAACAAATAATGTTGAAACAGAGCATCAAACACAGCCAGAGGCAAGTCATCATGAGCCATCAAAGAAGAAACTCAGCAGTGAAGAGCGTATGCAAATATTGATATGGCTTATACATAGAGCAAGAGAGGGACAACTTCCAAGAGGAACAATCAATGCTGATGCAACTGAGTTCAACCTATCAAGGAGGTGCATCAGTAATATATGGAAAACAGCCAAGGAGCAGAGCAATGCAAACCAGAGATACAATGTCACCACTAAGTATCACAACTGTGGCAGAAAGAGACATCAGGTACCAGCAGTTCAAATAACAGATTTGAGTATGGGGGACAGATCATGCATCAGAGATTTAGCAGCCAAGACTAACTTATCAAAAAGCACAATACATAGGATGGTTAAGAGGGGACTCATCAAGCCACATACAAATCCTCTACACCCAGGGTTGAATGTTACAAACAGAATTCAAAGGATGGCATGGGCTTTAAGCCTATTGGAAGGGGACACATCAGAAACAAAGCAACAATATTGCACAATGTTTGACTTTGTTCATCTAGATGAGAAGTGGTTTAACATGACCAAGAAAACACAAAGATATTATCTAGCACAGAATGAGAAGGGCAAGTATAGAGCTGCAAGCTCAAGCAAATGGATTCCAAAGGTTATGTTCACAGCAGTTGTAGCAAGACCAAGGTTCAATGCAACAGGAGAATGCACATTTGATGGAAAAATTGGCATATTTCCATTTACATATCAAGAAGCAGCAAAGAGATCATCTAAAAATAGAGAAAAGGGGACTATGGTAACCAAGGTAGTGGAATCTGTCAATCGGAAGGTCACAAGGAGCATGCTAATAACTCAGATTATTCCAGCAATCAAGAGCAAATGGCCAACACATGAAGGTCCCAAAGTAATATTCATACAACAAGATAATGCCAAAGCCCATATAAAGCAAGAGGACATAGAATGGCAGCAGGTATATAAGCAGGATGATTTTACATTCATTTTACTTCAACAACCACCTAATAGCCCAGATTTGAATATATTAGATTTAGGTTTCTTTAGAAGTATTCAATCCCTAATGCACAAAAAAATGCCTAGAGATGTGGATCATATGCTAGAGGCAGTGAATCAAGCATTTTATGAGTTGCATCCAAAAACTCTAAGTAATGTATGGATGACTCTACAATATGTGATGAATGAGATTTTAAAGAGCAAAGGGGGCAATGAGTATGATGTGCCACATGTTGGTAAGAAAAGGTTGGAGGCACAGGGAAACCTTCAACTACAAGTTAAGGCACCCTTGTGGGTTGTGATGCAAGCATGAGACTATGTTTATGGGAATGCACAGCTAAATGCAGAAGAAGATGCAACAACAAATGCAGAAGATACTCAAGAGGCAACATATGTACAAGAAGACAGTCAAACTCAATAAGAGGTTTTAATCTTATTAGTTTTATGGCTAAGCTTTTGTGATCAGGTTCTAGTTTTCACATAACTAGGAAGTTATGTTAAAGCTAGAAGCTTTTTGTAAGTTACTGTTTTGTAGACAAGGGACTATATTGATGCTTTATGATTACTTAAGGCTATTAAAAACATCATGTGCACCCCAAAACATCAAACATCAAACTCAGAAAGCAACACTTCATAATTGATCAAGCAGGTAGAATGACAACAGATCTCAGAGTGTCCCCATACATCACAGACACAAAACCACAATTCACACTTTAATAATATACCTAAAGCCTCATTCAGTCACTAAGAACGGGTTTCCTTAGGCATATTAGAGCATGAATCTACTAGGAAATGCATCTTAGAAAGCAACACTTCATCACTGATCAAGCAGGTAGAATGACAACAGAATTTCAGAGTGTCCACATGCATATCAGAAAGCAACACTTCATCACTGATCAAGCAAGTAGAATGACAACAAATTTCAGAGTGTCCACATACATCACAGACACAAAACCACATATTCACACTTCAATAATATACATAAAGCCTCATTCAATCACTAACAGATTCCATCATGAATACCATCAATAGATTCCATCATGAATACCATCAAAAGATCTCAGAGTGTCCCCATACATCACAGACACAAAACCACAGATTCACAATTCAACAGATTCCATCATCAACCATAAATTACCATCAATAGATTCCATCATCAACCATACATTATAAACACAAGGGAACTCAGTTTTTGCACAGACAAAGTACAAAATCCTGTCAAAATTCAACAGATTCCATCATGAATACTAGGAAATGCATCTCAAATTCAACAGATTCCAGCATCAACCCTAAATTACCATCAATAGATTCCATCATCAACATATTCGAACATCAACAAATTACAACAACAACAACAGTAGATTCCCACATCAACATGCAAACATAACAAGTAACACAAAGCCTTAAAAGATTAAGAGGACTTAGCTAGATTATCCGCCAGATACACCAGAGAGATCCCCAACTACATCAGCTTATTCCTCCGGGGACTTCTCCGGCGACTGAGCAGCATCACGTTCCTCCGACGACTTAGATAGCGGTTGATCAACAACTTCACCACTTGAATCGCCAGAGACATAGCCGGAGAAGCTATGAATCCCCACGCAATCGGTACCCCAGGTGCATAAAGGGAACATAGAGCAGTAAGAGCACCTTTCTTCTTCGGATCGAGGACTGCATGGGCTATCAGGGGAGAAAATCAACTCAGGTTCCGGAAATTCCATCCTCGAGTTTCTAGGGTTCTCAGATAACTCGAGAATCAGGGGCGAAAATCAGGGGCCAAGAACACCAGAAAATCAGGGGCGAAGAACACCAGAAAATCAGGGGCGAAGAACACTAGAAAATCCAAAAAAATCCCCAAAGGGTAGAGCGACAGAGAGAGCACACCAGAAAATCAGGGGCGAAGAACACCAGAAAATCAGGGGACAAGAACACCAGGAAATTCGATCCTCGAGTTTTTAGGGTTCTTAGGTTCGATCGTAGTTACCAGAGAAGCAAAGGGTAGAGCGACAGAGAGAGCACAAGAGAGAAAGACGGAGAGATGAGATGTGAAGAAGCAAAAGGGGAGTTTGGAGCGGCGCGGCGCAATGAAGAACAGAAGAAACATCTAGGGTTTGATAGAGAGAGGGGGGGGGGTGAGAGTTAATCGAGAATAGAGGCTGGTGAGAGAGTTTATTTGGAGTAATGGTGGAATAATTAATTGAGGTTGATGGAAGAAAAAAAAATGATTTATTATGAAATTATTAATGGAGTTGGGTAGGAGAGAGAATTGAATGGATGTGAGTGGGAGAGAGAAGGTTGATGGATTTTTGGTAAAAGACAAATGATAGTTATGAAAAGTTTAGAAATTGGAACAATATTTTGGGACGCTCAAAAGGGGAAACGGGAACGACATTATAGGACGGAGGGAGTATGATCTTTAGCCATATTCATAGGTTGGAGCTGGAAATATGCGAGCGCATTGTTAGACTTCTATCTCTAAATGAGTCTGATGCCAATTTTAGTTTTCCTCAAATAGTTTTAGACCCGCGTGAAATTAATTTATATTACAAAAAAATATAAAATTTGGATGGAAATATATTATTTTAAAAAAAGATATGTAAATAATCATCTTCATTAATAATTTTTACAAATCTAAAACAGTTTACTACTAGTATAGAATTTGTATCATGTACGGCAAATATAATTTTAAAAAAAAACTATTAATGGTATTCGTGATTGAATTTAAAGGTCATTGTTAAATAGACCCTACTCAGCCACTCTATTTTTATAAATAGAGCCCCCTCTACACATATATAAGGAATTTGTTCCAAAATTACTACTCTATCACCCTTATTTTCTTTTTCACTTTCATTTCACATCTCCCACCTCTCTTCCTTTCTTCCATTTCACATCTCACAAGCCATCAAAAATCAACCCTTTCTTCCTCACTTAGCCATTAAATTGCCATCAATTTAGATCAAGGAGGTGCCACACTTAAGAATCAATCAACCATCTCTAAGAAAATATAAGTTTATCAACTAATTTTGTAGTTAGGGTTTTCTTTTTGAAAAGGAAAATTCGTAGTTAGGGTTTAAACAAATTTTCAAGATTGAATTTTGGGTATTATTAATTGACCTAATTTGTCTTATAAATTCGAAGTTTTAAGTCTATAGATGAATAACATATATAATGGATATGATTTAGATAGATTTTGGGTTGATTTCTTGTTGCTAGTTGATTTCGGGTTGATTTCTTGAAACGAACGAACAACTGCATCTTCTGAGAAAGAAGACGACATCCCGACGTCACGGATGAAACACGTTCATTCGTGATGGATGAACGCGGTTCCTCTGTGAGTTGACCACGGAGGAACTGCATTCATCCGTGAGTTGACCACGGAGGAACGCAATTCGTCCGTGAGTTGACCACGGAGGAACGCAATTCGTCTGTGGTCAATTCACGGACGGATGCATTTCCTCCGTGGTCAATTCACGGTCATAGAGTGGGCGCTATTTCCTCCGTGGTCAATATCACTTAAGTATTTACCTGAAAACACTATATTTGACATTTAGTTAATAATCATATTACTCGTATAAGTATATTATATTTCATTCATATATGTTTTCATACCATTTTTCTTTTAATTTTTAATTATAAGTTTTATATATATTTGGCTTTAAACGGGAAGATCTGGAATTTGAACAAGAAAGAAATATTTTAAAGTGAGAGACTATATAGTACCACTGTAAGTGGTATCTGCACACAAGATTATGAATCAACAATATATGGTGAGGGTACAAAATGTGTTTAATAGACAAAAACATATGGAGTAGATCGATCATTCAATATAAAAGATGGAGAAGGAGATGATTCGTAGAGCATAGAAATGGAAATTGATGTTCTCACTTCTGTGAAATATGTGAATAGAATATGAGTAGTTAAGTCTAGTTTTATTATAAGGCAGAAGTTAATCTCTCATATAAAAAGTTTTGATTATATGTTAATTAAAAAAAAATTATTATCATATTTTTATGGAGGAATATACTTATAAAAATCCTAATAAAATGGTTAGGGTTATATTTGGTAAAGTTTTTAAGCAGATTTTATTTACAAAACTATTTTTTTTTTATACCTTGTCCAATTTTCTATACCACTTATATTTAAGTTTTAAAAACTATCTTTCATAAAAAATATATTATAAATAAAAAAGTCTTTAAAATATATATTACCAAACAAACCCTAAAATAATGTCCTTTTCCCATTGACTTTGGTTTACTCTAGAAAAATGAAATTCTTGGTATGGTTTAGAAGAAGAAGGTGAAGGTTTTTTACATCCATTCAGTTGTAAGACAATACACGTTGTTAATTAGTGGATCAACTAGAGTTATTCTCGTGTCTTGTACAACATTTTTTCGTCATATTTTTCATGTATAAATTTTTTATATTAATTTTAAATTAATATATACTTAAAATATTATAAGTGTATTAATAATAAGATATAAAATTATTAATTTTATAATAATATTATAAAATATATTAAGTAATGTGTCATAGCTATGAAAGTGACATGTGTTACTTATAACTAAGATGAGAGGTAAAGAGATGTAATCTAATGTGATTAGAAATAGGAATAGACCTGAGCAAATGCGGGTCGGCCCGTCTGTCAAGTAAAATGGGCTTGGACAGGGGTTTAAGTCTAAACGGATTGGTTGGCCCGGTCCGGTCGGACTGACGGGTCGGGCCCGATAACAGGGCCAGGCCCGTATAAAATTTAAAATTATTTAAAAATACATTAAAAAATAAATATAACCTAAAAAATACATAAAAAATAATAATTTAACGGACCGACCCGGCCCGTTAAATACCAAAAAAATATACCAAAAAATAATTTAAATATAAGTTATATGTCATGTGGGTCGGCCCGCTCTTTCGGACGGATCCGACAAACGGGCTCGGCCCGGGCCCGTAAAAATGGGCCCGGATTTTGGCTAAAGTCCGGGCCCGCGTTTGATCAGGTCTAAATAGGAAGGAGCCACGTGAACATAAAAATGCAAGAAATTAAATTAGGTGATGAGCCAAGTTAGCCGCTAACAGAAGCAACAATCCCACCGACATTGTGGGATATTTTGAGCGTTGCTTATTAATGAATATTGCAGACCTTATTGGTCTATATATAAGTCAAAAACTAATAAATCAATACGCCAATCTCCACTCTTTGTTCGATCACTTGATCTTATCCTTCCAATTTAAACAAAAAAGGAAATATTTTTAGTCATTTTATATACAATGAGGTACGTATTTGATACATATAGCTAGGCATATGAAATTCCAGTACATAATGTGTTAGGTGCTGCTAAATGCATTATATATGCACGTAATCATAATTAAGATCGTAGGCCGAGAAGCTAGTGTACGTTACTTACCCATGAAATGCACCGTACCACAAATACTTGTGTGCATAATAAAAAAATGAGCAAATTGAAGAGCTCAATTTTAATCCCGATAGATCAAAGATATTTTAGACTCGAAATTAGGTTTATTGTTTATTTTTAAAGAAAATACTTGTGCTTTCCACCTCAGAAGTCGCTCTCTATCACATGCAAATGTACATACAAATATACAATTAAACACATCCGATCCTCCACCGACCTCCGAGCCCTTGATAAAAAATAAATGTCATTTTAATATTAGAATCTTATTAATTAATAATTACCATTCTAGTTATATTACTAAAAAGCTGTTGATTAACTACAACGACACTTATTAGAAATTGAAATTTTGACCATTTTATTTTCATATCTTAATATCCATTGATTGAAATGAGGATTGTAGAAGTAGAGGGACGCTCATGTAAAATGAGTATTGTGGTCAAACGAGTGAAGAAATATGGGACGTTGGATGCTAGGAGATGGACGAACAGATTTGAGAGAGATTTGAGGGTGAATGAGGGTGTGTTACATTGGATTATGAAGTAGATTAGGTAGTTACCAAAATCTAATAATGTTATTTATTTTTATTAATTAAAAAAGTATAGAATCTTATGAGAGAAATTAAAAAAAAAACATTAATATGGAATTATTACTTAGATTTCGAACTCTTTACAACAATTTCTTGGATTAAACTCGTTTATCATCATTTTTACAACGTTCATGAATATCAACTATTTGTTTATGAATATCAGTTATGTGTTCATGAATATCGATTATTTGTTTATGAATATCGATCATGTGTTTATGAATATTGATCAAGTGCGTCAGGATGCTATGCAAATTAGCAGATCTGTAAATCCGTTCTTGTTGCTTCTGCCATTATTTCTTGAATATCGTCCATGTTTGTATGAATATCTATGTTTAACATGTGAAAATTTAATTTCTTAAAAACTTGAATATCACCACTTAATAATATGAATATGATACTTAATTAATTGAATATCACAATCAATTACGTGAATATCACGTCCACTTACGTAAATATCATCACCCAATTACATGGATATCACACTCAATTACATGAATATCACCACTCAGTTATATGAATATCATAACTCAATTCATGAATATCGATCACTACCCAATTACATTAATATCACCATCCAATTACATGAATATCAACACTTTATTACATGAATATCACCACCTAGTATCGTGAATATCATCTTTTAGTCGACTTTTTTTGAATCTTCGATTCATGGCGGTTAACAATGACGTTGTCGCGTCGGATTTGAGCTCGTACAATTACCTTTTGTCTTTGGTGACATTTTTCCCTATTCAACAACTCCATAATCAACATTAAAATCATCCCAACTAAAGAATCTAAACTTTAAATTTCACAAATTATAAAACAATCCTAAAAAATATAACAAAACCTATATTTTTTACATACCTTGTGGTGGGATGCGAATTGGAGTACATCACAAACCCATGTTCCCAAAATTCAACAAGAAACAATCGTCTTCACCCTACAATTCCTAATACGCTACTTAAAAAAATTATCTTATTTTCACATTAACACAAAACCACCAACAACCACTGAAGAGAAGTAATGTACATACCACATGTATCACTCAATTTCTAATCTCATTTTTAAGTAATAAGATAACAAAAGTCCTTAAAGGTATATTTTAAGAACTTGCGGATTTCAATACACAATGCTCCAACATGAATATGTGTTTATTCTTTATAATTGATCCTCCTGTGTATTCCTGCAATGCAAATCCAAATTCACGGAAAATCAATTCAAATAAATTATAGGTTGAGTTGATACAATTATATTCATTAAAAGAATTTACTCCAACATGCCACACTAAAATAAATATGATTAGTCGCGGCTTCGCCGTTGGAATCTCCGCCTAATAATTTGAATGGTGAATCCTATTTGCACCCGGCGTGTCAGGCCTGATACGCACCGGCTGGCGCACGAAGGCGGCTGTCGTGCGACGGTGGGTGCCGGCGGTGGCCGGTGGTGGATGCCGGCGGTGAATGTCGGAGGTGGCCGACGGTGGATCGATCGAGTCATACAAATTTTCGGGTTGAGTTCGGGTCGAGTTTAGGTCGAGTCGGGTTCTTCTTCGATATTTAAAAAATATTGAATTTTAAAATTATATCGAGTCTTAAAAAATATCGAGTCAGGTTCGGGTCGAGTTCTTAAAATTCACCGAAAAATTATGATTGAATTCCACCGAAAGTAATTCATTCACGGACGCAACAATAATTCTGATTGAAATTCACCGAATATTCTACCCTAAACCCATCACTGACGTCCATTAACAGCGAGATCGTCCATCACCGGCGAGATCGAACTCCCGGTACCACCACTGTGCGGCGGCGCCAGATCGAACTTCCTCCACGCGACGCCCAGGGCACCCGTCGCCGGCCTACGACGGATTCCGCCGGCACCCACCATCGGCCGGCACTCACTGCCGCGCGGCAGTGAGTGCCGCGCACCACTGACACGGTGTTGCGCCACTGACACGGTGCAAATAGCACCGTGTCAGGGCGCAAGTAGCTTTGCCTATTTGAATCTCTCCTCCATTTCAATGGTGATTTGAGTTTTCAGTGAGTATGAAGAAAATATGGGTGGTTTTGGAGTGGCGTCTCGGTCAAATAAATGGATTAAATCGTATGCATAGGAGAGAGAATAATCAAATTTCAATTTCAATCCCCCAAAATCCGGGATTGATATTGATTGTGTAGAGCACCAGGTATATTCCTAATATGGACTCCAAATTGGTGTAATCCAGCTCATTCATTAAATCTCATCCAACGGATGTGATTAGTACCTCCGTTTTACCGTAATACCCCATTTCACATGAGCATAAATTTGTAAAAGTAATACATAAAAAGTAACTAAATGTAAAAATATTTTATTTTAATAATAACACTGTTAAGACTTATGTCAAAAGTTAAAATGCCATCTAATTTTGGTTCTATCATGTTATTATATTAGGCCAAAAGATATAGGCCAATTATATAACGTACAAACGGAGGAGGGAAGTGGTATAAGATTAGATTGTGTTTACACGAAAATCTCATATTTAATTTCTTTTATGTGTAAAATGTTATTGATTTTAGTTTCATCGGATATTTAGTGTGATTGGGGTTCACTCAAAACCTAAGAGAATTCGGTAAGCTCGATACTGGTTTGAAGGTGCGGGTGTACACTCGTATAAGCGGACCGAACCCAATATTACTAATGTCACACTTTGCGGATTAGCATGGCATTCCCAAAACGGTACTAAACGTTCACATAAGTAAAGTGTATGAACCGTGCATGAGTGAACTGCACGGACCTTGCGTTTTTGTTTCGTGTGTTTTGGTGTAATGGATCGTGCAGTGCTTTCGGCATCGATCGCGTTGTAGTCTATGCGTTTTGGTGCACGACATGTGCAATGCTTACGACTTTTAGTTGAAGTCCATGCGCTTTAATTCAAAAAATTAACTACCCTAAGCGCAAAGGAGTGCACACTTCGTGCACTTGTGCGATTAGTTGTTTGGCGCGGTTACAACCGATTTTAGCTGATCGATCCAACCAAATGGTAACCACTTATATATTGTGGTTGTCCCACAACTATATAAATGTATGTTAGGGGATGGTTTTGCTCTCCTACGAGACTCATCTCTCTTGTGAGTTTGTATCCTACAAAACCAAACAAACTTTTAAGTGTATCTCTTAGATTATTGCATATAACTAAGAGGGTAGTTTGTCCTATCCCAAGATAGAATTCATGTATATACACAAAGAATTCCAACATTTTTTAACGAGAGAATAATTTATCTTTTGCAAAGTGTCTCGCATGATCCAAACCAATATCCAATTTCTTACGACGTTAATAGACGTTTACACACGAAGAATTCCAACAATTTTTTTTTTCAACGGTCACACACCGCAAATACTAGACAAAAAAATACAAAATCCGTTTAAATTCTAAAAAATAATACATTAAACTATATTATTTTATACTAAATTATGTTAAATATACATATTTGATATAAGATAGTGTAATTTAATACTTTACCCTAAACATCAAAATAAACTTTAATGGTGGGTCATGAGAAATTAGAGGAGACGTATAGAAGACGGAACCAATCCAAGTCGGCGAATACCAGCATCAGCTTACATCATCAATCGGCCCCACATCCACTGATACGTGGCATACATAAACCAACACATGCCCCTTGACAGCCAGAGAGAGACAAATAACACCCGCCAAAGAATTTTATTTTTCGTAAGGAAAACACGAAATTAGAAAGAGGAAACGACAGGGGAGATAAGATGGGAACGACGAATAGTGTCGGCCATATTTCGAATAATGAACCTACGTGGCGCCCTCCCCAACAAGCCACACCATCACCCTACCTCCCACATAATCTCCTTAATTGCACAAAACCACCTTTACTCCCTAATCTTTTTCAAATTTACCCCATACTATTATTTCTTCAAAAATTACCACTCCTCTCTTTATTTCGTTGTAACTTCCCCTTAATAAATAATTGAGCATTAATTAGGTGTTATTATGAGGGAGTTTCACATGGTCCTTATTGTACAACATAAGAAATATTATGGGTCATTGGATCGTTTTTAATAGACGATTATTGACGTTCACATGTAAGTATTACATGTTCATTTTTTCTATACGGTAAAGTTCACATATAACATATTCATGTTCAAACACATGTCTTTGTGTATTTATAGCTTATTTGTGAACTTCAGTGCACAAATAAATGACCTTAAGAGCTTATTTGTGAAACTTCTATATAGGTTATTTCAGAATGATCAAAGGACGTTAAAAACTTTTTTTATTACTTTTTGTCTCTAATCGTTCTGGAATAGACAATTATTGACGTTCACATATAAGTACTAAATGTTCATTATTCTATGCCG
Organism: Rheum nobile; assembly: GCA_027886185.1. NCBI lineage: Eukaryota > Viridiplantae > Streptophyta > Magnoliopsida > Caryophyllales > Polygonaceae > Rheum > Rheum nobile. The sequence continues at coordinate 1,175,039 of WOAB01000170.1, forward strand.
TAAGGTTCACATATAACATGTTCATATTCAAACACATGTCTTTGCACATTTAAAACTTATTTGTGAACTTCAGTGCCTAATAAATGAACGTTAAGAGTTTCTTTGTGAACCTTATATATAAGTTATTCCAGAATGATCAGGAGACGGAAAAAAAATGTGATAAAAAAAAATTAAAAATCGACGACCGAGATCATTTCACACGTTGTACGATAAGGATATGTTGTACAAGATTCTCAATCGTTATTATCATATAAAATAAGAATAAATTTATGCACAAAAATTGATATAATTTCAAATGTGCATAAATTCAGCTCAGCTCACAACGTTATAAACTTATGCATATACATCATTTATTTTATACGATAATAATAACCGAATTTGTGAAATTCTATATCATTTTCGTTGTAACTTCCCTTAATAAATCCCTATTTCCTCTTTGTTTCCTTCCTTGTAAGTCATAAATAAACCCCCAACCCTCTTTTTTCTTATTAAATTAATCAAGCATTACACAAACCACACACTACCAGAAAACGTACAATAGATTCGAGTGCGTATATAAAACGAACTCCCTCTTTCCACGATTCCAAAGTGTGTGATTTTTCACCACAAGGAGAATATCGAATTAATCCCTTTCCTTATTCTTAATTTCTTCCATTTCTTGAGCTTCATCCATTAATCTAACAACAAAATAAATTAATTCGAGCGAGTAGTCGTTATATATATATGGAAGGTGATCAGTATTGCCAAATCAGCACCGTGGCGGCGGTAGCAGCTCCGGCGACGTCGCCGGAGAAGAGGAAACAGAGGAAAGCGCAAGAGGAGAAGCCGTACAGGGGAATAAGGATGAGGAAGTGGGGGAAATGGGTGGCGGAGATCAGAGAGCCCAACAAACGCTCAAGGATCTGGCTGGGCTCGTACTCGTCTCCGGTGGCCGCCGCCAGGGCGTACGACACCGCCGTGTTCTACCTCCGTGGGCCCACCGCGCGCCTCAACTTCCCCGAGTACTTCCTCCACGCGGACGATGACGTCGTCCGCGGAATATCGGCTGACGTCATCCGGAAGAAGGCCACGGAGGTGGGCGCCAGGGTCGACGCCGCTCTTATTAATCAGGCCACCACGCAGTCACGTAAGGCCCCGGATCTCAACGAGTACCCGGATCCGGAGGATTCGGATCATGATGATTGATCGATTTGCAACTTTAATTTGTATTATTAATTAATTGGATGGATCATGTACGGTATATATATATATACGTTCGTGAAGAGCTTCATCGATCCAAGTATGAGCCGGCCAGTAGAGTGAAGTTGCTTGAATCTGGTCTTGCAGTAATGAATTCAGTTTGTTTAGGTTAATATTAGTTTGTAGTGGTTGTTTTTCACGGATTGATAAGTTGATATATATATATCTTAATCACCTAACCTCTCTTCAGTACGTATATATTAGTAAATTAGGTTAATCTTGCTTATTTTGTTCTTCTTTATCCTACTAGCTTCTCTTTAAGTGGTTTTGTGGTACGTTGGTTGTTCGATCTTTAGTACTCCCTACCTTTAAAAATAAGTGGTTTTGGGTTACTAATTATGTTATTAGAAATTAAATTATGATAATACTGTATGGTTTTTTCTAGCATGATCACACGATAATAATTTCCTTTTTAGTAATAAAACTCTATTTTATAACAATTAATTTAATTTTTTTTACTAAGGATTTATTCATTTCTTTTTAGAAAATATTTTGAATATAATAGGGCTATACATCTGATCCAGACCAGAATTTTTATAATTCTTGGACCGGAGAACGGATCAGACTGGTATGATTCGGTCCGGTTCCGGTCTGGTCCGGTCTTGGACCGGATTGGACCGGTAAACATATCTTTTATTTTTTTAGTTTTATATAAATAAAAAATTAATTATTTTTCCTATTTTTATAACTATTGTGTATAATAATAGACATCATATTTTGTTATTTATTTATATTTATAATATAAACTAATTTTTAATAGTATTATGAGATATTAATATATAAATAATAGAAAATCGGTCCATTCGGTCCGGACCGGAAATCGGCCGGGTTTGGACCGGACCAGAACCGAAATTTTAAAAATATGTGGATCGGACCGTAATTCCCACGGTCTGGTCCGGTCCGGGCATTTTCGGACCTGTCCGTTTTTCCAATCCAGTCCGAATCTGCACAGCCCTAGAATATACTCCCTCCGTCCCAAAATGTTTGTCCTGTTTTGACCAGGCACACTTGCCGAAACGAGTTTTGTATCGTTAATATCTCTAATTACATAACTCTAAAAATTATAATTTTTTGATATTATCAAAGTACTCGTTGAGACGAATCAAACAAGACCCCACATGACTATGTTTTTTCTTATATATTAGGAGAAATCTTGAAGATTCTCCGCAACGGTGAACAGTGCCCAAAAGTCAAACATGACAAACATTGTGAGACGGATGGAATAGTATTCTATTTTAACTTGTTATCATGTGCTCATGGGCACACACTAGAAAAATCGATACTGTATTTGGTTATTTGCAAGTTATTTTTTATTTATTAGTTTAAATTAAAATAGGTAAAATTATAATATTTTTGTTTAATGTTTTTTAAAAAATTATATCGGCCGTTAAAATGATAAGTATTTCTAATCAAGAGAATATGTTATTAAAATGATAACTTTTTTAAAACAAAGAGAGTATTATACAAAAGAAGATAATACGTAGTATAATCTATACATATAAAGTACAACTTTTTATTAATTTCCCCTCCTCCTTGCAAATATATATACATGGTGATAATTTATGCATTATTAACTCGATCTTTGTCATATGGACTTGCCCTTGGGAAATTGAAATAGTTATTGTTGATATTTTGATCGATCTCAATTCATTTTAGGAAGTTATCATTAAACATGTTTTTCGTGAGGTGAATCAGTCTGCTGATAAAATTGTTAAACTTAGCTTCTCACCTTCGATGTATGCTCTGAATTCCAATCCAGAACTTCACGTTCTCATCCGCAAGGATGCTCTAGGCCGGACCTTGCATAAAAACTAGGTATCGTCTAATTCTTTCCTCATAATATATATATATATATACACGATTACTTTTCGACGCATAGGCAAAATTACTTTTCAGCGCATAGGGTCCTCATGTAACGTGTGGCATGGCTCACCACGTTACGTGATGTAAAAATAGTTCCACACGTTATGTGTGGATCATAACCACACGTAACGTGTGGTTTGTAGCTAATGCAGCGGTTGTTATGGCCTAATGCAGCAGTTGTTATAGCCTAATGCAACGGTTTATGACCTAATGCAGTGGTTTTATGACCTATTGCACCATTAAGACGAAGAAAGATGTGAATCCCTTCGCCATTTTTGAGTTATGTCAAATAAGTAAGTTTCAAAGTTTATATGTAAAGGTTTGTTTGGTGGAGGTATTTATAAATACTTTTTTTGGTTAAAAAATAGTACTTTTTTTAGAAAAAAAGTTTTTGAAATTTGGGTGTTATGGAAAATAGTGAAAGAGGTACAAAAAGATTTTTTTTAAATAAAATCTTAATGAAGAGGTTGTCATACAAGGCCTAAGTTTTTTTAAAATTATTTTACCCTCTTTTTCAAAAAATAAAGTAACAAAACCATGTTCATGCTCTAACTTATTATTTTACCCTCTTTTTATGACCTAATGCAGCGGTTCCTATGACTACCTAATGCAGCGGTTTTATGACCTAATGCAGCGGTTATGATACGTAACGTGTGGAGTGTAGCCCCACGTAACGTGTGGTACAACTCCACACGTTACGTGAGGAGCTTGAAAGGGTCTGCTCCCGCGCGTAACGTGGGAAGCATATTCCCACGTTACGCGCGACCCTATGCGCTGAAAGGTAAAATTGCATATGCGCTGAAAGGCAAAGGGCCACTATATATATATATATATATACATGGTATGTAGTATGAGATTTTGGTTTTGGTGAAACAGCTTCTTAAAGTAAAACGAGAGTACAAATAAGAGCCATTGGATTACAAATGAAGCAACAGTCCTGATTGAAAGTAAATGGGTGCATCTTTGTACGGTGGAATTGAACATATATGATTTCCATTAATTTAGGGATTTGCTTACCCAAATTACAAGAGATCATTCACTTTCCTTTTTTTTCTTTTACTCTCTCCCTCCCAGTTACTTTATCTATGTATCTCATTCCAGTCGAAATCAACGCCCCACTCACCCGCCGCCGTCCTCCACCGAATCACCACCTCCACCCATGCCATAACCTCTGCCGCTTGCATCCATCGCCACATAAACCACTAGATATCTCCTCCAGTGGTCGTCTCCGAGGTCGATATCCCGGAAAGGCGTCCCCCGCCACCACGCCTACACCGTAGGCCCCGACCAGTGTTGCTCCGTCGTCGTCCAGGAAATCAACGGGGTGTGCTGCTCCGTCGTCGTCCAGGAAATCAACGACCCCGTCCACGTCGTCTGGTCTATTGTCCGTCGATTCGACAACCCCTAGACCTACAAGCACTTCGTCAAGAGTTGCGATCTCCTCGGCGCATCCGGAGATCTCTCTGTCGCGTGCACGTCATCTCCGGCCTCCCCGCCGCAACCAACACTGAGCGACTCGAGATCCTTCTTCTGGAGCGTCTATGGTCGATCCAGATCTAGATTCTTTCACCCATTCCTCACCTCTGGTTATGGCTCTTACGGGTCTTCTAGTGGCGCCTAATGATCATTTCTCATCTTTTACCCTCCGGGTTTGTGTCGATTTGAAATGGTGGTGCTCTCCTGAACAACCTCTCCTTCTCTTTCCCTCTGACGCTTTCGACCTCGTTGCCGCTCATCTCTGCATTGTTATTCATGTTAACAGTATTGTTATTCATGTTAACAATATTGTTATTCACATTGTTACAATATATGTGTTTGATATTTATGTTTTAGATATTGTAGTCTGTGGTGTTATTCATTATAATAATGTTGATATTCACATGGATTCAGATTCTGCTTGTTGATAGTGTTGTATGAGTTATTGATCATTTAAGTTTCATGCGTTGAGTAGTTGATATTCAAATGTTATGATGTAATATTCACTATAATGTTGTTGATATTCATGTTGGATGTAGGTTTTATTCGTTGAGTAGTCGATATTCAAAATTTATGATGTGATATTCACTATAATGTTGTTGATATTTATGTTGGATCATGTAATCAATACTGATGTTCATGTACATTTTTCCGTGTATAACTATCTGTGTTAGTGTGAAGTGATTATTTTTTGTTTGAGTTATGATCGATATTCATGGTGAAACGTAGTGATATTCATACCAATATAGAATGATATTCATGGTGTAATTGATTATGTTATTCATATATTATTAAGTGGTCATATTTTAAGTTGTGTTATTCATGTCTTTAATTGGTGATATCCACATATTAAACAAATATATTCATACAAACATGAACGATATTCAAGAAACAATGACAAAAGCAACAAAAATAAATCTACAAATCTACGAATTTGCAAAGCATTAGGACGCTGAAAAAATCAAGTGGTTATATTCGTGTTTTAAGTAGAGATATTCACATCCATCGATATTCATAAACACATGAACGATATTCATAAAGACGTGATCGATATTCATGAACGCTGAAAAATCGCTGAAGAAGAAGAAGAAAATGTATCAGCAGAATCAGACGATTTTAGGAAAGATAAAATATTGTGTTTTCTTTCTCATCTAACAACCTCATTTATTATATTTTCCTAATTAAAAATTAAATAATTGTCTTATTAGAGTAGATTTAGTAGTTACACCCCTACTATATCTATTATAAGACCCAATCATCCAACCATCAATCACCATCAATCCAACGCTCCAGATTAATACTTCCGTTTTACTATAATTTTCGTTTTATCGGAACGTTTCTCTGTAGTATGATGATAATATGTAATTATGAAACGGTTAATTAATTACTAAGTGGGTGAAATATAAAAAACGAAAAGATAAGGTAGAGAGTTGGTGGGTTAATGGATGAGGAAGAGCTAGTTGAAGAAGTGGTGGTGGAGGTTTGTTTGTCTTCTTAATCAAGGAGGTAGTCACCGTCACGGGGATTAGGCAGCCAGCCAGTAGTGGCGGCATTCTAACGGTGACGCACTGACGCCTGACAACAGAGTGGACGGTGATGAGTGCTGCTGCTTCTTTAATTAATCTTTCTAGCCCGGTCCTACCATGCTAATAATACTCATCATCATTAACGCTGATTAGTATGAGTATTAATGATAACAACGACACTAAATTCATCCCTTTTCTTCTTCTTCTTCTTCATAAAGTCAACAGTGTTTTTAGGTCGCGCAGCAATTAATCTTGTACTCCACCTGGCAACGGTTCATGTATGTACGCAGTACAATCCAATAAATCTTATTTTATGGACAAGTGTATGTGGTGCTAATTAAAATGGCTTAGTCATATTTACCACACACAACTTAGGGTTTGTTTATTAAAAAGTTATAAAAAAACATTTTCACCGAAAAATAATTTGTTTTTCCTTTTTTCTTATTACTTAAATTTCAAATTTAAAAAATCACTAAAATAATACGGACATGATTGAAAGAAAAATAAATACTCCATCTGTTCCCAAATATAGTTCTCCTTTTGGAAATTGCACAAAAATTAAGAAATTTGAAACCAAAGGAATTCTGCAGGAAAGTACATTAGATTTAGGAAAGTACATCGGATTTACAATCCAAAATTCATCAAACTTGTGCCCCAATCTATCTCACATTTAAATAATCGATAAAAGTACATTTGTACATTGTTTACAACCAATAGAAACACATAATTCATAAATACACGGATTGTTAAAAGAATTTACAGAGATTCACAGTATTTCTAGCATTATAAATACCCATAATGCTAGAAATCTGCAGTCATTACTCACTACTCAATTAATCACTTACACAAAAACAACAAACCCTAAACAGAAAATTAAAGGCATCACTGCCTATCCTTGATGGCTTCAGACTGGGACTTAAATGATGCATGGATTCCAGATGCTGAAGACCATGGACACATGGGAGCTGCTGAGATCAACATTGATCTTAATGAACCGGCTGGGGACATGAAAGAGGGGCAAGGCTACCATTTTGATCTCAATATGGAACCAGAAGATGAACATGGCATTAAGCAACCAGAAACAGAGGTAACATACCTTCAACACACATCATTTCCTTTTTCACCAGATAATCATCAACAACCTTCAAGGAATAGGCTCAGCAGTGAGAAGAGATTGAACATACTTATATGGCTTCTCAGCAGAACAACAGAGGGCAAGTTCAACAGAGGATCAATCATGGCTGCTGCACATGAATTTCAAGTAACAAAAAGATGCATAAGCAAACTGTGGAACTTAGCCAAGAGACAAAGACAAGCAAATGAAAGATATAATGTCACAACCAAGTTCCACAACTCATGCAAAAGAAGGATTGAAGTACTAGTTGGAGATATCACATCAATTAGCATGGGTGACAGGTCATGTATTAGAGATTTGACAGCCAAGCTTAGCATCTCAAAGAGTACAGTCCATAGAATGGTTAAAAGAGGAGCATTGAAGCCACATACAAATTCATTACATCCAGGTTTGAAAGATGGAAATAAAATGAGAAGGTTGTCATGTATTTTGGATCTACTGCAAGGGGACACATCTGAATCAAAGAGAGAGTATTTCCCAATGTTTGACTTTGTCCATTTAGATGAAAAGTGGTTAAATCTCAGCAAAAAGTCACACAGGGTATATCTAGCACAGAATGAAAAGGGCAAGTACAAATCAGCATGCTCAAGCAAATTCATTCCAAAGGTAATGTTCACTTCAGTGGTGGCTAGGCCAAGGTTCAATTCACAAGGAGAATGCACATTTGATGGAAATATTGGCATCTTCCCATTCACATATCAAGAGGCAGCCAAAAGATCATCAAAAAACAGGCAAAAGGGGACAATGTGCACAAAAATTGTAGAGTCAGTCAATCAGAGAGTCACAAGGGACATGCTAATCAATCAGATTATTCCAACAATCAAGTCCAAATGACCAGGGGGAGCACCACAAGTAATTTTCATCCAACAAGATAATGCAAATGCACATATTACTCAAAATGATGCAGAGTGGCAGCAGGTATATGAGCAAGATGGATTCACTTTTATTCTAATTCAACAGCCTCCTAATAGGCCTGACCTAAACATCTTAGATCTAGGCTTTTTTAGAAGTATACAGTCCTTGATGCATAAAAAAATGCCTAAAGATGTAGATGCACTGCTAGGTGCAGTTAGTGAAGCCTTCTATGAACTAGATCCTAAAACATTGAGTAATGTGTGGGTGACTCTCAAGCATGTAATGAATGAGATTTTGAAGGACAAGGGAGGGAATGACTATGAGATACCACATGTAAATAAGAAGAAACTGGATGCTCAATTACATCTACCAGTGAAGGCCCCAATGTGGGTTGTGATAGAAGCTTGAGACCTTATCAAGGGAAATGCACAACAAAGGGGACAACAAGCAGCAACAGATCAACAATCACCTCAGGACCCAACAACAAGCAATGGACATGGATTGCAGGACACTCAGGAAGGAAGTGCAAGCATGGGATATGATATGCAAGACACTCAAGAAACAACAACAACAACATTTGGACTCTAAGTATTTTAAATTTAAAGTCTACACTTTTGTGAAGAGCTTTTACATTTCACATAACTAGTAGGTTATGTGAAAAATAGAAGCTTGATATAGGATTAGCCTACAACTTTTGGGAACATAATGTAATTTTGGGAACTAAATCAGAATCTAATAGAGCATTATCAAGCAAGTCATTGTCATCAAATGCACATACAAGAATCTAAACAGCATCTCAGATGTCCCCATGCATCATTGATGCATATCCAATCACACAACAACAAATATACCAATAAACCATCCAAGTTATATCAACTGGTTGCTTAAAGGCACATTAGGGCATGAAACCAAAGGATATGCATCTCAGTCCATTAGAGAACTCATCATAGATATAAGAAAAGAATATAAACAGTATCTCATATGTCCCCATGCATCATTGAAACATATCCAATCACACAACAACAATAACAGATATACCAATAAACCATCCAAGTTATATCAACTGGTTGCTTAAAGGCACATTAGGGCATGAAACCAAAGGATATACAGCTCAGTCCATTAGAGAACTCATCACAGATCAACAAAGGGACAACCATCACTAGACAACATCAAACATAGCCAACAAGTTCAGATTATCATAAACAAGTATAGTTCTCCTTTGTCAAATTGCACAAGTTAAGAAAATTTCCATAAGGGGTTAAGGTAAGCAATTCTGCAGGAAAGTACATCAGTCATAGGGTACAATCACAATCCAGAATTCATCAAACTTGTGCCTCAATCTTTCTCACATTCAATTAAGCAATAAAAATACATTCGTAAATTGTTTACAACCAATAGAAACATAGAATTCATAAACACACGGATTAAGCCAAAAATTAACAGAGGATCAATCATAGCATTTCTAGCAGTATAAATACCCCTAAACCTTCAACACTGCATTCATTACTCACTTATAATGCAAATCCAACATAACAGATCAACCACTTATAATGCAAATCCAACATAACAGATCAACCACATCATAATCCAACATACACATTATCCAACAACAATTGAAAAGGGGACTTCAAATAACATAATGGGACAATCCAAAAATCCATCTCAATTACGCATGCAACAACAGAAAACTCATCAATGGAATTGGGAACTTCCCTAATGATCCGGCGAGTCAGGGATGACAATAATCTCAGGCGAAGCTACCTCATCAGAGACGGAGGGGACATCAGCGGCATCCGGGACATTGGGGACATCAGGGATGACAACAACTTCAGGTGAAGCCACATCATCCGAGTCAGGTATCACGATCACCTCAGGCGAGCCACCTCCTCCGATTCTCTCCTCCACCGTCTCCTCGGATCTTTCAGGGGTGTACGTGTGATACCCCAAAAAGTAACAACCTCCATCGCACCTAGGATGCTCAGAGCATTGTACGCTGGGAGAACTAGAACAAGAGGACCAGGGTAACGAGGAGGAGCTACTCATGATGAGAGGGGATCTGGATCAAGCAACAGAGGGGACGAGAGGGGATCTTTGATGAGAGAGATCGGAGAACAGAGGGGACGAGAGGCTTCTAGGGTTTAGAGAGATCGGAGAACAGAGATCGGAGAACAGAGGGGACGAGAGGGGATCTTTGATGAGAGAGCTCGGAGAACAGAGATCGGAGAACAGAGGGGACGAGAGGCTTCTAGGGTTTAGAGAGATCGGAGAACAGAGGGGACGAGAGGGGATCTTTGATGAGAGAGCTCGGAGAACAAAGGGGACGAGAGGCTTCTAGGGTTTTTAGATGGAGAGCACACAAACTAGGGTTTTTCGAGTGAAGAAGAGAGAGATTTGAGAGCGAAGAACAGAGTGAAGAACATAGTGAATGAGAGGGGATCTGGAGAGCAGCGGCGATTAGGGTTAGGGTTTGAGAGGAGAGAGTGAATGAGAGGCTTTATACATGGATATCAGATGAGAGTTATTAATGGGGTAGTTGATGGTGTAGGGAGATGGTTTAGGGATTTAGGGTGAGAGTATGTGAAATTAATGGTGGGAGTAAATTAAGGGTAGTTGATGGTTTGAATGGAAAAAAAATGAATAAATGGAGGGTATTGATGGGGAAGAAAAGGAGAGTAGGTAGTTTAGGGATTGGAGAATAAAGACAAAAACAAAAATGAAAAAAAAAATAATTTTTTAGGACGCTAAAAACAGAAAAGAGAACTATATTAAGGGACGGAGGGAGTATAAACTTGATAATGATTATATAACTTGTCGGTTGTCAATATTTAAGCCAGATTGTACGATTAGTAATAAACATATCTGGGTAGGCGTGTTCATATCAACATATGAATCATATGACCACTTCTAAGCCATATAATATGAGAATTAAAATAATTACAATACATATGTACGGAGTTCAGGCTTTGGCATAGATGTTACTCAGAATTTGCCCTTATCTTTAATTTGAATCATGAATCATGAGTTTTAGCAAAGCTGATACACAAGTCAACGAAAATAAATATTAACTCCGATCTGAACGTTTTAATCGATTGAATTAGGCGATCAAAACAAAAACAAAAAAATAGGAATTTTACGAGGTAACTCTCAGGTTTTGCAAATTCCGCGAGGTGTCTACAAGTTTCGACTATTCTGCGCGGTAATCCTGAGTTTTCTAAAAAATCCGTCAAATAACTCTCTGTTATCCCTAAAGTTAAAATATCGTTAAATTATTATTTTTAAAAAAAGGAAAACAAATTTGGTTCTCTTCCTTTGTAAACGCCGCTCCACTGTAAGGTTTTAAGGGTTTATCAAATTTGGTTCTTGTACCTTTGATTTATATGTTGTTTTTGTTTTGATCATTGTTAGTCGGTAGACGATCTCTTTCACTGGAGTTCTGATGAGACTGGGTCGAGTCTCCCGAACGGGTCCAAATCCGAGTCCGGGTCAAATCGGTTGGAGAGGAGGGCGTAGACGAAGGAAATTAAGCAGCCGACAAGAGCGAGGTGTTAGGGGACACCGACGAGGTTGAGGACGGTGATTCTATCTGTGCTAAGTTGAAAACGATCACCGACAACGGCCAGATTCAGGGGAAATAGAGACGAATTTCACCTCCACCACCGGCATCGTCGCGTTCCTTGGGGTCTCCGGCGTCGTCGCACTCCTTGGCATCGTCGGCGTCGTCCCTCTCTCTGTCGTCCGGCGTCAACCCTAAAAGTCGATACGCGGTCAATAAAGCTGATTGTTTACCCTAGCCCGACCAATTGGCACCGGCGACGGCCAGATTCAGGGGAAATCGAGACGAATTCCACCTCCACCACCGACATCGTCGCGCTCCTTGGCGTCCCCGGCGTCGTCGCACTCCTTGGCGTCCCCGGCGTCATCCCCTTCGCAAGCGTCGTCCCCCTCGTCGGCGTCGTCCCTCTCTCTGTCGTCTGGATCTCCCGACGTCGAAGTGGTACATGTTCGTTGTTACCCAGCAAAGAAGAAAGGAGCTTTGTTTTGATTTTTTTTATTTCTTTAATTAATTAATAACAAATGCTGTCACTGTTTTTTTTTTACTTTTAAAAATTAAATAACATTTTTTTTAATATTAATTTAACTGTATTTTAACTTTAGGGATAACGGAGGGTTATTTGACGGACTTTTTAGAAAACTCAGGATTACCGCGCGGAATAGTCGAAACCTGTGGACACCTCGCGGAATTTGCAAAACCTGAGGGTTACCTCGCGGAATTCCCGAAAAAAAAAATTATTCTTATGGAAGAGCAGGAGAAATCAAGGCAGATATATATAGTTCAAGCTCAAATGAGTTGGGCTGGGCCCTATACTGCTTGGGCTGGGCCATATATTATGTTTGGGCTCCCTTCATTATGTACTTTTACTCGACCTGTCAAAATGGATCCCAGATTCAACTCAACTCAATAATTTTACAACTTCCTACTCAGACAATATATATCGAAGTTAATGTTGACTAGTTTCCAATTCATACCCTAGATTTTTATCAGTAGAATTCAAATAAAGGTGGATTTTACAATAAGTCAATTGTTCCTATTTAAGCATCATCATAACTGACAAAAAGAGAGTGGGATAATCAAAAGTTCAAAAAGATGTAGAGAATAAAACAAAAGGAGAAGATGTTTGAAAGAATAATTATGACATTTCTAGAGGTAAAATCTTCAAAAGGTTTTATTACCAAGATAAGGAAAGCAAAGAAAAAGTAGAAAGATAACAAGCATTATATCGGTCATATTCTGGTAGAGTTTTATATAAATTTTATGGATAGAGTTATATAATCCTACAATAAACAGGTAAATTTGTCACAAAAAAATTGTAAATTTGTCACAAGTCATATATTAAAAAAATTAAATTAAAAATATATATATTAATGTCTTTTACATGTTAACAAAAAGAGTTATAAGCCCAATTGGTTGTGGAACATGAGTTTAATCCAAAGGTTTGGGGTTCAAGTCCCCATCTCTCATCTTTTGTATTGTTTTCTTTTTAGATAAATAACAATTTGTGTCCTTTATTTTCTCTTTTATACAAATATTTGTATTTCCTATTTTTGTCCATCATGATTATGAAATAAGTTAAAAACTTTGTAAGCTAATTGAATTAATCTTATTTAAAATTCTCACAATATATTTGATACTAACATATTTTAGGTAGTTCTCCTTACTATTTGTCCAAAAATATTTTCAAAATTGTAAATTAGTTAAAAATATTTTTCAAAACATAATAATCCACCTAGTATATAAGATTTGTACAATTTTTTTTACAAATAGTAATGTAATTAATGCTAAACAATATTGTATAATTTTTCATATGCGATTTTGTGACCCCCTTCGAAGAAATCCTGAATCCGCCACTGTATATATGTACAGAGTCTAACCAAGGAGGGTTTGGATTTTCCCCCAAAAAATCAATATATCATTACTAATTGACTAATGCATTAAGCTAGAATTTACCAAGGTAGCCTAGAACAAGTAATTCGGTAAATTGAATTTATCGTACAAATTTTAATCGAATTGAGCAGTAACAATTCATCAATCACTTTTTTTTCTCGATTTCCACAAGCTAAAAACAATAACAAAAGGTTTCCAAAGTATAATATTTTTTACAGCATATATATAAAATAAATTAGCATTCAAGCTTTCAATAATTAAAGTTTTGAATAGACACCTACTTTTATAATTTGCCTTTCCTTCCCTTGAAATATAATTTAACACCATTAATATCAACCTTTTAGCTAGATGGCCATATCAACGTAAAATTCATACATATATATAAATAAACTTTACGCTTGGTTCATAAGAACATATATAACATAAGTGGATAATCTACTATATAATAATTAAAGCAAAATCACGTCCGCACAGGCACGCGTCCCGAGAATGCATCCGACAATTGCGCTGCCACGTGTCATCGCAAAATTTCTTTGTACACGTGTCAGTTTTTTGCTTCATTGGGTAGTTTACTAAAATACATAGTTATAGCCTTATATAATATGATTTTCTTTGTTCCATTTTGATTTTAGTAGATTATAAATCTTTCTAAAAAATATGCAATTAATATTCTAACCTAATTTTCCGATTGCAAATCTTTATAAAAATAAACAAATATAATCCAATCTATTTTCTGAATATTGCATATAATTCCGAATATAAGAATGAATATTTTGCAATCAATAAAACCTGTATAATTGTGCAGTATATGATTTATACAAAACATTATAAATTTTAAACCATAAGAAAAATAATAGAATATGCACACAATCAAAAACTTGAAAGACCAAAAATAACCTAAAACATAAATTAAATTCCTAGAAATTATATGCCCAGAAAACACAACAAATGAACAAAACCTGTCCAGAAAGAAATTTCTCTGGTATACATATTATAAATAAAATTGAAATTAACTATGACCAAATACAAATGCAAAAACACCTGCAAAAGCTTGCAAAAAACTTGCAACACATATACAAAAACACCTGCAAAAACTTGCAAAAAACCTGTAAAAAACTTGCAAACCTTAATAACAACACATTGCACAAAACTAAACCGGCTTGTGCAATATTAAAACCTGCAACGCTAAACCTGAACCAGAAATAAATCACAATAAAACTTACAATAATACAAATTATGCCACAAAAATACACAAATTATGCAATTGTTGCCTCGACGCCCAAATTCTGCATATCAATCTAGTATAAACCTGTCCATAAATAGACATATGACATAATATTTTAGAATATAAAATATATGCACAATAAATGAATCATATCAAAGGAAATCACAGAATATATTACAGTATATATGACACAGAATCTACATTTTCCAAATGAGAACGTGGCAAAATATTACAGAATAAAAAAATATGTGCAAAATAAACGGTAGAATATATATATGGCAAAATATATGGCACTGAAAATCTATGTTTCCAAAAATTAAAACCGATCTGGGACTGATAATATATGGCAGAATATGACAGAATCAATGACTCGGTTTGTGCAGCTATATATTTACAGCCTCTCATTCAATTTCAGTACAATCAACTAGACATTGCAGTACAAACAACAGACCGTTTTGAGCTATTTACGAGGTAACTTTTGTCATTCACCCAGAAATTACATGTACTGATATTGACTATACATGTCTTTCATTACATTTTGTTCATTAGATTTGTGTTCATTACATTATGATTGCATACTAAATCTATAGAT
This sequence comes from Rheum nobile, assembly GCA_027886185.1. Taxonomy (NCBI): domain Eukaryota; kingdom Viridiplantae; phylum Streptophyta; class Magnoliopsida; order Caryophyllales; family Polygonaceae; genus Rheum; species Rheum nobile. Next base: position 1,190,393 of record WOAB01000170.1, read on the forward strand.
TTAAACCTTCACAAACAAGAGATTTCAAATTAATAGATTTGAACAACTCATACAAATAGAGATAAAATTAGAGAAATTGATAAAGATGAAGACATATTGGGTGTCATTGGGAGAGAGAGTGTGAGTGATTGACTGAGAGAGAGAGAGAGATACAGAAAGATAACTTACATGTAACAACTTTGGATCTACATAGACAATCTCCTTGGATATGAAAGTCTATGGTCGATCATCTGCATAGAATAAAAAATATTATAAGTTCCATATTTTAGAGACAGACAGAGAGAGACCAAAATAGAGGCAGAGAGATAGACAATAGCTTACATCTTTTACATGCTTCGTATGTTTGAGTTTGGATCGATCTCCTCATCGGCGGAGTTGTTGTGGTTCGAATTTGAAACATAACAAGTATAAGCATAAGGTTAGACTATGAATTATACAAAATAGTGTTAAAAAGACAAGGGTGTGATAATTTTGTACAGTTTTGTAACTGTTTTAGCTCAGCAAACATAATTCTATATGAAATATAAAGATATCTAAATTGCTAAGTGTTATAAACAGTTACCATGCATGCAGTATGAATGAAATTAAAGTTTACATTTCTGTGTATCTAATAAGCATTGTAGTCATTTTTCTTTTCAGATCTAGGTGAAGGGCTCTTATGCAATCAGACAGTGGAAAACAATTGCAATTTTAATCTCGAAAATTCTATTACAATAGCGCTAAACTCTACAAGAAAGGTACCTTTATATTTAATATTGTTCTGTATATTTATGTTTGAAGATATGGATATTATGTATATTAATGATTATAGCATTTCAAATTTACTTCAAATATAAAACCTATATAACAGTATTAAATCTATTAAAGTGACCTAAGATTGATTAATTTTTTTTCAAATTCAATATCAATATTGCATTTGGTCAAAAAATAGATTTCATTTCCAATAAAAAATGAATCAAACAAATGAACAGATGTACAACAAACATGAAGTATATTTCTAAAATAACCTAAGTATAATTAATGAAACAATATTAGCATAATAAAACACAAAGACAGAAAGATATGGTATCACTTTTTTCAGTTGATTATGTTAGGGACATGCATGCATAACTTCTTCCTTGAAGCTCTTCTTTTTGTATCTGAAATGGTTTTGTTGTGAAAATTGCATTTGGTTTAATCCTCGAAAACAAAACACTAAATTTTGGGTTGAAATTCTCCACTCTCAAGTCTCAACCCCATCCCTCAACTCTAACAACTAAACAACCTTCTAATGTCTTAAGATAATTGATTAAAGTCGTGAGAATAAGGGTACTGTATTATTTAATGTATTAAGATAAGGGTACTGTATTAATTAATGTATTAAAATAATTGATTAAAGTCGTGAGAATACATGGTCAAGAAAATTAGATAAGTCTTCTAATCTGGGAAGAAAAGAAAACTTGAACTTGAGACCAAAAAAAAGGAAAAAAGAAAAGTTAAACTTTTATACGTGTTGCTGCCTTGATATGATAACTTAGAGCATGCTAATTGATAAAGACGGTAAATCTACTTTGAGAGAGAGAGAGAGAGAGAGAGAGAGAGAGAGAGAGAGAGAGAGAGAGAGAGAGAGAGAGAGAGAGAGAGAGAGAGAGAGAGAGAGAGAGAGAGAGAGAGAGAGAGAGAGAGAGAGAGAGAGAGAGAGAGAGAGAGAGAGAGAGAGAGATGAAGAATTTACATTTATCGTTTCTGGAGTTTGGCACAATAGTCTTCCAAGTTTCTTCATCAGCAGCGTAGGTTTGTTCTTCCAGATCTCCAAAGCATAAACATGTTTCCAGCAAATATAATGTACCAAACCATAAGCTTCATAGAGGATCTTTATGTTTTCGATCTGGATGTATAAGCTTGATAGAGGATACAGAGACCAAGAAAGAGAAATAGAGAGAGGACACAAAGAGGTTTTGGATCTGGATCTATAAGCTTGATAGACGACAATTCATAGACAGATAAAGAGAAATAGAGATAGGACACAGAGAAAGAGAAATAGAGAGAGAGGACACAGAGAAATAGAGAGAGTACACAGATAAAGAGACTTTTCACCTCCTTTTGTTTCAATCGAACCCTCTAGACAGATTCAGAAAGATATTTTTAATTTTGCTGGCTTTGAAATTGGGCCTTAAAATTAAAGCCCATTTAGCAAAGTACAAATGTTGCATTCTGTTTATACTGGGTTAAAATATAATTGGGCCAATAAGCCCATAATAGTTCCGGTTAACAGAAATTAACATATACATATTCTTAAATATAAATTATTTTTCAGGTTAAAATATAATTGGGCCATTATATGAAAATTGGGCCTTAAAAATTACTTTTGTTAGAAGTATTAATATGCAATAAAACATTCGGCGGCCCAATAAGCCCATTCACGTACATTCTTTATTATAGGCCGATAATCCTACATTTTCAGCCCATATATTTGAATTAGTAAAGGCCAACCGATTTAATATAATAATTATTATAAACTTGAACCGGTTTTATATAATATCAGATAATATAGTCGAGCCGGTTTAGTGGTAATATCATATTTGACCTCATTAAAATATATTTAACAAATAACAGATAAAGAATAATCTCCATCAAGACGATTTTAAATGACAAATCGTTTTCTACCTGAAACCCAAAAAAAACAAAGCAAACAACGACAGAATGAACGCATGAGATTGTCTTATGGGTGGTTCTAGGGTAAAATCTGATATTTTCCAAACGATGAAAACAGTCAAAACCAATTAAACATAGTATACTAGAGGTAGCTATCAGGTTTTATTCTATCGAAATTTGTTAGGGTTTCAAACTTAAGGGATCTTCGAATTAAGAGAGAAAGAGATAAAAAGACAGAGAGAGTGGGTGACAGATAGAGAGCTCGAAACAGAGAGAGAGAGAGAGAGAGAGAGAGAGAGAGAGAGAGAGAGAGAGAGAGAGAGAGAGAGAGAGAGAGAGAGAGAGAGAGAGAGAGAGAGAGAGAGAGAGAGAGAGAGAGAGAGAGAGAGAGAGAGAGAGAGAGAGAGCAGATTACCTTTATCCACTGTGGATATGCTCCAAGATAACTTCTTGCTTCCAGAAAATGAAATTTCCAATAAAAACTCCAGATCTACGCATCAACAGTTGTTTTCCCTTGCATGTACGTAACAGAAAATAAGTAAGAGAAATGTGTATTAATCTAGATCTGAGAGAGAAAGTAGATGCATGTTAAAGAGATATGGGATTAACCTATTTTTTTCCGCTTCTATGATCTGTAGTTCGTCTTCTGGAGTTTCTTTAGGGTAGATATCGATCAGAGGTTCACAAAAAACTCAGAATTGTAAGCTCTACACTCCGATGATTTTTTTTTAAGAAAAAATAAGTTGATCTGGGTAGAACTGGAAAAAAAAAAGGATAATCGGATTGCGGACGGAATTTCCAGAAAGGGGATGATGAAGATAATCAATAATAGTTGGATCTGTAATTAGAAATAGATACGTATTGTGAAAGAAGCGAAAAGGAAAGAAAGTTCATGAAGCTGAAAGAATAAGGGAGAGAGTGAAACGACAGAGAGGCGGCATAATGAATTAGGGTTAGTTGGGTGGGGTTTTGGGGCTTTTCTGATTAATAAAAAATTGAAGTAAACTGGCTATAAGCAGATTGAGCTTGATGAATGGATCAAGTCCGAAAAATAGCGATTGGGCCTTTTAGCCCATTAATGATGATTTGGATGTGGCTGATACAATTTGTGAGAGAAATTAAAAGTGTGAATTAGGGTTTGAGGGATGAAGCACAGTTTGAACGAGGCAACAAACAAAGGTTGGGCTTATTGGTCCATAACCCATTAGTCCATTTGGTATTAAAAAAGTCCATTAACCCATACATAATATACAACCTTAAGGTTAAAATTACTGATTTTTTGTTAGTTTATTTAAAAAATAAAAGGAAAATAAAAATAAAAAAACAAAAAATAAAAATAAAAATAAAAACAGAAAAAGAAACAATCACATATGATACAAGTCAGCTCATGATTATATAAAACTTAATTGCATTGATCAGAAGTCAAAATCTACTAAGACTACGATGCAATTTTGCATATGCTAAATTCATCTTTCCTAACGCATTTCACTTCAAATTGCCAATAACATAATATACACTCAGAAACGAAATGGTAACATATTCAGAGAATAGCAAATTTGCAGTTCATATTCTGAAATCACATCTTGCAAATAGAATAGCAAAATTAACGATTTAGTACCAAGAGTGATTTTAGGGGGAGGCTCTTTGTCGGCGACATTGGCCCGCTCCTCCGCTTCAGTCAGGAGCTGCTGAACCTGCGAAAGTCGCGCCGACGCTTTCAGATTAAGCCAAAAATTCATCAAATGCTCGACCCCTAAATTTCGAACCCCTAATTCGAACCCTAATAGAAACCCTAACTCAGATTTCAGGATAAATTGAGAGTTGTTAGAGCAAATTAGATGAATCAAATCCTAATTCTCCCTAATTGCACCCAAGTTCGCAAAGAATACAAAACAAATTTGAGCAAAATCACACGTACCGGTTCGCGTCGGGTCGCTCGTGTTTGTCCGCCGCCGAGTATCTCTCCTCCGACGGGTGTGCGCCTCCTTCGCCGTCCGTCTTTGATCTTGCGCCACCGGCCGGGTGTTCCTCATCAACGAGTCTTCAGCATCGAGTGCACAGGAGGAGATCGGGGTGAGTTGGGTGGGGGTTGAAGAAGATGAATGGAAAATGGTAAAACAGATGTTACTAATTTAATGATTTGTTTCTTTTTTCTGTTTTTCTTTTTCGTTTTTTATTTTTTAAATAAACTAATAGAAAATCAGTAATTTTAACCTTAAGGTCACAGACCAAACTTATTATAAACTTCGGGGTACCAACAAGAAACTTTCTAAATCCGGGACACCATCAAGAATAACCTTAACCACAAGGGTACCAAACGGAATTTCTCAATATTATTTAACCAAATTTTATTATTAATAAAGTTATGTAGAGTTCGTCTCTCTTAATATAATGTATTTTTTTGTATATCTTGAATATTTGTAGTCGATTAGTCATTTTTATTTAAATAACTAATCAAATATATATTGAACAACTGACTCATCGACAATTAAAATATAATATTTTTCAAATATAAAAAAAAATAACAAATCTCGTGCAAGGCATGAGATTTGTTATATATTGGGCCTGAAATACATTTTTTGAAATTTGCATTCGAGTCTATAAGCCCATTACAGTTTTTAAAGCTCATTAGTATTATTAATTATATAATGGCCCAATAAGTCCTATAATTAAATTAGTTTAGTTTATATATATAATATTTACTAAAACATATTGTTTGTTGTGAGCGAAGGCGGAGAATCAATTTAAACAAGAGTTGTTTTGCTATGACCATAAACAAGAGCTAGGGCCAATCTCTTGCAAATGTCGGTTTGTATCTTTCATGCCCTGTTTTTAGTCATGGTTAGTTTTATATTGCATCATCAATGGTGACTAACAAGAAATGTTTGAAGATATTGATCGCGACAAAGACAAGAAGATATATAATATTACAACCAATGTAGTATACAATGAAGTTTTTGATAATTTATAGCAATTTTGAACATCGTGCCATATTTTATGTTTAGGGTTTCATGTTCATGTATTAGATAAACATTTTTATTATGTTTGATGGTTTTAGTAATATTGATGTAAGGGGTGTGTCTATCCATGTTTGAAAGACAACGTAGTCATTTTTATTATTAATAAAGTTATGGAGAGTTCTGCATCTCTTTATATAATGTAATTTTTTGTATATCTTGAATATTCTTAATCGATTATTCATTTTTTATTTAAATAACTAATCGAATATATATTGAACAAGTGACTCATCGATAATTAAAATATACTATTTTTACAAATGTAAAAAAAAAAAAAAAAAAAAAATCGTGCAAGGCACGGGTATAAGCCCATTCACTTACATTTTCAGGTTGTTTAAAGAGTAATTACATTCTGTATTATAGCTCATTCACTTACATTCTTTATTCGGCGGCCCAATAAGCCCATTCACTTACATTTGTCATAAATGTATTTATTGTATTTGAGTATTACATCTGATTACACTGTAATAAATATTTAAGTTTTAATTTGAATAGATATATGATTTTGTAGGGTGACTTTGTTATGGACGAATTAACTCGACATAAGTACATAACAGAGCGTTGAGATTGGATGTTATTAGAGATAAACGACAACGGACAATTTCAAATCTATCAGGTGAACTAATGACTCATCGATAATTTAAAAAATACTATTTTTACAAATGTAAAAACAATATAAACAAATCCCGTGCAAGGCACGGGTATTACACTAGTGTGAACTAAATTTAATGATTGAATTATAATACGAGCTACTAGCCTAGCTACTACTTATAAGTGAAAATATTTCTCATACCAACATAAAAGCAATTATATTATATAGACAAACTTATAAAATGAAACTATTGTTCTGGAAAACGTTAAAACATAACACACAACATATTGTTGGAAGTGTTTATTTTATCTATGAGATGAACTTAAATATATTGTAATGTATGAGAAGTATGTATTAATTGAGTAATGATTAGTACAAGCAATTAAGTTAGAACTAACACTTACATAATGTACGTTATGCATATAAAACCAAGATTTATATGATTTGTAATTATTATGAAGACTGGTCCATCGACACGTGAGAAATGATAACATTCTGTCACATATCGACACCCCGTAATGATGATAATATATGTCCACCGTTAATTTCATTTCTTGCGTGGGCACCCACTCGTTTATCAACCAATACAATTTCAAATCTAGAAGGGTCAAAATTAGATCGTAACTTTAAAATTGTATATTCTATGTATGTGTTTATGATGATAAAGATTGGTTACGACGAAATTTACGATCGATTCTGCCTATAATTAACTTGTGAATCCTAACTAATGATTATCATCTGAACTATTATTTTGACGCACCTGATCGATCCTACAAGCTACTGATTTTCACCGTTGAGTAATAAGAGCGAAACCCTACAAAAATGAGTTACTGTATATAAAGTTTAGTGGCCGTAATTACGGGTCTCATATGGGTTAAGGATTAATTATTAGGTTTGATGTGCAGCTAGTTGTATATCACTTGATACAAATCGAAAAGTTTTTGTCCAGTAAAATGAAGTCACTATATTAGTCATAATTAGTAATAAGTAATTAGTTGAATTTTGCTGGTTTATGTTACACTTTAATAATGGAAAGGCCCAAAGATCGATATACATGATATATTTTCAGTAAATTGAACATATTTATTTTGATATCTTAAAAATCATTATATCACATCTTAAAATCCCTTACAAAAGCGGTAGATTTCATCTTAAAATCAATTCACAATAAATTAAATAATTCACTAAGTTTATATATTAAACAATTTTCATCCCAATAATTCGACGTGAGATCATATCTCAACATGCATTGATGCATATTAATATTAATTTTGTTAGATGTATGTCTGATCGATATTATCACATAACATCTTATCACATAGGTATATACTTTTTAGCACGATAAGTCTTAACTAACCAACTAAATAAAATAAAAAATAAAAATTTAATTATGTCGTGATTATAATTGATGGGCTCTTTTGTGGATCGTGCATGAACATTAGTGGAAAATTACCGAATTGCCGAATATATCTCACATCGCCAACCATACTTAGATCGGTTCTTTTCTCCTGCATCTGCTCACCGATACCACACAACTTTACCGGAAACTGTCAAATAGTTTTCTCACTTATTCTTAGAGTCCGATTCCAGTACGAAGCTATCTTACTGTACAAAGTACGAAATTTACGTGACCCTTGGATGCGGAGCATGGAAGGCTCGGATGGAGCCACGTCAGCAAGCTGAGACAAGAGGGGAAAAAAGCACCTGTCTCATATTTTGTCATTTAGAGTGGTAACAGGTGTAATTAATCGAAAAACCATACCCTTTCCAAACCTGAACAAAATCATTCTTCTCCTGCACTCTTCCTCAAACACTTCCAAAAGAAATCATCGACTTCCAATCCAACTCTCTTTCATCTCCAAATTTCCTCCAAAATCATCGCAAATCATTCTCGATCTCGCAAATCAACTATCCAAAAAGCAACGATCCAAAAACAAAAATCCACGGATTGTGATGTGTTGAAGGAGTACGGCTTGATTGCGACAACGATCCCTAATGACGATCCAAATCTGCAAGCCCTAAAATTCGAAGAACATGGCGAAAGGGGGAACGATTCGAAAAGAAAAGGAACATCATCCAAAGGTAAACAAAATCACTACTCCAAGCCCTAAAATTGTCATTATTGTGGTTTTGATTATGTTCCTAGGGTTCTAAGTTCATATTTAGGGTCTTTTACTCAGAATTAGCATTTTTGTGCTCGGGTTTGACCTTTTTGTGTTCGAAATTGGCCTTTGTGTGCTCGAATTTGCCATTATGTGCTCGATTTTAGCGTTTTGTGCATCTGTTTAGGTTATTACACTGAAGAATGGTTTAGGTTATTACATTGAAGCAATCGTGAATGCGATAAGTAGTATAAGACAAATCTTCTATGAACTATCCAATCCCTTTTGTTTGTGGAGAATACGCACTAAAGTAATACATCATCTATATATGCACATTTAATAGGATGAAGCCAAATGTATAAAAGCTCAGTACTTAGATGAACTATCCAATCCTTTTTGTTTGTGGAGAATGGTTTAGATTATCAGTAGCTAGTACTTAGATGAAGCCAAATGCATAAATACTCAGTGCATAACAATTATCAGTAGCTAGTACTTAGATGAAACCATTTGGCTTCATCTAAGTACTTTTGTTTGTATTTAAATCTCCAATTCTTCAGGACAGAGCAAACAAGAGGATTTTTTGGTCACCAATAGTGAGTCATTTTGTAATATGAACAATAAATAGCAAGAAAAGAACAATTATCAATAGTGCATGAATTATGTAAACAAGTGCATAAATAAGAGATTTATGTGTATGAAGAGAACAATTATCAGTAGCTAGTACTTAGATGATGCCAAATGTATAAATACTCAATGCATAACAATTATCAGTAGCTAGTGCTTAGATGAATCCATTTGACTTCATCTAAGTACTCTTGTTTGTATTTACATCTCCAATTCTTCATGACAGAGCAAACCAGAGGATTTTTTGGTCACCAATAGCGAGTCATTTTGCACTATGAACAATAAATAGCAAGAAAAGATGCCCTATGAAAATACATTGCTTCAAAGTTCAAGTTATATTATATTGTTGCTTCAGACATTGACATCCACAATTGTTCTATGTACTAATACCACTGATCAAGGAGGAAATATATATGACATTCTACTTGATTGATCTTATATAGGTGCTCTAGAAGTTGGATAACTGGCTTTTGTTGAGTTGGAGATATATTATCTATGACATTTGGACTTTGGTGGTTATGATTTGGTTTGCAAAAAAACATTTGGTCATTGTGCATGAATTATGTAAACTAGTCAATGAATAAGAGGTTTTTGTGCATGAACAGAACAATTTGTGCATAAGCAAATCTTCTACAAAAA